>OY987332.1:2141200-3341200 GCA_963920685.1 Polydrusus tereticollis | reverse complement strand
TGCCTAGACGACGAAGAGACACGGCTGTCCTTGGGACAGTGGTGATTCATCTGGAGGAATTAAGGACCATTGCCTGGAATGACGTCTCGCCTTTCACGATAAGGTCAGACAGGTTTTAAAGAGGCTCTAGGTGGTTGAGTGGATGTGGGAAGACTCCGGAGTGGTCAAAAAGGATCGCCAGCAACTTACAATAACAAACCTCTAATTTAAATAGTAATTTATGTAAAAAAATTGGTTATTTACCGTAAGAAACCATTACCTTAACCGGTACTTTATGGGATGAGACACAGGCAGTAATAACTTTGTTAAGTGAACCGGTAACTAACGAAAACAAAGCTCTATTTTAACCGGTAATCAGCCCTATGCAGCAGCAGTCCGTTAACTTTTTAACGGTAGTGTTTCCAATAGAAACGGGTTAACACAGCCACTTGATCTTTTCCAACCAAAGTTAAGGAACAGCTGTTAGAATTTTTAAACGGATCGAACTGTCAGAAATGTTTAACCTAAAAATTTTATTTATTTCTGTGATTGTTTGATAACTGACAACACGAAAACAAAAACAGGTTAGGTTACATTTTTTTCTGTTTCGGTAAATATCGACCTATTTTGGTATTACGAATAAATAAACGCATTAATCAGAATAATTTCAGATGGAAACGCAAATTTAAATGAATTTCTACCTGCGGAGAAGATTATTATTTTCCTATCGCCGAGCTAGTGTATAGTTTTTGTGCGTTCGAGATCTGGCGTAAGTAGGTAGGTACATATGTTTTATTTTGCTTATTTACTTTGTTAATAACACCTTTATGATAGGTAGGTACTTATTTACGTTTTTTTCTAGGAATGGATTGAAATTAACCAGGAAAAAATACGCAAACAAAGCAGCAGAGACGTTATTAAATTATCATAATATGGCTAGAGCTTTTAAGCAGTGTGAAGAAAATGATACAAATAAATAATAGGTATTCTGACAGAAGGTAATTACGCAATAGATTACCTACATACCTACTTTATACCTACTTTAATTAGGGCTCCTAGGAAATCTTTGCTTTGGTAATAGATGAATGTATACATACATACACATTTTTGTAGGTTATAAGATACCTACAGATTTTCAGATGTGCTTCTTATTTAAAAATCAAAAAAGGGTATTGGAATTATGCCTGGTTAAATTTAGAATATGACAATGATTACTTTAATATAAAGGTAAAATAACTACAGTTTCATTTCAACATTTTAAGTGTTATTTAAAGTATTACAGACACCATTTAATACACTACGTAGTAAGGTGAAACCTTTTATGTGACTTTTGATTTTATGTTATAGAAAATTCCTGACCAAATTTTTTTAAAGTTAGGTATCAATCAGTACCTTTTTTCTCACATAAGTTTTAATGTCTAAGTATCTTATTGTCTAACAGTATCTTGAATATGAGCTGGTAGTATAGTCGGGATAAGAAACTAATGTTAGTCTAATACTTCGGTAAATATTGGCAAACATATTTATTAACCTAGTTTTATTGTCCTATTCCGACTACACTACTAGCTTATATAAGATTTTAGTATTATTAAATTAAAAATGTTGTTCTCAATTCAATTAACTACAATTTATTTCCAAATAGGTAACTGTTACAGTTCATTATGTAGAATAAAATATAACTTAAAAAATTTCAACAGACATACCAATAATTTTATTATTATAATATTACATTTATAATGAATTTCAAATAATTTAAGTATAATTATTTCTTAGTTACCACTATAAGTCTCCAGGAGGGCCATAGCTAACTAAAAATAAATCCAAATCTTACGAGAAATCTTGTCCTTGGCCAGCATTGTCTAATAACAAAATAATTGTAGGACAAGATTTGGTTTTATTCTTAATTTGCTTTTATATTTTTGCCAATTTTGTAAAAGTAGCTTACCGGCTTGCAAGCCAGTTTATTGATTTCAAGCACTTTTTTAAATAGGAACTCTATTTATTTTAGAAGATGGTTATTTTTTGGTGCAAAAGGTATGTAGAAAAGAAATATTAGTAGTTCATAGTCTTAACGACAATGCCTTAAAAATAGCATCAAATCATACATTTAGACTGTGAAGTATCTGTACGATTTTTTTGTCCACCAGGGTAAGCATGTTTTTACAGGTTATTAAAACAACTGATTATATATATATATATAGAATTTAATATTAAAAACCTAAAACCAGAACAAATTAATTATATTGTATTAAAATTTAAAATACCTAAGTAGGTATCGCTAATGCTCTTATTGCGATCTCCAAGGACTCTCCAAGTCTAAACTAGAAAATAAATCTTCGAAAGAAAACAAATGATCTTTAAGGTGGCCTTAGAACCACCATACTTTAATTGATATCGTGTTAGGGTCCTCAGACAATGGGCACTCTAAACAGATTTACCAATTTTATTTAAAACTATTTTTTTAGGAATTCAATAAGAATTAAATTAATTAAATTATTGCCATTTTCCAATCATGAATATAATACACGAAAGGTTTTTCATCACTTATGTTACAACTAAAAGGTTAAAAATGAAAAAAATTTGATTATTAAATTTCATGTTAGTGGGTATTTTACAATTATTAGAAAACTATTATGTTTTGAGTAGGTACCTAAACACTTGGTTATATCTTATACGTATGCTCTTTCTGGTCATTCTTCCATTAGGTAGGGTCAGTTGGGGTAAATGTAGACAGGGGTAAATGAAAACAAGGCCTGTACATTTTAAAAAGCGCCCCCAATTTAGATTTCGCGAGTCATTCGCAGAAGCTTTAAGGAAGCACAGGGCAACAGCGTCTGAAGATTTGGTTTATTTCATTAGATAGTTGTCTCACAGCCATTGGCGAATTTGCATGTGCTAATCAAAATGTAATACCCTCGCGCATTCACTATTATTTTGTGAAAATCATTATAAGGTAAGGTAGGTACCTAATATTTTTTGGTATCTTTAAGACAAATTTCAAATAAATTGTAGTGGGATAAAGTCACAATATCACAAGTTTGGTAGATATTTTGATGTTTACATTTCCCTTAGAATTTTGCGGCGCTGGGTAAATGTACACATGGATGAGGGGCAAATGTGAACATGGATTCGGGCCAAAAAAAAAAGGCCCACCACCATATTCTTCATAACAGAATTAAAGGGAGAAAAACGGCGATGGCTGTTCAAGGTCCTGGCCGAAAGTCGACGCGATCCGTTATGGAAGAAAATGAAATTGTAAAGTGCCTTTTAACAAGATGCAAAATGGGCCACCCTTGTAGCAAAGAAGAACTGCGTGACCTCGTTGGTAAATATGTGAAAGCTAAGAATATAAAATTTCCTTTTAAAGATAACAAACCAGGTAAAGACTGGTACCTTTCGTTTATGTCTCGACATCCTCAGCGATCACTAAAAAAACCAGAGCATCTTTAAAAGTTGCGTAAGGATGCGAGAAACACACAGATAGTATATGATTTTTATGAGAAGTTAGAAAATGTGTTATGAATGATCTCGACAATGAAGGAAAAGCTGCGTTTGTGTTCTATATAATTCCAAGACTGAAACAACAATTATGTATATGGCGAAGTGTTAACCTCTAACGACGTCATATCATGACTAAAAGAAGCCGAAGAAAAAAAGCAAAAGGCAACTACTTAGGGGCTAACTAACAAGACAAATAAAAAACTCAAATCAAAAAAGAAACAAAATAATCCAACCACTGCAGAAAATTCAGGCGTTAAGAAGAGAAAATTATTGAAAATAGCTAAAAATAAATCAGATACCTCGGAAGAGAGTGATACCATATGAATATGATGATGAGAGTTCCAGCGATGAAATACAACAGGATAATGACGTAATTTATTTGGAACCCATTAAAGATATGTCAAAGTTGTGCGTTGGAAAATTTGTTTTCATTCCGTTCAAAGGGGGTTAACGTAACACAACTATTTTTAAATATGTTTGTTCTATTGAAGATGTTGATGAGGACCAAAATGAAATAAAAGTTATCGGCGGACACTTTAAAAACACTTTTTTGTGTCGTAGAAACTGATGTTAATTTCGTTAATATCGGTCAAGTATTAGGTATACTGCCAGATCCTGAAATATTTCCCAAAGTTAAGAGAATCTTTTATAGATTTGTAAATAGTATTCCCCTGGCGGAGTAGACTTCAAACCTTCGTTGAAAAATTGTTATCTTTATTCTATTAGAATTATGGAATATTACTTTGTTTGTTTGTTACTTAAGAACATAAGAATGACGGAATGAATTATTTTTCTGCCCTTTTGTTCTTATTGTTCGGAAAGCGTAGGTGTTGTTTTTTTATAATACATATTTGTTTTTGTAACTGTCGTTTTTTTAAATTCTACTAATGGGGTAAATGTAAACACGTTAATAACATATCAAATAACAACTATATAATGCCTACAAACGACATGTTTCTGTTAACCCCACGATTTTTTGCACAAATGCCTATGGTCTTCAGCAGAATTGTTTACATTTCCCCCGAGGGCACGGGGTAAATTTAAACATACAACCTGTAAAGAAATATATGACAAAAACTGAAATGGCTAATTTTGAAATGTATTATTCTGAAAATGTTTAATAAATATACATACTCAAACTGCCTGCAAAGTCGATACACTTAAATACTTTATACAAATTGATAAAATTAATTTTATGAATATAGGTATCAAAAGTGTCGAGAATCGTCTACATTTAACCCAACTGACCCTATAGGTACATTATTCAAACACGTGTTTAAAAACTTTTTAATTGGTTGCCGTCACAAGTTTGGAAAACGTTGCCAAGTTTATTTACCAACGCTTTACCTTGCATATTTTGAAGTAACAGAAGAAAATAATACACTTTAAAAATATCAACAAATCAAAATATTACTAAAAAAGTATAGCTATGAAATCAATTTAGTATGTACATTTGACTCTTCGAAAACTCTTTTGTAGCGGGGTTAAAAAAAACGGTATATTTGTCGATATCAGTAACTACAGATAATTGACGTCACAAAAGGCAGGAGATTTTGGCGCGCGCTCAAAATGAGAAATTTGCATTGTAAAATATCTCGTAACACAATGAGATTTATGATAAAAAAGAAAAAAAGGGGGTATATTTGAGTCTAGATACAACTAAATATACATTGAATTAAAAATTGTGCAAGGACCCTTTTGTACACACGTATAATAATAACGGTATGTACCTGGCCCGAATAGCCCTAGCAATTTAAGGCCATGCAAAGGAAGACAGACACCCTGTATTATCAGATTAGACCGTTTTCAAGCCCAACGAATTTCCTTGTAAATATATACATTTAAATTTTAGAAAATATCCTAGTCTCAATCGTGTGAATTGTAAATCTTAAACCATCTTACCGAAACTTTATGTAATATTTTATGTAACGCTAATTAAATATGTAATAATATGTAGAAACACAACATTAAATAATAAAAAATTCCTGGTCCTATATTAATTTTGACATTTTTTAGCTGTTGGGATGTTTTAGCAAAGGAGGAAAACATACTCTTGAACTGGATTGGAAGTGTTAATTAAAATGGCAAACTATTGTACTTATAGACAGTATACAGGGTGTTTCACGGTCGATGGTACGTTAGACGTTTACGGAGAACTAAATAACGAATCATTTTCAAATTTTGGCAACTGGGATAAACGACTATGGTCTATCGTTTTAATATATTTTCAGCAATGCAAGGTTGCCGCTTCTGCACAAAACAGGTGGCAATATCGTTATTTTAAATGGAACACCCTATATCTTAGAATTTTTTTGGACTCTACATAAAATTGTAAGTATTTTTTAATAAGTGCATTATAAGTCTAAACTTAATAGGTTCCGAGATATCGCCATTTGAAAAATGACATTTTTGAACTTTGACAGCTTCTAACTTTTTAACGGTATGTCTTAGAACAAAACGGCTTACATGTCCCTATCTTCCTATTTTACTATCTTCCCAAAAGTTTCAACTTCCGGTTAAACCGGATGTAACTTAAAATCCCCATATATAGTACTTCCGGCGTAACCGGAAGTTGATATTTTTGGGAAGATAATAAAAAAGCAAGATTGCTGAAAATATTTTAGAACGATAGACCATGGTCGTTTATCCCGGTTGCCAAATTTTGAAAATGATTCGTTATTTAGTTCTCCATAAACGTCTAACGTACCATCGACCGTGAAACACCCTGTATAATATACCGAATCCGAATGATAAATTAATGATTCGCGAAAAGGTCAATGTCAAGTGCGTCCTAATAATATATTCAAGTAATTATAATGATTAATATAATACAGGCAAAAAGACTAATCTACAATATGACATTAACCAACATTTAAACGACTTTAATAGTTATTTATATTATATTACTAGTACGGTATGAGCTTCACTACAGTAACGAGTGGGGAATATTGCTACGACGAGGTCGTAGACCGAATCGTAGTAACCACACACGTGCTGTAGTGAGCCTTACCGTATGTGTGATATACAACATTTTATATAAGACCCAGAATTTTGGTTTTTTTATGTATTCAAAATGATTTTGACATTTGACAAAAAAAATTGTATTATTACACAAAAAGTGACAGTGACTGACGGAACAAAACAAATCATAGTTTGATTAAAAATGAGTAATGTAATAAAAAAAATGAGTGATTTAATAAGTTCATTACATCACTGAGTACGATAATACAGTATATTGCATAACGCAAGCAGGCTAAAATGGGTTATGTAATAAGCTCTTTTAGTGTGGGTCTTATATAAAATTAATTAAACACTAAGAATTTGCTCTTCAAAAACGGGTAGGGACCCAGACAGCAAACACGACATGTCAATAAGTTGAAATGAATAAAAATAATGAATTTATTCCTTTTTTCTACTTTACACACCAGCAGCTTTTTTTTTGCAACTGAAAAATCTTTCAAAAATACATGGAACTCATTATGGCTTGGCGCGCACCAGCAATTAATGCTAGCCCATATCAAATCAGTGTGTTGTATTTAAGCCATTTTTAAGTTGCACAAAAAAAGTTGCTAGTGTGATTTTGATTTAGAAATAAGTAAGTTTAAGATAAATGTTAGTTAGTGTCCTACTGTTCCTCAAGTATATTTAAATGTTCTAGGTTAGGTTAGTTATAGTTAGTTCTAGGTTAGGTTAGTTATAGTTAGTTCTAGGTTAGGTTAGTTATAGTTAGTAGGTACATTAAGTTCTGTTAATATATTAAAGTTATCTAAGTTGCCAAACTCTTTTAAGTAATTTAATTTTAGCGCCATAAGTGATAATTCATTTTTCCTTTCTGCAATAATATTTTGTTTCTCCCATAATTCATTTTTCCTTTCTGCGATAATATTTTGTTTCTCACATAATTCGTTGTTTTTTTTCATCGTCTTGTTGAATTCCTCCATTTGAACTACCACCTGCTTTTGAACATCTAGAGTCGTTTTCTGTGATGCTGAAAACGACTCTATTGCAGACCGTAGGGTTGTGCTGGAGCACCTTTCGTATTCATTTTTTGTATTAGTTGACACTAAAATTAAAGTTTATATTTACCAAAACTATTAAAAGGATAGTAGCCATAATACAAAGCCTTCGGGAGAGGTGAGGGAGCAACGGGGCTGATAGCCCCGGTTCTCACCTTTCTTTGAGGCCCTATCTCAAGTAAAATAAAAACCCAATACACCCTATAGAGTAATTTTGCAGTCTTAACTGTAATGAATATGCTTTTCTGTTTTTAATGCTACTCCGTCCTGGCGATACAAATTAAGATTGCAAAATTACTCCACAGTGTTATCCAAACGAACTTAGGAGAGAAAACATACGTTTTAATTTTTCTGTATATTTAAACATGTAGGTATAGGTACTATTTTTTAAAGAAATTAATAAAAATTAATAGATACTTACATTTATCTACAATTTAAAAAAATATTTGAATCGGACTATGGAAAAAAAGTTAGTATATACATAATATATACATATTATATTGGATTAAAATTTTGTATGGATCGAATTTTATGTCAGTGAGTGTATTATAAAATCAAATATTCGTTATATTAATGTGTGTGAAAATGAAGAACTTGTTGATTGAAGTAAAATTATAAGTATCCCAACATTATTTACTTATTATTGTTTACCTCTTGTAAATTTCTTCCTTGCCGGTTCAGTTACTATTGTTGTTTTGTTAACAGTTTCTAAAAATTTTTCACTCAATGAAAATCAACATTTCTATGCTCTCTTTCTGTATTACCAATATATTGTTATAAGTAATATTATGAAGCAACTGAGAAAAAAAAATTCTGAACTTTTGGAATTTTCCAAATATTTAGTAGTAAAATTACCTTCTTTAATAATTGTCTTTGACGGCATCTCGATGTTTATTACTGAATCTAAAAACAAATGGTTTTATTAAATATTATTTGTAGTATTCTGAGATTCGTAGTCGTATTGATCGTAAACTGCCGTTCTGCGAACGGTTCAGGTTAATTTTCTTTACATAGACTATGTACCTTTTAAAATAATGTATTAAACCTTTTTGATTCCACAGGAGAAAATTTTGATAAAAGTCAATCTGTTTTTGACTATAGTGTACTATATATTATACCGTAGATTATACATACGTATATTTGTTTAAGGTTTATTAGGTTAGTTTTCTTTATTTTATCTTATTTTAACGTTAGGTACTAAACTAAATTTTATGTTATAATTATATTGTTATATTGCAAGCGTAAATATGTAAATAAATTTACAACATATACCTGAAGCTGTTGGTAGTGGGTTGGCCAAGTTTAAGCAGTCTTGAACCTCTGGGTCACCTAAATGGATATTAGAAAGAAGCGCTAATAACTTCTCTTCTTGAACTGTTAAAATTTGTTTTATAGGGGGTCCACCCCCTGTCCGTTCCATTTCTATTTTAATATTTCTACTTTTTTTTCTGATGTTCGTCTTCCATTCGCTCCAGACCTACAAATTTAGTTGTTTTTACTACACTTTTCTTTATATGATAGGTACGGTCAAAATCAGTCCAAATAAAAAAAAATCAATTGCCATGTCTGTATAGTTTTACCGACCTGTACGATAGCTTGTCCTCGGGACGAAAACTTTTTCGATTTTGACATGTAAATTCTTTGTCCGTATTTAAAAGATGTTGAATGAAGTAGGTATAGTAATAAGTACACCTAGTAGGTTTTATAATATATAGATGCATGAATATTTCTGTAATTTATTAATTAATTATCTGTTCAAACTTTAAGGCGATATTCCTAACTTCATTTTAAGACAAGAAGTTTATATAAATAGCAGGTAAATAAACGTTTTGTTAATATACAATTTGATGGTTGGACATTTAGTTTTGATTTTTTTTTAATGTTACCTAAGCCACTTGCAGAAACGACAATTTCTATTTTGTTTATCTAATTTTTTCCATAATTGATTTCACAATTATTATGAAATTTAAAAAAAGTAAAGGATTGGAATTTAAAATTTAACCTCGGGCATCACCCCCTTTGCTCACACTTGGCAAATAAGAAAAATCAGCTGACCTTTTCGTTTTTTTCTCCTGCCCAGGAAAAGTCACATAGGTACGCTCCTATATATTGATTACCTACTTACTTATTACAGAAATGATAGTTACCCAAACATGGTATATTTTGGCGGAGATATTCCCAAAAGTGAATGACAAATTAACCCCCTATTCTATCACTATCTATTCTAATTTTAATTAACTTCATTGTGATTAAATATTTTCTTTAGATACATAAAATTTTAGGGTTAGAAATTAGTAGTAGAACAATACTTTCGATACAGAGTATGAATCGTTACTTTGAGAGTCGATACCCGATTACTAAGTATTGTAGGTAGAGTTGGGGATGGTCAATTGACCGCTAGCTATTTGACTGGTTAAATTCGGTCAAAATATACTAAATTTTTACAGCATTTTATTTAAGTTATATCAACATTGTTTTATTCGTTTGCCATCAGTCCAGTTTACCTACACCCGTATTGACTCTCTACCAGTGAATGTGAATCCCAAAAATGTCTGCTATCGTGCAATATCGGATTCTGATATCGAACACCCAGAATCAGATTCCAAAGATGAATCTGATTTTGATAATTTACCATTATCCAGCCTAATTAACAAAGTTTAATATCCCTTTGTTTATTTTCGATTTATTAAATTTATTTTTAAGTTTTTCATATTTAAATATGTTTATTTTCATTAAAAATTTGAATTTTTTATTTGTTTGTTTTATTTTATTTTCAAATTTATTTTGGTCAATTGACTGGTCAAGTGAATAAATCGTTGTTTAATCTCTAGTATCGTGCGAAGTACTACCACCACTAACCCTCACTAATTTACATTTCATAATGATCAATAAAATTTAAATTTTATTATTTTTGCTTACTCATGTTTGGAATGTTTATTTCAGTCGTAAATTTTATTAAATAAATAAATTTTTTGTCTAAATCAGTTTAAATTATGAATCTTAACCACAAGTAAAATAATTTAGTTAGGTACTAGGTATCTACCTACTTTTTTAAATTTCTTTATAATATTATTTATTGTTAATATAAAAATATAGGTACTAGATAGGTATAGCATATTTATTGCTTATCATAATATTAGGTTTTAGTAGTTAGGAACCTACTTGGTTTTCAGCTTAGTTTAGTTTATTTATGGAAAAAACTTACATAAGTTTCCTAACTTGGTCAACAAGTTCAAAATACATTTACAAATTTAAGACCATTTACAATAATTATTACAATACATTTAAATTTTCAGAAAACCCCCGAAAGTACATTTTACCTAAAACATCCAAACCACAAGCACACCCACTAAATCCAGGACATTACTTTAAAAGTCCATATCTACCACTCTGTATTGTATGAAATCGTCCATTTTATAAAAACATTTATTTATTAGAAATTGTTTTATTTTATTTTTAAAGGGTTTTAGAGGGAGATGAACACACCTATAAGTAGTATAAGTCGAGCAATAAATAAATATAAGATTTTATCGGTAACAGTTCTAAAGGCAGGCAGAAAAAGCTTTATGATTTGAAGCCTCTGTTTCATATTAAACATAAATAAACAAATTTAATTTTTACAAAGTTATGTAAGAAACTTGGTTGATCCAAGCTTTAATAATTTTATCTATTATAGCTACCTGCATAGTCTAAATAGTCTAGAATCTTACCTCTATTTGGTAGGTAGTACATTCTTGCCAAAACAACATAACATCATGTATTTTTCAGCTTGTACGTAGGTAGGTACATTGTAGAAAACTGCTTTAGAATCGGAAACATAATTTTCTGCTACATACAATGAAAAATCTTCTCGAAAACCTTTCTTGTCATGGTTTGATAAAATCTAAAAGTACATAAATTTCCTATAAATTGTAAATCAACACAAATCAATTTAGTTCAGTAATTTTAACCTGTAAAATTGTATTTTTAACTTACCTGTATAAAAAAATATCCATTTTTTCTTTTAAACGAGCTTATGCATATATAAGAGGATGCATTTTCAATCAAAAACACTTCGATCACTAATTTTCGAAGCAAAAACCGAAAAATTCTAAAGAAAAGCAAGCAAAAGCAAGAAACGAGGTTCTGTCATCTGTGTACCGTGAAACGAGGGCATCCGAAGCAATCCGAAGTGATTCGATATCCGACAGGTGCGGGCCCCTGATTGGCTCAAAATTTTAACCGGGGTCCGTTTAAACGAAGCGTCGGGTCTTTCGATGCCGATAAAAAAGCCCGTTAAAACTCGAATTAACCCCTGAAATGTAACGGAAAAGTTGTTGCTGCATACCAAATCGCGGAAATAGCATGGGATTTTTCTAACGGGTCCCGTTAGTTTGGAGTTAACGGAAAGTTTTAACCTGTGTGCTGCTGCATAGGGCTGAATTTACGATAATAGAAACTTCATTATAACTGTCACCTACACCTGACAGGTACTTTAAGACGACGAATAAATGGCAGTAATAGCTTTGTTAACTGAACCGGTAAGTTACACCAGTAAACTTATAGCATTACAGTTAGTAAATACAATCTTACCGGTAATTCCAAGAGGGCACGACGTCTCTTCCCGGTAATTGCGAGTGTGTGTGTTGCCACCAGAGATCGTAGGGGAGTTGAAAGTCCACCCTCCTGCACCGCAGGTACTTCCCGCAATGGTAGGGAGGCGGCAGGAGACCATAGGGGTGGTCGTCGGGATTATAAGCGAGATTCCTCGTCGATTTCGAGTTCTCTTGACGTTTGGACCTGACATAAACAAAAATACGTGAGTATCTTTTAAAATTTTACAACGATGCCAAACTTACTCATCTTCCTTGTAATAATCGGAAAACAGTCCGGCGGGCAAGTATTTCTTCCTCCACTTCGGCGTCTTTTTACTCTTCTTGGTGAATTCGTCGCCAGAGGCACTGGCGCTGTCTCTAAGTCGATTTTCCACCGACGGTTCTATGCTGCTCGCCGGAGAGTCTTCCCTGCGTCTTCGTTTTGGATAGGTGTTCGTTTCCACTGGAAAAAGACAAGAAAATTGATATATTAGTCTGCAACGGTCCCACCCTCTACATGTACCCACCAGGTATATGTTTTAAGTCTTTAGTTCTCTTCCTCTTCTTCTGATCCAACCTGGACTTCAGCCTCTCTATGGAAGATTCTAGGAGCGACATCGATTCGTTATCGTCGCCGTCTGACCTTTTGCTCCTTCTCGAGTCATTATCGGCTATACTCTCACTCCTACAAAAGAAAATGTGAAGACATCTTATGATTTGCTTCCCGGCAGATGGCGCACAACGCAGCAGAGTTAAAATAACTAACCTGCTACTGTCGTCCAAGTCAAAGTCAATCCGTTCGTCTTGTGGAAGACTCTCGCATTCGCTCATCGCGTCGTCCGCGGGAGGCCTGATGGTGGTCCGATCCTGCACGGAGTTTCCTGCACTCCGTTGCAAGAACGTTGTGTATTCCTCCCCTAAAATTCGCATTAAGGGCGGGTAATGAATCTGAATTTTTTGAAACTGTGTAGTCATGTTAATACAAAATGTTTTGCTTACACGCGTCATAAGTACTCAAAATATATTAGAAAAGAGCAATAACAAAAATTTAATAATTAAAAACTGAAAGAAAACAAAAAAGAATGAACAAAAACAAATTAAAAAAACAACAAAAAATAGAAAAAAAAAACATATTTGAACTGTTAGCTGTTATGGAAAAATTTCAATTCCGCATTATAATAAAATAATTCAACCATATTGTAAATTACCTTCTTTAGGCACTCTATCACATACTGGTACATTATTAACGTCTTTATTATCTACCGCTGGCGCCTCTACATTGCCCGACGCCAGCACTTTCTTCTTCTTCTTTTTCACAGATGGAAATCCCGTCCTGTTGATCGCTCTTCTTTTCCTCACCTTCTTCTTGGTGTTCTCCGGCGAAACCTGAACGTACTTCTCAACCTAGTAGAAAATTTCAGGAGAGAAGTTGGAAAAACGAGTACTTTACACACGCTTACCTGTAGCACACTAAAAACCTCCTTTTTCACCTCGACATCGCACGCCTCGTCCTCCACTTGTCTGTCGGTCTCCTCCACGTCAACGCTGGCGCTCTTCTGACTCATCAAGTTCCTTTTTATCTTCAGTTCGTTAATGAAAGACTCCACCGTGATGTTCGTTTTGAATTTCTCCAATTTATCTTCGACACTCGCGCTCACAAGCTCCGTCTTGATTTCCGGAAGGATTTCCTTGCTTTTTTGCACGTCCTCAGCGTCGGGCTGCAGGTTCTCCAGCCGGTGGCGTTTCTTAGGCGTGGTGGCCGGTATGATTTTTGGTTCCTCGTTTTTGGCCGCTTTTTTCTCGACGAATTTGTTGATGCACGCCTCAATGGCTTCCTCGATGTGGGCCGTCGCTTCCTTTTCGTGTTTCTCGGCCTGAAACGCAAAAATCTCATTAAAACCCATTAGACTCAGTCACTAGTACACTTACCTTGACCTCATACTCGTTATTATTCATATGGCTCTTGATGACAGGGACGTACTTGGGCGTAATCTTGCCCTCCTTCTCCTTAACCTTCTCTTTCTTCTCCATTTTACTCCTGACCTCGGTCTTTACCTCCTCCACTTTATCGGGTACCTTTTCCTTGGACTCTTCAGCCTCCATCTTCTGAGTTTCGCTGCTGTTGCTTACCAAGTGATAATGCCTCTTTTTCAAAGGTAAGCGTTGCTCGTTCGAGTTATTGACCTTATTCACAGTGGTGCTGACACTCTGCTTCTTCTTCTTCTTCTCCACGTGATCGGTCGTGCGTCTCTTCTTAGTAACCTTCTTCAGGGTTTTGAGAATCTGTTCCGGGACGTTCTCTTTCGGCTGCTTAGTGGCGATCGCACAAAACTTAACGAAATCCACGATCAGTTTCTCAATTTCTTGATTGATTTTTGGGTCGGAAGAAACGCTCTGTTTCAGAAGTTTAAACTTCCTTTTTTTGTGCTTGTGCTTGTGTTTCGAGTGGAAGATCTTGGGCACTTTGAGCGTGACACTCTTGGCTTTCAGGTGGGTTTGCTTCGTTGTTAACACCACCGATTTGCTTCTTGCTTTACCTAAAAGTAAGAAATCATCATATTAAACAGGAAAGAAAAATCCAAAATTCTTCACAAATATTTAATAATTCGCTCTACGCGTTTCGGTTTCTTAAACCATTTTCAAGAGCTATATAATATAGACAAAACTTTACATTAAGGACACAAACAAGCTCACAATCAATCATCATATAAATTAAGCACAAACATCGCTTGTGGGTAAGAAAAACTACCTTTTAAACTTTGTCCACTCTGGTCGTGTACACTTTTCATTTCCACAGGCTCACTCCTGTGTTTAGGGGGCCTTCCGGGTCTCCTACTAACAGGAGGCCGTCCTACTTTACGTCTAGGTGGGTACAGCACCCTGTCCGCGTTCGCATACAGCACCCTATCGAATTGATTCGATGTCACGGGCACTTTTGTGGCGGGCACTTTTTCCTGTGACGAATTTCTACTGCACTGCTTTTCCTGCAATGATTTTCTACTGGACTGCTTTTCTGGAGAACAATTCCTGTTGTGATGCTTCTCTTGTGATGCTATTCTACGAGATCGTTTGTCTTGTGACGACGTTCTACTGTCTTGTGACGGATTTCTACTACTAGATTTCTTCTCCTAAAATGGTATGAAATTACGTTTCTTCCTAGCTTTTTAAACCCAAAAACTTACCCGTGACAAGTTTCTACTCGACAGCCGTTCTTGTGACACATTCCTACTGGGCTGTTTCTCTTTCGACGCAGTTCTACTTGAATGCCTCTCCCGCGACGTATTTCTGCTATCTAGCTGCGACGACAAGTCACTTTTTGCAGTTCGAGCCAGCGCTTTTGACTCAGGTAAGCCACTGGACAGCTTCTTCTTGGCTTCCTCTTTGTTTGGAGCAAGTTTCGGCCTGATGTTGGGTGACAACGACGGTTCCGGACTGGATACATGATCCGGACTGTTCTGGATCCCTAAAGATACTATCTTTAAACGACACGCACTTTCACAAACTTAAGAGACTTACCCGAATCGGGACTGACATTGGGCCCACCGCAAAAATCCTGAACGTGCTTGCCACCCTCTAACTCCTTTACCCCTTCATCAACCAGTTTTTCTCTCCTCCCTCCGACCCTAGACGTCTTCTTAGGCCTTCCTCTTCTTCTCTTCGCGCTCGAACCAACTTCAGACTTCGTCGATTGACATACGTCGCTCGAATCTTTGCTTTTGACAGTCATCGAAGCGTTTTGACAGCTGAGCGTACTTGCGCTCAAACTGTCGCTTATAGAGGAGGCGCTGATGGTTTGTGGGGGACTTAAAAGGGGATTGTTGGCCACGAATTGCTGCAGGAGACTGTTGGCGAAGAGGGTCTGCGGATTCGGAAGCTGGTGACCCTCGCCGTCGCTCGACGACTCGGTGGTGCGTTGGATTAAGGAATTTATGGCTTGCTGGGGCAATTCCATATCGGAACCGGACATGTCACCGGTCGTTGGCGAGTCCTAGAAAGAATTGAGGTAATAAAACCCCGGCCGGAACTTTCGTTAACTAACTGACCTTGTCATTTTTATCAAAATCATTAAAGTCGTTGCACTCGCTTTGGTCGGGCAGTATGGCCGCCAAATCTTCCTGACGTATCTCCTGGAGACTGCAAGACGCAGGGAGTAAGTCGACCGATGATTCAGAGTCCGAACTGGAATAAGTCGAACTTCGGGAGAGAGGTAATGAAGCCATCTGGGAAAAATGTTAAGCATTATTATTATATCGCAAATTTTTAGGGGTTTACGCGGTCTACGTGCTAAACTTTCTGTAAAGCAGAAAAGGCGATTTGGATAGCATCTAAGTGATATCAATTCTGATCGACTTAACCTTGCACAATGCAAGTATTGTTCTTATAATTATATTTTATAGTTTAATTGATCAGGTTAGTTAGAAGAAAAGGGAGGAAAAGTCATAGCAAATTAGGGAATTGAGTATTTATTGCAATAAAGGTGTGTATTTATAAAGAGAGCGTAAAATAATGACAAGTTTTTGTCTAAGAGTACTCCCAAATAATTTATTAGCGAGAGGAAAATAGTTTCAAGATTGTTGAGAACTGGTTGGCAAGAATGGAGAGTTCTCGTCCGAGGAAAAGACCTGTGCATTCATTGATGATGTGTTTCAAGAATTCCTGATGAAATGTTAAATCTCAGATTTATACCGAAGAATAAGAAGCAAAAAGCACTCCAAACAATAGCAGATAGTACGAAAAATCAAAATTTTTCTTGTCTTTATTGTTGGCAAGACAACAGCAGCTGCTGCAATTCTTTTTCTACCGGGGATTTTAAGTGTTCTACCTAGGAAGGTTAAAATGGCTGTTTTATTTGACCTTGTGATTTATGATGATCGATAAAATTGGTAAATTTTCTCTATGAGTTGTGTTGGATTTAATAACTCTGCCACAATGAATAATAGATTTAATTTTTGAGTTATTATTACATGATGCACCCCAATAAGTGATACCATGATGTCACGACAGACTTCACAAGTGATTAATAAAACATTTTAAGCTAATGATATGGTGTTACACCTTGTCTTAATAGACTATGTAATTTTTTATTTATGCAACACTCCTAGATTTTATATTATCTTCTACAGCACAATCACAGTGCCTATTCATTTGGCAGTCAGATGTATGTATTAGGGTTGCCAACTTTCGAATATAAAATTAAAGGACAATCCAGGGCCGTAGCCCACGCTCAAAAATCTGCGGGGCTTTAAAAAGTTGTATGCATGCCGATCTTATGGGTTGGGTTGGGGACGAAAATGGTCAAAACGAGCAATAACTCGATAAATAATAAAAATATTGAATATTCTTTAAAGAACAATAATATAGAAAATTTTATTCCCAACCATTTTACTATCTTCACTTTTGGTCGCGAACTAAACAGGAGCCGAGCTACACGTAAAAAGCATTTTCAACCCCTTTGAAAATGGTCAAATCGAGCAATAACTCGATAAATAATAAAAATATTGAAAATTCTTAAAAGAACAATATTATAGACAATTTTATTCTCAATCATTTTACTCTCTTCGCTTTTGGTCGCGAACTAAACAGGAACCGAGCTACACCTGTAAAGCATTTGCACCCCTTCGAAAATAGTCAAATCGAGCAATAACTCGATAAATAATAAAAATATTGAAAATTCTTAAAAGAACAATAATATAGAGAATTTTATTCCCAACCATTTTACTGTCTTCACTTTTGGTCGCGAACTCAACAGGAACCGAGCTGCAGGTGAAAAGCATTTTCAACCTCTTCGAAAATGATCAAATTGGGCAATAAATGCATGCCAATCTAACGGGGCGGAATTCGAGGATTCACCGGTATATTTTAACTATTGCCAACACGCAACACATAAACGTAGAAAAAAAAGGAATATTACGTTTTCAATCTAAGCATTAAATGTCAGATGGGATATGCTAGGTAAAGGTAACATGTTTTTATTCTGTTGAATGTTAAGTTTTTTAAAGTACTTAGGTGCTAGATAAATCGTTTGGTTTTGGTATTTACCGTCCTTTGGCACCATTAAAAAGCAAATGACTTTATTTCGAAATAAAGGACGGTTGGAAAGCCTAGTAAACTTTCATTTCTTGGTCAAACACCTAGAAGTCATTGAAAATGTCAGGATATTATATTTCTTCTCGTGCCAAAGATTAACTTCTTTTTCTTCATAGTGATACTGTTCAGTAAATCTTATTTAGAATGGGCTTGATTCAAAATTGTTTAAAAAGGGGTCCGTGATGTCTTGGGTGTTTGTAGGACTTGTTGGGAGGGGAGTGAATGTGAGACGCGCCAAAGTTTAGAAGAAACATAAATAAATATAAACGAAATGAAATATATTACATCCCACTAGGATTCATCACCTTAATCAGCTCTGGTGTTTGTTATTAAAGAAAAGGGACTACTATAGTACTATAGTATTGACGACACGATGCGTTTTATTGAGTTATTAGCGATTTTCACATTAACAAGTAATATTGACGTCTAAGTCAAATTGCCTGGTAACCTAGTTGTTAAAAAATATTGGATGTAGACCAGAAATTCAAATGTAACGTTATGTAAACTAACCTTATCGACAATAACGGTCAAAATTCTCAAATCCCCTAGCAGAGCATTTTCGTAACTCCTGTTCTTCATTGTGACGCACTAATTTAAAACGTACACACACTCGACCACGGAGAAAACATCACAGATTATGCTTTTGCGCCATAAATTATGTTGCATAGAGCAAAAAGTGAAAAGCATTGTACACTTACGAAAAAACACAGCAATCCACAGGTTTCAAAACACAACAAACCCAGAACTGTGTGTCTCTCAATCTTACACCACCAGGACAAATGATAATTTCTCCATGCCGGAGAGGGAGCGTATCAAAGGGACCACTTCGAGAATAGGGGGAGACTCGAGACTCGTGAATTTCACTTTATAACCGACTGTACCAGAGGTGAAAAAGGGTGAAACAGGGGAAGGGACGACGGTTTACGCCAGCGGTCCACGAGGTCAATAACGGGAGTCGATTGCATGGTTTATGAGGTAATTATGGGGCTAGTGATGTATATAATTTGATTTTAAATATAGATTGGACTAGATAATTTACAGGGCTGTTTGTTAATTATGTATAGATAATGAAGAATGATTTTGAACCCTAGATTGTGGGTCAGATAACAGAGAGCGCGACTTCTTCTAATAGTGTTATAAAAATGATATATTTTTGTCAATATAACATAAACACTATTAAAACCTTTGGCGCAACAAGTCTTTTGTGGCTGGGTTTGGGCGGCAATTTTAAACACTGAGTGAAAATGAATGCAACGAACAACGGCATATGACCGTCCCTTGAGGGTCTTATGAAAACTTGCTCTTACGATTTTAATACAAAATAGACCTGTTTATTTACAACAGAGTAATCCAGCATTCAAAATATCCTAAAAATTGGTTAACTGGATTGTCCCAACAAAACAGTGGCAAACCATAGACCTTTGCCAAACTTTTAAAACGTTTTCTTTATGTTGCAGTTGCTCGATGAGAGAAATATCCTAGGGAATATCTTGTTTTTGTGTTTTCTTTTTTTAATATGTATTTTTTTTATGCAAAAAAAAATGTATTAATACAAAAAGACACGACAGTGCCACGTTTATAAGACGTCGGGTTATTTATTTATCACAGAAAGACATTTATTTTGAGAGTTTTAGAACCGTTATTAAAAACCTACTTTATACTTTGCTCTTGTTAGTACGGTGTCTCTTTCACTTACATTTGGCCCTGATGATGGCCTTTAAAGCTGAAACGTGTAGGAAAGGATTCCTCAATAAAACAATTTTAAAGAAGGAAGACACAGTTTCATTTAGTCTTCCTCGCTTTTTCCGTCCCTGCACCACCGTCTACTAATATCAAAGGTAATACTAATTAGTAGATGGTATTTGTAGAGTAAGAATCAACTAAGACTGGACCACCGCGTTAACTGCTTAAGCCACTGATTTCGATCTCGAGCGACCCAAGATGGGAATACTTTAAAGTTAAAGTGAGAAAGAACACTTTTTCACGCGGTTGCCCTTTCTTAGTTGATTCTTACTATAGTATTGACAAGAACCGGTAGTCGATGCTTGTTTCTGTAAATCCCCGAATGTAATAAGAGTAAGAGTGAATATTTAGCTGCTGTTTTACGTTTTAATCGAAATAAAACAGATTATAATAATGAATAACCTACAACCTTTACTTTTCGTGGCAAAATCAATAGAAAGTGAAAATCATTTTCAACCCCTCTGAAAATAGTCAAATCGAGCAATAACTCGATAAATAAACAAAATATTGAAAATCCTTAAAAGAACAATAATATAGAGAATTTTATTCCCAACCATTTTACTATCCTCACTTCTCGTCGCGAAATCAACAGGAATCGAGCTACACGTAAAAATCATTTTCAACCCCTCCGAAAATAGTCAAATCGAGCAATAACTCGATAAATAAACAAAATATTGAAAATTCTTAACAATAATATAGAGAATTTTATTCTCAACCATTTTACTATCTTCACTTTTCGCCGTAAAATCAACAGGAAACGAGTTAGACGTGAAAATCATTTTCAACCCATTCGAAAATAGTCAAATCGAGCAATAACTCGATAAATAAACAAAATATTGAAAATTCTTAACAATAATATAGACAATTTTATTCTCAACCATTTTACTATCTTCACTTTTCGCCGTAAAATCAACAGGAAACGAGTTAGACGTGAAAATCATTTTCAACCCATTCGAAAATAGTCAAATCGAGCAATAACTCGATAAATAAACAAAATATTGAAAATTCTTAACAATAATATAGAGAATTTTATTCTCAACCATTTTACTATCTTCACTTTTCGCCGTAAAATCAACAGGAAACGAGTTAGACGTAAAAATCATTTTCAACCCCTCCGAAAATAGTCAAATCGAGCAATAACTCGATAAATAAACAAAATATTGAAAATTCTTAACAATAATATAGAGAATTTTATTCTCAACCATTTTACTATCTTCACTTTTCGCCGTAAAATCAACAGGAAACGAGTTAGACGTGAAAATCATTTTCAACCCATTCGAAAATTGTCAAATCGAGCAATAACTCGATAAATAAACAAAATATTGAAAATTCTTAACAATAATATAGAGAATTTTATTCTCAACCATTTTACTATCTTCACTTTTCGCCGTAAAATCAACAGGAAACGAGTTAGACGTAAAAATCATTTTCAACCCCTCCGAAAATAGTCAAATCGAGCAATAACTCGATAAATAAACAAAATATTGAAAATTCTTAACAATAATATAGAGAATTTTATTCTCAACCATTTTACTATCTTCACTTTTCGCCGTAAAATCAACAGGAAACGAGTTAGACGTGAAAATCATTTTCAACCCATTCGAAAATAGTCAAATCGAGCAATAACTCGATAAATAAACAAAATATTGAAAATTCTTAACAATAATATAGAGAATTTTATTCTCAACCATTTTACTATCTTCACTTTTCGCCGTAAAATCAACAGGAAACGAGTTAGACGTGAAAATCATTTTCAACCCATTCGAAAATAGTCAAATCGAGCAATAACTCGATAAATAAACAAAATATTGAAAATTCTTAACAATAATATAGAGAATTTTATTCTCAACCATTTTACTATCTTCACTTTTCGCCGTAAAATCAACAGGAAACGAGTTAGACGTGAAAATCATTTTCAACCCATTCGAAAATAGTCAAATCGAGCAATAACTCGATAAATAAACAAAATATTGAAAATTCTTAACAATAATATAGAGAATTTTATTCTCAACCATTTTACTATCTTCACTTTTCGCCGTAAAATCAACAGGAAACGAGTTAGACGTAAAAATCATTTTCAACCCCATCGAAAATAGTCAAATCGAACAATAACTCGATAAATAATAAAAATATTAGAAATTCTTAAAAGAACAATAATATAGAGAATTTTATTGCCAACCATTTTACTATCGCTGGAAAAAATGAAAACGGAACTTTTTTTATAAGTATTATTTAGCAAAGATAATTTGGTGACGAGTCGCCGAATATCATTTCTATAAAGCCCTTACTTGCGTCTCTCGCCATCCGACAATTTAGGGTCTTATCGCCAGGTGCGAACGTTCATTACGTAATCTAAAACGGGAGGTGCAAGGTGGACTTTATAATTTCGTAAAAAGGCGCGCTTTCTGGAACCCAACGCGTTTCGGTTAGCAGATTAAAATTTAGCATCTGAGACGTTGTAAAAGTAAACTAACTAAAATTAGGACATAAACAAGACAACCGAACCTAACCCTGAAGATGATCGAATAAAAGACCGAAATGCGTTGAGAACTTTTACTAATAAAGAAGGCTAAGGGACACATCTGAGTTTAATTTGATTTGAAAACACTTGCAATCATAAACTAACCATTATAATTAAAAGTGTTTCCCCGTCTGCGTCTAATATTGAAAATTGGGTAGCCCAAAATATAGAGAATAAGCCAGTAAACACTCTTACATCATTTGCAAAAAGTTGTTTTTCTTAGGCACATACCTACCTACATCATTAACAAAGAGTATGAATTCATTTACAAAACACATAACAAACTCTTTATCGTTAGACACAATCCAAAGAAGAAGCACACAACACACAAATTGAAGCAGATTTCGATCGATTCGAGTAAACAGCACACTGAAAAGCTGCTAATCAACTTGGGTATACATTTTAATAGCCCTCGTATACAGTGTGTTTAAAAAGTAAAAAACTATTTTACTGTGACGTTACTTTTAAAACACACTACTACATTTCTTTAAACGCACCCCCGACAAACTATACACAAAACACTAAACATCAACAACACAACGAAAAACGACAGACATTCGCGACAAACTAAAATTCTCAATTTGATATGCTCAGCAGAGATACTGTTTTTGATAGTTGGGAACATCTGGTCCCAATAACTGAAATGTTAATAATATGACTGTATTATGGCTTTTTTCGTGTCGTCGTATTTTAGGACGCGACCCGGTGACAAGAATTGTGTAAGTAAGCCAAAAGAATGTTGATAAAATAGAGTATCAAATTGTTATTTTAGGAATTTATTTTATAATAATGAATGAGGCCGTTATGGGAATGATTTTTTAAATCAAAATTGTTCAGTGTCTACAGTTCACGCAAATAGCAACGTGGGGGACTCTTAGGTTCACGCGTAATGCCCTAAGTCCTAGTTTAAACTAAA
This sequence comes from Polydrusus tereticollis, assembly GCA_963920685.1. NCBI lineage: Eukaryota > Metazoa > Arthropoda > Insecta > Coleoptera > Curculionidae > Polydrusus > Polydrusus tereticollis. Next base: position 3,317,863 of record OY987332.1, on the reverse strand, counting down.
CTCCAAGAGCCATCATAGTCAGCTGATCTTGGTAAGGCTGCTTTTTGATTTTTTGGTTAGGTAAGAATTTGCATTGAAATAAAATATCGAGAAATGCTAAGGGGCTCTGTACAGGGTGTTTCAAAAATACGAAAACAGTTCAAAGAACAAAAAAGTTGTATTATTAGTTGGTAAATCCGAAAATAAATATCAAAATTGGAAAAAAGTCAGTGTCAATAATATTCGTTAAGGTGCTCGCCGGGACGCCACTGACTTAATGAATTTAATCTAGTTAGGGCTAACTAACCCCCTTATCATTATGAATAACGGTACCAAATTTCAATAAAATCGAGAAACAGGTATTTAAAAGATTAAAAAAAAAAAACGATTTTTTTTTAAACTTGAACACCCTGTATATCAAAAACGGGCAACTCCGGACACATGTTCATATGAACTTTTTCTCTTAGAATATCATAAGGAATCACCCCCTTAAGTTACGTACCGTACTTATGAAACACCCTGTAAAAAAAAATGCGAAGAAACTACATGACTACCGCTAAATTTACGACATCTTTAGAAAGTGAAACAAATTTGACCTTTAAAATGGCTTAAATTACTCAGAAGTACCTGGGTTTATTGCAGTGCGTTTCAAAAGATGACAATAGTTTTTTCTAAACTCGTTTATAAACGTTTTTGAAGAAGATGCCAAGGATTGAAATGAATATACAGGTTTGGCGAATGATTATTACAATCAGCCGCTCAACCGGGAAGAAAAGAGAACATAGTCAACCAATTCAAAGTTAAATAAAGAGGGAGAATGCCTTGTCGCATAACACACGCGCTGCTTTCTCCCTCCACCGTCATCGAGAAGCCGCGCGCGAAGAAGTGTAGGCGGCAGTCAAAGTCTGAGAAATGAACGGAAGAGATTGCCGCGCGTTAAGCGGCGACAAAGCATTTCCACTCTTCTCTGTTTTTGCGAAACCTGTATGTATAAAAGCATTTTTTTTGCAGGCACACCCAAATCAAAACCACAGAACATTTGCTGCAGCTAGTAAATCTATAGCCTAAAATAAGTAGTTACTACGTAAAGTATATTCTAGGTTCCCGCGCAAGCCAAATCCTTGCTTTCTATAGTCAAAGTCACAATCAGTCCTGGCATTTAAATTACGATTAAAAAATCGACATGATTGAGTATGGACGTGTTGGTATTTACAGTCAAGAATAAATCGTTTTGCATTTATTTTATTACCGACAATTTACAATTATTTTGCGCGCAACCTACAAAATACCAATTATTTATCGAGAGTTGAGCCTGGTATTGGCATATTACGAAATTTCGACCGACCTGGTCTGACGATTATTAAAACATAATCATATATTTAATTACAATAAAGGTGTGCTTGATTTTGCGAAACCAAAACAAAATTCCTTAAAATATTTCAGCTACTCTGTACCAGAGTTGGGTATCTTCCTACATTTTTGTCAACTGTCAAAAAGGGGTATGTATGATTTGTCATTCCAAGTAAGTCTTAGTTCACATAGATGCGAATCACGAATTGCGAATAATGCTGATTGGTCAATTTCAAATATTTCAAAGAAATTGACCAATCACAGCATTATTCGCAATTCGCAATTCGTGATTCGCATCTATATGAACTAAGAACTAAGTCTAAGGCTATGTTTTTTGAGAAGTTTTTAGGTAATTTATCTACAAGTAGAAAACCCGATACATGTCAAAAACCAGTTTTCTGCGGGCCCAATACTGCTATGTACCTAACCCGTACAAACATCATAGAATCATTTCAGCTTTCTCCTTCTTCTTCCATTCTATATCTTCATTTTGTTCAGGTGATCCTTGACAGCCATATGTCCTGTTGGAAATCCCGTTGTTATTCTTAGTTGATTCCTGCTAAGGTTAAACAACTGTTTTGAGAATTTAGGACCAATACTCCCCATAACTTTCTTGTTATAATTGAGTCCCTGTCTGCTGTTCCGGTAGACTTTGTTTTCATTTTTGGTCCATCGCTTAATAGCTTGCGTAACCTGTACCCGGGCACCCAGAATAGTTTCACAGTATTGCTGTGTGCCAGGGTTCTCAGCTCATTCTGGCATTCCCAGACTAGCCTTGATGTTACCCTCTGGCTCATGAGAGCCTTGAGGACTGCATGACTGTCTGAGCATATGTAAATTCGTCTATTTTGGTAGGCTCTTCTATTGATTTCCTTTGCACATTCAAGTATTGCATAGGTCTCTGCCTGGAATACTGTTGGAAGTTTTCCCAAGGGAAAGAACAAGTCTCTTCTTGGTCTTAATCCGTAGATCACAGCCCCTGTAACCTCTTCAGTCTTGGATCCATCGGTGAACCACACCAGAGCTCCAGACAGAAAATGATTATCTCAAAGGGTGTGTCGTAAATAAATTTTGGTGTCATGTGATCTGATCTCATCTTCATCTCCGACACACGTACTATGTCTTCTATAAGTACGAGACGTCCATCCTTCTGTACTCATTTTGTCAAAATCTACTGTGAGAGTCGGCATTCGTAGTTCACTGAGTCAACCCAAGTGCAAGTAAATGGTTGAGATAAACTTTTTGCTTTACTAATAAGAAAGATAAAGATAAAAAAAAAAGATAAAATATTAAATTTCTCGTAGGTACTTATACATGTTCGGCAGAAGAAAAATCTTCACCCTGAATGTTTTTCGTCCGTACCTGTATATATCGAAATATTTGTTATTTTATTTATCGTTCAAAACAATATGTTTTTAAGTTCGCATAATCTTCGATCATTTACCTTTTCGTGAGTTTTTTTCTGTTGAAAACCGAACCCATCTATAATGCTAGATCGGGTCATCGATTTTGTACAAGGTTAACACTTTTATTCTAGCGAAGACAAACAAATCGCCGGACGAAACACAAGAAGTTAAAAACCTATGATTTTTTTACATCGGATTAAATTACAGTCACGATTGGCGTTGGTGAATGACCTATTACGATTTTGCCCATTAAAAGTCAGGTAGTAGTTTCATTTTTTACTCAATATGTTTTATAAGAATGTGCAAAAGTTTTTCCACTGAGGTGTACCTTACTCGTCGTTCCCATAAGGGTGCAAAATACTCCCATTACGATATATCTATAATCTTTCACATATTTCTCATTAGAGGATTAATATCTATTCATCATAGGGATGTGCTCGTTTTCCATGAGAGGGTGCCATCCTGTCCATTAGTGTGCCAGTTTAATAGCAATAGGATACGTCACCTTTTTCCTTTAAGCTTCACTATGTTTCTTATTATTAGAAGATGCATATCTATTTTCATTTTGTTTTCCATTAGAGGGTGCCTACTTTTCCCATGAGAGGATGTTTGTGTTTTCCATTAGGGTTTAGCCCATTAGGATCATGTCAATGTTTTCTATGGAACTTTTCCAATATTTCTCATTAGAGGATGTCTATATTTGTATGCATGCAGATCTAAGGGTTTGGGTTGAGGACGAAAATGGTCAAATCGAGCAATAACTCGATAAATAATAAAAATATCGAAACCTCTTAAAAATACAAAATTATGAAGAATTTTATTCCCAACCATATCATAAATATTAAAAATAATAAAAATGTTGAAAATTCTTAAAAGGACAATATTATACAGAATTTTATTCCCAACCAATATACTCTCTTCACTTTTCGTGGCGAAATCATCAGAAACCGAGCTACATGTGAAAAGCATTTTCAACCCCTTCGAAAATAGTCAAATCGAGCAATAACTCGATAAATAATAAAAATAACGAAAATTCTTGAAAGAACAATATTATAGAGAATTTCATTCCCAACCATTTTACTCTCTTGACTTTTCGTCGCGAACTCAACAGGAACCGAGCTACACGCCAAACGCATTTTTACCCCTTTGAAAATAGTCAAATCGAGCAATAACTCTATAAATAATAAAAATATTGAAAATTCTTAAAAGGACAATATTATAGGGAATTTCATTCCCAACCATTTTACTCTCTTCACTTTTGGTCGCAAACTCAGCAGGAACCGAGCTACACGTGAAAAGCATTTTCAACCCCTTCGAAAATAGTCAAATCGAGCAATAACTCGATAAATAATAAAAATATCGAAAATTTTTAAGTACAATTTATAGAGAATTTGATTCCCAACCATTTTACTATCTTCACTTTTCGTGGCGAAATCATCAGGAACCGAGTTGCAGGCGAAAAGCATTTACCACCCCTTCAGAAATAGTCAAATCGAGCAATAACTCGATAAATAATAAAAATATCGAAAATTCTTAAATATACAATATTATAGAGAATTTTATTCCCAACCAGTCGACTATCTTCACTTTTCCCCATGAGAAGGTATCCACCATCATTCCCGCTACGATGTGCGCAGGTTTCCCATGAGGGTGAGCCACATATTCACATCTCAATTAAATTAATTAGATAAACATGATCCGAACGGCCCGAGTAAACGATTCACCGAGAGACATGGACGTTACGCGGGCAGGACTCCTGCGATCGACCGGGTGACCTTGACTTCAACGAGAGATCAACCATCCGAATAAATTGCCGGTTATTATTACACGCGGGGCAGACGATTTGTTTTTTAACCGATTCTGGTCGAGTTTCCTGTTTAAAATCCTCGTCGAATTAATTTAATTCGCGTTACATCGAAGCCGAAGGAGAATTTATCGGTTTGACCGTACAAGCGTCTGGCGACATTATTTAGAAGATAATTGAAAAATAACCTGGTAGTGTACGGCATTGTCTCCGAACCCTTCATCCTCAAAGTCGTCGGGGCAGGTTCGAATCCCATTTTGTTCTGGCGACTGGATCACCTCGTAACTCTTCACCAAGTCACTCACGTACTCCCACACCCCTTGTTCGTATGTCTCCCCGCTTCCTCCGATCGCCACGTTTTGGGGCATGTCGCGAAAATGTCGCACCATTGTTGTCTTTGTCTTTTAAGACAGTCGGTCTTGTAGTGTAAAACAAAACACGCGAAACATCTTTTAAACTTGGACAAGTACTTCCTTAAAACATCGAAATAAAACAAAACATTCGCGGAGGCCAACTTTGCGCGATATTTTATTGCACAAGGTGAACAGACAGCTTTATTTTTAAGGTGTTTTTTATACGAGAACGTTTACTTGTCACAAGAAAATTGTAACTAAAGAGTGGTCATAACTGGGTGTTTTCCCCCTTTTTGTTTAATGTATGCCCAATGAATCACTTTTTCCGTACTTTCAATCCCTAAAAGCATATAGGTGGGAACATGGTGTTGCGTGCATGCACTTCAAAAGAAATCGACGTAGTAATTTTTTCAATTCATTCACCACCACTCCTTGACACGCACTTAAATCACAGTAGGCACTTGTTCTTTCTTTTGTTTTGTGGCGCTTGACTTTGAAGATCGCATTACCGGAGAATTACGTTTTGTTTTACTAAAAGTATTAGATGTGATTAAAAAAAATTCGCGCCTTTTTTGCAACGCAACGACGCACTGAATAGGAATTCCATTTTTGCCGCACTGTCACTTGTCACCCCCCAATATGGATCGCTTTATATCCAGGAAATCTTCCAAATTCTCCAGTGCGTAGTTTCGTTTCCTCGAATATCGCAATGTTTTTATAAATTTTTAAGGGACTTATCAAATGATATGTATCGCGTTGGAGAGCTAGCGAAACGGCGCTAAAAATATTGCGGCCAGCCGGGAAACAAACGAACGCACATCAACAAACAAATGAACGCCGGCACGGCCAACCGGATTTACATTAAATAATTATGTATTAACTACTCGCGGAGCGGCGGTATGATTCGTTTCAAGGACAAAACAAACGCTATTTTTAACCGAAACCGATGGTATTGCGATAAAATGCGCGGATTTTTCTCTTTTTTTTCGCGCGAAACGTTGCAAAAGACGAAGACCGAAGTAAAGAGCAAAAGTAGACACGGTGGATTAATGGGACGTCAGGGACCGTGACGCAAGTCGTCTACGAACACGGGTGAAGCGTAATCGAATAGAAATGTGAGGCGCCGAGACGCCAACGCTCTAGTTTCATTGTTTTAATTTAATTTTTCTAGACAATGGAAGAGATTTTAATGATAATATAACAAATAAACCGCGCTGTGTCAACGAAATCTTAATTTTTTTAACGGTTATGTTAAAAGATATTTGATTCAAGTTTAGGTGACTTACTGTTTTCGCAGGATCTTAAGTTTCACCCAAAAAACAAATTATTTTAATTTCCGATTTTTATTGCACAAATGAATTCCCCTCAAAATTCCCTTTCCAACGACATACCACAAGTTGACACTTACTTTCCCAATGGCGGCGTAAGAATTACAAGAAACAAAATGGCGTCTAAAAAAAAGGCAATCGACATGATTCTCAAAACGCCTTTAATTGATTAAAAATAACCTTAATTTTGATTATAAAAAAATTAAAAATAGATCGCACCATTTCAAAAAAAAAAATGAAAAAAAAATTTATAAAAAAAATCGATTATTTCAAAAACTGAGGAAAAAATTCAACCGTGAACACTTAAAGAATTATCAATTTAACAGATTTACTTCACTACTTTTCTCATGTCAACTGCATACGTTGTTTAATAGACGCCATTTTGTTTTTTGTAAAATGGCACTTACGCCGCCATCTTGAAAGTAAATGTCAACTTGTTGTATCTCGGTGAAAAGGTAATTTTGAGAAGAATTCGATTGTGCTATAAAAAACTAATGGTTCTCATTAAACAAAACAAAATACGTTTCCAAAAAATTGAGAAAAAAAAACAAATTTGACCAATCAACCAAACAATGTTCCGCAAATTATAGTAAAAGAAACTAAACATGGCAACACCGCGGGAGGCAAAAATTAAATATAAAAAATTTTTGACCGCCCTGAATAAATAAATACTTCTAACACACCACCACACACACAATTAATTACTCACCTTCTTACTCCTCCTCTTTGTCCTGACCTTTTTCTTCCCGCTCTTCCCCTCAGACATCTTGCCAGCCTTCTCACTGCCTCCAGTGGCTTTGCCATCTCTCTCCTTGTCTTTCCCAGCGCCAATATCCTTATCTTTGTCCCGCGAGGAGCTCCCTTCTCTGTCTTTCTCCTTATTTCCAGTGTTGCTGACAGCACTAACAATGCTGCTGTTTGAAAATCGTAATTTGGGTACCACCGAACTTTCCTTGGACGTTGCTTCCTTTAAACCACTACTATCCCTTTCTTTACCACTGGAACTTGATCCCCGCGTTTTCAGTGTTAGAGGGCTCTCTTTTCCTCTGTCTCTCTCGGTACCCAGTGCTTGCCTATCCTTGCTGATAGCACTGGAACTTCTCAGTTTCGCAACTATAGATGTCTCCTTCTCTTTAACTCCAGAGTTACTACTGCTTCTTAATTTGGTCAGCACACTCTCCTTTCCAGAGTCTTTGCTATTTGAACTATTGAGACTACTGCCACTGTTTGAGACTCTTAATTTCGATAATACTGTGGTTTCTTTATCTCTATCTCTAACTGCATCTCTACTGGTGCCAGAGACTTTCAGTTTTGGACTATCCTTGTCCCTTTCTTTAGAAACACTGTCTTTATCTTTGTTATTTACTGAACTACCACTGGAAGTTCCTGACGACAACCTCAATTTTGGAACTGTAGAGGTTTCTTTTGCTCCCCCTGTGGCTTTGGGTTTGCTTGCAGCACTTAATCTCTCTTTCTCAGACTCTCTAGCACTCCCTCGACCTAGAGAACCGGTAGCATTTGATGATACTCTTAGTTTAGCTCCAGGCACAGGTTTTCTAGTATTGTGAACTGGTTTTTGAGCAGGTTTGGTTTCTGATTCACTTCCAGAATCACTAGAGTACTCCGAACTGCTACTACTAGTGCTCTTTTTCCCCACTTTCACTTTACTTGCAACATTTTTACTAGAGCTGCTGTCAGCAGCTCCCTTTTTAGTAGTGTTGATAGGGCTATTAGTGCTCTTTCTGACGGTCGCGATAGTAAGGCGCAACCCATTAGTTTGGGTACTGGTTACTGAAAATTCAGGACTGGGGGAGCGAGACGAAGATTCCTGTGAGCTCGAGGAGCTGTCACTGTCAGAACTGTCGCTGCGAGAGCAGGATTCTTCGCTGGCATCAGAATTCTAAAAGAAAGTTTCTAACTTAGACAAATTAACTAGGGTTGTTGTGCCCAACTTACACTGGAATCAGCCTCAGAATCCTCGCTTTCAGAGTCACTCTCCGCCTCGTTCTGGGTCTGATTTGGAGAAGGCTCGGCGTTCAGTGCTCCAATGTCCACCGTGGAAGGCAGCTCGGATTCTTCGGGTTCATCTTCAGGCTGATGGACCACAGAGGACCATCCGGTGAAAAGTTCCGTTGTAGCACCATCGTTTGTTGCCATTCTAGAGGAGAGACTTTGTTTATAGGAGAAATGGGTTTGCAGATCATATCAGGTGTCAACGAAATTAGCAGGGTTGGGCTGATTTAAATCACGATTTAAATCACTTTATTTAAAAAAAAAAAATCATTTAATATAATAATAATTTAATGAAACTATTTATTTTTAATTCAGAACAATAAACAATATAACATATTAAAAAAATATTTTCAAAAATCAACAGTATATAGAACTCGCGCTTTTAAGAAATAAAAAAGTAGTAGGTATATAATACATCAAGTCGCGACAGGACTTTTCTTGCAAGAAGCGCGTTCTGACAGTATTTTGGGTAGAATTTAGACCTACTATATTGTTAGACCGACATTAAAATAATTTGTATTAATTTGAAAAGAGAGAAAAATGTTAAATTTTTAATAAAATCAATAAAAATAAAAAAAAATCAAATAAATCAACGATTTTTGATTTTTTAAATAAAAATCAAATTTTGCCCAACCCTGGAAATTAGTGTGCATATGTTAAAAGATATTTTATTTCAATTTGGGTAACTGGTATGTTTGAGCAGGCCTTGTTTTTGAACTAGCTTTAGTTTATAACAATGGGAGTGATATGGAAAAAGTAGTGATAGCATTTTAGCTTTTAGCACCCACATTTTAATTTTTTTTTTTAGTTTTTAAAGACATCGATTTTTTTCTTGGTTAAAAAAAAATCTCTAGTTTTTCTTTTTTTAGAATTTTGTTAAATGGTATTATTTTCATTATTTAATATCAAATTCTAAATTATCCTCATCTAGAGGCGTTTGGAGATCATATGGGTTTTGCTTCAGCAATAAAAATTATTTCAATCAGAATAAACTAATTTTAAATGCGGAAAAAACAAAAATATCGTAATGTTTAGAACTAGATCAGAGATTCTCGAGTATTTAGATACCAAGGTTGACCAAGGCTGGGTGATGGTGACTGAAACCTCAAAGTTCCTGGTTATAAAGGGTGTTATTTAATAAGTGTCCGATATTTTACAGGACGATTTCTCAGTTATTTATAAAGTGAAAAGTTCATATAATAAGCATGGGTCCGCAAACCCTTCATTTTTGAGATACAGGGTGTTAAAAATTTATTTTTATGTTTGTTTTTCGTACATAATTTTTGAAATAATGTCTATATTTGGATTTGGACAAAAATTGGTAGGCTAGGGGTAGTGATGTAAAATACCCAGGTATTTATTTCTTGGGGTAAATACCCGGGTATTTACCCGGGTATATACCCGAATTGGGTATTTATATGGGTATTTTAATTTAATTCAACGAATATTAATCATATTATATTCAAATAAAGAAGTTGTTAGTTTAATTCACCAAAGAACACTTTTATAAACCTCACATCATATTCAACGTTTCATACCTTAGATATCCATGTCTCTGTTTTTTTTGAAATACGTAAATAAACATCAAGTAATGTATGCGTTGTTGCCTATTTATGTACCATTTTAGCGATTGAGTGCGTTTATACCGTTTTTAGTCCCTCCCGTGAGGTGTTGTTAGTAAGAGAAAAGTTTTTGATAGAAGTAAAGCATATATCGTATATATTGCAAAATACCCTGTTTTGGGTAGGTAAATATAATTTGGGTAAATAGTAAATACCCATATTTTATTTACCTACCCACTGGGTATTTACCCAATCTACATCACTACCTAGGGGTTTTTTGAAATGTGAAATTTGAATTTGATGTTAGTATGGCTCCCACTTCCCACTTGTAGAGGGCGCCACCTACGTGCCTTTTTACTCTTTTGAGGAGTCATAACTTTTTTATATGTGCTTGTATTACATTTTTAAGCAAAAAAAATGGATTTTTCATCATTTTTACATAAAAAAGGAATACTTGGTAGAAGTTGCTACGAGCAATCGTTTCAAGAAAAAGAATAATAAAGAAATAAATGGCATTTATTTGCATTGCTATGCCCATATCGGAGTTTGATAAAACATTTATCTCCTAAACATGTTATAAAATGACTGACTTTTTCACATAGAATGTATTGGGAATATTATACCCTATTATGTATTGTAGTTTATTTAGATGTAAGATAAATTTGTAGTTTTAAACTGTTGTGTCGACTTTTTTGTAAAATTTTCTCGTTTGACGTATTGCTCAATTATTGTACTTGTTGAACTTCTGTAGGTACATTTATAAATTGAGGAAATAAATTTTATTATTATTATTATTATTATTATTATTAAACAAGGCTGAAATCAAAAAATTATGAAAATGTAGGTACTTTGCATCAGCTACCTAGGTACATAACAGTGTTATCAAAAGAGAAAACGGCAGTGGCGTACATATTTTTTGTTCTTGTTAAAAATTGTAACACCCTGTATCTCAAAAATGAAGGGTCTGCGGACCCATGCTTATATGAACTTTTCACCTTATAAATAACTGAGGAATCGTCCTGTAAAATATCAGACACTTATTAAATAACACCCTGTATACATAAATAAGTTTCTGGATTGGTCTGATCATATTATTGCGTTGGTAAAAAAACTAAACATGAATGAAAACACAATAAAAATCATGTATTTTGCAAATTTCTATCCCAAGGTATGGGATTATTTTCTGGGGTCGAGATGGGTCGTTTCAAATTACTTTTGTTGTGCAAAAAAGAGTAATACCTACCTACGTGTTATCAAAAAAATGAGTTACAATGAATCGTGCAGATCAGTTGTTAAGGAATTGGGCATAATGACGGTTCATGCATTGTACATATATGAATGTCTCATGTTCTTGTTAAGAAATGAATATTTTTTGATTTGCAAATCAATCATAATTGCACTACCAAAACAAACAATTTAAACTACCCGTTACACCATCTTCAAATAATCGAAAAACAACCACAGTACCTACATGTGTAAAACTATTTAATGCATTACCAGCAGGACTCAAAAGAATGAAAGGGTAACATCTAAGGTCGCTATTTAGAAACAAATTTTATAATTTCATTTGTAATATTCCAAATAAAGAACTTTAATAAATAAATAAAATAATTGCATAATTTGCAAAATTGGATGAGAGGGTTTGGTTCTAATGTAAAAATTAAAATTCCACTCAATCATAGCAGTACACCTAAAATTAAATAAACTATCTTTTACCATACTACTGTAGTAGGTAAAATGATTTTGTTGACCCCCTATAAATTGACAATCCATAACCTCAAAAAATATTACTAATTACCGCGTCCTTAAGGAAGCTTTTGGGCTTTCCTGTGATTAAAAAAGTACATACTCTAGATAATCCCTTATTTAAAACGTAAGGTAAGACGGGCCTAAAAAATCCTCATCCGAGGACTAGGAGCCCTAAAATTATAACTGATCAATTAAGGTTTGGCAACAGGCCATTTTTAACTTTCGTAAATTACTTTTTCTTCATAAGCTTAACAAACACGCAAGAAAATCAAGTGGATCGTTTCATTAAAATAAAATGAAAAACGCTCCTGGGGAAAGTAGTTCATCAACATCCTGCTGGCATTTTTTCTAAATGAGCGTTCTTGATCTACTTTTCTGGTTGCCCGCTTGAATTAATCATTTTTTCTGGGCCTTCGCGTCTAACAACTATCGGGATTTCAATAGAGACGTGTAAAATCACAATTTCGAAAACTCACAAAGCAATTCAAAGTTGGCGCTAAAAAACATTGCATGCGCCATGTTGCCCAAAATCCCAACAAATATTTTCAACGTTCACAGGGGTTTTTAACAGATATTACTGCAAGGCGGGAACTAATACTTACTTGCTAAGGTAAATGCAACATATTTACACTAAAATAACACCACGAAACTAAATATATTTAGGTAAAAGAAGTCTATTTCCATGTTTATGTCAGTCCTGTAAACAAAATGGCCTCCAGCTGATGTAGCAACACATTTTCAGCATTTAAACTGATTAAACCTTAACAGCGACAGCTTTAGGTTTTCACTGGACATTCTCGGAATATTTACTCAACAAATGGAAAACGAATCACTGAGATTGTGCATTATTTTTCATATTTACTTTTTTATTTTGAGAGTCGACAGTTGCGCAACGAAACGCCACCAACTGAAAACTAGATCGCGAGCAGCGTTGCCAAAGCGCGAACTGTCATAGCTTTTCGAATAACGGTAATTTTCAGGGATTTTGACAACCTTGGAAATAGAATTATTATTGCAAATTTTTTGACACAAAGACCTTTGCAGGTATGAAAAATGTAATTAAAATTGTATTTTATATTAAAGTACATTGCAGCTATCTGTAATTCGTTATGGAATATTCCTTCTCTTCCACAGTGTGCCAATAAGGTAAAACCACTTACTCAGTATACTGGCTGGCTAACAGAGGGCTCTGACAATCCATAGTAACGTTATATGACTAGCGAGCACATGAAGAGAACTCACCATAGACAATGGTGGCCACAAAACAAAGAGGTTATGTTGGCGTTCACCACCAGTGAACTCTTTCTATAACGGAGGGGTTCTTAATTCCACTCTGCGAGTGGGAACAAGCCCATTGTTCCAGTGAACGCTACCAATCCACTGGCCGATAGAGGGCACTGGCAAGGCTATAGTAGCTTCATATGACTAGTGAACACATGCTATGGTGAAATGAAAAATGTTTACAAAAACAATATTTATTTGACCGTGTCGCCTAAAAACCTAAACGTATTAAGGCTTCTTTATAAATATATTTACAGGATGTTTTATTTACAATACTTCTCGATAACAAAATTCATTTACACTTTATTTAAAAACATTTGTTAGGATGTAAAAAATCAACAGGGACGAAAATCTAACAATAACAAATATTTACAGGTTGAGGAAAAATATCTATATAAAAATTACATTATTTACAAATTCGGTAGAATATTTGGATAAAAGTATATGGGGGGTCAAACGTACTTTAGCTTTTGAAATCACAAATTAATCATCAAAAAATAAATATTTTACAGTAAGGTCAAAATATATTAAATAAATTCGTTATCATCAAAAAGTGCTTTGACATCTCAATTTTGTTTTTATTTTCAATGAATTCAAAAATAATTCTGTACTCTACAGAGTGGCTGAAAAAAGCAGGATGTTAATAAATTTTTTGTATATGGAACATCATGTATACTTTTTACTTTGTGGTCATACAGGATGTTCGGTTAAAAACAATTAACTGATGTTCTGCTTTTTTGAATGGTCCGGAGTGTCAATGAAATCATTGTACAGGGTTTTCGTTTATATTATGAATAATTATGACCATTAGCCAGAGCGAAACAATTAAATACAAAAGTGTTCAGGTTTCTACTAGTCATCAAAATCGTTAGTTTGATGCGGCTAGAATGCCATGGAAAACAAAAGCCCATAACGATGAATGCATTAAAATAACATTCAATATGCCTAGAATGCTGTGGAAAATAAAAATATGCAAGAAAGCAATTTAATCATTACATTCATTTGTTCTCCAAGGCAATCTACAGATAATTAAACTTGCTTAATTTATTCTCCAACAACCCCTACACCTCATGTTAAGGGATTGCCATTATGGGGCTCTTGTTTTCCAATGCAGTAGACATATTAAAGCTTTTTAAAAATTTTATCGCTCATATCTAGAAAATGGTTTGATCTAATATACAGTATGTCTCGCTTTTCATTTTATAGCTCCTTCATTAACAATGCGATTTTTGAAAAATTTGGGTAACCCATCAGGAGATTGTGGCACGGCAGCATATTTAAAATTTTACCAGTGGCGTTCGTGGTTATGAAGAGAAATGTACAGGGTCTCCCATTTTCGACACTTTTATAGGGTATCTGCGTAACTGGTAGTGCTATCAAAAAAGTAATATAGGTGTCATGACTGTCATGTGCTCTTTTTGGGTCAAACTTAAAATAGTAAAATCAAAATTTAAAAATTTTCGCTCGCTTAAGAGATACGGGGGAAAATCAAAAAATTGACAATTTCAAAATTACCCTACATTTTCTTAGTTAAAAGAGATACGAAAAATGTTTTAGCAAAAGTTTCTTTATAATGATTGTTGAATAATCTGCCGTTTTCAGAATAAGTATACGGGGTCAGGTTAAAAAAGTTATCGGACCTAACCTCATTTTTTTAAATGAAATACCCTGTATATTTTAATCTAAAAAGATAGAATTTTAAATTCTCTTTTGAAATATATAACATGCCATGGATGATATTGGTTTTCTAGGCGATTTATTTAAACTTTATTACTTTAAACCACATTAGGCCATGAAACAAAAGCTAATATCCGAGAAACAACTATGTTGACATTCTAGTTGTTATTAACATTTAACGTCAATTTTATTTTTACATATTTGTTTGTGAAAATGACTTATTTATAAAATTTGATATGATATCAGTTTATATTGAAAGTGAAAAAAACGAGGATACGGCGCAAAATTTATATTTTGTTCGGTATCCGGAAAGACGACAACCATTTGAGGACATATTCGGACGACTGGAACATAATTTAAAAACATACGGCTCTTTTACGATGCCGAGATCAAAAACTTATAATAAAGAAAATAAGGAAAATGAAGAAATAACTGTATTAGGATTTGTCGAGGCCAATAATCAGGTAATATAATATCCTGTGACAGCTTTGAATAGGAGTAGCTCAACTTTTATTGAAGTGAAAACTTTTTTAGGCGCGTTTAGCACTTTTAGTGGGTGAGATGAGACTAAGCCGTCAGATTCGCCTATGCAACGCTCATGATGCAGTCGGGGAAAAAGCAAGATACTAAAATATGACCAAATGCATAGTGTATTTGCTTTTTATGGATCGATTCTTTTATCGTCTTGAATTTGAGATTTGCGGATGTTAGATTGTGAAAGGTTAATAGAGAATCTCGTCTTGGTGAGGTATTCACTTCTGTTTTGTGGTCTTAAGCACACATCCTAATTTTATTCTCTAAAATCACTTTGTAATTTTAGGAACAAAAATCTACGTCCGTCAGAAACGTAGAAACTGAAACTGGAATTACAAAATCTAAGGCGCAAAGAATTTTGACGTCCAATAAATATTTTCCCTATGTTCTTAAAATTACCCAATATTTACATCCTGGTGATGAGGTGAGACGATTGAAATTTTGACACTGGTTTTTAAATAAATCTAAGGAGGATCAAAGAAAGAATTCAGGAGGCCTTTGCAGAAATAAAACCATTACACATCAATACCTTAAAATCCGTTCGAAAAAGATGTCAAGAGTCAACAACGGAGAAGCTTTCGAACATTTGCGATGATTCCCGTTATTTTTTACCTTAATCTAAATCTTTTATTTCCTTTCAAAGTAATAAAATTTAAATAAATCGCCTAGGAAACCAATATCGTCCATGGTGTGTTATATATTTGAAAAAAGAATTCAAATTTCTATCTTTTTAGATTAAAATATACAGGGTGTTCCACGTAAAAAAATTAAGTTAGGTCCGATAACTTTTTTACCTGACCCCGTATACTTATTCTGAAAACGGAAAATTATTCAACAATCATTATAAAGAAACTTTTGTATAAAACATTTTTCTGTATCTCTTTTAACTAAGAAAATATAGGGTAATTTTGAAATTGTCAATTTTTTGATTTTCCCCCGTATCTCTTAAGCGAGCGAAAATTTTCAAATCTTGATTTTACTTTTTTAAGTTTGACCCAAAAAGAGCACATGACACCTATATTACTTTTTTGATAGCACTAACAATTACGAAGACCCTATAAAAGTGTACAAAATGAGACAAGAGCCATAAAAAATATTTCTCAAAATTTTTTAAATTTAAATGTTATTCTAAATGTCCTGTGAGTAATCATGTAATTGCCCTATTGTAGTGTGTTAATTTTTTGAAAAGATTCTGACGATTAAGTCAAAAGGTGTAAGCTCTTGTATTGTTTGAATGAATGAATGTTGAGTGGGCACAGTTTATTTTATATTATGATGTTATTTATTTTATATTATGATGTTATTTATTTTATATTATGATTTTATTGTGTAATTTTATATTGTGTAGTTTTAAATTGACAGCACAAGAAAATCAGATACCCATAAGCGATAGTATGTAATGTAGTGTTGACTTTTATAAAATGTAGTGTTTACTTCGTAAATTTAATTTGTTGTACACAGTGTATTAGCCAATGAGTGCTAAATAAAGGATTATTATGTTTTCTCTTTCTTTTAGTAGATAATGGGGCTGAAATATAAACGAAAACCCTCTACAATCAAAGGTCATATAAAAAGAGAGTGAGGGGGGAGGGATATTTTATGAAGTTCCTCTCGCTGCTGTGGACGAAATCCATGACAGTACTCCCGCCCAATAGAAAAAAACTGAAAAATCAAAAAATTCAATACCTTTGACCTACCCCGTACGAACGTAACAAAACCCCTTCCATCGACTTTAAGGTACTTTTCTCTCTATAATAGTTAAGACATCATATGCTCGCCGGGTAGTCGGTGGTGACGGCAGTGGCGTAAGTGAAGCGCCGCGCGTTCACTCCTCCCGGAGCGCGCGACACCTTTTCTCAACTAGTTTTGTAATAAGCGTATTATTTTCACTGATATGACCATCTATCTCCACGGCCCCGTTCGGGGGCTCTTGCCTTGGGACTTGCATCCGTCAATCACTTTCCGACAGGACTTTTTTTCTCTTTTTCGCCTGTTTTGGTTTCACTATCTCCTCCTCCTGAAAAGAAAACTACTTACTCCTCTCCCGGAACATATCAAGCACCACAAAAACTTAATTATCAATGTATCTTTTAACTAACCTCGCTGCTTTTGTCCGAACTATCAGTCAAATCCCGAGCAATCTGCCTCTTGGCACTCCCCACGTTGGGCGCAGCTGGTTTACTGGACGCCGGCTTTCGCCCTCTCCCCTGTAACCTGCTCTTTGTCGCGCTTATCTCCTCCTCTTCTTCCAACAAAGCGAATAGCTCGCTAAAGTGTTTCCTTTGACTATCATTACTGTCAAAAAAGAAAAGAGATAAAATACAATTCCTTCTCCGGAAAATTAAACGTCAAGTAGTGTTGCGGCTCGCCTCGTAAAGAGATACGATTGCAAGCGGACGTCGGGAGTACAAAAAATGTATTTAAACAATGTTGCCAAGTTGTGAAATCCATACCTATTATTCTGAGCGACGCTGAGCGCCCTCTGCATCGAGTCTAAAGTATATATCGCCATACAGTCGTGTTTCTCACATATTATCCTTAATTTTTCTAAATGTCCTAACACCTGGTCCGCACTAGGCACTGTCGTACTTAGCACTTTGTTACCTTTAAAGAAGAGACAAAAATAAACTTACTTACTATTAACAATTATTGCATAGTGTTGCTACGAGATTATCTCAAAAAACTAACATATAAGGAGATAAAAGAACACCACCTACCTGTAGTCCTTTTCCTTTTATTCGGCGACGTCGACGGATATCTCGTGCTCAACAAAGACGAAATCAATTCGGCCACTTTGTCAATATACTCGTCGCACCAGTACTTTATCACGGTAAAAATAAACAGGTCACCGTTATCACAAATATCCCTCGAAAATAAACATTTAACATAGTCCGCGTTCGGTTTCTCCTGCTTGAGCATCAGCATGATGGCGGTGAGAGCCTCCGGATGCTGATCGTAGTCCAGTTCGGTGATCAGAGGTAGGACGGTGTCGATGGTGAAGTCGTGCGCGTTGATCAGCTGCCAGAAGAAGAACTGTTCGATCGATTCCCAGACGAGGGTGGCCTTGAGGAGGGCGTGCAGGTTCTCCGTTTTGAACATCACCAGGTGGCCTTGAAGGACCTGTTATATATCGTAAAAACGGTAAATTACCCACGGATTGTATTATTAAATTGCAGAAATTCCCTGTTAAGTTAACCGTCAATCACGTGAATTATCTTGTAGTTTGAGATAATTGTTACCAGTTCAAGTAGTTGTAGTAATTGTGAAAATTGCAAGGTAATTTACCATGTAATAGAAATTACCGTAACTAACGACGAATTACCTGTAATTTCCGTTAGCTTATTCACTACAAGAAGAACAGAACAAAATTGCAAAGTAATTTATCACGTAACGTAACGAAAATTACATGGTAAATTACCGTAAATATCAATAAATTATCTGTAGTTATCGTGAGGTTATGCACTACAACATAGACTGACAAAAATTACAAGGTAATTTACCATCTAATGGAAACAAATTACCGCAAATAACGGTAAATTACCGATCATTTTCGCCAGTTTATACATTACAACATGGATTGGCAAACATTGCAAGATAAGTTACCATGTAAAGGAAATCACCATAAATAACAGCAAATGACCTGTAATTTTGGTCAATTTATGTACTGCAACATAAACTGACAAAAATTGCAAGGAAATTTACCAAATATTTGAAATTGTTCAGTAAATTACCGTAAACAATGGTAAATTACCTGTAATTTTCGTAAATGTATTTACTGCAACGTAAACTAACAAAAATGGCAAGAAATTTTACCAAATATTCGAAATTGCGCAGTAAATTACCGTAAACAACGATAAATTAACTGTAATTTTGGTCAATTTATGTACTGCATCATAAACTGACAACAATTGCAAGGAAATTTATCAAATATTCGAAATTCTTCAGTAAGTTACCGTAAACAATGGTAAATTACCTGTCATTTTCGTAAATGTATGTACTGCAACATAAACTGACAAAAATTGCAAGGAAATTTACCAAATATTCGAAATTGCGCAGTAAATTACCGTAAACAACGGTAAATGACCTGTAATTCTGGTCAATTCATGTATTGCAACATAAACTGACAAAAATTGCAAGGTAACTTATCATGTAATGGAAATTGCGCAGTGTAAAATTAAAACAACGGGGTAAATTAACAGCATCCTTACCTTCCCCACCAGAGTCTGCAATTGCCTCGCGTCGATCGCCGAAATGATCACCCTGAGCGCCTGCGCGTTGTTCACCATCTGCTGCTTGAAGTCCCTGTATAGGTCCGGCACCAGCCACATCATCAGCTTCGTGTCGGTCACGTGGCACGCGTACAAGTCGTCGTACAGGCACTGGTCCAACTTCTTCTCGATGCTGTTGCAGAACTCCTTGTAGAGCGCGATTTTGAGCGCGCTCGCTTTCGTATTGTCGTCCCGTTTGTTTTCTGTCCGTATCTGCACTTTGAGAAAGTACAGAATGAAATAGCCGAGCGTGGGAACAAGCGAGTGCATCTCCGCCAAAAACCGCATCAACACGCCCCTGTTCGATTGATCCTCTTTCGAGTTTGAATAGCCGTACAACGTCTGGAACACCACGAACAACGGACTACGCACACTGTCCGTCAGATTCTCCTGATTCGGCACCTCCGGATAAACTTTTTCGCATTTCAGGTCTTCGGTGATGCACACGACGAACAAGCGGGACGCCGCGCACAGCGTGTCTTCGTCGGTTTGGTTCTTGTGCACGTCCAGGTCAATCAGCTCGGAAATCAGTTCCTCGGTTATGTCGCAGCGCCGTTCTGGGTCGGATTCCTCTTGGAGTTTGGCGAGGAGGTCGCCGAGCAGGCCCTCGATCAGGCTGTCATCGCTTTTGTCGCTCTTTTCCTTTAAACGAACCTGGAAGAGATAATGTTTAGTTAATTATAAATAACCCGGGTGATAACAAAATTCTTACTTTTGACAAAGGAATGTCGTCATCGTCAGTATCATCCTCCAAACTAGAAATTTTCAACTCCGGTTCCTCCTCGTCGTCGCTGAAGGCGGGCTCAGTGTCCAAGAGGTGGTTATTCAAGGAAATCCTCACGGATTCCTCCTCGAACTTGTTGGGCACACTAAAATCTTCCCTCGACGTGGACGTTGGAATCGGCTCATTACAAAACTCCTATAAATAATGCTCTATGTAAACGCCGCTGGACCTCTGATTGGTTAATGGAACCAATCAGAAAGCTAAAAGCGTGGTAATACCTTAAAAGTCTCCTTGACCATATTTCTCAATTCTCTGTCCAATTTGGAATTGTCGAAAAGGGGCAGCAAACTGGGAAGCACCCTCTTGTCCAAGATCTGCCTGAGAGAACTGAAAATTCCCGCCCTAACTTTGTCCGTCAGGGGTGGATAAAAGTTCGTGACGATTTTACAGAGAAAGTCCAGCAGAGTGGCCGTGACGGCAGGATGGGATCGCATCGAATGGTGCATCACCAATATCGCGGGCTCGATGTTCATTATATTATCCTAAAAACCAAGACAAATTGTTCGAGAATATGGAAACTTTCTAGTAAACCACCATACCTTTTCCACATCGAAAAACAGCCAATCATAGAACAAGGCAAGTTTCGCATTGGAGACGGCCACATTGCTCGTGCACGTGGTCAATAGCCATCCAATCACCGCCCAGCGTGGGATTATATCCGAGCACAGTAATTCGTTGGTTGGGTGAATGACACCCACTATAAACCTAAAAATTTGAACCTCCCTGTATTTAAAGTCACAAAAAGGAGCCACGCTTTTTTTTACCTGATAATATCACATCTCAGCGATTGAGACTCGGGCGTGGCGAGGTACTGTCTCTGGAACCAGTCTTGGTACCGTTTGTGATTGCCGAAACGGACCTGTGACGTGAGGAAGACCAACTTCCTTTCCATTTCGGGGGTGAGTCGAGACTGAAGGAACCTCCTGGAGGTTCTGTTTTGGAGAAGCTGCAGAACACCTAACATGGACAATGAGAAATAAATAAATTACAAATGAATTGTGAATACTTCCCAGATAGTCAGTAGAGGATGACAATTTTTGAAAAGTTACTTTAGACACTGTAGGACACAAAACAAGTAGTCATTACATTAAAATATTCTCATTTAAAAACCGCTATTTTGTATGAAACAAAGGAATACTTCGAACTCAAACTCAAAATGTGTGTATATACACAAGAGTAGGTAAATAAGTCCAAAGATAATATATAAATCACCGACTGCAAGGTAATTTAACATACAAGTAATGAAAATTATCCAAATTGTACTAAAGAACATACATAAAAATAATTAAAAGTAGGTGTATAAACGAATAGATTAAAATCAAAAATAAAAACCAGCCACAGAGTATTAACTATGTTGACAACAGGAATAAAATTATATAATCTGTAGCTAAGGAAAATTAAGTTGTTGGACCAATCATAGAAAAACTCCTCCTGGTGTAATTAGGCTTGCCAACCGTTCTTTATTTCGAAGGAACTAACCTGAACTAACCTTTACCTAACATCTAACGTTTAGATTAAAAATGTAGTATTCCTTTTTTTTCAACACTTATGCTTTTCACGTGCCAGTTCCTGCTGATTCCGCGACAAAAAGTGAAGAGAGTAAAATGACTGGGAATCAAATTCTGTATAATATTGTCCTTTTAAGAATTTTCGATATTTTTATTATTCATTGAGTTATTGCTCGAATTGATCATTTTCGAAGGGGTGAAAATGCTTTATACGTGTAGCTCGGTTCCTGTTGATTCCGCGACAAAAAGTGAAGAGAGTAAAATGACTGGAAATCAAATTCTGTATAATATTGTCCTTTTAAAATTTTTCGATATTTTCATTATTCATCGAGTTATTGCTCGATTTGATCATTTTCAAAGGGGTGCAAATGCTTGTTAGTTGTCACTCTACTTTTTTCTTAGTGCAATGGAAGATGACTTAAAAATTTGTTAATTTCGTAATTTGATCAGATCTAGGAAGACAGTTAACAAAATGAAGATGTTGCACAACATATCCTATGTCTTAAAAACAAAGGACATAATGTACTCCTACAAATTAATCGAATACCCCTCTTTTATAACAAAAAAACAGTTTTACATAAATAATGAGAACAAGATCCCCAAAATAGATCCCTATCGGAAATGGGATTCCACTAGTGAATAGTACGAATTATTGCCTGTTAGAAGATATAAAATGCTTAAAAACATACTCATTTTTGATGAACTTGTGCAATTACTTATAATAACTTCTCTTGTTTCCCTGGTATTATTAATACACGGAAAATAAATGTAGTAATCAAGCAGCAGTTGTGTTTCTACAAAAAAAAAACGAGGAAATCCTAACAGTAATCGAGAAATTATACATTAAATTACAACATGTCACACATTCATGCAGGTTCAATTATCAATATAGGTAGTGTGGCAAATTTGCGGCAAGCCACCATTTATTTGCGTTGGAAAAGAACAGTCGATTGCATTTTTGCCCTATACTTTAGTCCAGAATAGAGAGAAAACCTCGGAGAAAACACATTCGACATTCAACCAAAGAGTAGCATACTCTTTGATTCAACAACCTTATTTATTTGTACTTAACAGATCTAATACAAGAATAAATCCTATTATAAAGTACAAGTAGTAGGTACAGTACATTGTAAAGTCTTTAGAGTATTTCCCTAATCACTGCTTTAAAGTGATTGTATTTCATATAGAATAAATCCACATTATCCTGTGGTATACGATTAAAAATTCTACAAATATTATGCAATGGTGATCCTAGTTGGCGGTTAGTTTTATATAGTTAGTTTATAAAATAATTTCAAATTAATTATTTATAAACAAGTAGGTATTTAATAAAAATGTGACAAAAGTATTCAACATTTATTAATTAAGTAGGTACCTACCTAAATAATTATTTTGTCAATGACTAAGTATACAAAGTGACGTTTATGGCGGGGGAAGCTCTAAAAATTAGTTTTTTTGCATATGCTTAGTGGTAGAAAAAGTTTTTAAGAAGCCAATAGGGGTTCAAATAATTAGTATACACAGGGTAAACCGTTTCAAAGTTGCTACTACTTTTTAGTACAAGCGACAACACCGTCGAAAATGTTCGAGTTAGATATAGATATAGCATGGAAGAACTTGGACAGAATCCTATCTTTTATGCAATAACATATAAACTTTTCTTTTTTTTTTTCTTGTAGGTTGTAGGTACCTGCGTAATAAATATTTTCTATTCTATTCTATAATATGAGACATGAAAATTATATCAAACATGTAAAGTAACCTAGAAAAAAAGGATCATCTAATGTATCCTCCTGTATTAACCCGATTATTCAAGAATCCATGAAATACCCATTAAAGGTGAAAATTATTTTTGGTCACTCCTTTACCTATTGACCAAATTTGAGAGAATGATTGGGATGAATCAGTCATCAGTCAGTCAGTTAGGGCATATTATTTTATACTTTAAACCTACAGGGTGTTACTTCTTAACAATATGCTAGTAAGGGTGTGATTCTTCGGAATCATATTAGAAATTTCAAGATGGCCGTCATAAGAAAAGACAAATCTAACTAAATAATTGTGTTTTACCTGGTGTGGCTAGGAAAATGTGTTTAAAGATTTTAAAAATACAACATTTTAGTTTTTTTAAACTATCTCAACAACCCATAGAACCAGAACCACTTCAAAAAAGCCAGTAATATAATAACATAATTGCCTAAAACCTAAATGGCCTAAAATCTAAATCTAATTTAATGGTTTCTCTATTATCTTATAAGCAAAATCCCCATAGGTACCTACCTATATATTTCTAAAATAGCTTTGCATATTTTGCAATTCTTGCATTAAACCTTAACATCTAGCCTATGCATCAACTTTTACATCATCCAAAAAAAGTACAAATATAGGTACTGCATGAATATTTCTGCATGCCTATTGATTTATTTAACACCTGGTCAGCTAGGATTGTGAGTAGAAATTACACACTAAAAACAATAAGTCTCAAACCCCCTTTTGTCTAATATCAATTTTTATACCTGACAATATCAAGCTGCACAGCAGCCCAGGTTTTGGAATTAGGATGTGTTTTTACTAAAATAAATCAACTCAAAATCACAAGAGCTGTAGTTTTCTCAGATTCCTTAAATGCACTGCAAAAACTTACCAAGCAAGTACACTTTTCAAATGACTATATAAACAGTGGAATGTGAAAAGTGAGGGGTCAAGAATGGAACTAGTTTGGATTCCAAGCCAGTCACATAATAGAAGGTAATGATATGGCAGATGATAAGGTCACAAAATAAGGCAAATAGCCATATTAAACATATAAACTGGAGGGAGGAAAAGCCCAGAAAAGGAAAAATTTGTGTCTCAGTTTATAGATACATTTTTGAAAAATGTATGGTAGTACAAAGACTTCCATTTAAATAAGAACACAATATCTACAATAATCAGAATGAGGAGAGGACACTGTCTGGTGCTCCATCTAATCTGTGTAATTGTGGCCAAGCTTCAATATAATTTAATGACTTGTTACTTGTTATCTTTGCCAAATTCTAGTACCTGGATACTAGCACGAAATTTTAAATTATAGTTTTAGAGCATCATGCATTTAGTGTGCTGTTTGCTTTGCTGTAGACACACAGCAGCTCTCCTGTACTTACTTTAGATGGTATAACCCCTAAACAAAAGATTGAAGAAGGCTCTCTAGGTTAGTTCTGATTGATTTACAGTAAGAAATAGACCTATGTCAAAAAACACCTGACCACAAATAATTAAATTTAAAAGACTTACCAGTAAAATTGGGGCTCAATGTTTTTGGGGCTTGAAGTATGTCCTTCCATAACAACTCAAACTCTGGTATCCTCGCAACATTCTGTAGCAGTCTGACCAAGTCCCGTCCAATAACAAGACACTCTTGAAAATGTTCTCGCATAATACTTATTAAAAAATTCACTTCTTTCCGTCTTAAAGGGGCTAAATAAGGCGAATGGTGGTCCTCGATTAACCTTAAATAAGTGTAAACTACCGATGCTATAAGAATTGGAAATTTCTCCAACCAACTTCTATACTCGACAAACACATCGAGCAAGGACTCCACTAAACTTAGGTTTTTGGGGCTTATGTCGCCCCCTGCGGCGTGTCGCATGAGGTTCCAGCACAAATTGTCTACGTTACTAACATTATTCTTGATCATTTCCCTCAACAGCCATACCAGCTGCTGCTTCACAATATCAGTGAACCGTAAGTACTTGTCCAGCACCAGCTGTGATAAATTGGTAACGACATGCCCGAAACCATCTCTGGTTATTAACGTCAAGTCCCTGTAACTCCTGGCCGCGTTGTGGGGCTCCGCTAAAATTGACACTACCAGTCCGAACGACACTTCCTCATAACCTTTATCATTGACCAGCGCCTTGTTGAGGGCCTCGTGGGCGTCTTTATCACTGAGGTCCCCTCGCACGCCCTGCAAAAACTGGTAACTCCTCAAAAGTTTCTGAAAAGAAAAACACGAAATATTTGAATTAGGCGCCAGTCGCCCGAATGACAGATGAAAATAATAAAAGAAGTTGACAGGGCGAGATTCACAATGGCGGACGAAGCACCAGCACTGCTAATAATACGAATTAAATGCATTTACCTCCTCTGTATCGTCTTTATTTTCCACAGGGGTCGTTAAGAAAAGCTTAGAAGCCCCCGTCGGCTTCGTTTCCATGTCGTGGAACGTGTATTAACGGCTGCTATAATTTTTTCACTAGTGACAAGTACGGGAGGGTATGCATCGTCCCGTCCTCGGAAAATGTTTGTGAAAATCAAGCGCGCGTTGATATATACGTGCGTTGTATTTACGGAGACACGCGATTCAACCGTTCGGTTGATTCGGACGTTGCCGGTTACTGGTATTTCAATGATGGTGTTGTTTAGGGTGTTAATTTTTAGGATAATTAATTATTCATTTAATTGTTTACATCAACAGTCTTGTAGATTAATAATTGAGGAATTAGATAAAGCGCAAAAGAAAAAAATTTAAAGCTTGGACATTTAAAAAAATTAACTTTCAATACTTTGAAATACGAATTAATTTTTAAAAGCTTCAGCCAGTGGCGTGGGTGCTGTAAATCATCTATTGGTACATCTTTTTTTTAGTGTATAGCAGCCCTCACACGATCAATTATTGACCGTTAAGTAGTGAATATATCGATGGCTTCGAAATCCTGAAAATATTCTTGGCGCGATATTGACAATATTCATATATATTCGTTATGCATAATAGTTACTTATGCCAAGATAAGTCGCAATAGTACCAATATTTCACTGCTTTAATTTTTTCTTTTTATGCTTTGATACGCAAATCTGCGCTAGAACTAAATAATGATATGACATACGCATAAAAGATATTGATCATTGACCGTGTCAGAGTAGTTTTAATAGGTATATGGGTAAAATATTGACAATATTATTGATCGTATATAAAGGCGAGGGTTACATTTTCCATTGAATTGAGAGCAGAAACAAAGTTTGATTTAATGGTGTCAGATCAAAATAACTAAAGAAACAAAAAATGCAGGATTACCTATATATTTTCGTTTCCGTTTGTTTATATACAAGATGTTTCATTAATATTGCAAATGCAAATTGTAATTTAATGTTAGTATAGCTCTCACTTTTAGAGGGCGCCACCTATACAGGTCTTTTTATTGTTTTGAGGTGTAACATCTTTTTTTATACGTGTTTGTATTACATTTTTAAGTAAAAAAAAATAGATTTCTCTATCATTTTTACGTGAAAAAGGCATACTTGGTAGAAGTCGCCACGAGCAACCGTTCTCGAGAAAAAGAATAATAAAAAAATAAATGACATTTATTTTGGTACATCTGCATTTAGGTATCTCCTAAGCAAAGCCGAAATCAAAAAGTTATTAAAAGGTACTTCGCATTAGCCATTAAACTGCCTACATATATAACAGGGTTATCAAAAGGGAAAACAGCAGTGGCGTACATATTTTTTGTTCCGCTTAAAATTTGTAACATCATCTGTATCTCCGAAACGCGCATTTCCAGACATAGGTTTATAGGGTAGGTTTTTTCATATTTTTAGTCAAATTAAATGCTTGTCAATTTTTCCCCTCAGTGCATGATGTCATCCTAGAACGGTCAATTGCATCCATCACATATTTAATCTGGTATAAAGAAAGACAGTTTCTCGACTCGTTCAAAGTTAGTAAAAACGACGGTTGTAGAAAAAAATAGTGTAGGTACGTGTGACACTACGTTATACTGATCTCGAAGAGGTTAAAGGATTCGCCTGCGAGCTGTAAAATTCTTCTCGTCCAGTAAAAACAGCACTTTCGGAAACTTTCGTTATCGCTACATAAAAATAGTTGCATTTAAAATAAACATATTTGGGGCTGCAGCAGAATAAAAGGGCACCAAATTAGGTACAATTAAGCACAAAGGCCCATTTTATTAGTGTCCTGCCAGCGATAACCAGCTACATAACCTCGAGAACAATGGCAAAAATGGGCTCATAGAATACTTAACGAAACTACACAACACCTTATTCATATCCATGGCATAAAGCATAATTTATATTGGTATAAATTTTAACTCCTGTCAAAAATTTAAAATAGAATTATTTATGAATAAATAGCCAGCGAATCTGAACAGGATTTGGCACGCCACTGGTTGCCAACTCCTCGATTTGCTCATCTACAGGCGGAGCTGACGGGGTGCGTTTCAGCCGCGCTGTATAAGCGATTAATGTTTCTTAACGGTGTTTACTTTGTTTACATCGACACAGTGATTTCATTCATAATAAAAATGCTAATTTATTCGATTTTAAGCGAATCCTTGGCCAATTATCAGATCTGAGGCATTTTTTGGGGCTATCTAAATGATATTTACAGAAAAATACCTCCTACTCCTATAAATAATAAATAGTCAACCATGCCCTGTATTATATAGAGCCGTGTAGTAGGCATAGGGTATTTTAAAAATTGTAAATTAAAAGAAATAGTTAAACACAAAAAGGTCAAATTTAAATTGTATTTAATATCTTATTTTGAATTAATAGCACATGGGGATAATCCACCACATTTAATTAATAATAATTTGCTTCAAAAGATAGTTGAATACCGGAGGTCTCAACGAAATAATTACATTATAGGTATAGAATTTTCAAACAGTAAACCTGCAAAATGGGCAACATGTCATCTGACAAAAGTCATATTCTAGCTATACAATAAAATTTTTAATAGGAATAATATTGACAGCAATACAATGACAGACAGCCGTTTAGGGGCAGAGCCGGACTGCAAAAATGTAATAATATATGTTATTTATTTTCCATAATTAGAATAAGTACCTACTTAAAACTTCTTTTTCTAATTTTGTCTCGAAAAATAGATATTTCGAACGCGCTAGCGAGTTCGAAATATATCCATTTCGAACTCCGAATTTTATTTTTTAAAAGTTGGCATTGGTTATATTTAAATGTTTTATTCTGTTGACGTCTGACGTTTCCTGTTATTGTTATCCATGAGAAAAGAAAGTTTTCGGGATTTCTCTGGTAAAAGTTGATTTATCGTTTTATTAGCAATATCCCTTAACTCAGGGGGAGTTAAACTTAGATTATCATGCTCCATATTTTTTTAATTATAATTATGAACAACTCTATGAAATATTAAATCACAAATTTCGTGACAATGACACAAAGAAAATATTATTTATTGTCAAGGCTACTATGATAAAAAGAAATTTAGAGTATTACCAACATAGAATTTAGACACACAAATTTACAAAATTTGAAGGGTTGATTTTCTTTTTAAATATGTATTTTCTTATTGAAAAAAATACAAAATAGAAAAAATAGTATAAAGTACGTGTTTTATAAAGCAGTTAGAGCACTTGTCCCGTTAAAAAACTCGCCGCAAGCGGCTCGTTTTTTAACATGGACGCGTGCTATAAGATGATGCTTTATAAAACATGTACTTTAATATACTATTTTTTTTTTGTTTGTTTTATGGCTCTGGTTGTACCAATTGGCAAAATTAATAAATAATAACAAATGTCCATAAATTCTTACCAGCAACATAATAGTACCGAAACAACTGTTTTTTTAGAATTAAATAAAGTTTCAAGGTACAAAAATGTATAAAAACGAATTGAAGTTGACAAATCAAAACTTCAAAACAATGTCAAGCAAAGCCTGGCCTGCCCTGTAATCCTACGATGAATCCGTTTTTAGTGTATCACACATATGTGTCTCTCTCTAACATGTATTTAACTTGACACGAAAAAACATGACAGATATATATGATCTATTTGGTTTTGTTTATATATTGGACTTGCTTCCTCTCTCTCTATTTAACTTATATATAAAACTGATGTATTATGTTCTCTTTTCTTCCCCTTAAGGTGCTGATTGTAATAAACTTTTGCCAAACCTGTAATTCAGTTGGACAAGCATAAATTGTCTTATCCTGTATGATATGATTTCGTTGACACCCGCTATATACATAATATTATATCCTACAAATCTGTGTACATTTTTAAATTTAATGACTAGAAGAAATAAACAAAAAGTGCACGATTCACACCGACCAATAGCTTACATATCCATGCAACATGTTCATAAGGACATTGATTAGTACTGAATAAGAAGGGTGACCATGAAACTACTACAGTGCAAGCCTACTTTGGTAAATTGCCATGTATGACATATACGCTGTTTCCTAGTTAGTACATTGGCACTGAACTCTAGGGTTGCCAACTTGAGAATTTAAAATTAAAGGACAATCCAGGGCCGCACCCATGCCCAAAAATCTGTTTTTGGTGTCTTCACAAGTTGTATACCACCTGCCGATCTAACAGACTGGGGACAAAAATGGTCAAATCGAGCAACAACTCGATAAATAATAAAAATATCGAAAACTCTTTAAAGTACAAAATTGTAGGGAATTTTATTCCACATCATATTACTCTCTTCACTTTTCGTAGCGTAATTAACAGGAACCGAGTTGCAGGCGAAAAGCATTTACAACCACTTCGGAAATAGTCAAATCGAGCAATAACTCGATAAATAATAAAGATATCGAAAATTCTTGAAAGTACAAAATTGTAGAGAATTTTATTCCCCGCCATATTACTCCCTTCACTTTTCGTAGCGTAATCAACAGGAACCGAGTTGCAGGCGAAAAGCATTTACCACCCCTTCAGAAATAGTCAAATCGAGCAATAACTCGATTAATAATAAAGATACCAAAAATTCTTAAAAGTACAAAATTGTAGGGAATTTTATTCCACATCATATTACTCTCTTCACTTTTCGTAGCGTAATTAACAGGAACCGAGTTGCAGGCGAAAAGCATTTACAACCCCTTCGGGAATAATCAAATCGAGCAATAACTCGATAAATAATTAAGATATCGAAAATTCTTGAAAGTACAAAATTGTAGAGAATTTTATTCCACGCCATATTACTCTCTTCACTTTTCGTAGCGTAATCGACAGGAACCGAGTTGCAGGCGAAAAGCATTTACCACCCCTTCAGAAATAGTCAAATTGAGCAATAACTCGATAAATAATAAAGATATCGAAAATTCTTGAAAGTACAAAATTGTAGGAAATTTTATTCCACATCATATTACTCTCTTCACTTTTCGTGGCGTAATTAACAGGAACCGAGTTACAGGCGAAAAGCATTTACCACCTCTTCAGAAATAGTCAGATCGAGCAATAATTCGATAAATAATGAAGATATCGAAAATTCTTAAAAGTACAAAATTGTAGGGAATTTTATTTCACATCATATTACTCTCTTCACTTTTCGTAGCGTAATCAACAGGAACCGAGTTGCAGGCGAAAAGCATTTACCACCCCTTCAGAAATAGTCAAATCGAGCAATAACTCGATTAATAATAAAGATACCAAAAATTCTTAAAAGTACAAAATTGTAGGGAATTTTATTCCACATCATATTACTCTCTTCACTTTTCGTAGCGTAATTAACAGGAACCGAGTTGCAGGCGAAAAGCATTTACAACCCCTTCGGGAATAATCAAATCGAGCAATAACTCGATAAATAATTAAGATATCGAAAATTCTTGAAAGTACAAAATTGTAGAGAATTTTATTCCACGCCATATTACTCTCTTCACTTTTCGTAGCGTAATCGACAGGAACCGAGTTGCAGGCGAAAAGCATTTACCACCCCTTCAGAAATAGTCAAATCGAGCAATAACTCGATTAATAATAAAGATATCAAAAATTCTTACAAGTTCAAAATTGTAGGGAATTTTATTCCACAGCATATTACTCTCTTCACTTTTCGTAGCGTAATTAACAGGAACCGAGTTGCAGGCGAAAAGCATTTACAACCACTTCGGAAATAGTCAAATTGAGCAATAACTCGATAAATAATAAAGATATCGAAAATTCTTGAAAGTACAAAATTGTAGGAAATTTTATTCCACATCATATTACTCTCTTCACTTTTCGTAGCGTAATTAACAGGAACCGAGTTACAGGCGAAAAGCATTTACCACCTCTTCAGAAATAGTCAGATCGAGCAATAATTCGATAAATAATAAAAATATTAAAAACTTTTAAAAGAACAATATTATGGAGAATTTTATTTCCAACCATTTAACTATCTTCATTTTTTGTCACAAAATCAACAGGTAGCAAGTGAAAAGCATTCTCAACCCCTCCTGGTCAAATTGAGCAATTAATGCATGCGGATTTAACAGGTTGGGGGGGGGGGGGGGGGGGGGGGATTGGTCAAATTCGAGGATTCCCCGCTATTGGCAACACGCAAAATATAAACGTAAAAAAAAAGGAATACTACATTTTTAATCTATGCCTTAGAGATGAGATATCTTAGGTAACAGTAACATGTATTTATTTTATTGAATGTCAAGTTTTCCTAAAGTATTAGGTACTTCCTTTGATACCTTATTAAGGGACAAAGAACTTTATTTCAAAATAAAGAACTGCCCTTTGAAATAAAGGACATTTGGCAAGCCTACTGAATCCCGAGACAGCTAGGCAACACCCTGGATATTCAGTGCACAATGTACGAATAAAGAGAAAAAAACCTTGTCATGTATGTAATAAGTCCTTTTAACATTCTCAGTGCTTCTTCTAGCATAGAAAAATGAATGATAGAACTAAAAGTAACTTTGACAAAAAAACAAGGATACTGGAATGTCAACAAACCTCAATATTTTTAACATAATTAGCTACACCTTGTTTACTAACCTGAACTAACTAAAACCCTTAAAACCATGGGGCAACATAAGATAATATTATTCCCTTGCCAGCTATATATAAAAAAATCCTAATGAGCTACCTAAAAATTACAAATTTCCTATAATTTCCCTTTTTTATATCTCAGTCGTGCCTGGGATTTCGTATATCTTGGAGTTCTTTTAATTTCCTCTTTTTCTTCGTCTGGACTTTGTTCTTCTTTAACTACTACAAGAACAAAGAAGAAGCTACATTTAGATAAAAGCATTTTATATGAAACTTACCTAAATCAGGAGGAGGCTCCAATAACCCATCTCTTTGACATTTCACATACGATCTGTAAGACCTAGCAGCCCCATATCCTATTAAAGATATTACTATGGTTGTAAAGGCCATTAGTAAAGGATGCTAAAAAGTAATGAAAAATAATAAAAGTAATTCAATGTTAAATAATGTCATCACTTACTGTAGGCTTTAAAGTAAGAAGACAATCAGCTATTACTATAACAACTCCAATAACAATGCCTACACCAGCCCCGACCCACGGAATCTTTTTATCAGTGTCCCGTTGCCTTAAAACTTCCTTGGCAGACCTATTTAGTGCTTCCAGAATATTAGCATCGTCTGGCTTTAGCTTCAGAGCCTCTCTGTACGACTCATAGGCTTCACTGTAGTGGTCTGTGGCAAATTCAACTTCACCTAAAGATACCAAACATCATAAGAAATTTGTAAAGTATTTTAACATACATTTTAGAAACCTTTGCGGAAGTAACCTTTGGGCCAGGAGGGGTTTAAAGCTATGGTCTGTCGAGCATCGTCAAAAGCAAGATAATAATGCTTTAGTTTGAGATAAGCAAAGGACCTGTTACTGTAGAGAGTAAAATTTTCAGGATCTAATTTTATGGCATGACCATAGTGAAGAATGGCTTCT
The DNA here is from genome assembly GCA_963920685.1 of Polydrusus tereticollis. NCBI lineage: Eukaryota > Metazoa > Arthropoda > Insecta > Coleoptera > Curculionidae > Polydrusus > Polydrusus tereticollis. The sequence continues at coordinate 3,284,609 of OY987332.1, read as the reverse complement.
GCAAATTTGTTCTCTTTAACAGCCGTGTTGCCCAATTCTTTCAGGCTTTCTGACGTTGGCTGAAAACGTTAAAGTTAGATAATAAAAGTACATTAATTGATAAATTTATTACCTCTTCCTCTGTGGATTCCATTATTATTGTTTTGTTTACTTTCTTCAAGTAAACCAATTTCTCCACATAACCTAATTGGTAAACGTCACTGTCAGATATTGAGATGGTTTTTAAAAATCCGGATCCGAAATCCTAAAATCCCTTATTATTTATCAAAAATGGGCTTGTGTATTTGGTTGCATAAGTGTAAATGTAAATTATATATTTTTTATTAACATCAATGCGCAATGCGCTGTAATACAAAAAGAAATACTTTGAAAACATGTTTAGGAACGTTCTAAGCGTTTATTATTAATAATATTCTTGATTTTGATTTTTGAAATTAATAAAAAAATGCTTAATGATTGTGGAAGGGTGTTGAATATTCCAGTCTCTGACAGTTCATGAACGCAGTCGCCAGCTTGACCTCGAAACGTCAGCTGTGTGTCGCGACCGTCTTGACTTTACTGGACAGAAATGGCGGCGCTATGTCCAGGTGTTCAGTATGGTTTGTCTTCGCAGCAAAATTTCGGTGAAAATAAAGACTTAATTTTTGTGAAATTAACGGATTCCGCATTACGTGCAATAGAAGATTACATAAAAAATCAGGTGAGTAGTTTTTTGCATTGTCGCTCCTATCGATTTAGGGTAATACAATCTGTTGCCTTTTCACTGATAGTGGTCGCCATATTCAGATGACTTATTAACCTATTATCATTAAATTTTATGATTTCTTTTCGGATTTTAATTATTTTTTAATCGTTTTCCTACGGTTTAACAATAAAAGTTTGGGAAATATCGAAAATCACAGTGATGAATTTTACGACAAATCCCCTGCGCCACGTCAACATATTGCTAAGTTTTTCTCGACGTCCAAACGATTTTTTTTTTAACTCTTACCACTATAGTCAACAATAACATCCCCAATAACTTCACGCAAAATTTCATTGAATTCCCACTTAAAATAACTGAAATATTGCCAGTAGAAGACGATTATTACCAAACAAGGATATGAAAGCAAAGTTATACTTAATACATCAAACTTTCCTTTTGTATGTTTATTTGATCAAATAATCACGTCTAATCATTTTAAATGTGCTGTTTAAAGAGCTTAAAAGTGCATTGGTATTTATATAAATCCGCGATCATATTCCAAATTTATTTAATGCTGAAATATTCACACCTACCTGCGAATGATTAGTTTTGAGAGAAAATAAACCTACCTACTAAATTATTGTTTGGATATCATTTTATTTTGTCTCTTATTTGTTAAAGCCAATTTTTACTCTACAGTTGGTTTTTTGTAATAAGAACGTAGATAGATATCTTGTTTGCCAGTGTATTTATTACAAATTTTAACAAAAATGTATCTTGTCAATAGCTGAAATCTCTGCTTAAATTGAACAGCCTTGCAGTGATACTATTACTAGGTTAACCTAAATCAGGTGAAATACCTTACTTACTACTCTGCTGTTCTAATTATATTTTAACCACTGTCCAGCGTGAAATCGTGAAAATCAGCGGATTTTTGGGAAGAATGTACTTTCAATTTAAAAATACACGCGGCTGACACTTTTTTGTTCTATATAGACGTAATGCACCCTTGGAGTTGTGTATGTGAAAAGTGCTCCTAAATATTAAGGGTTGTCTGTTTTGTAAGGGACAAATTAATTCTAAAACAATCTCTCTGAAAACAGCGTTGTTGCATATTATACAGGTCGTTTTAATAGTTGTTTTGTCAGAGATACAAACGAAGGTAAACTTATTTACATACTTGAACAGGCATCGCCTGGGGCTGCCATATTAAAACGAAGACAAAGTGTGGCATTTTAGCAGTACTATTTCGCTTGAACTTTTGTGATTCGGGTTTGGTATTGGGGCTAAGAGGGATATAATGTCGCATCCAATGGGTTTTTATATGTTTTCATCGATTTCATCATACCTATAGGCGTACCTACATAAATTTAAGACTATATGTAGTTAAAGACATACAATAAAAGAAAGCAAGTTTTAGAGAAATAGATGCAATGGTTAGTTCAAAAATGTAAAGGAGGTAATGTGAAGAATCTCTCTCTATATACTTTATTACCCCTTTCTGTGCTGATGCTCTAAAAACTTTGTTAAGATGAGGTGACGATCCCTAGAACAACGGGCTGTATAATATAAGAGTGACTGACTGTACTAATAAACAAGCCCTTAATATGTCTATACCTACAGTTTCCCTCTGTTAATGAACTAATTTTTACGCAAACACATAATATTAATATGGTTTTCCAGGTTGGTCGATATATATTTTCATTAGGATCCTTAAAATTTCTTGGATCAGGTTACTAAACATTGAGTTTGCCCGCGGTCTTTTGGTTTTTTAATGCATAGTAGTGCCATCCCTTAAACTATGGATCATTTTAATAGTACTTAATTCATCCGTTTGAATAATGGCCGTCAAGTATACATAGTAGTAGACACAATAATTTATTCTATAAATTCACCTCAAATGTATAAGAAAATGTCTAAATGAGCAATATAAGTTGGCAATAACCTGTACGAAACGCTCAATCGATTCAAAACTTGGCAACGCGCTTATTTGCAATAATTTCTACTGTTCGTTTTAAATGAGATACGTCCTTGAATGCCAAATAGTTTACGAAGAACTTTCAAATTTGTCGAATTTTGCGAGAATGATTTTCACGCGAATTTACTTATATTTTATAAGTAAGTATGTATTTGAGAGATTAAATCGAAAGACAATATGGCCGCCCCAGGTTCGAATTAAGGACGATGGTTTTGTAATTAACCGTCTGACGTCACACTCACAAAGAAGAAAGGAATAAAATGTGTAAAAACGAGATTTCCTTGTTTGTTGCTACTGTATTATACTTACCTAATCACGTAGGCATTTGTTAAATTCGTATGTTTTTCTTACAACTATACCTATTCATCAGTGGCGGCTGGTGCATAAGCGCTGCTGTGCTGCAGAGCTCCCAAAAAAACGAAGAAAAATAATATTAATTACATAATCTATAAAAAACATTTCATTTCAATTGTATTAATTCTTGCTCGGATTGTTTTGCCAGCTCTAGACTCGTGTGTGTGTGTGTCGGACTGTACATACCGCGGCAATCGCCAAAGAAAATTCGACCAATGGAATATCGTACCGATACTACCCTGTCGCTGAATTATTTTTGATCTGGGCAACACGATCGGGCTCGGTGAGCTCCTTCGAACACCCGCGCGCACTCCGCTTCCCCCGTAACGGTCTAAAATAAAGGCGTGATTTAACTGGAGAGTTCGCTGCATTTAGTCCAGCGCAGTGCGGTTCGCGGGATACGGTATTGAATAGTATCGAACGAATTTTTATACGACGAGTTGAACTTAAAAGCAATAATAATTGAGTGCGGGGGTGGTTTTTGTGTATTGCTGTGACAATTATTAACTGTGTAGTGTACTATGGAAGTGGTCTTCAATTTAATTAATGTGAAGAGATTTTTTAAATATTCATACGAAGAAAACATAGAATTAAAAGCAAAAGGTATACCGGGTGACCACGAAATTACTGACCAGCTTGTCACGTCCTTATAAAATAAAATATTATTTTGAAATTTTGGTAGGATATATGGTTGCACTGTGCGCACATTTTCAGTATTCAAACTTCCGACTGTCACTTCCGGTTAAACCGGAAGTGCATGCAACATTGATATTTTAAATAGAACACCCTGTATATTTTTACGAAAATGCATTCTACAAAGTATTCTAAGCATAAAACATGTATCATATTCTATACCTATCTAAGACAGATTAAGAGAAAATGGCGTTGGAATTTATAAAATTAGACACTCATTTTATTGTTTTTTCGAAAAACAAATGAATAAGCGCAAAATTTTATATTCTTTTTTTACTTCTTTTTAGGTATTCTTTATGAATAAGTCACAATTATTTCACTTCCGGTTTAACCGGAAGTGCTGCAAAATTTGACATTCAAACATAGATTTCTCCATTATTTTTAATGGCACGCCCTATTTTAAATATAATTTTCAAAATTACCTTATTGTTCTAAATATTTTTTATTAATGCTTCCCTAGGTCTAAAGTTATTCGTTTTTAAGATATAAGCATTTAAAGGTTTAGTTGCATTATTCAACAAGCAACAATTGATATTAACTTATTCATAGTTTCGTCTAAGGTGGCTATGGACCCCACAGATCTGTTTACTAATTTCAACTGTTTCACGACGCTATCGCCATGGTATTTTTAATTTAGTCCTTACATTCGTATACAAGTGACTTATTTATTAATAAGAAAAGTTAAAACTATGCCATTTTTTACGCGGGAGCATCAAATTGACATGCTGCTAATCTACGGAGAGACTAGAAAAAACCGGAGAGAGGCCAAATTTCTGTATATGCAGAGATTTCCCGAACGCGAGCACCCAAGCGATACGTATTTTCCATGGTTAGAAAATCATTTGAAGTACGAGAATGAAAATCAAAACGCAAATGGTTTTATTATTAGTGAGGAGGCAGAAACAAATACACTAGCCCTTGTTGAAGCTGACCCGACAGCATCGACGAGGCAAATTGCGAATGATATTGGCATCGGTAGGGAGAGTGCAAGAAAAATTTTAGAAAAACATGGCTATAAATCTTTCAAATACCAAATCCATCACCATCTTTATGAAGGCGATCCTATTCGAAGATTGGAATTTTGCAACTGGTATCTTGAAGAGGAGCAGCAACAGCCACTTTTAAACGCACACATTTTATTTTCTGATGAATCCCGTTTTACCAACTTAGGGATGTTCAACAGAAATAATACCCGGTATTGGTCTACTGAAAATAATCACCTATTTAGGGAAGGGGCGTTTCAAGAACGATTTGGCATTAACGTATGGCTAGGCGTTATAGGAACACGTATAATAGGTCCTATATTTTTTGAACAACATTTAAACGCTGTCCAATACCTGGCTTTTCTTCAGAACACCATTGAAGATATTCTGGAAAATTTACCTGTTAGGCAATACGCACAAGTATTGTATCAACAAGACGGCGCTCCGGCACATAATGCTAGAATAGTGACAGCATATTTGAATGCGACTTTTGGAAATCGTTGGATAGGCACTAATGGCCCAGTAAGGTGGCCGGCTAGGTCCCCCGACCTAACACCGCTTGATTTTTTTTACTGGGGCCATATAAAGGAGAAGGTGTATAGAACAAAACCTCAGAACCTCGACGACCTAAGAGATAGAATAACTCAAGCAGTAAACAATATTACACCACTAAAAATGAACAATGTACTTCGAGAATTCCAAGAAAGAATTCATTTGTGTCAAGAAGCAAATGGCAATCATTTTGAGAATTTAATTTATGGATAATTTTGTATTTTTACATATTATTTTATTAATTATAATTCTACCATAGGTTCGAAATAAAGTTTAATTTTTAAATGCTTATATCTTAAAAACGAATAACTTTAGACCTAGGGAAGCATTAATAAAAAATATTTAGAACAATAAGGTAATTTTGAAAATTATATTTAAAATAGGGCGTGCCATTAAAAATAATGGAGAAATCTATGTTTGAATGTCAAATTTTGCAGCACTTCCGGTTAAACCGGAAGTGAAATAATTGTGACTTATTCATAAAGAATACCTAAAAAGAAGTAAAAAAAGAATATAAAATTTTGCGCTTATTCATTTGTTTTTCGAAAAAACAATAAAATGAGTGTCTAATTTTATAAATTCCAACGCCATTTTCTCTTAATCTGTCTTAGATAGGTATAGAATATGATACATGTTTTATGCTTAGAATACTTTGTAGAATGCATTTTCGTAAAAATATACAGGGTGTTCTATTTAAAATAACAATTTTGTATGCACTTCCGGTTTAACCGGAAGTGACAGTCGGAAGTTTGAATACTGAAAATGTGCGCACAGTGCAACCATATATCCTACCAAAATTTCAAAATAATATTTTATTTTATAAGGACGTGACAAGCTGGTCAGTAATTTCGTGGTCACCCGGTATAGACCATTACCAGATATTATTATTGAAAAATCTAGTATAAGTAGAGGAAAGAGCTATACACGTAAATTTAATAGACATTTATTTAAAAAATGAATGGATTTGTGGATGTAACAACAAAAATGCTTAATACTGTTTTCCCTGCTTATTTTTTGGTTCAATTCAATGACCGAGGATCGTTTAACAGCTCTTTTCATGCTATCTATTGAAAAAAAGTTTATCACCCTCTCTAGTAGAGTTCACGAGCCGCCACTGCTATTCATCAATAATCAAGTAATAATATCCATTGTGACACACGTGTAACAATGAGCCCATTACTTCATGCGTTATAATTTGCCATATATAGTAAAGAACATATTTTCTTCGTTATATACAAATCACTTAATTTCTTGGATTAATGCAAATTTATTTGACTAAATCATCATTTTTTTTTCGTGTAGGGCCAAATAAAATTGCTATAAATATATTATTATATGGGTAATTATCAAGAAATTCGGGAAAGTTGATAATATTTTGTGACAGTTGTTAAATATCAAGTTCTATAAAATATTTTTATGTAAATGTATGCACTATTACTAGGCAATCAAAACTGTAAAATGTACCCTCCCATATTTTTGCTATATTTGAAAAAATAACCAAAAACGGCATGGTAATGAGATTTAGTTACACGGTAATGTCAAGGAGAAATGGAAATGTTAATTAGCTGACATGGTAATGTCAGAAGAGAACAATAAACACCAATTTTTAATATATTTATGGAATAAATTTATTAACAAAACGTGTGTATTAAAAGTTACACAAAAACTCAACGCAACTTAAAGTTCTGTTTATTAAAAAAACAAAAAAAAGTAAAAAAATGTATGGAATCTAGCAAAAAAAAACTTAAACCATCTCATTTATTTTTTTGTATTCCGGAACAGAAAAAAGTCGTGCAGAGCATGGCACAGGTGGCTTTGAAAGTTTTAGTAAAATTTCGGCAGCTGGAATAATCTGGATATCTCGTTCCTCCGGCCAAAAGAAATTTTCACCTTTTCTGTCCATAAACTGGATTTCCAGAGATTTGCGTTTCAGTGATAGAACTACACCTAAAAAATACAACAAGTTGATCCGATAATAGACACTTATTATTTAAACTTTTAACTGGATACCAGAAGTCGTTAAACAGGACTGCTACCCAGTCATCAGGTTTAATCTCGGACCTAGTCTCTGACTGAATGTTAAATTCAAAATCTTCTGCATTATCAGAGTTATCCGAGGGGTGTCTCACCTATAGAAAATTTGTACACTGATTACTAAACTAGGGTAATTTACATGATTTCTAGCGATTTCTAATTATTTACCACTGATTTCCAGTGATTACAAATGATTTCTAGTGATTACCAATGATTTCCAGTGACTACCACTGATTTCCAGTGATTACCGATGATTTCCAATAATTATCGATGATTACTATTGATTTCCGTGATTACCACTGAACCACTGGATAACTCATTTTCAAATTTACTGATTTACAAAGTAGATACACTGTGAGGTAAGACAAAGGACAAAGGTGAAGTCCCCCTTCAACGCCAAATGAAAGGGGAAGCCTAGCGAATTCCCACTATCGCTATATATTTGGCCATTTTTGGGTGTCCGGATTGAATTTATTTTCTTTCATTTAATAAATGGTATTATTGGGCGACGCTCGCTTAGCATCGGTTTACCTGTGACCAAATATCACCTCTAATATTTTATTAAATAGGAATAGATTTTATACTAACACAAATTGTAGTATATTTTGAAAACGAAAATTAAATGGAAAAATCCGCTATACTTGAGGAACAGGAGTTTAACGAGAATAGTTTTAAATTGAAGTAAATCGTATAGGCGGTTTTGGAGAAATTCGGTGACAGCGGTCAAAAAATTGGGTTTATTTAACATGCGGTGATAAACTCTTAAATTAGTTACTACTGATTTGAAGTAAATACCACTGAATTTCGACGATTACCATAAAATTCCGGTAAATACCTGAATTAAGTAAATAATAAAAGGTACTTAGTTGCATATAACAATACTAATATATAAGATTTGCAAGTGGCTCACTCAGTCATTTTTATCACGACTTAACTTAAACCGCTGAACACAAATTCAAATTTCTTAGGGTCCCGCAAACAGGTATAAAAATAATTTTTCTCTCAAGGATAAGTATCTGGTCGAGTATCTGGTATTTTCAAAAACTGCGAAGACATGACAATTGTATTTTATTTAATTACAAGGGGTGAAAACTAGGGCTGGGCGGTTATGAATTTTCACAATCGATTGTCGATTGTTAAAAATAATCGATTATTTCGATTCAATCGATTATTTCGATTCAATCGATTATTTCGATTCAATCGATTAATCGAAAAACAATCGATTAATCGAAAAGCAATCGATTAATCAAAAAGCAATCGATTAATCGAAAAATAATCCATTAATCGAAACAATCACAATTGTACACTCTATACCACGATGATTTAATTTTTTGTTAAATTTTTTATATTTGCCTTACTTGGTTAGCCTAGTTCTTTTATTACCTACTTTGTTTTCTTTCAAAAATTCCAGCAAACAGTAAATATAATACGGGGCACAAATTGTATTTTAACGTTATATTACTGTTTTTTCTTCAAGAAACAAAAGCATAATATTATGTTATGTTTATATGTAGGTATATTAGATAGTTTATCCAACAGGAGAATTCGCTTAGCAGGCTGCTCACTAGGATTATGAAAATTCATAATCGAAAAATAATCGATTAATCGATTTTTAAAATTTTCACAATTGTTACACAATCGATTAATATATTATTTTGCTCACCCCTAGTCAAAACTACCTCGGATTAAAAAATGATTGGATTTGCTTACGCTAGAATGTTGATCTTGGAACACTTGTGTCAATTTTTTGACAAATGTATAAAGTTGTTAATTATTTTTTATAAGAAATAATTCTACGTTCTAAAATCATTTATTAATTTATCTAGTACCTGGTATTTTAAAGTGCCGATAAGTTACCAACAATATAAAAGGCGGTGAGAGCTATTCTATTTAATACGGTAATTTCAAAGATATTCTGTAAATAATACCGCTTGATGTCGTCATAGTGGAAGTCCGTTGACCATACGCCTGTTACGCAATTTAACAACACATTGAAAATTCAGGCCTAGTTAAAACTATAACTTGTAAGTAACACAAAATTATGATTCTGTTGCTTTTTTAGGTTCTTGTATTGCATAAACATTTTTAATTTTTCGCCCCTCTTTAGGTAGAATGGACCCGATCCTTGAAGATCCATAGGACCATAAAATATAAATTCTGTTTGTACCACCTGAACATCGCTGGTTTTCGGCCAAACTAAATAATTTAAATCTTTTAAATATTTAATTTTCATGGTACTTTTGTAATTTTTTTCTATAATTCTTCGTATGTAATAATTTTCATTATAGAAAACTGCATAGTAGTGTTCTTCTTTGCATACAATTTTATATTTTGTATCACTGTTTGAAAATTCTGTTAAAATATTTTCAGAACCGAGATCTCAGCCTTTTTTTTAGGGATGAACTTTTTTGCTCTTTTCTTAATTCCTCCCTTTTTTTAGAAAGACAGGAAATTATCTTTTTTTAGTTTTACTAGCCTCTTTAGGCATAGTCATTGACCTCACTCTAAGAAGTCTATCGTTGCTACGTGGCCTTTTTTTCTGAAAAGAACCAACATAGTGCAGATTTCCTAACTACAATATTTTGATTTTTTATATTAACTTCGATTGCATATTTTGACTTCTTTTTGATGAGAGACTAAATTGGAGAAAGAACTCCGAATTGAGATTAAAAAAAGCTGCCAATTAGCTTCGTTCTGTATACCTATTGCCTGTTAAATAAAATGAGCAAGATAGATTATAGAACTAGAAGTTAATTTATACAAAACTTTCGTCAGGCCGGCCCTGACTTATGGAGTGCCAACATGGTGCACCATAATCAGGACAGCACATAACAAGTTCCAGGTGCTACAAAATAGAGCGTTAAAAATAATTGCGGACGCTCCGAGATATATTGTAAATAGAGTACTATACAGAGACTTTCAAATACCGACAATGACGAAATTTTATGACAAAATATTAGCGGATTATTACAAACGTACGGACGTATCCACCAACCCACTAATTACATTACAAGATCGAATGTGCCGAATTCCACCTATAAGTTCCCTAAGAATTGGCTGCCTCCAGCAATAGTGGAGAGGCACTAACGATGGTAGCCTCGACAAATCGAGCCGTTTTTAGGCTGAGAGAAGAATAAGTTTAAAAAGACCCCATTTAAATGATCCAGGGCTTCGCTCAAATCCATTTCCATATTTGAAGTTTGGCCAACAAGAAGGGTCCCAATGACTAATAGAAGTTAAAGGCAATGCCTGACTTGAACGAGAGAGAGATTCATAAGGAAACAGAAAGCTAGCAGAGGCATTCCAACTCGCATTCCAAGCAAATATAATCACCGCCACGTGAATTCACGAATCGCCATCGGCAGGCCTGTCGACCGTTGCCGAACGTCGCGGTCACGTGACCTTGGCGGCAGATTACTAAAGATTTTTGTTTAATTCCATAAATAACGCAGTTATTACTTGGTGATTACTGGTGATTTTCAGTTCATTACTGGTGAATACCAGTTGATTACTAATGATTACCGATGATTTCCAATGATTACCGATGAATTCTAATGATTACCGATGAATTCCAATGATTACCGATGATTTTCAATGACTACCAGTGATTTTTAGCGATTTCCTTACAGTATGTACACTGATTACCAGGGGTGAGACACCCCTCGGAGTTATCAGTGGACTTTATAATTTTATTAGTAGGCAGGACTCTAACTTTAAGCTTTCCTTCTGTTTTTCTTTTTAGGTAACGCTCTTTCTCTTTTTGTTTTTGCTTTTCATATTCTTCTGGATTATTTTTTATCTTTTTTCTCCTAGCTCTTTCTCTTTCTCGCTTTTTCTTCAAAACATCTTCTTTATGTCGTTTCAGTGATTCTTTTGGTAGCTGACTTTTCTTTCTCGAATTGGGCATCTACAATTATTAAGAATAAACGTAAGAATAGTAACTAAAAACATTTCCGTGTCATAACAACATCACCATGTCACTGAAAAGACATGGTAATGTTGGGAATTTTTGACACGGTAATGAGCAAAACATAAAAAAAAAATGAAACTATTACATGAAAATTAAGTTATGTATTTTTCTTACCTTGGTGTATTATAACACTAAAATATTAAATATAATTTAGTTCTTCCCAAAACATACAACAACACAAATTTTAAGACACGGTAATGTCGTCAAGGTGGTTACACTCTGTGATCTGGGCGATAAACCTACTCACTCCGCGGCTAGGCAAAAACTAATCTCAGATCAGGGACTTGCCAAATTAACTACGTATATAGGGGAGTCCCCCGAATCCAATAGATCTGATAAACGCTTTTCATTGTTGCCAGACTATGCAAGATTACGGAAGACATGGTAATGAGCATTAACTTTACGTTACAGATTTTGGATAAATTTTTCTGAAACACCAAAAGGGTTAATCGATTGCAGAACTCAACAAAAGATAGACAACCGATCGCAAAAGCAAATCTTACTATCTGTTTATTTAAATAACATTTTATAGTTACAGCGCTTCAACACTTTTCAAGGAATTAGGGTATAACCTCGACATGGTAATGTTTTTTTTCTGTTAATCTTCTTTTTTTTTCTATTGTTTTGACTTTTTTCTAAAATCACTATTTGTACATATCGAGTATAGTAAACTACTTATTCTAAAAATTAATACAATTTTGAATACTTGAAAATACTAACGGGGGATCACAGAAAGTAACTTTCCCTCTTTTTTTGATAATGACCCATATGTAACTCTAATTAGGTACATAAGAAGCTTTCATTACCAGTTTTTTTATATATGCCCATATTCAAGTTTCCATGCACCGTTCGCAGAGCGCCATAGAAGAATTTGCCAGCAGTGCGTGTAGTTGTTTATAAAACAAAAAATTTCCCCTAAAAATTGACATAAAACTGATACTATAATATTTAGTTTGAAGTAAACGTTTTTTGTACCATATGTCAAGAACCCAAACGCACCCTTAGGTCCAAGTTATCAATATCTTGTTAATTCTGGCTACAAGACATAACTTCTAAGGAAACCATTGTTAAAACAATGTTGTTATATGGACGTTATGTAACTGTGAGCAATATCAGGACATCAATAACCTAGCTGCAAGGTAACTTATAAGGATTCCATTGTTAGAGCGATGTTTTTAAGGACGTTATGTGGCTGTTAGTAATAACAGGACATCAATGACCACACTGCCAGATAACTTCAAAGGATGCCATTGTTTGAGCAATGCTTATATAGACGTTATGTGGTTGTTAGTACTAACAGGGCATCAATGACCTAACTGCAAGATAACTTCTAAGGTTACCATTGTTAAAACAATGTTGTATTAGGCGTTATGTGGCTGCTAGTACTAACAGGGCATCAATGACCTAACTGCAAGATAACTTCTAAGGTTACCATTGTTAAAACAATGTTGTATTAGGCGTTATGTGGCTTCTAGCACTAACAGAACATTAATGACCAGTTAATTCTAACTGCAAGATAACTTCGAAGGATGCCATTGAGCAAATGTTAGGCAAGTTATGTGGGTTTTATTACTATAACTTGATAATTTCCCATTGATTTTTGAATTAAGAGTTGGTTACAGTCAGAATAGGTTAACAACATTGACGTTTAGCTGAAACAGACCTTACTGCGGCATGTTTTTATATCAAACGAATTAGAATTTTTTCAGATACTTTTATGCGTAAGGTAAAGTACTTCCCAACATATTTCGTTTGGCTTAATGACTGCAATAAATCCCCTTATAAACTCGGCTTTCGCTTTCGCAGAGACGTATTAACCCACATTTATTTTTAATGCCAGTTTATAATTACAATAGATAGGTACATTACTTGATTTGTTATCAAAATTAATAACCTGTCTAATTAAGGTTTTCTAGAAACAACTTAATTATTAGGATATTTCTCAAAACTTTTTAGTTACAGGTACCTGTTAGCTTATATAAATAGTAAACATAATATTCGAAATAGATTAGTACGTATCTATTTTACTTTGAAACAGTATGCAACAAGTTAATATTAAAATTATGTGGAGACCTTGGGAATTTTCAGCTAATGCAATATCTAGCTACCCTAAATATTCCAGGAAGCATTTATCTTCTGACGACAAAGTGATCGTGAAAAATGTATGTGAATCGTTATTAAAGAGCGGCCACCCTAAAGTAATTGCCATTAAAAATACCAGTGAAATGACGAAAGTTCCAATATCGACGGCACGAGATATTATGCTAAAAGGACATTTTAAAAGAAAAGTTCGCAAACATACCAGAAAAATGAAGTGCGTAGATGATTGTGACAAAGATGTTATTTGCAGAAAAATATACCAAATGTATCGAGAAAATGTTGTGCCCACGTTAGATTCTTTAAAAGCACGGTTAACAACTGACGATACAACGATATCATGTAGCAGGACAAGTCTTCACCGCGCTTTGCAGGAGATGGGATTTAAGTATAAGACAATAAACAAGAGACAAATTATTATAGAGTCCGAAAGATTAAGAAAAATGAAATTGCTGTACCTTAGCGAAATAAAAAAGTCTAGATCCGAAAAACGTTCAATAGTATCTGGATAAACGTGGTTTGACACTTATGAGACTGTCAAAAAGGGATGGTTTGATTTAACTGAAAAATGCCAAACTAAAGCCCCTTCAAATAAAGGAAAACGAATAACAATAATTCATGCAGGTTGGGAAAATGGATGGATCCCTAATTGTTTATTACTGTCGGCAAAAAATATAAAGGATTCAAGTCTGGACTATCATGAAGATACCAACACAACAAGACGAAATACATCCTCTTATTATAAATGTGGATGACAGTGATAGCGAGACTGAATGAATATATTAAAACGTTTTATAATTACAATTAAACCTTCTGTGTATATATGTAAATATATTTTTTTAAGTAGCTATATTAATTGTTATTATTACTTTTACCTAAATGCGTGCAAAAAGTTGCCCTTTTCCGCACGCAAACTTTTCACACTTGTTTTGTACTTATAATAAATTAATATACATATAACACAAGTAATGGTAAAAATAAACATAATAAACATTGCTACTATAAGGTAATTACTATGGATTTTCATTTAACTACAAAATCCGTTCCTGTGCAAAGCAGTAGCCCTTATTTCATTTCATTTCAGTAATATAAACAGTGATGCCAGGTAGATTTCGCCTGTTGGCACGCTCATCGACAGTTTTATATGGGTAATTTTACCAAGAAATTCTTTAAAAACGTAGGTTTGGCAATCGAACAGGTACTTAACGGGGTTTCTTCGGGTGTTTACAATATAATAAAACTATTATTGCAGTTATTAGGTCAAAGGAAATATGTTCGGATGGACTTTACATACTCTTTTGGATTTGCGATAATTTCGATAAAATTCAGAACAGTTTTATTTGCATTGGATTTGAAATTTAGGAGTTATCCAATCGCTAATTGGTCCTTTAAATATTCAATTCTCGCCGTTGTTCCATTTTTTATCTGGGTTTCGAAGAAGTAGCTCATGTCCACTCTGACAACTCTAACGAGCAATGAACATAATTGTATTTCGCTTTTAATGTGCTAATTGCCACCGCTAGTGGTTCATTTCTCGGTCTGATAATCCTTTTCCTAAAATAAATAAATTTCGTTTTGAAATACGTCATAACATGTCGTATCGACCAGATTGTCTGCGTTTGATTGAATCTCCTTTGCAATGAATTTATCCATTGCTCATTCCTAAATTCAATTTAAAGTCATGTAATCTTTATCCTGCCGTTTAGTTTCAATCGATCTCACAGCTGTTTTGCATATAATCTTATTTTTGATTAAGGCTGCTTAACAGAGGGCCCTAGAATCGTAAAACTCAATAGGTGACTGCACTGTATTTAAGGCTGTGAACCTTTGATACGGGACGAACCTTACAGCTCAAGGGCAAGGGCAAGGTCGACGTGAACTAACCTGCTTGATCAGCTTTGTTTCTGTTCAAGTGTGTAAGGTTTATTTTTAATTGATAAATAATATGTAAATAAGAAATACGTGTTCAAATATCGTGTTGTGCGTAATAGGATTTTTAAACGCGCGCAATCATTGTTCTAATATGCTTCTCTGATAAAAGCTTGGAACTTGTTGAATTGATTCGGCTCACTTCAAAAAGAAAAAAATGTCGCCATCTCAAAATAAATCGCTTTAGAAAATAGAGCATCCGGCAAAAACCCACATAAATCGAATATTGACCCTAAATGTTCGAGATTCGGCGATTGCACATTTAAAAAAGGACAGGTGTAGTCGGATGCCCCCTATTAAAAGGCGTGCAAACGTACGGTTGTTTTAGGTATAACTGCAAATGCATAAGTATAGTAAAGTTTACATTATATCGTTGTTCAAACCAATCTTCAAAAAGTTGTGCGTTAGGGTCTTCGTGGTAATCTAGGGAATAATCTGCTATGTTTTTAGCTGAAATCAGGTTAGGGTTTTGTGGCAGTCAAGAGATCAAGGGTAGGTATACTGTAAGCTTTACTATATACAGGGTCGTTGGTATGTATGGAAACGGTCGATTATTTCTTAAAGTATAACAGTTAGCGAAAAATATTTTAGATAAAAGTTTTAGAGTTTTTTAAGGTGTATCAGAATTTTAAAAAAATAAGTAAGTATACAGGATGAGTCAGAAAACCGTAGGAAAGCAAAGTTGCCTTTTTTTAAATGGAACATCCTATATCTTCTCATATTTTTGGATTTAACATGAAATAACAATTATTTTTTAATAAGTGCATTATAAGTCTAAACCTAATAGTTTCCGAGATATCGACTTTTGAAAAATGACATTTTTGAACTTTGACAGCTTCTAGCTTTCTAACGGTACGTTGTAGAGTAAAACGGCTTACGTGCCCCTATCTTCCTGTTTTATGATCTTTCCAAAAACATCAACTTCCGGTTAAACCGGAAGTACTGTACTTCCGGCTTTTGAGTTACATCCGGTTTAACCGGAAGTTGATGTTTTTGTGAAGATAATAAAAAAGTAAGATAGGGACATGCAAGCCGTTTTATTCTAAAAGGTACCGTTAGAAAGCCAAAAGCTGTCAAAGTTCAAAAATGTAATTTTTCAAAAGTCGATATCTCGGAAACTATTAAGTTTAGACTTATAATGCACGTATTAAAAAATAATTGTAATTTTATGTAAAATCCAAAAATATTTTAAGATATAGGGTGTTCCATTTAAAAAAAAGTAACTTTGTTTCTCTACGGTCTTCTGACTCTACCTGTATACTGTATACCAATTTTTCTTAAATTCTAATACACTTAAAAACCCCTAAAACTTTTATCTAAACTATTTTTTGCTGACTATTTTACTTTAAGAAATAATCGACCGTTTCCATACATACCAACGACCCTGTATAAATATTATTCGATGGGCAGGAGTCTTTGGCTGTCACCTCACACCTTGAATTCCCCCGGCTTGCCTAAATGAAAAAGAGTCTGCGAAAATGGTGGAAGACTCTAAAATCTTGCAGTTTCGTTTGAAACGACCTTACACCTTCATCCGTCCGAAATATGGCGCACGAACAACAAACAAACAAATCGAAAAGTACCCTCCGAAATACCTGAAAGGCGAACATCTGTTTCTCGGGCAGGTAAGAGAAGGTCCCGGATCTCGCCGTCGTTTTGAGAGTTCACCGACATGCTGATGGAATATCTGTCTCATTGATTTGACAGATCGCATAATATAACAACGTTTATTACCCATTAAGGGAATGTTTCGATGCTACTTAGGCACCTGAAATTTTGCGAAGAGTATTGGAGGAAATGCTAGCCTCATGCAAAAATTGTTTCAACAACTTGGACGACATCATGCAGAATCTCTGAAGAGGAAGATGACACATGCTAGAGGCAACAACTAAATGTTTACGCAAAGTGCAAGAAGTTGATTTCTTAGGAAGTAAACTAGAAAAGTTCAAAACAATCTTTGGGTTGGGTCAAGAAGAAATGCTAGTAAATGAATTGGAGTTTGTTTGGTCGATTTTCTGAGCAGTGCCTAACTCCGCCCGCATAATTATTCCAAAAATAGTGACCTCTCAGGTATGTTAATCCTGCACCCCAATTCCGCCCCGAGCGTATTTACTTTATTTTTGCGAGTTTGCGAGGTATAAGGTTTTATAGACTTATATTGGTTAAACAGCGCTAACACGGCATCTAATCCACCTTTTTGGTTCCAATTCGCCTTTTTCAAGTTCACCGGGGAATATTATTATTAATTGTTTGCCCCTTTTATAGACTTATATTGGTTAAACAGCGCTAACACGGCATCTAATCCACCTTTTTGGTTCAAATTAGGAGCGGAGTTAGGTAGTTAGATAAGGGAGCGAAAATATTTCGGGGCGGAGATGGGTACTGTCTGTCCTCGTGTACCTGGCGCCGGGCGGAGTTGGGAATCGCCCGATTTTCTGATGTTATACTGCTTTTGAAATGTTTGCATTTGATTTAAGCTTATATGAGTAGCATCAAAATAAGTTTCCAATATTTTTAATTGTTCTACAACATCTGACTGGCATCATTTCTCTGTAGTTTTTCTATTGCGATATAAATAGGCTTAAGGATTTTAAGGTAGTCTTGGGCTGATCTTTTCAGTAAACATTTGAAAGTTTCGAGCTCTACAGGATGTAACAACAAATTGGTTTCAGTATTTCATCGCACTTTTGCACTTTCTAAGATTCTCGAGATATTTATATTTACATTTATTAAGATAGAGAAGGGCAAGAAAAGAGTCTAAAATCCTCTTTATCTATATTTATTCTGTTTATGACCAAAATCCCAATTTAAAAATGCATTACTTTGAGTTTAGTTCAACGATGTATTGGTTTGTCTGTATAAGTTATTGTTATTGACATAAACACCTTTAGTTTTAAAATCAATATCACGTTTGAAAAAAATGCTATTTCGACAGGCGTCTAATAATCTTAAGTCACACAAACATCTGACCTTAACACTTTCATTATAAAAGTAATTGTTATCTCTGTCGAGTTATTTTTATTTTTTTACAGTTATTTTTCGTGTGAATAATCAAAGAGGCTGAGACGCCATCGCTTTTCACGCGGGGTCAAAATGAGGTTCTTATTATTAGTTTTTTTAATCAATGCTTTTGTTTTGGCTTTTTTTAGTAGATTTTTTTGCACTAGGGATGAGCGAATATCTCGATATATCAATAAACTTATGATATTATGTAAAGTAAACAATTAAAAATGCTTGATTAAAATATTATTCCACTTTTTTTTATTATACATATCGAGTATTCTGCTTAAACTTATTGTTGGTGTGTGTGTATACGTTATGTAGCCTTGGTATAGTTTTTTCTTTCACTCACCCAATAAATGTCAAGGGAAAACCGATTGCTACTGGCATTTCACTGCGCTACGGTATCAAGTTGGCTGGCTATACGTATATTGTTCTGTTTTTTTTTTTGTTTATTATTGTCTTTTGTTTTTTATGCACTTTTTATATCAGTGCTGCATAGCAGCTTGAGCTTTTGCCAGCAGTGGTCACCAAACCATTTACATCGCTGCAAATCACAAAAGTTGTCCATCAGTCTTTTGTCAGTGTAAACGTAATTTGTTGCATACGAAAACAGATCAGTCTGATGTTGGGGTCAAGGACAAGGTCTGCTGTACAGCGCCCGTCCGAGCCACAAAAAAAAGGTATTAATCTCGTCTAAACGACATACAAAATTCGAAAGAAGTGAGTGCTAACACGATAATTGATTCGTGCCTAAACTAGATACAAAAATATTTTAATTTCTGTACTGGTTCCTTAATAATTACCATGCATACGATTTTTATCCTATTATTCAATAATATAATGAGCATTCTTTAGGTAGGTCCACCCTGAATGTATCGCAAGCTATTGTTATATTTAAGGATTTACCAATGATATTGTGAAAATCTCTTAGCCAGAAGCGTGTATTGGGGAAGTTTTTAAATTAAAAATCTTAAACATGCCTATTCTCCTAAAATTGTATTCTATTATATTCGTAGGTATTTATGAAAATATTTAAAAAATCGTATTAACTAATGAAAAAAAGTGGGTGGTACTATTTTACATAATATAATTACAAAAACATGATATAATATAGAATCTTACAAACAAAGCAGTTTCGAAAATCAAATAATGCTTTGTCGTTATGGCTTGATCACAGTCCGATTCGGAAAATGAACTTTTATTAACATCGTTCATAATAAGCGCTTCAACCATTTCTTCGATTATTATATCTACCTGCCACATTTTGGCTTCTTCTTCTATGACATGATCGATACACTTTTTCCACTTTTCCGCACTGATTTTACCCATAGCTTCATTAAAAGAGTCTTTTTAAATCCACTATTTTATAGGTCGTGTTTTTTCTGACGACATCTGTCTTTATTTGAGCCCATATAAGTTCGATCGGGTTTAATTCGCAGTGGTAAGGAGGGAGTCTGCGCACAGATATTCCTCGTAACTTTGCCGTTTCATCGACTACATACTTTTTGAATGCATTTTTTTTTTATGTAAATTGGCTAGTACCAATAGATATTTTTTTAAGGAATCTTATGGAAATTCTATTTGTCGTAAACTTAGCCATTCTGTTATTTCACTTGTACGCCACGCACTTGTCGGCAATTTTTCCGTCAGCCTAGAGTAATAACTTGGATTATCCAATACAATTATAGCATTAAAATATTATCCATCGTGGAAATTTCTTTTTTTAAAAAGAAACCATGAACTTTTCGCCTTATTCTTTGAAAAGACGGTTTTGATTGATTTATTACTTCGCAGAATATAAATCTGGCAATCAGATATCTTAAAGGTAATATGACAATTAAAACCGACAACCCTCTGAATAATTATAATTATAATACATTTTCAGAATGACCTCTATTCATTTGTATACATTTCCTGACACTTTTAAAAAAATATTGATTAACTGTAGAAGCTTTACAGAAGAAGTAATGAATATTCAAAAAAGGTCTCCTTGATATTTTTTCATATCTTACGTAATTTTCGGATTATAACCCAAACAAGTCTCGAAAAAATGATGGAATCATCATGCATGAAGACATTAAGCGTCTCTTCCCTTAAAATTTAGATTTTCAACAAAGGTAATAAAAATATGAAGTTTATAAATGCCAAGTATTTTTATAAAGGATTTTAATTTCTCGCAACTTGAACACTAATCAGATGGATTGATGCCAATCCGTTAAAAAAGTTTTAGCAGCAGTATCTTGATATTAATAATGTATGAAGCAGTAAATAGACAAATTTTATTTTAGAAGTCAATGTTACCCGGATTTGGAAGTTCAGGCTATGCTCCTTAATGTTTTATTTATATTTGTCTTTACAGTCGAAGGAACTGGAACTGTTGAAAATTTAAATTTTTAACAAGCAAAAGAGTGGCATCATTTTTGAAGTGCCAAACGTTTGAATTTTTTTTTTGCCTTATGTAATGCCAACCAAAAAAACGAACCTACATGTTATTTCACAGTCCAAACGACGGGGATTTGCTCATGATACGTTTAGACGGTCACTTAACATGCACGATTGTTTGGTCCACAGGTGTACATGATTGGCTTAGAATTTGTAAGGAAAAAGGTATGTCAGATAATATACTGTTGCTAGACTATAAATAGACACGATTTTAATGATATTTCGCCATTTTATTAGTACTAACTTTCGATTTCATCTAAATAAAGGTCGCACCACCAGGTCGTACTTATACCACGATCACGTTCGTGGGTGTTTATCTACAAAAACCGGTCTAAAGTCGGGTCTAAACGTCCACATACACTTCAAATGCACTTTTTCACGTTACGTAGTTCACGTAACGGGTTATTAGGGCATTTAATCGGTTGCATAACGATTTGCAATTGTTTTGGTTTTGTTTTTGTATATCGTACAGTAAAGTTCACATTATACCGCTGATTTTTTGACTGGTATAAACCTTAAATATCCCTCACCTAGCATTGAGGTGGAAAATTCTTAATGTTCAACCCTTAATAATAAGTTTAGATAAAGATAAAGATAGTAGCACACAGAACTAAATTTAGAGTAAATTAGTAGGGTACTTTATTGACGACTGTAAAAACTTACTTGTTTTGTATATTCCATAAATAGTGTCACGGATAGAACTTATATCCAATATTGACACATTTACACCTCTCTTTGAATAAGAACGTTTCTTTTTAGGTGACTCTAATAATTTATTTTGCTTAACTGTTGTTGAAACTACGCTTACATTGGAAATATTCAAATTTAGGGCAGCGGCTACACGCTAAAAATTAGTAAAGTAGAAATAAAATATCTTGACCTTAACATACTCTTTAAATTTACTTCTCTAACTGCTGTCAAGGGTTACAATGGGCCATTGTTGTTGCGTTATTCCTGAAAATAGCTTATTAGAGAAGCTATTAGCTCGTTGCACCGGCTATTTAAATGCTTCGGCATTTTTCACAAATGTTTTGAATGAACCATAGTTGATTTATTGTAGTGAATGGCAACAATATAATGCAAACTTTACTATACTACGGTGAAAATGTGTGTTGTTAGTACAGATACAGTATATTGTATTAACACTAACTGTGGGTAAAAACTTTTGACGCTTCGCATGTCAATAATTATTATCCTTTCAGTGACAAGATTCTACACCTTAAGCGAAGCCGCTGATACAAAATATACTATATTTCTAATATTTCGGTCGTTTATAGTAATTCCCGATGTGTGTGGGAAGGTACGATGTGTAATAGAAATTAAAAATGGAACATTGACCCATCCGTTATTATCACAGAAACCGATAAAGACCACACTCGCACGGTCTTGATGTATGTGTATAAATAATCACAATTATTTATATAATAGTGGGTTTATAGTCGAGTTTACAACACAAATTGAACCGTCTAAAGGCCCGTAGACTTAGGTTATGGCCGTCTGATTGTTCCGATTTTAACTCCATTGATTTTATTATTTATATTGTTGCGATTTCTTATCTATATGTAACGGTTTATTGTGAATCTTCGTCAATTATTTAAAGGAATTTTTGTTGTATTGTTCAGGGAATTTACGATTTCAACAACGTTATAGTCTATAACATTTAATTTTTGAATTTTAAACGAAAGTACATTTGTATTAGAAGTAGGTATACATTTTAACGTGCAAACAAATCTTAGAACGCGATCCTTATACGACCAATAATATATATTGACAATATTTGTGATATTGACAATAGTATTGACCGTTTAAGAATAATAAAGGGCCTCGCAGACGACTAATAAATTTAATATTGTCAGTATTATTGAACGTGTGAGGAAATATATTGACGATATTAAAAGTATGGATAGGTGGGATTGATGAAAACCAAAATTTGTATATTATTGACAATAATATTAATCGTCTGATGCCGTTATTGTCAATAAATAATGATCCTGAATATATTTTTTGCGATGCCAATTATATTGACACTGTATTGTTGATCTAAGAGCCTCGCTAGACGTGCAATAAATATTGCGCAATCCTTTTGTCAATAATATTAAATTTAAAGCCAGGCTACACGCTATTCAAGATCATTGACAATATTCATTTATCCACGTAAAATTGCATTGGTAAGTTGTTAAATGTGACGCGTTTATTTTAAAATGTGCATGTGTGGCAATTATTCTTAGTTTTGCTTGTAACAAAAAAAGAAAGCAACGACGTTGGTCGTATATGTTATCCGTAGATGTTAATTGTTTTTCTAACCATTTCACGGTCGGCTTTTGGGTCATACTCTTTATATTTTTGTACGCCTTAGATTTTTGCAGATTGTTGTCGATATAACTCAACAAATTTGAGCAAATTACGCAATATATTATGTACCTCAAACGTTCAATTTGCAGATTGTCAATCTTTGCATCAATTAATTTCAAACAAGCGCAAACTTCCTGCAATCATCGTGCAATGTTATCAATAATGGTCATTAACGTTGAATATTATTGATCGTCTATGGGGGGCTTTAAGGCGCGCGATACTCTGGAATACCTCGTTAAAGGAATATTCTGGCATAGATACAAATAATGTCTTGGAATATCTAATGTAATTTGTACAATAAAATGTCTTGTGTGTCTTCTACATTATTGGTAATTTTTAAATATTTTTTAATATTCGGCAAAGTATAGAGAATAATAAAAAACCAACAATACGATATTTTGAAAATCTGGGGATATGTAACGATTAAAACCATTTTTTAGATATCTAGCACTTCTGCATATCGTCTTCTCGCCAATGCTAGGCAATTAAGAATAGTTATTTTACCGAAAAAACCTTGCGTGCGCGACCTTTCTTCCAAAACACGATTCGAAACCCTGCAATCATTTAAAAATTTCAACTTCCTATTCGATTGTTAAGCCGAATATGTATTACGTCATAGCCAATTAGTTCAAACGAACCGTTTTGCGTCGTGAGAGAGTTATTGGTAAATTTCGATGCTGACAGGTGATCCGGCGCGTTTTCCATTTATTGGTCTTATAAACCTTTTTTTTTTATACAGTGTGAACGGCTTTTAATTGAGCCAATATTTTGTTAATAAATAATAAATATAATAATAAAATAATTTATTCAATAAAAAAATATATTATCCCTCTTGCTTAATGTGAGAGAGTAATAAATCATTATTGAACTATGAAACCCAGTGGTTTTCGCCGGATTCCATAGGCGTAGTCCAATTATTATTTCATGTAGCATTCAGAGTTGCAAAAATACTTGATATTGATACTTCAACAATATACCGACTTGTGCACGAGGATAAACGCGGCCCTATCAGGTCACCAAAGAGAAGTACAGGAAGAAAAGAAACTGTAATAAATGAGGATGAAAAGACTGCCATCAGAAGAATCATACACTCGTTTTACTTAGCAAAAGAAATACCTACCTTTTACAAAATATTTTATTTTTATTTATTTATTCTGACTACGTTACTAATATAATATAGTTTGTAGCAAGTCTTACAAAATAAAACAAAATTAAAAATTCAGAACAACAGTAAGTACAGTTAAAAAATAGAGAATAAGAAAATAACACAATAAACAAAACAAAAAGCAATGTTACTAACAAAAAAATGAAATTAAAAGAGCAATATAGAGTCTTGAGTCAGATGGTCAAGTTACGGGCTTCCTGAACGAACTCCTCAATGGAGTAATAAGCCTTCTTAATTAAAATTTCCTTTAGCTTATTTTTAAAACGATCATTTCCCAAATTCTTCAAGTCCAAGGGTAGGATATTGTATAGGTGAATCTGTATTGAATTTTTTTTAGATTTAGATAGTCTGAAATTTGGTTCAATTAAGAGATTAGCAGAGCGAGTGCGATAATTGTGGTTCTCCGCATGAGTCCGAAACTGATGCCTCCCTCTATGCACTTCCAATAGCTGATAGAATATATAGATGGAAGGGAGTGTCAAAATCTCTGCTGTCCTGAAAAGTGGTCTTCAGTGGTCAATTATACCAGCACCACAAAGAACCCTAACTGCTCGCTTTTGGAGTTTAAATACTCTCCCTGCACTAGAAGAATATCCCCACAAGGCCACTCCATACACAAGGCGAGAGTGAAACAGTGCAAAGTAGGCATTCCTAAGGATATTCCCAAAAAAACAACGCCGGAGCCGCCTCAGAAGAAACACCACGCTGGAGAGTCCTCCACACAAGAAGTCAACTTGACAAGCCCATGTTAAAGAACTATCCAGCGTGGTGCCGAGCATCCTGACCGGTCGAGCATTGGCGTTAGCAAAAACGGAAAATTCGAGGGTTTGAGATTTCTCCGGATTACACACACAAGATACACAAATGGTGGAATCGTCTGCATAAAGTGAACATCTGAGGGGCTGCATGAAGTTGAAGAAGTCATTAACGTATATTATAAATAATAACGGTCCCAAAACAGACCCTTGTGGGACACCATGCCTCACTGGTCGATAGTGAGAACGTCCCGAACAAAGCTCAACACACTGCTCTCGACCATCCAAATATGAAGCCAAAAGGGACAAATGTCTGAAATGGAAAAGGATGATTTCATTCCACCCATGGGTAAGAAGAAACTATGGAAAACTTTGAAGGAAATGAATTTTTGTTATGACAGTTTCGAAGGAAAAACACGAATATCTATATTATATGTACGAAACTTGGTTAAATGTAGGATATACCGTTGGGAAAATATGGCAGGATAAACATATAAAAAGCGCGAAGCTAGCTTTCGTGGAAGGATGGTCCACTGGAATAAAAGCACCCTCGGGAAAAAGTAAAAGATTAATAGTTACTTCCATTGGTAGCAAGAATGGATTTGTCGATGTCTATTATGAAGACACGAACGTTTTGTCTTTAAAGAATACTTCCAGCAAATGCTAGATCTTATTTCTACTTGGTCTGTTATAGTCATGGATAATCCCAGCTACCACTCAAGAAAATGCGAAAAAATACCAACGTCTTCTTGGAAAAAAAATTACATCATTCATTGGTTTACTATAAATAAGAAGCCGTTTCATAAAGATATGTGTGCAAATTTACATTTTATTACTCTCTGGCATTAAGAAACAGAGTATAGCAATACATCCAGTGTCTTGATTTCTCCTTAGTCCTTTTTTCGCATATGAAACAAATAATGTCAGTACATTAATATATACTTTACACTATACTCTAAAGAAAATATGATATATTTTTTTCTGACGCAAATCACTGGCATTTGTTTTAATATTTAGGTGTTATTGAAACTATCTATGGGTAACCTTAATTTGAATGAAAAAAAGCAGGTCATTGGTATTTTGCTAAGAATTTTCGCTATTATTGCGTTGCATATGTTTTAAATTTAAGTGCCGCTTGAATAAGAAATGAATGGAGCGTTGAGAAACCAATTGGGAATTTCCAGTACAAGTACATTTGAGATATGGCTGATTTTGTTGTCTTATAGTAGGTATGCCTTATTGCTTATTGCAATTCAAATGTTTGTTTCGGGTCTGACCAGAAAGGGTTTTTTGGTATTTTTTTTTATGATCTCGGCATCGTACTTATTCAGATAGCTGAAGCTCCAAGGTTATATTGTGAGATGTCAATTAAAAATCAAAATGGCAGCAATACAAAGCGTTTTCTCATAAATCTAGTAACGTAGATATTACGCGAAGAAAAACAAAAGAAGTAAAACAAATGAGCATTGACATAATAAGCAGTTTTCTTTATATTTCCTTTGAAACCGAATGAACTGATTGTGATCACAGTTGCTGTTGATTGTTATGTGTTTTGTGGTGTATACCTAAGTGAACGTTACCTACCGTGAATATTAATAATTTTTTAGTTGTTGCTTTTAATAACAGTCCTACTTTCCTACTTCACAATAGGCCGCGTTTTACAGTTTTGTTTTTCCTTCCTACGTAATTATTATTATTTCGTATTTGAGATGCGGATAGTGACGTTACAAAGATTTAAATTTGATGTTTCAAAAACAGTTCCTTTTGTTTTAATCGACAAGGTTATATATATTTAAAGACAGATTTTTTCTGTAGTTTTCGGGCGACATCTTGTTACAGCACAAAATGATGGCCATCTATGATGCACTCGCATAATATATGGCACGGCATTACGAAACTACAGAGGAGTGGGGGGGGGGGGCATTATTATCATAGCTTAACATCGATTTTGTGCTTTTAAAAATGCTTGTTCACCATGAATTCAAGAGAATTATGAAAGTTATGGAAGAACACGATCACGATCCGGTTAAAATAATGTTTGTGTTAAATTAGTACCTATAATACTTTGTAATCGTCAAAACAGATATAACCTTGATGGCATTTCCAATGTTATTGTAGAATGTACACCGATAATTGGTTTGTTTTTAAAAACAAAGTTATAATCAGGAAATCTTGTTTAGAAGGGAATGAACCCTCAGATTTCGATCAAAAATTGAAGGAATGGAACGAGTTGATTAACAAAGGCCAGGGAAACTAAGAAGAATGTGTGAACTAACCTAAACGATACTTAAAAATGCCAATATTTCGATTCATTTTAGTAAAGTCTGTTCAGAGATATAAGAAAGTGACTAACTGATCCCTATTAGGAAAGACTTGGGCCAGCTGTAAAATTGAAATATCACTGGTCCGTATTTTGCTTAGAATTTAATCATGGTTTGTAATAAAAATAAGTAAGACATTAAATAATATTTTATTTATGTTTAAATGTGAAATTACAAGTTATTTTATTATTAAAAGTTATATTTATAATTACAAAAATATACAAATTATTCGGTACTTATAATAATTATTCACTTAATATATCAATATCACTATCGCTGTCATCATCTGTTTTAATTATTATTTGTTCTATATTGTTTATATGGATATAGGATTTTTCCACTTTTTTACCATGTGTAGCAGAATTTGCCCAACTTTGTGAAGGGATGTTAAAAACTTCAGTTTCTATAAGCTCAAGTACACTGGGGTAAATAGTAGGGCAAATATGTATTGTTACGACGAATGGCAGATTTCAGTTGGTGCCAAACATGTTCGATGGGATTAAATATACAATGGTATGGTGGAAGCCTCAAAACTGTATGTCCTAGATTTTTTGTATAATTATCACAGAAGTATTCCTTTTGTAGTTTTAAACTTTGTAAAACCTCAATTAATTGCCTTTTGGTGTAATATTCCTGAAAATAAATGTCATTATCATACATGTAGTTTTGGATTTTTGCTTTTGTGTCATTTGAGGAGGGAGTCTTGGTCAACTGCCTACTATGGTAGCTTGCATTGTCCATTACAATTACGCTATTCGGAGGTATATTTGGAATTAACTTGTTTTTAAACCGATCTTCAAATAAATCAGCAGTGGTGTCCTCATGGTAATCCAGAGAAGAATCTTTAATATTTTTTGCAGACAGAGAAAGTCCATTTGGAATCCATCCCTCTTTAGATCCAGGATGCAAAATCGTAATTCGTTTACCTCTTTTTGATGGCGCGCTTGTTTTACACTTGCCACTTGAGTCAACCCAACCCTTTTTCGGGGTATCATATCTGTCGAACCAGGTTTCATCCAAGTAAATAATCGGCCTTTGCTGATCTCTGTAAATCCTAATTTTTTGTAGATATTCGGATCGCCATTCCCGAATTCTACTGAATTCAATTTAAACTTGTCTTTTGTTAATTTTTTTAAATCTAAAACCCATGTGTTGGATACACTTCCATAACGTTGTTCTGCCACATTTAACGTCGGTTTCATCTTTTTCAAACCTCTTAATTAAATTATCTAATGTAGGCACGCTTTGTTCCTCGTATAACTTGTAAATTTTACGCTGTATTATATCTTGATCAGTTCCATCTACCTTTGAGAAAATGCCAGTATCGTTTTTTTTTTCCTCGCTAAAATGGGATTATTCACAATTTTCCATACAGTTGATGTTGGAATTATTTTTGTTAATGTGGCCGTTTCTTCTATCCTTGCTTGCTTGCTGACCGCACGTTCAATGAGTACAAATGAATACAAACGCTGTATTACACACGAAGTAAGAATAATTATTACTAACCTTAAAACTAACTAGAGTGGCTATATATACAGCCTTTAGAACATAATTTGTTTTATGGGATTAACCCTCTCATTTTGAATCAGGTAAAAATCGGTTTAAAATCACCAAACTATTACTTTAATGATGAAATTACGTCTTCCGGATTTGCAGTTTACTTTAAGGCATTTTTAAGTAGGGACCATAATTTATCTTTATTTATTCATTGTTTGTTTATGGTCACCCTTGGATAATCCCATTCAAAGGCAAAGTGTAAGTTTCTTATATCTCGGGACAGGCTTTAATATTACAAAGGTTTTAGGTAATTAACAACAAAGTAAAATTGGATGTTATCACCTATAATTAAGTGATATTACATGACAAACCTGTTTTACATACTTAAAACTTGTGTCTTATTAGTAAAAGCTCACCTAGAAATAATATTAGATATACAGGGTGTCCCATGCATGGCTCGGCAGGTTCTTATAATAAAATATCCAAAGTTAAAGAGATACAGGGTGAACAAGTAAAATTGTATTTTTGAAAATGGTTAAAATGACTCTTTTACGTCTTTTACCCCCTTGTCCCCTCAGCCGTCGTAGCCACAGACTCGTATTATTAAAATTAAATTCAATATGTAAATTTTCATCCTTTCTCTCCTGGAAAGTAATTTTTCATACTCCAGTAGCTCATGTAAGTTTACTGCTCACTGATGGCTTACCAATTTTATCAAAATCATGCATGCACAATGTGTTGTTTTTACACTCATATAACTTACGTACCAGTAATTTTTTAAGTGGTTTAATCCTGTTTTTAAGTGACTATCGTTTATTGAAAAATAATATTTTAATAATTTCTATTAACACGTGCATATTTATGTGGGCTTAAAATATAAAATATTGTGAAGTAGAAAGTGTAGTTTTAGCTTGAAAGGTAGATAATGCCGCTAATTGAGCCTAGAGTTTAACACGTTTAAAACCGGCTAGTCGAGTCAATTATGCGGAAAAATCATTAAATTTATAAACTGTCAAGATAATGCGATTTTTTTTTTGCACTTTGCACCAACTTATTATTTAATTAATAATAATAACAACAACAAATACGAATTTTGCTGCCCCAAATAATTATTTACTTCGTTCAAAAAATGCATGTTCTAATATCGAATACATAGTTTTTTTGCAGTAAATAAACCTCGAAATAAACAGTTATTAAAATTCAGTAAATTATTATTGATTTCATATAAACTATGTTTAACTTAACAAACTTGTTCCTTTACTTTAACACTTATGTGTATTTGATTGAAATACTTTTTTCATTTTCTGCTAATGTGGATGGTACAGGTATTGTCTGAATTGATTAGAAATGTGAACAGTCTAGGTTGGTGTCTATAATTTCTAATTGTGTCTGGTTTATGTCCTCAGCTGAACATTTTTCCTCCTGAGTGGGCACTGATGGACAAACTTTTTTCGCCACATGCTGTTCCAAACAATTATCACCCTAATTAAATATAAATTAGGCAAAAGTATGCTACTTTGGCAGTACAGTAGAACTTCGATAATCCGGACAGATATAGTTTAGGTATTCGTCCGAATTGGTGAATTGTCCGGATTACCGAAGTTGTACTGATAATGAAGAACAGGTTGAGTTTTCAGCATTATGTATTTATTCCAACATTGCCTTTATGTTTTACAAATCGGCATAGTACATACATATATGTATATGTATTAAAAAAATGTAGGGACACATATATTGTTTAATATATTACATACATATTATACATATGTATATGTACATACATATTATATACTCGTACATATGTATCTGTGAAACTGGCGAAAAGGAATATATTTTAAGTCAAAAAGTCACTCATTTTTCTTTGAGTAAGGTTCTGGTTGTGAAGCTTTCTTGCTAGTTCTAGATTTTTTTTCATTAAAAGGATTTCTTGATAATTCAATTTGTTTTCTTCCGCCCATTGCACACATTTTGAAAAAGACTGTACTGCTTCTAAATGTTTGATCTTCGTCGGAATTTCAATACCATCCTCTTCTTCTTCTTCATCATCATCATTATTTGTGTTTGATTGTATAGCTTCAAATATTCCTTCGTCGCCAACATTATCAGCAGCTACTTCGTCCCTTCCTGTCGCCCAGTTTGTAATTTCTTCATCATTCAGTTCACTTTTCGGATCTATAATTCTTAACATTTTTTTCAAGTCATCCATTTCCGTAGTTTCTTCAAGTAGGAGTCTTTTTCTTAGATCGGCCAGCGGAATATCATCTTCTTCATCTGACACCAGTTGAGGCCATATTCCATCCCAGCTTTTTTCAATATTCTATTCGGTTATGGACTTCCAAGCAGAGTTGAGAGTAGTCACTGCATCCAGAAGACTGAACTTCTTCAGGAGTTTCATTATGTCTTTGTCTTCTTGTGATATAATCTTGGTCAACAATTGTCTTCTGTAAGAAACCTTGATGTTTTGTATCAAGTTCTGATCCATTGGCTGAACTAAAGCGGTACAATTAGGAGGCAAAAACGCCACTTTGAAATTTGGATCCGTATTCAGCTCTTCTTCGGATGGGTGTGAAGGCGCATTGTCAATAAGAAGCAATGCCTTGCATGACTTATTGGTGTTACCCTGATATTGTTTCACTTCAGGAACAAAGGTTGTTTTAAACCATTCGGAGAATAAGTTTCGAGTCATCCATCCTTTGGTACTAGCCTGGTATTTTACAGGCAACTGTGCATTTTTGAAAACTCGTGGATTCTTAGATTTACCTAACACAAGTAACGGCAACTTATGTGTACCTAATGCATTTGAGCATGGCATAAAGGTTACACGGTCTTTTGAAACTTTTCTTCCTGGTGCCGATTTCTAATCTTTATGCACCCACGTTGTGTTTGGCAAAACCCTCCAGAAAAGTGCGGATTCATCGGCATTGTAGACTTGGTCTTTAGTTAATTGCATTTCCTCAATCAGAGCTTGCAGTTTAAGTTGGAAAGGAGCAACTGCTTCAGCGTCACTTGAAACACGTTCTCCACACACTTTTAAAAATCGAATGTCATGTCTTGCCTTAAATTTGTCAAGCCATCCTGAGCTAGCTTGAAAGTCAGTCTTTCCTGTGATTTGCTCGTAGAAATATCGGGCTTTTGTGCGCAGAATTTCACTGGAGACAGGAACGTAATTTTTACGTTGTTGAAGGAACCAAGTGTACAACGCCTCTTCCACTTCAGGATTTTCGGGCTTCTTCATAACTTTTCTCTTGCCTGAAAAACATTATTTTTGGTGCAAACTTTAAACTCAGAATTTATCCATAAAACTTACCTATATCAGCATACGACCTCGCAACAAAATTTCTTATCTTCACTTTGTTCTTCTTTATATCGGATACTGTTGATTTTGGAATCTTGAACACTTTCGCAACTTGCCGAACACTACTACCTGCATCTAAACTGTCAAGAATTTTACACTTTTCTTTTATAGTAACAGAGCAATGGATGCGTTTTGTGGGAGTCATTTTTTACACGTGGTCTAATATCCGGCGCCAAATAAAAACTAATCCACATTCCACGAGCCGCTGCATGTATAAAAATAGCTTTGTTTACGTTTTCGCCTTTAGTAGTTATGATTTGTTGTGCTTTTTGGCAGTGTACGGATTATAGAGGTAAAAATCTGAAAGTGTCCGAACTGTAGCGGGTGTCCGATTGACTGGAGTGTCCGGTTTACGGGGTGTCCGAATTGCCGAAGTTCTACTGTACTACCAAACTATCCTTAGTTTCGATAATTTTCTGTCAATAGTGTCGATCATAATCTAAATACTCTGTTTAACCTTACACTTGATTGGATCTACAACAACTAAGGATGTGAGAAGTGTCATAAGAAGAGAAGTTCGGAACTTTTTCAAAAGGATGGTGCCCCCCGCATTGTGCTGCTCATGTAAGGGAGTAAAGTACTTCCCAACATATTTCGTTGGACTTAATGACTGCAATAAAACCCCTCATAAACTCGGCTTTCGCAGAGACGTATTAACCCACATTTATTTTTAATACCAGTTCATAATAACAATGGATAGGTACATTACTTGATTTGTTATCAAAATTAATAAACTGTCTAATCAAAGTTTTCTAGAAACAACTTTCTTAGGATATTTCTCAAAACTTTTTAGTTACAGGTACCTGTTTAGATAGCTTATATAAATAGTAAACATAATATTCGAAATAGATTAGTATCTATTTATTTTACTTTGAAACAGTGTGCAACAACTTAATACTAAAAGTATGTGGAGACCTTGGGAATCTTCAACTAATGCTATATCTAACTGCCCTAAACATTCCAGGAAGCATTTATGTTCTGACGCCTAAGTGATCGTGAAAAATGTATGTGAATGGTTATTAAAAAGCGGCCACCCTAAAGTAATTGCCATTAAAAATACCAGTGAAATGACGAAGGTTTCATTATCGACGGTACGAGATATTATGCTAAAAAGACATTTTAAAAGAAAAGTTCGCAAAGATACCGGAAAAATGAAGTGCGTAGATGATTGTGACAAAGATGTTATTCGCAGGAAAATATACCAAATGTATCGAGAAAATGTTTTGCCCACGTTAGATTCTTTAAAAACACGGTTAACAACTGACGATATCATGTAGCAGAACAAGTCTTCACCGCGCTTTGCAAGAGATGGGATTTAAGTATAGTCCAAAAGATTAAGAAAAATGAGATTTCTGTATGTTAGGGAAATAAAAAAGTTTATATCCGAAAAACGTTTCATAGTTTATCTGGATGAAACGTGGTTTGACACTCCTGAGACTGTCAAAAAGGGATGGGTTGATTTAACTGAAAAATGCCAAAATAAAGCCCCTTCAAATGAAGGAAAACGAATAACAATAGTTCATGCAGGTTGGGAGAATGGATGGACCCCTAATGGCTTATTACTGTTGGCAAAAAACATAAAGATATACCAACGCCGCTCTTTTTGAAAGCAAGCTGGTTTAAAGACAGTTTGTGTGCCAGAACACAGTGTTATTGTGATGAACAATGCAAGCTACCACAGCCGCCTTACCTAAATACAATTTTTACGTGGTGGATAGGTAGACGGAGTCAATATAGTACCAGACCCAGATCGCCCGATCTTAACCCACTGGACTTTTTTTGTGGGGCCACGTCACAAAATTTGGCTTAATATCTAAGCCCAAATCGGTCTTAAGGAGTCTATTCGACGACTAATACGAGAAATTTTTCCACAAGGGGTACAAAATGTACAACAGGAATTTTTAGATCGATTGATCTACTGCAGAACAGGTGATGGAGGACATTTTCAACATCTTATAAAATAGTTTATTTTCATACTTTGTTTGTCTATTTTGTTTTAAAAGTTAATATTTCGTAAATCCTTGAAGATAGTATCACGGCCTAAAATTGACTGCAGAATGTGTATGTTTCTTTAAGAAACGTAGCACTTTCTTTATCTTAACCCTGTATGTTATATTTTTGGTTTAATATGTTTTTTATTGTTTAAACAATATACACTCACCGGTATAAAATTCGGGACAACCAAAATTTAGATCAAATTTAATGTATGATAACTTTTCTTCCATAGTCCAATTTCAATCTTCTTTTTTCAATATGTAGATAATTATTTCGGTTTTAACTAATTTTATTCAATTTTTATAAATACAGTTTACATGGTGAAATATACAGGAAAATAAAAAAGTATATTTTTCTCTTAAGTTTGTAACACTCTGTAGTCATTTTGCAATGTAAACTACACTGGATATGCTTTACTGCAGAGTTTAATTCATTTTTAACATTTTGCTGTTTTATTCTTCTCGGTATCGTTATCGGTTTAAGAGATATGAATTTTTGAAATAACATTACACTTTTTGCAACAATTATTAAAAACACTGTTGATTTTTTTGGAATGACATTTCGAGCGTTTGTCCCGAATTTTATGTCATCAGCTTGCATGTTTGTGATTTTGAATAATTGAATATAACCGCTCTGAGGGTTTAAAATTCAAAATCTTCATCGACTCTACTAATATAAACTCGAATTCTGTTGTAAAAATTATTTTAACACCATTACCGTGAAACAGAAGCAGCCTATGTGTTTCAGCGATGCTTACGATCCCATTCGCCTTTCTAAAATCAGTCTCAACATGATCCTAAATTAGTTTTATACCAAGCGAGCAATTATTCTCAATTAAGTCACTCATCGCGTCAATTGTCTGCTATTTTTTTTTTAGTAACTGAGTGAAAGTCGCCTTATAAAAAGCGTTGTACAATCTTTAACCTTTAACAACACAAATTTTGATATTCCTACACCGGAGCCGTGTGTTACGACATCAACTTATTACCTAAACAATAATTTTTTCAATTTTGTTATGCGTTCTTGGGTATTTTAATGATTTGCTGATTTTGTTTTTTTGTTAGACGACCCAATTTTATTATTAATATAAGTTTTAAATAGGCGAATAGATCTAGGATTCTAATTCGTCGATAAGGTACTAGTCGAACGCTAAAATAAGCCTAAACTAGTCACAAATCGAGCCCATAACGAACCAAAGTTAAGAGGCCTTCTACAAGAACTCATTTGGTAAAAAGATTTGAAAACTTATATGACCGCTTAACCTTTCTCTAGTTTTGGTCTCGGCACAAACCCAGAAGAAACGCAGTTTATCCAAACCTATAGTGGTGTAGTTAATTTGTAGATTATTTTGTGGATTTAACTAGAAGTTCATCTTTGGTTTATGAACCTATTCAAAAATGTTGTTACCTGCATGCGTATTGTCAATATTGCCATTGTCATGGTTACAGATTTATTTCTCATCTGTGGTACTGGTTATTTTCACTAAATAGTTCATCAAATACATCGCGATTGTCGTCCAAATAATCCATTTCTCGATCTATCTTTCGATAACATACGCGTCTTATATTAAATGAGAATTGTTTTTTTTTTTACGAAGAAGAATCTACATAAATCATAGTGTTTATATAAACGGTATAGTTTTATAATATTCTATTAATAAAATTAGTATAAACCAAAATATTAATGAAAAAATACAAAAGACATAGCAAAAAGAAAACGAACTACTCTATGCTCTTATCACAGTAAAAAATTGAGTGTTAAATTTAACACTCAATGGTGGTACATATAGGACCACACTCAATAGGGTATATTAACCAATCAGTATATCTGGTAAAAAAGATATTTTTGAATGGTTTTTTTACTTTTTGATAAGTGTTAATTCTTCTAATTTATGGGTAGGTAAATTTACACTATCGTGTGTAAATTAAACTCACAGATTGTAAACCTATCCTTCTAGGGTGTAAAAGAAATAATGAGAGGTGTAAGTAAACCATTTTTTAATGATTATTTGTAATTAGTTAGTGTAAATTTTACTTTATTTGGGTGTGACTTTACTATAGTGAGTGTAATAAAATAATCTACTCAGAGCTAGAATACTTTCCACTGTGATTAAGTCATTTAATCTCGTATCAAACTAACCGGGCGTTTATAAATAAAATGTAAAAAATTATACATTCAGGATGTTTTACATTATTAACCTCTGCTTAGTTTGATACATGATTGAATGACTTAATCAAAGCCGAAAGTAGTAGCCCCTAACCCCTAATATATATAAATCTTCAGATCGCTTGGAAAAGGTTTGTTAAATTAATAAAAATATTGAGTATTATTTATCGTTTATTTATAAACAAAATTATGGTTACAACAGAACTGGAAAACCTCGTGATTTTTTTTACACTTATTATTTTAACTAGTTGAACAAAATGACACACCTATTGTATAGTTTAACAATTTAGTAAAATAAACATAATAAATATAGGTATACTTAGAACACTAAACAACTAAATAAAATTATGCTTTAGAACAACATAAAAGAATGAAAATGAGGAGTATTATATTAATCGTATATTTATTTAGAGAGCTATAAAGTAAAATATGTAGGTAGGTACCTAAGTACTTATATAAAAAAGGAATACATTTATATTATAAGCTTATATCAGAATAATTTAAAAGCTAAAAGGAAAACTGTAACAATGTAAATACGTACCTACTTAGTTTCTTAAAGATCGCGTACTTATTAGTAAGGTTTCTATTAAATTTCGTTAATATGCTTACCCAATTTAACAAGATCCTCATAATAGGCACTCTCATTTGGCACTTTACAGAACTTTGCTTTATTTCTATATTTTAATTTAAGTATAACATTATTCTATATCTCCTTGAAAGTGCACAATCAGACTGACTTGAAAGTTGAATTTGCACGTAGCGTCGGCGTCATGTGTCAATTCCTAGAATTTCACACCACTTGTTGCCGCCTGTCTTTTCGGTAACACGGGTTTAGGTATTTTTACCCCAAAAAACGATTAAAATTATTACAGGTTATAAGTTTTACACTCAGTGTGTTAAAACAACCTTCTAGCGGGGTTTCTTTACACGCTAATAAGGTGTAATTAATTGTCATTGTATTTAATTTTCCTGATAGAGTGTAAAATGGGATAAATAACACCCATTCAACAAAATTAACTTTTTAGAGAGTTAAATTCATAGGCAAATTTAATACAACAACTTTGGTCCCATATTAGTGTAAAAATGTGGTAAATTATGTTGACCGGGTGTTAACATTAACACTACTTTTTTTTATCACTCCTGAAATGATTTTTACCAGGTGGATATTTTTTACTGTGTATAAAATCTTTCTCTTTTGCCCGAAAAACTCCATTTGTTTTTTTTTCTTATAAGCATTTCTCTTCAATATCCAACAATAGTCCGTCATCATTCTTGTATCCCATCGTCCCTGATACCTCTTCTCTATTTCTTTAATGTCTTGGCGAAATCGTTCAAATGTGAGTGCGAAAAGGGTGTTTTCATGCTCATATTGAAAGCTAGTTACTTAAATTTGTCCAGCATCTTCTCCACAATGTCCACATAAATGGGATTTTTATTATTACCCAGAAATTTATATACAACATCCTTCAAAGCCTTCCACGCATTTTTTTCGGTGCTGTTAAGACTGCTTCAAACTCGTCAGTTTTCATTAGCGTTCTTATTTGGGGAGCAACAAAGATATCTTCTTAATCTTCGCTTCCGATAGACAGGGAAATTTTTCATTGGCCTGTGTAATTAACAATACATCTAACGTTTCAATACAGACCTGTGCAGTATTAGCACTATTTTTAAGAAGATACTAAGGCAATTCAAGATTAAATGTGCAATTATTTATTTTCACAGGAAACTTTTATGACGTTTCCACGACGTTTACCTACTTCAAGAATTAACTTGAATAAATAACATAAAATTACAGATACTTAAATAAGCTACCACAGACAGTTGCTAAGGACACTTTGAAATTTTCGCACCATTTTAATGTTTGTATAGTATAATTAAACTCATTTGTTGAACAAAAAACGGTCGGCCAACCACTCCTTGCAAACATTGAAATGCTCCAAGAAGCTGATATTTTGCAGGTGTGTGTAATGAAAGAAGAGACGCCCAAACGTCCACCACTGTCTTAAGATTTATCCTAAATTATCGGCTTACTCTATTCAACTCTATTGTTATAATAATTGTTCGACGGTATCGTGAAAGATAAAAGTGTGTATGCAATGTTAATACTATCTGTATTGTAACAGTGACTGTAACTGAAAAGATATACTTTCAGCCTAAGAAGGGAGTAGAAGACGATATTGTAAACTTTTTTGTGTGAACATTTTCGTGGCTGCGGCACTATGTGAATTCATTTATTTATTTATAATAAGGGAAAAGATATGGTACTAATTTCGATTTTTTCGTTTTCAGAATAAATCCAAATTTGGAAATCCTCCGAGAATACGGTTCCTTGGAAACGAAAATGGCGTAAGTATTTATTATATAATCTAATAATTCGAAAAGTGAGCAAAAATCTGTATTGTCATAATTTCACACTAATCGTGACTGTCTTTTTGAATTGTTTAGTTTTTCGTCAGCATCTCAAAAAATAGCAGAATCATATTGATAGATTCATTCCGGATGTACTGCTAGTTTTATCTCGCTTTTTACAATATTACAATGTAAAAGTTTCGATGGATTCTCTTTCTCTCTCTAATTAATTCGCGAATACCATTAGAATTTCTTTATTCCTAATAAAAGTAAAAGTGAAATGTTTAAAATGCATCAGAATTTAAGACAAGTAGCTTACGATCTAACGGAACCCGACCGGGTACCACCTCGGGTTATTCTCTTATTAATGGTGAAAACATTTGAATTTTTAAGTCATGTTTATGATGGTACGTCGGGTGCAGCCTACAGCTTACACAGGGTGGTGCGTCGATCCGTGCAACATAAGAAATCCCATGTTCATCTCCCCCTAAATGTTTCAGAAATAAATTCTATTAGGAAACTCTTTTGCACTTTTGTTGTTAACTCTATGAGCCCTATATTAGTTTTAGCAGTTTTAATATACACAGTGTGTAAAAAGTCCCGAACCGGTCAATTTATGAGAAAATGGCGCACAATATAAAAAAACTTCCGGTATAAAAGTTGTAGGCCTTAGAAAAATCTATAAAACTAGAACACCTGTAATTATACAGGGTGCCTCAAACAGTCGTGGTAAACAAAACTTTGGTTTATTTAAATGGAATGACCCCTTTTATCACGTTTTTTAATTCCCCTAAACATTCTAAACAATAATTATGAAACATGTCATATGGTTAGTTTAAGAAATAATTTGAGTTAAAGGACATAAATACAACAGGTAAGATATTACCTACATTTTGCATTTTTACAAGCTGGTACCAGAATGTTTTGCGTCACTGTCATATTAATTTCTGAAAATGTCTCTCAACGAAATGGAACGTATAACTTTACTAATGATCAGAGATTTTGGAGACCGACAAAGATCATTTACCGAAACAAAGCAATTTTTCAATATTAATTTTCCAAACCGACAGCCTATATCAAAATCTACAGTTGTGAGAACAGTTCAAAGATTCGAGGAAACCGGGTGTTGCATAGATAAATCGTTCCGGAAGACCAAAATCGGCAACTAGTGATGAAAAAAAATTAGAGACATTACTTCATTTTGTTCAGGATCCACATTTGTCGTTGAGAAAAGCTGCTACCCAAGTTGATGTATGTTTTAAATCAGTTGAAATTATTTTAAAAAACAGTAAATTTCACCCCTCTAAAAATAACTTTAGTCCAGGAATTATCAGAAGACGATTTTGAACGTAGAATGAAATTTTGCGAAGTAATGATGCAAAAACAAGAAGAAAATAACAATTTTTTTAATCAAATAGTTTTTTCGGATGAGGCAACATTCATGTTAAACGGGAATGTCAATAGACATAATTGTCGTTACTGGGCTGATCTGAACCCACATTGGATGAGAGAAACACACACTCAACACCCCAAGAAAGTAAATGTGTGGGCCGGTATTATTAGTAATAGGTTAGTGGGGTCTTTCTTTATAGAGGGGAATTTGAATGCAGAATATCTCTGCATCTCCACATGTTGCAAAATCGAATTGTGATAGATAGGGCGAATGGGCCCCATAGAATGACCCGCTAGGTCGCCGGACTTAACGCCCCTTGATTATTTTCTCTTATATTGTGCGCCATTTTCTAAATGGAGGTACAGACCATGGACAATTATAGTTTTTCTATATCTGATACCTAATTCGTCTCATTTCTTCTTGACGTGACCCTTTATATTTCTGTTAATGGCTGTATAATTGGACAAAGTAATAAGTTTAAAGTTATTGTGACTAAGTCGCTGAGAAGAACCCCCAAAAAAAAAATACACGGGGTTTTAAATTGGTTATAGAATTCTCGCTGATGAATACCGCAGAAAATTGACATGAATTATCACCAGGAATTGACATACTCTTGTTCAATTTTGTTTGACTTTACAAAAAAGGGGCATCACATTTGAGGAAAAGTGTGATTGTTGTCATTTACTTATTAACTTAGGTTTAATGGGTATAAGACATGTTATAGAGTTTTCCTCAGGGCCTCTTTTCCAGAATCCTCTTAATTTTTTACGGTCCTTTGTTTGTGGTAACACCTCTTTAATTTTTTTTTCTCTTCTCTTACTACTTTTTAAATTTCGTCTAACCATGTGATGATTCTTTCTTCAAACATTCTTCTTGTTAACATTCAGTCATCCAACCTCTTTACATGACCATACCATCTTAAGGTAGGTACTGATGGTTTCGTATTTATAGTCTTTATCAATATGTATCATTTTCGATTTGGTCTATTGGGGTTTTGTTTTCAATTTTTCTTAGGAATCTGTGTATTTCCGTTGTTGCCCATGATTCTAAGCAATAAGTTTCCTAGAAAGGATACTATTAAAGAGTTTCACAGTGTTTGCTTTTCTTTCTGTAATCATATTTTAACATTTATAAATAAAATGCCATTCTATAAAAATAGTAATGAACAATAATATAGATTAATAGAATTAAAATATGCATCTAAGTTGAAACCGTCAAGGTTGCCGTGGGTATTTTATAATTCCATAATTTTATCCTATTATGAACGTTATTTGTTAGAATGTATGTTTTTACGTAATATATGGATTAATAATAAAGCAGAAATCACGTAATTAAAATTTAAAAGTTGTTTCAGTTTCGCGCTGTAACATAAAAACACATACACCCCCCGTCAGAAAAATTGGCCTGTAATTTTAAACACTATAATTAAGCAAATTGAGGTTAGATCCGGGCGTCTTCGAAAATATTCGATCGAGGTCAAAGTCGATTCTTCTGTTAATCGGTATTTCGTGGACGATTTGGCAACGCGGCTTCCAAGGAGATCTGCGTACTGTCGTGTGACGTAACGAGCTTTTCGCGTATTCAATTAGGAATAATTACTACATATTGTATTGTTCTCGTCTATCTATTTGCATTTGATTGACGGCAATTATACAGGGTGTTTCCTAACCTCGGTCAAGGAATGAAACTGGAGAATCCTCGCGTAATTGTAAGAGGTAAATGTGGTACCTATAAAATTTTTCTTTTTATTAACATTATTGTCTATTATATGGACGAAACTTGATTAAATGAAAGATATACCTTTTGTAAATATGGCAAAATAATAGATGTTGTCGACGAAATCGCTTCAAAACGAAATATAACGATATTACTGTGAATTAAACCTCATAGAATTGATGTGCGCGCAAGTAAAAGGGTTTGTAGCAAGGCATAACATCACTTTTAAAATGGGAGACGTTGGAAACCCCTTGCAAGAGGGAATAAAGACAGTGGATTGTAAAAAATGGAGTAAGTGCGTCGAACATGTGATTGAAATAGAAGAAATAATGTGGGTGATAACATGCTAGAAAACACTGTAGAGCCCCTTATTATTTCTCTGGACCCCAACAACTAACCGAAAATATATTCCCTTATTATTTCTCTGGACCCCAACAACTAACCGAAAATATATTGTTTAATTATTTCAAAATTTGAGCTCATTAGATTTTTTGTTATAGTCTGTGCGTTTTAAGAAGTCCGCTAAGCCATAAAACTCTTGAGCATTATGTCGGTGGCTCTCAAACAATAAATTATATTGAAGGTAATTTTGGATGTTGATGAATTACATTTTCTAAATAAAATAATTTAAAGTAAATAAAAAATTAGTTTAGGTAAAGAAAAATAATAATTTTTTAGCTTTTGTAGTATTCAGACAAATTAGTTTTACGAATTCTTTTTTATAAAGTTTTGGTTCTAAAAAGAACCGATTTTGTAGTCTTGCGACAGAACGTACCTACTTGTAGATAGGTTCTACTAAAAGTAGTCTTCCTCTGCATTTGAAATTTCACCCATATTATACATATCATAAACAATATTCCTAATAGAGAGTTTTATCCCTTGGGATAAATCCAAGGTTTTTGAATGGAGTCGAACCCTTTTATATGGTCTGTCCAAATCCTCTTCACTCTTTTTTCGAAGTCTTCTTAAGGTCTTCTCTGAAATGCCGCAAGCATCAGACGTTCGTTTTTGCACTGCCAAAACAGACTCTAACGGGCCCGAGTTATCTTTTTCTAAAGTAAAATAACGGGCCGTAGCCAATCTCGACACCAAATACCTGCCATTTTTAATCCTATAGCCGATCTCGACACCAAACGTTAAGGTTTTAGGTAAACTAATAGCCTTTCTCGACACTAACAGCCAGGTACTTAACCTATAAATATGTAATTATCTTGGATGGATATATTTTTAGGTCAATGAAAATCAGAGTTCCAGAATGAATATTTATTCAGGTGTATGTGCATATTGTGCATATATTCTTACATAACGTTATAACATTTTCATTTTTTTATGATCTTTTGTGTATTGAATCATTTATAAAATGAAAATGCAACTAACCTGAACTAACTCAATTTTTGACCTGCAACTCGGCTAATGCGGTTTTATAGACTTATATTGGTTAAACAGCGCTAACACGGCATCTAATCCACCTTTTTGGTTCCAATTCGCCTTTTTCAAGTTCACCGTGGAATATTATTATTAATTGTTTGCCCCTTTTATAGACTTATATTGGTTAAACAGCGCTAACACGGCATCTAATCCACCTTTTTGGTTCAATTCGCATTACCTGCAATGTTTGGGGCCGAAATTTCTTGCAAGATTACTTGACCTAAAATTTTTAGCAGGTACCTTACCCAATATGGGGCCGAAAGTTCCGCCGCCCGATCATTTATATTAATTTTCTATAAAAGTAATGTGATGTAAATGTTTTAATATTCATGGTGTCGAGAAAGCCTATCGGCTTAAAGGGCCCTTTCTACAGAGTTAGGTACAAGACAAATTTGGTGTCGAGAAGTGACCCGCCGAAATAACGTTCCACTTGTAATACCAAACGGCGTTCACCTGGAGATAAATGCCTTCTAGGCGATGTGCCACCTTGCTGAACATTTTCCATAACTTTGCTTAATAACTGATTTTAATTCACACACAATAAGAAACAAACTAAAAGTGAAAAGCACAACTACTTATTTAAAATAAAGTAGAACATACCATCCCGCACTTCAGCAAATTTTTATTATTTCTTGGAAAATAGTAATTATTATGAAGATTTAATTATAATAATCCCAAAATAA
Organism: Polydrusus tereticollis; assembly: GCA_963920685.1. Taxonomy (NCBI): domain Eukaryota; kingdom Metazoa; phylum Arthropoda; class Insecta; order Coleoptera; family Curculionidae; genus Polydrusus; species Polydrusus tereticollis. The sequence goes on along the minus strand of OY987332.1, from coordinate 3,240,714 downwards.
TGTCATTATCGGAAAAGTATATACCTGACAAAATCTTTAACATATTTAACCATCCCGCACTTGAGCAAATTTTAATTGGTTCTTGGAAAATAGCGATTATTATATAGATTTAACTATAATAATAGCAAAATAATTTAATTATCTATTTAATTATTATTTATGCTCAACGCGTAATTCTAAGATAATTTTGTTTTGAAACCTCTGATTTCGCCCAGTAATAGAATACAGTAAACCAGTGGGATGTTCGGTGTGATCAAGTATAGCGAAGGTGCGAAGATATTGTAACTTAACCGACTTACTGTTTTAAAAGCGATAACATCCCTTGGTGATTTAATCCGATATCGGACTTCTTAAAACGCACAGACTTTATACGTTTTTTGGCCGCAAGAATTAAAACAAAATAATTAATATCTAAAGAACAATGGGACATAGATATAGAACATGGTTAATAGAAGTTACTCAGATTTAACCGCAGAATCAAAAAATCGAATAATATAATAATAATAATAATAATAATAATAATAATAATAATAATAATAAATGACTTCATTGTAATGGTTAGATTACAAACGGCGAAGTTAAAGCAAAGCTTCCTCACTTAACCACTATGACATAATATGTATATAGTAGGTAATTAATATTCACAATACTACATAACTAATTAACCAAATAATAAAAAATTAAACTCTATAAATTCAAAGTAACGTTATAATATATACAATGGTAGATAATATTTAAGTAATAAGTACTAAGTACTTAACCTTATTAAAAACATGAAACTATATTTAAAATATAACTATAACTATACCGGGGGTTGCATTTTAAATTCTAAAGTTAGTATCCGGTATATTTTTAGAGGCTCTAGAATGCTATTTTTTATCGCCATTTCCAAAATTTCAGCTGGATAATAATATTCCTTTTCTAGATTCTTCTAATGTACCATCCAGTTTGAGATACCCTGTAGATCTCTCAAGTCCATGACGCGTTTCCTGTAATTTAAATGATAATCCTCCTATTTGACCGGACTTGGCATCCTTTTACCAAATATCCCTCGTACTGGCTGGCGCACTGGCCATCGCACTCTATATTTCATTTAAAATCGGGCGTATTATTATTTGCTGCTCGCTTATACCTTTCTTATTTTGCAATAGCTTACGCGAAGATTTCACTTTTATAATAAATAATAGGATTCTACGGCGCAGAAATTCAAAATCCAAATTGAACGTATCAAAAATTATGCTGTCTTAGGCTAGAAAGAACAGAATTTTTGCGACAAAATGGCCGTCGAAGTGTAAAAAACAACTATTACGAAACATGACTCGAAACTAAGCACGCAACAAAACAAAATGGCTATTTAAATATTTAGACTTCTCAGTGAGTGCTCCCAAATCAACCGCAACAAGCAACGGTGCAAATTGAAAATGTCATTTTCAATCAAGCGATACGAGACAACTGAACTACTATTATGCTGGTTTTACATTTGTGGAGTTTTCCGTGTATTTCTTCATGTCATGTAGCAACTACACTAATGTGAAACCTGAATATTAGTGGAAAAGTTTACCTTGTAGAAATACATGGATTAATTGACCGAATAGAATAATTATCTTCTAATTTTCGTGTATTTATCGTATTTTGAGCGCTACCAACTGCTGTCGTTGTCACCAAAACCTGACTTTCTTGTTTTGAAAAAAAATACTGTTTTTTAGTGCGTTTTTGGCAAGTAAGGCAAAGGTTTTGGATTATTACGTAATAAATACTGTCAAGTCTTTGATTGGAACATGTCAAATTACTTAAGTTTTTAGGTTTGGCAACACTGAAATTTTTAAGCATATTTTGTTAATGTAAAAAGGCTGATTTCGTGTAGAAGTACACGTAAAATACATAAAGAAATACGCGGAAAATTACACAAGTATAAAACCAGCATTAGTACCTTCTATAGGGATTAGGGTTATTATCGATATAAGCAGTAATGTAAAAAAAATGTTTTTTATGGTTTAAAAAAAAACATTTATAATATGTTGCTTAATGCGAGAGAGTAATAAAATGTAAATTTGCAACGACAAGATCCATTAAGCAGGGTGGACAACTTCAAAGGTTGCATTGTAAATTTCAGGTAAATTGCAATGATATATTTTAAAAATTCCGTATTTCAGACCTACACACCCCGAATCGGTCCTAAATTAGGGTCACCCTAATTGCATAGAATAGAAAGACGAGTCTAGTGAATGAAAGTAAGGTGACAGAAGTGTTACTACAGGTAGTGTATTAGAATAATAAGTATAATAATAATTATCTTGATTATAATTATAGAGATAGGCAGATAATTGAGATAATAATTAATCTAAGTAAAAGTGGATAGAAACTTATATAGAAGTAAGAATAAAATGAAAATAGATAAATTCGAATAAATATTAATATCCGTGAACTGTCGTCGTTGGGGTCCAGAGAAATAATAAGGGGCTCTACAATGTTTTGTAGCATGTTATCAGCGTCCCACATAAGTATTTCTTCTAATTCAATCCCAGGTTCGACGAACTTACTCCATTTTTCACAATCCACTGTCTTTATTCCCTCTTGCACGAGGTTTCCAACGTCCTCTTTACTTGCGCCCACACCAATTCTATGGGGTTTAATTCACAATGATATGGCGAAAGGCGAAGTACCGTTATATTTCGTTTTGAAGCGATTTCGTCGACAACAAAAATACAGTAAACTGAGACGCCGCCATTTTGTGAAACCTAAATAAATTGTCAAATAAAACAACGGCAGTCTACCTCCACAATATGTATTTCAATGTTTATGTTTATATCCTACATGTTTCGGACATAGAAATGTCCATCATCAGGGATACTAAAAGAAATTTACAGTGTGGGTTAAACGTTTTAAGTAAAATGAGAGGACTTACCAGTAATCAATACTGAATGAACATTCCGAGGAACATTCATTAGAACCTACAATTTCAATTTTAACATAATTTTGATCGTTCAATACTGAATGAACATTCCGAGGAACATTCATTAGAACCTACAATTTCAATTTTAACATAATTTTGATCGTCGCTTATGCAAGATAGAGCTGCCGTAATCGACTACTGTTAAGTCCTCTCATTTTACTTAAAACGTTTAACCCACACTGTAAATTTCTTTTAGTATCCCTGATGATGGACATTTCTATGTCCGAAACATGTAGGATATAAACATAAACATTGAAATACATATTGTGGAGGTAGACTGCCGTTGTTTTATTTGATTATATCAACTCCACTGTAATGGACTACTTCTTCAAGTCTAAATAAATTGCTTGCACAATAAAAGTCTTTTAAATAGTTATTGTATTGAATATATCTAACTGTATCGTCATAAAAAAATATTCTGTTTAAAAATTCGATGTTGCCTCTCATCTCTAATTTATTGGTACCCAGCCTGATCGCTTACATGGGCGCTTGCCGCCGCCGTCGTGGTACCAGGAACCAGCCATGCCTGCAAATCTGTGTCAAGTACGTTGAATTATTGTGGTTGTCGGTGTGGACGACATTTTTGTCTAAAAATTTCAATTCTGGTCGATATAATAATTCCTGTATGTTCGTCATGTTTTTAACATTTTTTTTTATTCGACGTTTCGTCCCGTCTTCTTCAGGCTCTTAAATTGCGCGCCACTGTGTTTACGCTAGAAAAGCCATACAAATCCCTCGGATACCACGAGAAAAGCTAAGCGACCGCGGATTTTTTCGCCCCTTATCTCAGATAAGATAGGCGAATTAGTAATATTATCAGCACAATTCCTGTGGCATTGTTCTTTCGATGATAATCAGATAATATACATTTCTAATATAAGCACATAATTATTAACATCATATTTTATAACAGTAACTTTATTTTTTATTTTTAAGATTAACTTTATGAATTTTTCAATATTTTTGGGATTTCAAATCAAATTATTAGAAAGTAATAAAATTTGGTGTGCAAGGACATTCAAAAAAGTCTAATACAATTTTGATGTAAAATTCATAGGGTAGAAAAATTTACTTGTAATTCCCTTTAGGTATACAGTGTGTGTATAAAGTTTGGAGACGGCTTAATAACATCACAATTTATTGGGCGATTTAAACCAAATTTGGTCCAGTTGTGTAAGAGGATCTGACGCACCGGATGACGATATTGGCGTTGTTGCCAGCTTTTAAGCTTGTCTGGAATTCGAACGAATTTTATATTTTTAAATGTAACACCCTGTATATTTTTTCATTTATAGTTTTACTTTAAATTTGTTACACTTTTGGCATAACATACTTTGTTCCTAATATCAGTAGTTTTCAAAATAACGAGTACAATTTAGAAAAAATATATTTTTTATATTAAATGTTCAAACTGTTTTCCCTGTACAGCTTGACAGTGTGCTAATTGAAAATAAAACTTCAATTGTTTCTGGCGTTATTAATTCAAATTTGTCTAAAATTCGACGCTGCAAATCGGCCAAATCTTGAGGTTTTGTGGTATAAACTCTGTTCTTCAAGTGTCCCCCATAAAAAGTAGTCGTTAGGCGACAAGTCAGGGGACCTAGGTGGCCACTCGATTGTACCCCCTCTATCGATCCACCTATTCGGAAAAGTGTTGTTCAAAAATTCACGCACGTTTCGACCAAAATGGGGAGAAGCTCCGTCTTGTTGGAAGAATGTATTTGCATAATTTGGACCCATCACATTTCGTATAGTAGGCACTATTTGCGTTTCCAAGAGCTCAAGGTAAAGTTGTGATGTCAAATTTCCATCAATAAAAAATGAACCGATCTTGTGGTTACCCAGAAGCCCAGCCCGCACATTCAATGTTCCAGGGCGTTTTGTATGATCTTCTCTACAATTTCCGGTTTCTTCGAACCGTCGGACAGTTTTTAGAACCGTTGCTTTTGAAATTGGATTTCGGTTTGGAAATGCGTCATTAAATAGATTTTTAATCTCTTCGTAAGACCTGACCCTATCGCCATATCCTCTCATCATAAGAATTGTTATTCTTTCACTTTCAGTTAAACACATTTTTGCATGTAAAAATGACAGCTTTTATGACTTTACATCAAAACTGAACTGGTGTTTTATTTATTAATAAATAAAACCCAATTTGTTGATATTTTCAAAACACGTCGTTATTTAGAAAACTACTGATATTAGGAACAAAGTATGTTATACCAAAAGTGTAACAAATTTAAAGTAAAAACTATAAATGAAAAAATATACAGAGTGTTACATTTAAAAATATAAAATTCGTTCGAATTCCAGACAAACTAAAAAGCTGGCAACAACGCCAATATCGTCATTCGGTGCGTCAGATCCTCTTACACAACTGTACCAAATTTGGTTTAAATCGGCCAATAAATTGTGATGTTATTAATAGGGATCGACCGATATGATTTTTTGTGACCGATACCGATATCGGCCGATACCGATATATGCATAGCCGATATCGGCCGATACCGATATATCGGCTATATTTTCTATTATGGATACTTTGCTATATAAATTAGCTACAATTAATGTCCGTCTTGTTCAACTGCCCGCTCAAGTAAAACCACACAGCTAAAGATATTTGAATCCTTTGATAACATGCAGTTATGGGACATTAATAGTGCTAAATCTAAAGACATTCACTATTCTATCGGAGAATTATTAGCTATAGGTATACAACCTTTCAGTTGGATTCTTGTTACAATATGCTTCTGTTAAATTTTAGAGAAAATATACTTCCTGATATTTACCAAAAATGTTCTTCAGCAATTAGTGAAAAATTATCATCATCACTTTCCTTAGAAAAAAACCTTAAAGTTTCTGTAACTACAGATTTATGGACGTGCAAACACAATAACAATTCATTTATGTGTTCTACCGCTCATTGGATGGATTTTAAAACGACTGAAAGATGTTCATTTGTACTGGCCTGCAAACATTTTCCAGGAACACATACAGCTTTAAATATTGCCCAGATGTTAAATGATTTACTGAAGAGATGGAAGTTAGTTCATAATCAGGTTCTTTTGGTTTTGGCTGACAATTCCGCCAACATAAAAAAGGGCATCGACGAAATCAAACTAAAACACCAAACTTGTTTTATACATCTTTACAATTAGCCATACAAGACTCGATAGAAAGTCAACGATCAATCATGGATTTATTGGCAAAAGCGAGGCGTATAGTAACTTATTTTAGTCACTCCTCTTTGGCTTGTGATAGACTGAAGAATATTCAAAAGAATATGGCGAGAAAATCTTTGGTTCAGGATGTACCTACATGATGGAACTCAAGTTTTTATATGTTGGAACGTTTGGTAGAAAAAAAAAACGCTTTAAATATATTTATAATGGATGATTCAGCTTTAAAAGATAAGGAACTAGCATATCACCAGTGGGAACTAGCAAAAAACTTATGAAACTTATTAGAACCCTTTGAAGAGATTACCAACATTTTTAGTAAGAACAGTGCATCTATATCAGAAATAATATCATTACTTAAGACACTTTTGATTTATCTCGACAAAGCTGAAGGAGCTGATTTTTCTGGAGTGCAGACTATTAAAATTGAGCTTAAAAATTCTTTATTTATTTATTTTACTTTATAAATTTATGTTTTAATTTCTTTAAAAAATATATCGGCCGATACCGATATACTCTTGGCCGATATGGGCCGATACCGATATCGGAAAGAAGGCCGATATACCGATATCGGTATCGGTCGATCCCTAGTTATTAAGCCGTTTCCAGAATTTATACACACACTGTATACCTAATATAACATCTAACAAATCTATTTTTTTCTACATATTTCAAACTCTAATATTTAAATTTTATTTTAAGCCCGAGCAACACTGTTGTCTCGATAGAATTCGTTATGAGCAACACGTAGGAAACCTATCCGTAACATAAAGGCCTAAAGTTTTCTTTAGCTTTTATTTTGTTTTTTAAACCAAGCCATCAAAGTGTCCGTGGAGGTATAAAATTTGAATAGTGGTTTGCACGTATTCTTTATTAATTTTAAAAGTCTGGAATGCTTTTAAAAGATCCCGTTTTTTGTAAGAAAAAACTATTTGGTTAAAAAAATTGTTATTTTCTTCCTGTTTTTGCATCGTTACTTCGCAAAATTCCATTCTACGTTCGTAACGTATTCTGATAATTCCTGGACTAACCTGATTTAAAACATACATCAACTTGGGTAGCAGCTTTTCTCAACGACAAATGTGGATCCTGAACAAAGTGAAGTAATGTCTCTAATTTTTTTTTCATCACTAGTTGCCGATTTTGGTCTTTAATTCCGAGACTTTTTTATTACTATTTATTATAAAATTTTGAATTTATGCTTTTGTACTGTTAGAACTAGGAAACATTTTTACTTGACAACTATGATAACTAGCATTGTCCATTACAATGACGCTATTTTTAAGTATATTTCTAAGAAGTCGATGTTGAAACCAATCTTCAAAAAGTTGTGCGTGTCAGTGTGTGGTGGTAGCAACATACAGTTCGGAACCAATCCAACCTGCATATATTATTGTTATTCTTTTGCCTTGGTTTGACATTTTTTTGAAAAATCATTCCATCCGTTTCTTGCAGTGTTATGTTTCGTTAAGGTAGATAATTGGTTGATTTTCTGCTCTATGTTGTTTAATAGCCGTTGAATAATTTGTGACGCCATTCCCTTAAACGTTGAGATTTCATTAAGGTTTGTCTTTTATCGATTGTGCGATATTTAAAATCCATTTTAAGCAAATTTAGAAAGTTAGTTTCGTCATTGGCAAGCCTCTTTTTTAGGGAAACCAGAGTAATATATATTATATAAATAATATAATTTGCTATTTGTATATTATTAGGTACCTATTTGTACCTACTTTAAATGGTATTGCAATTCAGGATGCAGGTAATTTGTACTTCAGCTCTGCCCCTAAAAGGTGTAAATTTAGGGCATTTTATGGCCAGCGAAATGATTAGGGTTTTATGGCAGTCAAAAAATTAACGGTATAATGTAAACTTTACTGTACTATGTAACAAAACTCGATCTATTATCAACATTTCCTTCTTTAATTCATTAAAGTGTCTGAATTTTTGTAAAAGATACACAATTTCAAGTTCCTTCCATGCTTAGTAAAACAAAATGACAAATAAGTTGAGTATTCATTCCACTTATTTCGCAAATATTTATTAATTTAGGTCGTTTTGTACCTCCACACGACTCTCTGCGGGGGAGCATGGAGATGATGGCTTGGCGCAAAGGCGCCGGCGTCTACTGGACGCCTAACGGCGCGTCGTCGCCCCGTACGTCTGTACCCTCTGGCCCCCCGGGGACGTTTGTCATCCGGCGACGGGGAAAAGGCATCATTAAAATAATGTAATAGTTCCAGTTGTGTTGTGTTTATTTGGGATGCCTTTTTGGAAATTTTGATGGAATTGTTTTTTATTCAATCAAGATTACTTTTTTTAAGGTTTAGGGGATGAATTTGCAGTTTTTTGGATGGATATGTTAATTAATTTCCATTATTTTTCTAAAATTTTTAACACCCCGTATTTTCGTCACCGAACATTTTTTTTACCATAGTTTGTAAGGCAAACTATCATTGATTTTTATGTAGATCCACACCCTTAAATATTCGCATTCCATTAAGGAGCACACCCTGTATAATATTTGTAATTTAAATATTTTTTGTCCCCCAGTTTTCCTATTTGCGTCCTAAAATTTGAATATAGTTTATATATTTGTTTACCGCATAGAACGAAGAAGAAAACGAATTGGTACAAGGATTCTTCTTTTTCTTTAATATATTCTTTTAAAAATACCAATCGTTTAAAAGCTACATGGGAAAGTTCCATAAGCCCTCGCCTCTGTTAATCTTTTTTCTATATACGAAACCTATTTCCTTTAAAAGGCTTCTTAAAGAGTCAAGACAACCATCAAACAGTTGTCTGTATTTTAATTTCTACTTAAAGTTGTCAAAATTACAGCTTAAGCATAACCAATGTAAAATATGAGCTTTTAAATAATACAACTTACTTGTTTCATACTTTCCATAAATAGTGGCACGGATAAAACTTATATCCAATCTTGACATATTTATAACTCTCTTTAAATAAGAACGTTTCCTTTTAGGTGACTCCAATAATTTATTTTGCTTAACTGTTGTTGAAACTGCGCTTACAGTGGACATATTCAAATTTAGAGCAGCTGCTACACGCTACAAATTAGTAAAGTAGATATAAAATATATAGACCTTAACACACTCTTTAAATTCACTTCTCTAACTGATGTCAAGGGTAACAATGGGCCATTGTTGTTAAGTTCTTCCTGAGAATAGCTTATTAGAGAAGCTTTAAGCTCTTTGCACCGGCTATTTTAATGCTTCGGCATTTTTTACAAATAGTAAACAACGTAATCGACAGAGATATGTATGTGTACTTACTGTAAAAGAACAGTTTTTTTAATGCTACTTATAAAAGATCTGGAGTTTTTGTTAAAAAATAGACGCACAGCAACCCGGAACCACAAAACAATTAAGGTTAATTTTGCATGAAACGTCAAACCAAGCCAATGAATGAGCTGGTACCACCGCACCGTTTACAGTTGTGTTGCCAACTATCGACCAATAAAATTCAAATTATATTAATTTTTACAAGCTTAAATAAACAAAATATTTGCTCTAAGTGGGTTCGTTGCAAAGCAGAATGCTTTAAGTTTGTAGTAAATTCAATATCGCATAAAGTTTTAATATTTTTTGCCCAAATTTAATTTCCTCGCGTTATAGGCAACCATCATTATCAAAGAATGTATTTGTTAAGTGAAGCAGTAACCTGTCTAAAACTACACTTTTTTAAACCGAAATATAACAGTGCCATTTGAATGTATTTTGTATTATTGCGCCCGCCGATTGAACCGTCTTTCCCGGCAATTTCCACCCCTCAAACTTGTTCTTCGTCAATGGGGTGATCGTCCGCGTTCCAAAACCCGTTTCCGAGACCATGCGGTGCATTACCCTCTTGTGTGTTTAATTTATCGGCGCTAAAAAATAATTATTTTGCAACTGGTAAATAAAATTGGAATGATATTCGTCAACTGCAGCGTCAATTTTGATGGTCGAGACGCAGAGAAATGGGCGGCTGATTACTCAGTGCATGTGCCTTTCTTTTGAATTAAATTCAACGCTAGAGATTAGCAAATGACGACCCCGCCAATTCAAAGTAAAAGAAATTAACTTTGCGCAATAACCATTATTAAAACTATTAAAAGCCGCATACCTAATTAGATTTTCTGTAAAGGATAAAAAATTGCGCCGCAAAATGGGTTGTATAAGTAGTAATCTGGTTACGACACGAGATACAATTGGATAGGTCTGGTCTGTATGACGGACAACAATTAATTGTTGGGATTCGTGCAATTTGATATGGTGTTTGTTTATTTGGCATCCAGCGGATGAGTCTTCTATTAATGTTTTACTAGATTTTCTCGTGCGAGAGGTCCATAATCATTTATGTTCAAGTGTTTATAACAAATTATACTAGGAGTACAATCACAATCTCAAGAATTGTAAGCTTGTCGAAGATGCTTGGACTTGTTTTTAGAAAATGTCAAGGTTTAATGCCGTCCGACATTATACCGAGCATTGGGCTTTCATGACGATTTATGTACATTTCTGGTTGTACCGAGCGTGCAAGAATTATTTCAACCAAGAGGGCTTGGACTGAAAACCGTCTTCTACATGGGCGTGCAAGATTTAAATAGGCATGAATTTTTAAATTTGTGCAGAATTAGTACAAATATCGACATTAAATTCAAGTTTTGTCTTCAAATATATATTTTAATATTAAATCTTTTAAGCTTAAAATTATGTACAGTACAGCCGTACCTGGAATTTTAGAAAGCAATCTTATCAACTAATTAGAGTCTAGGTACTTGTTCCGTTTCTGCTCTAATCATTTTATTCGTGTTTTTCTATACCTAATCCTGGTTACCTGTTTGGTAATTATGTGGTTATTATTTATGGATGCCTCTATTGGAATAATACACCTATTTATATCTATACATACCTACCTTGGGTGTTTGTTTCTCAGTGAAACTAGTCAAAGTGTGAAGTGCCAGTGTTTCTTTAATTAAATATGGAGAATTTTCAACAATTGCCTAAACGCCCTAGAGTCGGTCTATGTACAGGGTTATCCAACCAAGACTAGACAAGGCGATTTTTTGACTTTTCCTGTACTTTTATAAAAAAACTGAAATAGCCATCTTAAGTCATTTTCTCCCGCGAATTCGAATATCTTCAGCAAAAAACAATTGAACATCAAACAAAAGTACTAGGGGTCACTTTGATATTTTTTTAAATGGGATGCCGTATTTTTAATGAGCTTATCCGATTTCTCATATAAATTTTGATCTAAAATGTTGGATTTTTAATTTATTTTTTTTTTTTTTTTTTTTATTTTTAACATTTTCCGAATTTAAAACTGAAGAAAAAAGGCGTTTTTGAATTAAAAATCCAACATTTTAGATCAAAATTTATATGAGAAATCGGATAAGCTCATTAAAAATACGGCATCCCATTTAAAAAAATATCAAAGTGACCCCTAGTACTTTTGTTTGATGTTCAATTGTTTTTTGCTGAAGATATTCGAATTCGCGGGAGAAAATGACTTAAGATGGCTATTTCAGTTTTTTTATAAAAGTACAGGAAAAGTCAAAAAATCGCCTTGTCTAGTCTTGGTTGGATAACCCTGTACAGTAAATGAAAAGAAATTAATTCTTGACTGTTACGATTCTATTAAAAGTAAGAATGCGGATTTGAGTGTTGACAATGCAGTGTAATTTACAGCAGATATATGCTTAACGTTGGGAAAACAACAATATATAAACTTTTAAAAGAAGAAGAAAGTGTTGTTGGCGTCAAACCTCCAAAAACCTATCCAGGTCGACCAAAACTTGAGCTGGATGACATTTTTATGCATAGAATAAGGCAAAAAGTTCATAGTTTCGTTTTAAAAAAAGAATTTCTCACGCTGGACAAAATTTTGTCCTCAATCGGAGAAGGCCAGGACTACCCATTTATGTGTAGAAATACGCTTTGGAAATTATTAAAAAATAATGGGTTTTCGATGGAAAAAGCATAATGGATAGAAGCGATATCGTCTGTTGGAGAAGAAATTACTTAAGAAGCGTTCGCAAAGCCAGAGAGAAAAACAAAAAAAAATTACCTAGACGAAACATGGCTAGATTTTGGCAGGATGAAAATATTCAAGGCAAGCTTTTTTAGAAGGTGTGTACACCAGTGGCGGCTCGTCGCATAAAGCAACTGAGGCCGGGCCTCACATGTAAAATTAATAAATTATTTATTTAAATATAAAACGTTTTTTAACTAATTTCCAATCATGAAAAGTATCAAAACAATAGAACATTGAATTACCATCAAAGTTCAACATATTATCTTTTAAATTTAGCGCGCACCCCATCCAACATTAATTTTAAAAACTGAAATCGTTGCCCGACCGCATAAAAAGAAAATTGTAATCCCAAAAACTTGAGCTTCCTTTACGTCACAAATCGCTTATAAAACGCTATGCTCTCCAACCCGGCACCTCCACCGCTTTAATCGCGCAATAGCCAAATTTTGCAGGCGAGTGAGGCCCACTTATTTGGGCCTATATCGTATTATTTTTACAGTAGCTTGCAATGGCTTGCATGTTGCCAAATGTTGATTGAACAAGGACACTTATTGACTTATTTACTTATTATTTAAATGTTTTATTTTTAAAAACATACAAAAATAAGTTAGAAATGATTGATAAATGTTTTCATTGTTCTATAAGATATTATTAATAAATATGCAATTAAATCCCATTAACAAAAAACAGATAAAAATTAAAGATTACAGGTGGGTGCCTAGTGCCTATTTGAAACTTGGCAATGTTTTATTGTTAACAGGCTCATCTATCTTTTCTTCTCGTAGGATCAGGTGCCGGCTTATTAGATTTAATTAGATCGTTGGAAAAGCCCTTTGCCGTTAGGTTACGAGTTACCACGCGTGCCATTCGTTTGTGATTGTTAACCTATCGTGGTTTTAGATTTTTGAGGCGGGTCTGCGGGTTAAAATACTGACTGGCATAAGGCCATTAGTTTTTATGGTGTTAATATAAACATATAGATGCTTAGAATTTAAATAGGGCATAGTTTTAGATATTTTGAAGGGTACCGTTAGAAACGGCAGTTTTTGTTAGACATTCGTCGGGTACTTACGCCTTAAGATTTATATTTGTCGATGTTTGAGCCTATTCGTACATAAAAAAGTTGATTATTAAACTATATCACTGATATATTTCGTTTTTTCTGTAGTAGTTCTTACAAGAGCAAAATAGAGACACAATAGCGGATGCACTGAGAGAAATTGGCCCTGACCTTGCAAATTAAATATTTTTCTCGTGAAACCTAGTATTTCAAAATAATTATATTGCTGGTTGAATTCCTAACTATTCATTTTAAGCCAATGACCTTGAAATCGCGAAAAATTTTCGTCTGCGGCGCTATTTTGTGGCCTCACCCCCTTATGCACCCACGAACCGCCACTGCTGTACACAGGATTAAGACCGCCATCTGAAAAAATGTTGGATTTTATACCCAAAGATGCAATAATTGTATTGGATAATGCAAATTATCACTCTAAGCTGACGGAAAAATTACCGACAAGTGCGTGGTGTAAAAGTGTAATAACATAATGGCTAAGTTTAAGACAAATAGAATTTCCATTAGATTGCTTAAAAAAAGAACTAATGGTACTAGCCAATTTACATAAATAGGCATTCAAAAAATATGTAGTCGATGAAATGGCAAAGTTACGAGAAATATCTGTGCTCAGACTCCTATACCACTGGGAATTAAACCCGACCGAACTTATATGGGCTCAAATGAAGACAGATGTCGCCAGAAAAAAACACGACTTATAAAATGGTGGATTTAAAAACACGTTAATGAAGATATGGGTAAAATCAGTGCGGAAAAGTGGAAAAAGTGTATCGATCATGTGATAGAAGAAGTGGGTTGAACAGCTTATTATAAACGATGTTAATAAAAGTTCATCTTCCGAGTCTGACTATGATTAAGACGTAACGACAAAGTATTATTCGATTTTTGAAGATGTATTGTTTATAAGATTCTATATTATATCTTGTTTTTCTAAGTATATTATGTCAAATAGTACCACCCATTGTTGTTTATCAGTTAATACGATTTTTTAAATGTTTTTATACCGGGTGTTGCATTGTCGAGCGGGACATAGGAAATCCCATGTAATTTTAAATGGGGTCAATTATTGGCTTCCCTAATTATTTTAGAGAAAAATTCTATTTAGGTTTATTAAAGAGCACTAAAACCCACATTCAAAAGAATAACTTTAGATATTTTTGATGAGCCCGTTTACGGGTTATCGCCGATTTCTTTTTAACTATTTCTCCTTTTTATGGCCCCGTATTTGCGGGCACCAGTCAAGGTAAAAGATGACTGTCAAATAAAGTTGTCATTTTGAAATGTGTGCTTTATTGTTATAAAAACTCGTACATCGAAAATATTAAAGGTGTATTTATGAGTACAAATTAATCTGAATAAAACTAAAATAAAGTATCCAATTACAAGGTTAATTATGACATTTTACATGTTTCAATATTTTACTAATTAATAGGTAGGTACTATTAAATTGTTAGAACTTTAGGATTTAAGAAGATGTTCAAATATTCCTCAAACATTACAAACTAAATATCTGTTTTGTAGTGATGAAATGTTTACAAAAATATTTTCTTGTTTGTGGTATTTACAACAAAATTGTGGGCAAAGAGAGCATAAAAAAACGCCAAACCATATAAGTATTCGCAATGGCGCATGCAAAATTACTAAGCATCGTGAAATTTTTATTTTTAATTGCAAATTGCGACAAGACAGTATTAAGCAATAATCGCGATGTGACAAGGTCGGCGAAGTGTGCGGATTTTTTTTTGTATTTCTGAATTTAACACACAACGAGAATTAGAAAAGCAATTATATAAACCTACAGCTGTATAGGCGTATGCCCTGTTATGGTAGGAGAAATGAACACCTGTTTTTTTTTCGTCTGCAGTGATTGAATTATTAAAAACAAAATAGGTGCTCGTATTTCTAAAAGCTGCGACTAACCAATCAGACCATGGATGACCCAGGGCCAGGCTGTAATTTCTCAACGTTTTTCGTGAAAGTTTCATTTGGTTAAAATACCGATGACTTCGGATAAAATTTAATTAAATTGTTGTTGTTGGTTTTAATAGACTATGGCGTTCAATTTAAAAACTTAATAGTTGATGCGTAAAACATGTTTTTTTATCGTATTTTTATGGACTTTTTCCAAATTTTTAGGGGTGACATCATATTATCACATCTAGGGGGTTGTTTCCCTAACGGGGCGTGAATGAAACACTGGTTAGAGAAAACATAGATCCTTATATTTATACCTATAATTCGTTACCAGGTGCCTGGAGGAAACCCAGCATGTCTCGTTGTCAGACTGACAGGCACTATTAGCCTGAGAGGCTTTAGGGGAACGTGGCCTGAAGGCATCTATAAAAAAAAAATAAATGCGCTTTTTGTGTTGATCATCTTTTATATGAAATAATAATTGGACTACGCCTATGGAATCCGGCAAAGACCACTGGGTTTTATTGTTCAATAATGATTTATTTCTCTTTCCCATTAAGCAACAGACTATAAATATCTTAAGAAGACATTACAAGAAGTATACCAGTGATACATCATTAAAAAGATCTTGAAAATACCTTTAAAATAAACTTATTTCTGAAGTAGGAGTATTTTTTAGGATACTACTATTTTCGTAAGTACCTGCATGTGTTCAATAAGTGTACCAAAAACTATCAAAATCATTTGTCTGGTTGATTTTATCTGTTTTAACCCTTATATAGAGGTGTGTCAAAGGATTGTGCAGGCAACGCTTAATTCAAAAGTTACCCAAGCTCCTAATAATTGTTCTACTTCGTGTCGTAAGGGTGCTTTCTTCGATTCGGTGCAACGTTTTGTATCTCCTGTTGTCCATCTGTGTGCATGTCGCTGTACGATGAAAAACACATTATTCTTCTAAAAGCAAATTAACGATGTCAATAGGAATCCGGCGAACGGCCACTTTCACATTTCTCGCACGGACGTTTATAAATACGGAAGTGATGTGGACCGTATTTTGTGGTTATTTGAAAGATCTTACGTCACCGAATAATGGACGGGTAATTTGCCAGTCTAGACACCGAAGAAAAATCGACGGAGTCCTAGTCCGGTGAGTGACGACGAGGAACTTTAAAAAAATCTACGAAGTGAACTTTTTCAAAACTATGTAGATAGGCCCATTAACTTTGGCACGGCAGAATTTTGGGTGTTATGATGTCGCAGGCGAATATTTCTGGTTTGGTTTTTGATTTAAGCTGTGCAACATAAATGATGTTCGGAAAATACGTTACGAACCTTGGAAGGACGATTCTACTTGGTAAAAAGAGTTTGTGATGGAACAAACAACTTGGTAAATTACGGATGCATAACACTAAATAACAGGACCTTGTAAGTCTTGCTCTAGTCTCGACGTTACGAAGCGTCCCGAGGAGACCAATTAGCGCTGAGTGACACGCTATCAACTAAAACAACTAACCTAAACTAACCATATCAGGCTATAGGTTTTTTTTGCTAATAAGAAATTAGCACAAATATTGAGATAAATAGTAACCGGACTGCGAGTCAGCGTTGTATCAAAGGAACTAATTTGCATTGAGTTTTTTATAGATTCACTGTTGGATATTTCCTAGAACTGAATTTTAATATATATACTGATTGTAACAATCAGCTGAAAGCTCTTAAAAACTAAGGTATGTGCCAAGAAAAGTTACAGCATGTCAAGGTTCAAGTTTTTAACACACAACATACAAACTCAATCTACGACGGACATGCTGTTCTCAACTATTTTTGGAAGAAACAAAGCACGTTATTGAATTTACATGGAATGACGTTAAACACAGAAAGCCTCTCTCAAAAAGCAATAGGTCAGCTTCCCGATAACACAGGGATCGATTCCATTTTTAACGAGATTTCCACGTTTTTCCCTCCCAACTTGTATCGGTGGAAATTTTATTTTCAATTATGTCGCGTTTATTCAATGTTTCCCTGCAAAAAATTAACAATGAATATTTTATTTAATCGATTTTAACCAAATAAACACACGGGTTGTAGACCTTTGCTTTTCGAAATAGGCTCTGTGTACACTACAACTGTCCAAACAACATTATTTAGTACAAAAGCCGCTACTTTTAATTTATTAAAAAATACTCGTTGTAGCATTAGGTATGAATATTATGCTGCAAAATAACCTGATAAAAAGCCACGCTTTGATGTTTTACTAGTAAGTTTTTTGTTATTTTGGTTCAGTTCAGTAAACAGAAAGTTATCTCCGTCAGAAACTACGTTTTTAGTTGTTATCATCCAGGTGGTATCAAAAAGACAATACCAAGAATTGGAGAAAAGAAAAACAAATATTGAGGTGCCAAGTTTTTTGCAGTAACCAAAAAAAAATTCAACAAAACAAAGGGGACCGCTAAAAATAAATTTGTGATGTAAAACATTTCAAATGCAATACGTATTTCTATGCGATTACATGATATTTTTTATACTTGTAAAATATGGATCTGCAAACGAGAGTTTAAATAAATACCAATGGTTGCGATGAGTTTAGAGCTATGCACCCGCAATTATTGTTAATTTGTGATGAATTAACATTAATACCAAAGTGTTACCGATCATAAATAATTGTTATTTATATACTGTTATCAATTTTCGGGCTTTTAAATCGTTTTTCCTCGGCATTTGAATAGAAAGCGAGTGGTTTGACCTTTAAAGAGATAAAGGGATTTTAAAAGTACCTGTAAATTTTCGAAAATTAATTTGTTACAGGGTGGACCATCTAGAAATGCACACTTTAAGGAACTTTTTAACCAAAAAAAAAAATCTTAAATTTGTGTAGAAAATGTTGAGATAAAAATTTATTCGATCAAAGGATTTTTGTATCCTGTTTATTTTGTTTTAGAAAACATTGAGGCAGGTGCAGATTTTTTTTTCAGGATTTTGCCGGCTGTAAACGCTTGCGGTAGGTATATAGCAGGTAATTTCTGGGGAATTACAAACGGGGTTATATCGTCGTCGCTTAATCATCGCATCATTAATGTAATAATAGTTCGGTGAAGGTCAACCATAGAGTATTTTCCGAAAAACTTGCGGAAAAATAAAATGAATGAGTTTTCTTTACGACTTATAAAAATCTGTATACCATATACTCTTATGGATTTTCAATAAACTAACGATAAATGCTATACAGCTTGTCCTTAAAACAAATCGTTCGTTTTCTTCCAGGAGCTGTCGATTCCATCACAACACCATGACTCGGGTAACACGTCTTTTAGTTTCGCCATGTCCACGACAGAGGACATGGGGGGCCGGGACGGGAGGTTCGAGTGCATCCAGGGCACACCACCCCGGGGGCCTCTCGAGGCCCTCGGGCCCATTCTCTACAAGATAAGGGTCCTTGCGAACGACGACGTCTACGAGGCCACCAGGAATCGCATGACCAAAGTCGAAGACGAATACAAAAACAAATGGTAAGTATAGTCTATACACAACGCATTGAAACAGCCCTAACTGCGCAGAAATTGTTAGGTTTTCTTTCTATCCAAAGTCCATTGAAACAGCGAGAAACTTTTTCTTTTGTAGCACTCGCGAAATCAAACCGAACCAAACGGACATCGGGCGCAAGGTCAAGGTCAAACAGACGCCGGCGTCGTCGAGGCCTCTCCTGCCTCCGTCGCAGCAGGTGAGGTCTTCGATGCGCGACAGCCTGCTCAAGGGCACTGGACAGCCGGTCCCGCCCACTTCTTACCAACCGCCGCCAATTGTCAAGCCGCCCCAAAGTAAGTAAATACTTAATTGATAAGTACCTGTATATTTTCTTACATTCTTCACCGTCTACAGCGTGTATTTTTATAATAATAATATACTTTTTATACTATTTAGTTCATCCAGTAAACCTACAGTCTGAGCTCTTGTTTAAATTAAGATAATCTGTAGCCACAGCTACAGAGATAATTTTTTTATATACATATCTACAGCGTATATTATTATATTTATTAGGTCAATGTACATTCAGTACTATTTCGATAACTTACAATACGATTTATATACTCTGCATCATCTACAGCTTGTATTTTTTAGGGTAGTCTACATTTTGTACAATATGGATAACTTACAGTACAATCTAGATAAGCTACAACATATACAGCGTGTATATTTGTTAGGGCGATTTACATTCTGTACTAATTCAATAACTTACAGTATGATTTACATACTCTGCAATATCTACAGTTTGTATTTTTTTAGGGTAGTCTACATTTTGTACAATATAGATAACTTACAGTACAATCTAGATAAGCTACAACATTTACAGCGTGTATATTTATTAGGGCAATGTACATTCTGTACTATTTCGATAACTCACAGTATGATTTACATACTGTGCAACATCTACAGTTTGTATTTTTTTAGGGTAGTCTACATTTTGTACAATATAGATAACTTACAGTACAATCTAGATAAGCTACAACATTTACAGCGTGTATATTTATTAGGGCAATGTACATTCTGTACTATTTCGATAACTCACAGTATGATTTACATACTGTGCAACATCTACAGTTTGTATTTTTTTAGGGTAGTCTACATTTTGTACAATATAGATAACTTACAGTACAATCTAGATAAGCTACAACATTTACAGCGTGTATATTTATTAGGGCAATGTACATTCTGTACTATTTCGATAACTCACAGTATGATTTACATACTGTGCAACATCTACAGTTTGTATTTTTTTAGGGTAGTCTACATTTTGTACAATATAGATAACTTACAGTACAATCTAGATAAGCTACAACATATACAGCGTGTATAATGGTTAGGGTAATGTACATTCTTTACTATTTCGATATCTCGCAGTACAATCTAGATAAGCTACAACATCTACAGCGTGTATATTTATTAGGGCAATGTACATTCTGTACTATTTCGATAACTCACAGTATGATTTACATACTCTGCAACACCTACAGCTTGCATTTTTTAGGGAAGTCTACCTTTTGTACTAATTCATTTTGTTTGTCGAGATTTATTAATTTTGTTAATCTACAACAATTTAATACTGTACTTAATAGCACAAATAAATTATTGGATTTGGTTTTTAGCAATGTAAACTGTGTGGTTGCTAGGGATGTGGAACCGCTGGTTCCTGAAGATGTATATCATCCTGCTCTGATAATCACTTTTAACAATATGGGTATGAGGGAGCGTGATATTTTGCCAAATAACTTAGAAAAATCTTACAATTTTAGAAAAGCCGACTTCCCCGCTTTGTATAATGCTATTTTGTATACAAACTGGGATTTCTTGGAAGAATTTCATGAAGTAGATTTGGCTCTTGAAGGTTTTTATAATAAATTATATAACATTTTTGATACATATGTTCCTGTATTTAAAAAATTTAGTAGAAGATTTCCATGCTGGTATACATCTGATATCATAAAGAATATTAAATTAAAAGCCAGAATGCATACCAAATATAAAAAAACAAAAAATAATAACGTGCTTGTGGAGTTTAGACGTTTGAGATCATTGATTAAGAATCAAACTAAAATAGCTTATAACCAATATATAACGAACATACAGGCCTCGATTGTCAATGATTCGCATGGCTTCTGGCGCTATATTGGTTCAAAAAATAGATCTTCCAGGATCCCAGGAAGTATGTGTCTTGAGGATAGAGGTTTCGATGAGCCACAGGATATTGTTAATGCTTTTGGCAATTTTTTTAGTAATGTATATACTCAGGATGGAAACGATCTTGACCAGACTAATGTCACCAATACCTTTAACGAACATATTTCTATTCTTCAGCCTATAAATGAACAGGACATTATTAGCGTATCTAGACGGCTTAAAAATAAAATGACATCTGGTCCAGATTGTGTCCCGTCTTTTATAGTAAAGGACTGTATAGGTTCGCTTGCAGGTCCACTGCAATATATTTATAACCTAAGCATTGCAACTTCGACTGTTCCTAAATTATGGAAGCAAGCTAAAGTCTGTCCCATTTTTAAGAGTGGTGAAAGGAACCAAATTGAGAATTATCGTCCAGTTTCCATACTTTGCAATTTTTCGAAGATCCTTGAAATGATTCTGTATGGGCGAATTTACCTGCCACTTCATACAAACATTGCACTGGAACAACATGGTTTTGTGGGCAACAGGTCAACTGTATCTAATTTGGCATGTTTAACTCAGTTAGTGTCTCGAGTACTTGATAATCAGGGACAGGTGGATGTAGCCTATACAGATTTTTCCAAGGCTTTTGATAGAATAGATCATGCAGTTTTATTAAACAAGCTGGAGGGGTTTGGTTTTGAGGCATCATCTTTGGCTTTCTTTCAATCATATTTGCGAGATCGAAAGCAGTTTGTTTTTTATAATGGATTTAAGTCAAATGAATATACTGCATCATCAGGCGTTCCGCAAGGTTCTAATCTGGGACCACTCTTATTTTTACTTTTTATTAATGATTTGAGTGAAATTATAAATTGTGATAAACTATTCTTCGCCGATGATTTAAAAATATTTATGTCAATTGAATCTGTAAATGATTGCTTACTGCTGCAGAATCAGTTAGAATTGATCCAAGGATGGTGTGACGGAAACAAACTTCACCTCAATGCAACTAAATGTAAAATTATGACTTTCACACGCAAGCAACAACCATTGATGTATCCCTATTCTATATTAGGAGAAGTTCTTGAGCGTCCATGTTGCTTGAAGGATCTGGGAGTTATTTTTGATCCCAAATTAACATTTATTTCTCACATTAACGACATGATTTTGAGGGCGGGGAGGGCACTTGGCTTCATCGTGCGCAACTGTAAGAATTTTAACGACCCTAGAGTTTTTAATAGTTTATTTTTTTCTTTTGTACGTTCAAAATTGGAGTATGCTTCGCTAATTTGGAACCCTTATTATATGTGTCATATACAAAACATAGAAAGGATTCAAAAACGATTTTTAAAATATTTAACTTTCAAGATAGAAGGTATTTATCCTGAACGAGGAACCGATTACAACATCTTATTAGAAAGATATAACTATGACAGTTTAGAGAAAAGACGGGTATATTCCTCTCTAGTTTTCTTATATAAGTTGCTGCATGGTGATGTTGACTGTCCGGATCTACTGAGTCAAATTAATTTCTCTGTTCCGAGAATCAACGGTAGACAAAGTCTAACATTTCTATGTGAAAGAGCAAGAACAAATGTAATGCTCAAATCACCAATTAATTTCATGTGCTCTAATTATAATAAAATCTGCCGAGATTGTGATATTTTTGTTTGTAATCTGCATAAATTGAGGACAGCGGCGGAAAGTATTTAGATATATTGTTATTTATTTATTATTTTTTATTTTCTTATTTTTTAAGTGTCTAAATCTGTTTTCTTTGGGTCTCTTATTTTACGCTATATAAAGTAATGTGGTGATGGCAAAAATTTATAAATTTATATGCATATTTTATGTTCTATCTATAGTATAATATGTTAATAAATACATTTTTTTTTTTTTCTCTGTATATTGCTCTGTAAATGGGTACCTACTTGTTGGGCAATAAAGCTATTATTTATTTATTTATTTATTTAATTCGATAACTCTTAGTACGATTTAGATAATAGCATAACTTACGGCATGTATATTTGTTAGAGTATGTACATTCTGTACTATTTTTAAAGGTAATCTTCAGCCGTCGGTTCATTCGTCCTTGAGTAACGGTCTTTCAAATGGGCTGGGCAGTAACCACGTTAGCAGCTCGCAGAGGAGCACCACCGCCATTCCGCATAACAGGAAACCGTCTGTTCCGGATGTGACGAGGAGACCGTTAAGGTGAGAGACTGAGGGAGATTTAAAAATACCTCAAACTCTAACTCCTGTTTACTCGTTTCAGGGAGCGTCTGATCCAGCTGCTGGCCCTGAGACCGTTCAAGAAGATCGAGCTGCACGATCGCCTGAGCAAAGGTTTGTATTCTTACGCTTAAGGCCCGGTCGTTTAACCGTATGATATCGTTGACGTTTTCAGAGGGCCTGAGGGGACCGAGCAGCATGACAACTGTACTGAAACAGATCGCGCAATTGAAGGACAACTGCTTCGTTTTGAACAGGAATATGTGGAATGAGGTGAACGAGGAATGGCCGTTTTACAGCGAGACAGAGAAACAAACTCTTAAGAGGTACGTCTCGTTAATCCCTTTGGAATCTTTGCGAATGATACTTTTCCTTTTTTTTTCAGGCGTAAACCTCAAAATTTAACCCCTCCAGGTGGCAGCGATGGGGGTAGTTCGGGCAGCGGTCAGTCTCCCACAAGCACCCACCCCGGTTCTCCTCCGCTGATCACGTCCACCAATGGGGTGAACGGCGGCAGCGGTGGGAAACGTCCCGGGTACAACGAGGGTACCGATGGATTCCCTTACAAGAGGCAGCGGATCGCTCACGGGCTTAAGGGGCCACAACCCCAGCAGACGTTCGGGGAGGGGCCGTTCGGCTATAGGTGAGAGTTGTTTGGGATGATTTTCCAGTTTTAGGAGCTAAAGATTATGTATTTGTCGTGCAGGCAGCAGCAAACCACTCCGGATCCGATCTATCGGCAATCGGATCCTACTTATAACGGCAGGTCGCCGATTGAACAGAACAACAGTCAGAGAAGGCCTGCGACTGACCTACGGGATGCATCCAACATGAATCCGAGAAGCAGGGAATCCCCTTCGAATGGGTATTTTAATTCTTATGACAATCTTCCGCCAGCTGAGGATGACAGAAATAAGCGACAGTGTGATAGTGCCAATGGGTTGACGTTTGGAGTTAGTAGGGAGAAAGCGTTTAGAAGTGGGTAAGTAGTGGGTGAAAAAATCGATGACTACCTGGTACTAAATTCGAAATTTCGTTCCTGCAGGTCCCCGGTGAATAGTGGATTAATGACCGAGGAGGCGCGAAGAGGCACAAATAGTCCAGGTCAACAGAATCATCCTCCCCCAAACGGCCTGCAGCGCGAAAAAGACAGGCGGAACAATAATAGCAATCATAAGGTGAGAACAATAAAAAAAATTAGTCACGCGATGTCGGATCCGGTCCGCTTGGGGGGTTGTGCACAAAATTTGATTTTCCCCCTCATTTAGGTATCGTCAAGTAGTCAAAGGATAGCCAGGGTTAGTCCCGATAGTCAAACCGAAGGCTTGCCAGTCGCGATTCCGGATAAGTCGCCGATCCAGATCAGTCGCGACGTAATACTGGCCGACGAGGAGGAATTCCCGGATTATAAAAAGCAGTACGTCCCTATAACGTCGTTCGAACAGAAGCGGGCGTACAAGGCGGACTTCAATGCGGATTACAACGAGTACAGGGGGCTGTACCCCATCGTGGAGAAGGTGTCGAGGAGGTTCGTGCTGCTGGAGGAGAAACTGAAGCAGGAGGACGAGAGCAGTCCCAGATTTAAGGTAAGAGGGGATTGATTTGTATGTTTCAGAAGTGGGATGTTTTGATGTCTTGGAAAGTTTTAGATTCTAGTTGGGGGTTTGGAGACAGAGTTATGTTGATTAAGGGAAGGGGTTTTAGGCCATTGTGAGGCTAATGAAAATGCTTGCTGATTAATTACTTTTTTTTCTGATGGATATTTTGTTATTTTTAAATCAGAAAATCAATGATTTTCTTGTTGAGTAATCTATTATCTATCATGTTGCCTAGGTGAAAAAACATTTAATAAGTTTTACTAGAGCAGTTTGAGGCAACACAGTTTCTTTTTCCAATGAAAAGTTGCATTAAAAGAAAATGGCTTATTAAATCAGAAAATCCGTACTCTGCTTTGAAGATAATATTATTGATAACATGTGTGTAAAATCTAAACTGAATCGGTCTAATAGTTTCCGAGATAAAAGCCCCACTGTTCGGCGAACACCACCGTGAGGGGCCTAAAAAATGCATTATCTTTTTATTACTTAATTAATGATTGAAGGATTGGGGGAAGTATTATGAAAGACACTTTGGGCTACTTTTATACAATTTTCTAGTGCAAATTAACAACAATTAAGAAAGATATACCAGGTGTAGCGATATTGATTAAATATATTCCAATATTTTAATAACTAGTCGCACGAGGGTGACTTAACATTAAACAATGTTTCATCAGCGATACTGCCACATGAGGGCTGATAATATTCTGAATGGTTCTAGCTAGGAAAATGAGAATACTTAGACAAAAACACATAAATTAAATACAGATACATTTAATGCTACCTGTCTGCCCAAAATATAACATTGTAATACAGAAAAAAAAAATAAAATATATAATAATCCGTTAAACTAAATTAAGTTCAAATATCAACAACTTTACATGTACTGCCTTTAAAGCAACACTATTCGTAATCAAAAGGCAGAAATCAGTTACATTGAAAACAAAAATGGATTTTACATTATTTAATCCGATATTACTGACTAAAGAAATTTTAAAGTGCAAGAACCAAGAAATAATGTTCAAAGTTCAAAAGCTTATATGCACTTGGAGAAAATGTTCACTTTGACAAACAACACTTGATTTACTTAAACAATGTCCATTATTTAGCAAAATTTTTATTTAATTACATGGGATGATGCAAGTTAACGTTCATTAACTTTGGGGAATCTGTCAGCTTCAAATAATTTCTTACTGAGGTAACTACAAGAACCATTAACCTTTTCACGCCTATTTGAAGTCGAACTACAATGAGAGGTGCTGATTTCAGTGACGCATCACCACCTGGACACACACGCTCCCGACACTTTAGAGTAGCAAAACATTCAAAAACCCTTTGCATCGCGCAAAGTACTAGACATACGAGTCATTAAACAACTTAATCAAGTTATCAAGGGAAAACTAATTTTCGAGAGAATTATATTTGTGAATTTTACACGTGACTGGACGTTAAGGGGTGCTCATTAACACAAAACAGTGCAGAGCTTTCTTGAGTATGATTTCAATGACACTGTTCTCGTTCCGTACCAGGTACGATAGCTTGACCAGAAGGGTATTTTTCAGCGGGTAGGTGTGACTAACAATCAGCGAGAGATTGATGCTTTCTTCGCATTTAAAAACTTAACATTTTTATTGGGTGCATAAGTAAGACAGAGAGATATTGAAAACTTTAACGAGATGGACTGATTGTTTGTTTTGTTGTTTGCCACAAGAAAATATTTCTGCATATTTTACTACGCATTCTTTGTTTTTGTCTTGAATGATATTAAACTTTGGAACTTTATTCATTGAGGTAGGTAAAGTTATTAATAATAATTAATATTGTATAAAAGAAAAACAGCTAAACTCCATTCCACAATAATTCGTTGATTTCTCGACCGCAATAAAATTTAAATGACAACCCTCAGTCGTAATCCCAACCATAAATAAGTTGCCTGACAAATATCTATTGTGTAGGCACCGGACCTTTTGAAAGGGTACAGGTCCTGATTACCTACTAATTTCAATAGTTTAGGTTAGCTATTTTCAACAAAACAACAAATATAAAATAATAGGTAAGTATCTTTATTTTAATCATGTAATTAAATAGCTATTAATATTTATACAAAAATACTAATCTACAATATTATAATAATACAATATTTAACTTAACCTACTCTATATTTAGCTCTGTTTCACTATCACTATCGTCTTCATCTATGCCTAAACTAATTATTAAGGGCCTTACGTTACTATTAATTATGTTATAGGAATCTTCGACTTGGATCACGTGTCTCACAGAATTTTTCCAACTTTCTACTGGGATAATATTTACACATTTTTTAATTAATTTTATAACAGAACAACTTAGTGTAGGGGATGTGTTTTCTCTTCTAATCATCGTCTTTAACTGGCTCCATATATGTTCTATTGGGTTAAAAATACAGTAATACGGAGGAAGGCGTAAAACTGTGACCATTACCCCTTGCGAGATTGTCAGAGATATATTCTTTTTCAATATTGAATGTTTTTAAAACATTTAAAAGGTCCTTTTTTGTATAGGTTTCCTCGAAATATATATATTATTTTCCATCATATAGTTTTGAATTTCCACTTTTGTATTATTTGAATTCGGCACTTTACTTAGTTGGCGACTGTGGTAACTAGCGTTGTCCATCACAATAACACTATTTTTGGGCACATTCGGAAGCAGACGATTCTGAAACCAATCTTTAAACAATGTAGCATCCGTGTCTTGATGGTAATCCAAAGATGAATTGGCAATTTTCTTCACAGATAATAATAGAGCGTTCGGAATAAAGCCATTTTCTGAACCTGCATGAAGTATCGTAATTCTTTGTCCTTTGTTTGAGGGAGCTTTAGTTTGACATTTGATTGTTGAATCGCTCCAACCTTTTTTAGGAGTGTCGTGGTTATCAAACCAAGTTTCGTCCAAGTATATAATTGAACGATTTTCTTCCCCACATTGTCTGATAGGATTCAAATAATCTCTACGCCATACTTGTAAACACTGCGATTCCATTAGTACTTGTCGTTTGTCAATGGTACGATATTTAAAACCCATTGCTTTTACTATTCTCCAAAGGCTTGTCCTGCCACATGAAATGTCGGTTTCGTCTGCTGTAAGTACCTTTTTTAGCGTATCTATTGTTGGGACTATTTGTTTACTGTACATGTCATAAATTTTCCTCCGAATCAAGTCTTTATCAGCTTCTTCCATGCTTCTCAATTTTCCGCTGTCACACCGTTTTTTCCTTGGCTGGATGGGTTTGGTCACTATATCTGTTACTGTCGTTAATGCAACTTTGGTCAAAATACTCGTTTCACTAAAACTTGCACTCCGGTCATACCTTTTTTCTAAAAGGGTACAGTAAACGTTCTTTATGATGTTTTTGGCATCAAGTGATAAATGTTTTTTCTTCGTTACACCATAACTTCCGGAAGCAATATTATCTGAAGTTTCACACAGATCTGACATATTTTGGATGCTCGATAACACACACGAAAATACCTTTAACGCACAGATTGACAAACACCAAACGACTGATGAACTAAGATGAAAAGACTCTGCTTTATATTGAACACCTGCAATTTGCCATTAACCTACCTAATATACCAATATAATAACATAATTAATAGTAACGTAAGGCCCTTAATAATTAATTATAATATTGTAGATTAGTATTTTTGTATAAATATTAATAGCTATTTAATTACATGATTAAAATAAAGATACTTAGCTATTATTTTATATTTGTTGTTTTGTTGAAAATAGCTAACCTAAACTATTGAAATTAGTAGGTAATCAGGACCTGTACCCTTTCAAAAGGCACTTATTTATGGCTGGGCTTAAATTTTATTGCGGTCGGGAAATCAACGAATTATTGTGGAATGGAGTATACTAGTTGCGAAATCGCAACACCAGATGTAAACCAAATCATTGCTACATAACGCCACAGCGCCATGTTAAAAGATGTTTTATTCAAATTTTGGTTACTGCTAAATCCCTATAAATTGACCTGAACTAACCGTAACGTCACTAGCAATATCCGCTTGAGCACTTTGTCCTTGTATTGTAGGAGTTATTGCTCTTACACCTCCATTTTGAGAGTAAATGTCAACTTGTATGTTGTTGAAAAGGTAATTTTAAGAAGAATTCTTCTTGCAACTTAAAAAAATGCCAAAAGAATTAATTACGAAATATATTATGTTAAGTGTAGAGGCTGTGTGAGAAATAGAAAAATGTGGCGCTGCAAACTTTTTTTTTGTGTGTTACAGGACATCAAGAAGCAAATAGTCCGGGAGTATCAAGAAATGAAGAAAGATCTCGAACATCAGCGGGCGAAGAATCGTTTCCAATATCTGCACGAGAAACTGTCGCACATCAAAAAGCTCGTCAGCGAATTCGACCAGGCGCAGGCGGCGCGGAGCTCGAGCGATTGCGCGTGTTAGCCGCGTCCAATCACAAACCGCAATTCGAAAAAACCCAAAAAAAAAATCAAGAAAACGAAGAAAACACGCGTATTGTCATTGATGATCGATGAGATTGGTGCGCGGATTGGTTGTAATTATTAGCTAAAAAAGTTACGGTAACTGGATGAACTTTTCGTTTCGTTATGTTTTTGTGCGCGTTGACGAGTGACGATACGAACTGGCCTCGGGACAGTTTCGGTTCGTTTAGACTGTTACTTTAAGGATTGTTGTGTGTAAATTAGTGTTTCAAATGAATACGGGTCTGGAATGGGGCCCCCCCACGTTCGCGACGCCGGTCGCAATTTCAACTTTAAGCAAAAGTGAGTATGATTCTTTGGTTTATTTATTATTAATATAACGTACGTGCAATTTTTCCTCATATAAAATCTGATGTGACCCACTGAGAACTCCATCGATTGATTATGGAAAAATCTAAAAATTTTGTGTCAGATTCTTGGATCGACATTAGTCAAATTTTCCGATTTTTCCTAATTATGGGTCTTCATAATCGATTGATGGAGTTCCTGGTGGGACAGACACCCTTTATACGAAACCCTCTGTATAGTGAGGTCACCCCAAAATCTCACTGTGTATACCAGGTGCACTTAGGCTTGCCAACCGTCCATTATTTTCGAAATAAAGTCCTTAGGATGGTAAATGTCCTTCAAAAACCAAACAATTCATCTAGTATCTAAGTATCTTCAAAAGACAAAACATGGTACCTTTACCTAACATATACCACCTAACATCTAATCTTGAAAATGCTTTTCACGTGTAGCTCGGTTCCTGTGGATTTTGCGACGAAAAGTGAAGATAGTAAAATCGTTGGGAATAAAATTCTCTATAATATTGTACCTTTCATAATTTTCAATATTTTTATTATTTATCCAGTTATTCCTCGATTTGACCATTTTTGAAGGGGTTAAAAATGCTTTTCACGTGTAGCTCGGTTCCTGTTCATTTCGCGAAGAAAAGTGCAGCAAGTGAATTGGTCGGGAGTAAAATTCTCTATAATATTGTATTTTTAAGAATTTTCAATATTTTTATTATTTATCGAGATATTGCTCGATTTGACTATTTTCGCAGGGGTTGAAAATGCTTTACACATGTAGTTCGGTTCCTGTTGAGTTCGCGACGAAAAGTGTAGAGAGAAAAATGGTTGTTAATAAAATTGTGTAAAATATTGCCCTTCTAAGAATTTTCAATATTTTTAATATTTATCGAGATATTGCTCGATTTGACCATTTTCGAAGGGATTGAAAATGCTTTTCACGTGTCGCTCGGTTCCTGTTGATTTCGCGAAGAAAAGTGTACAGAGTGAATTGGTTGGGAATAAAATTCTCTATAATATTGTTCTTTTAAGAATTTTCGATATTTTTATTATTCATCGAGTTATTGCACAATTTGACCATTTTCGAAGGGGTTAAAAATGCTTTTCACGTGTAGCTCGGTTCCTGTTGATTTCGTGAAGAAAAGTGTACAGAGTGAATTGGTTGGAAATAAAATTCTCTATAATATTCTACTTTTAAGAATTTTCTATATTTTTATTATTCATCGAGTTATTGCACAATTTGACCATTTTCGAAGGGGTTAAAAATGCTTTTCACGTGTAGCTCGGTTCCTGTTGATTTCGTGAAGAAAAGTGTAGAGAGTGAATTGGTTGGGAATAAAATTCTCTATAATATTGTTCTTTTAAGAATTTTCGATATTTTTATTATTCATCGAGTTATTGCACAATTTGACCATTTTCGAAGGGGTTAAAAATGCTTTTCACGTGTAGCTCGGTTCCTGTTGATTTCGCGAAGAAAAGTGTAGTTACTGAATTGGTTGGAAATAAAATTCTCTATAATATTCTTATTTTAAGAATTTTCGATTTTTTTATTGATCATCGAGTTATTGCTCGATTTGACCATTTTCGAAGGGGTTAAAAATGCTTTTCACGTGTAGCTCGTTTCCTGTTGATTTCGCGAAGAAAAGTGCAGAAAGTGAATTGGTCGGGAGTAAAATTCTCTATAATATTGCCCTTTTAAGAATTTTCTATATTTTTATTATTCATCGAGTTATTGCACAATTTGACCATTTTCGAAGGGGTTAAAAATGCTTGTCACGTGTAGCTCGGTTCCTGTTGATTTCGTGAAGAAAAGTGTAGAGAGTGAATTGGTTGGGAATAAAATTCTCTATAATATTGTTCTTTTAAGAATTTTCGATATTTTTATTATTTGTCGAGTTATTGCTCGATTTGAAAATTTTCGTCCCCAACCAAGTGTTATATCGGCACAGACTTTTGGGCGTGGGCTACGGCCCTGGTTTATCCTTTAATTTTATATTTGAAAGTTGGCAACCCTAGGTGCATTGGAAATCCCATTATGGTCAAAAAGACCTCGACGCTAATCACAATCTCTTTTGCAGGAATCAACATCACACCTTGCTCAAACGAAATGTGATAGCCAAAAATTAAAACATGACACTGTTGTCAAATTTACTCGGAACTTTCTTGGCACAGTACTCCGGATGCTGTTCTTGCCTACTAACATAGTGAACTTGAATTGAAATTCACGAATGACCCATCGAAATCTAGTAACATATCCGTCACACCATATTATATTATTATGTGTACTATATATTGTGTCAAACCAGCGAAAATATACATTACTTATTTTAAATTTAATTGATCAGGGTATTTTAAACATGATGATCTGGCAATGAGAAAATCCACGCAAGTTTTCCACAATGTAAAACCGTTTCTTCCAGAAGTGTACAAAGTTTTTCGTCATTTAAATTTCGAGGATGGCCTTGGGTTTTTGTCAATTTGTTCGATTGACTGTTAAATTTGATCAATTGACTGGAAATTTTTGTTCAATTGACTTGTACATTCATTTAATTGACTGGTCAGTTTTCTAATTTGATTGACTAGTCAATCAATGGGTAATTTTTCAATTGACTGGTCAATTTTTCGATTGACTAGTCAATTTTTCGATTGACTGGTCAATTTTTTCAATTGACTGGTCAATTTTTCAATTGCCTATTCAATCTGATAAATTGACTGGTCAGGAACAACTCTAACTGTCACTATAGAAAACCTTCCAAAAACAAAAATTATGTTGTAAATGTGGTGCTCCTATATATACGAATTTAGGAAGCTTATTTATAGAGGGTTGCCGTTTTGTATGGAAAAGTTCCAATATCTCAGAACCGGCTTTAAAAAAAATCAAACTTTATTACCTGCGGGTTGCTGGTGATACTGGTGATGCCCGGTAATATTTGCAATGTTGCCAGGTTCCAACAATCATGCCAAATCTCTATCTTGTTTTTGACATAATATGACGACACATATTTTTTGTTGAAATGTTTGGAAATGGTCTCATATTAACGGTAAACTCGGCAACATTGTAAAGATTACCATTGAATCGAATGTTACCAATATAACCCTTTTAAAAAGGCGGTTCTAAGACATTAGACTGTTTTTATATATACCCGACAACCTGGCGCGTTATAAATAATTCCTTTTCTCCCCTTTCAGAATGATACCGACAATATAAACTTAAAATAAGTAAACTATTTTTGCTGGATTACTACAACGCATCCGCAAAGAATGGATGTGTCGGCCAACCAAAGTATTTTTCCTTCCCTATACACAAAATAGAGTTAAATGAATCGTCCTGTCATATCTTAAAAACTATTTTTACTATCTTGTAGCACATATCTTATTTTTCGTGGGCTTTATTCACATTTCTGTATACACTTTTAACTTGAGGTGCCATATTATATGCTTTTGTAAGCGATTTTGACGGCTCTGTACCTTCCTTGTATTTTTTTTTTAATGGATACTACGAATTTTTAGATAGATTTCCAAGTGAAATATTTTTTATATTTTCAAGAGATTCTTTCAAATTTCATCGACAATAGCTTGTATCGATCGTGAGATCTAAATAAAATAGGAACTGTTACATACAGGGTGTCTATTAAACCCATTACAAATTTGTAGAATTTCATTTCTCGGTGGTATAATAATGGGCAAAATGAAAAGCAAGTGCTCTTTTTTAAAAAAATTAATTAATTTTTTCTAATACCTATTACAAATAGGTACGACAAAATTTGTCTAGTGTTTATGTGGTGAACCAATCTGTAAAATAATATGCGTAAGTTTTCGGAAGCAGTACAGCTTTGCAAATTTGCATTGGGATTAATAAACACCCTGTATTGAACAGTTCCTATTTAATTTAGATCCTCTAGAACCTCTTAAGAACCTCTTAAAAACCAAAGGTGTCTGTCTCTATTAATATAAAAAAAAATTTCAATTCGATTTGTATTCTGTGTGTTTGTTATCTTTTTTTTAATTATATCTAGACTGCTTCTCGAGAGGTTGGTACAGTCGTCAAAAATCAAAACCCCCTAAAAAACTTGTTTTCTTGGCAAAGGATATCAAAATGATAAAGAAGAAACATTTCACAAATAATTCCTCGACTTCAAAATGACTGTGCCAAATATCTTGGTCAAACAATTTGATCGATTATTAATTATCTATAAAAAGTAAGTGTAATTTTGTTGTTATCGATTTTTTTTCAGCCTATTTGTTGTTACTATTATCGGGATTTCTATGTATATAATATTATGAAGTTGGAGCTTTAGACTTTAGGCCGGCTTTTTTTTTAAACGTCTTTAAGATGCAAGAGTTACTTTTTTAAGTTTGGTTGATCATTGTT
Organism: Polydrusus tereticollis; assembly: GCA_963920685.1. NCBI lineage: Eukaryota > Metazoa > Arthropoda > Insecta > Coleoptera > Curculionidae > Polydrusus > Polydrusus tereticollis. Next base: position 3,206,891 of record OY987332.1, on the reverse strand, counting down.
ATTTTTCGGTTTAGGTGAAAAAAAAATGCGCTCAAGCATGTATGTACGCCATATACAGGGTGGTTCTCGGTGGATGGCTAACTAGGACCGCCCCACAGTGCGGAGTTGCCGCTTCGACGAAAAGTACTAGCAACCTTGATATTTTAAAAAGTCATTATCTCTAACAAATGCTGATATTTTTGAACTCTGGTTCTAAGGCACTTCAAGTTAGGCAATGTCTGGAGGTTTTTAAAAACCATGGCCAAATTGTTGCAATATATAGGGTGGTTTAAAAATGCAGGTATTTTGTTTAGTTGAAAATGCCTATTGGTTTAAGAGCTGCTGAAATCGTTCTTCATTTATGTATACTATACCTGTATTCCGGACTAGCCAAATTTCTGACGTTCCTACACAGGCAGTTATTTGAAAAAGTAGAAACTTGTCTAGTCAGGTGTATTACATCATGGTACACATAAATAAATAATACAGTTCAGAAGTTTTTAAAAGCACTAATAATTTGCAGGGTGCTTCCTTTGAAAAAATCGACTTTTATACAGTTTTTTAAGTAACCAAACTAAATGTATTTTTAAATCGTAGTGGAGATTTGACCATAGCGTAAGATGCCTCCGGATATTTCCTAATTCCCAACCAAATTTCACTGCCTTAGCATCTGAGAGTTCAAAAATATCAGCATTTAGGGCAGGTCATATTTTTGAAAAAGAATATTGGTTAACATCTTGAAAACAGGTATAGGGAAATAATAAGGAAAGTTGTTAAGAAACGAATAGGGATTCTAAAAATAGTTTATATACAGGGTGTCCCGTTGCATCTAAAATATCAAAGTTGATGCTACTTTCTAGTGAAAGCCGCAACATCGTAAGATCAAAAATTCTTGGAGCGTCGCACACTGGAACGAAATCGGAAAAGCCTGGTCAAAATGTATCGGTTTTGTTATTTTCAACATTTTGAGGTCGCTGACAAAAACAATATGGCGGGTCCAATATGGCGAACCATTTTTTCAAGCAGTGTTCTTAAAATTCAGTACCGTGAGGTTTTTAAGGTCACCGAGTTGGAATCTGGAATCAAAATTTTCAAAAACAAAATGGGGATCCAATATGACGAACCATTTTTTCAAGAAGTGTTTTAATTTCTTAAAATTCAGTACCTTGAGGGTTTTGAGGTCGCCGATTTCGAATCTTAGAACCAAAGTACCAAAAACAAAATGGCGGATCCAATATGGCGAACAATTTTATTTCAAAAAGTGGCTAGATTAATACAAAATTCAGTACCTTGACGTTTTTGAGGTCGCTGATATTTAATCTTACAACAAAAGTGACAAAAACAAAATGGGGGATCCGAAATGGCGAACCATTTTTTGAAGAAGTGTTCTGTTTACTTCAAATCCAGTACCGTAAGGTTTTTAAGGTCGTTGGCTTCGAATTTGGAGTCAAATCTGTCAAAAACAATATGGCGGATCCAACATGGCGAACCATTTTTTCAAGCAGTGTTGTAATTTCTTAAAATTCAGTACCGTGAGGTTTTTAAGGTCGCTGACTTGTAATCTGGAATCAATATTTTCAAAAACAAAATGGGGGATCCAATATGACAAACCATTTTTTCAAGAAGTGTTTTAATTTCTTAAAATTCAGTACCTTGAGGGTTTTGAGGTCGCCGATTTCGAATCTTAGAACCAAAGTACCAAAAACAAAATGGCGGATCGAATATGGCGAACCATTTTTTCAAGAAGTATTGTAATTTCTCAAAATTCGGTACCGTGAAGTTTTTAAGGTCGCTGACTTGGAATCTGGAATCAAAATTTTTAAAAACAAAATAGCGGATCCGATATGGCGAACCATTTTTTCAAGAAGTATTGTAATTTCTCAAAATTCGGTACCGTAAGGTTTTTAAGGTCGCTGACTTGGAATCTGCAATCAAAATTTTCAAAAGCAAAATAGCGGATCCAATATGGCGAACCATTTTTTCAAGAAGTGTTGTAATTTCTGAAAATTCAGTACCGTGAGGGTTTTGAGGTCGATGATTTCGAATTTTAGAACCAAAGTACCAAGAACAAAATGGCGGATTCAATATGGCGAACCATTTTTCCAAGAAGGGTTGTAATTTCTTAAATTCAGTACCGTGAGCTTTTTAAGGTCGTTGATTTCAAGTCTTAGAACCAAAAACAATATGGCGAATTGTTTTTTCAAGAAGCGATTGAATTTAAACTTTCATAACAATTTACTTAATTTTTCCTTAATTTCAGTTCATACATTATTTAGGATTAAATGTACGTGATAAATTCCAATTTCTGGATAACACTATCTTGTTCTACATAAAATATGTAGGTACGTTAACGAATAGAACCCGTTCTCAACAGTGAATATTGCTGAATATTTTATTTTTTTAATGATGTTTGTCATTCAAAATGTTTTCCACAATCGCTTAAACCTTTACGATACAGACTAGCTTTGAATGTTTGCTTTAAGAAAATATATTTTTTCCATTTCCGACCATGTTTTTCCGATCTGGCGTCGCGTTCGCCATAAAGATCTAGTGTTCCATCCACCGATCTTACAGGGTCATCCCTTGTATTTAGCCCTGTTCTAAAAATTTCTTCAGGTGATAAAACCTTAATAGCGAAATGCCCTTGCTCAATACAGACTTTGCATTAGGGTAAGATACAGGGAATGACCCAGTAATCCAGTCCAGAATATGAGCCGATGTTTTTTTTGTTGAAAATATCTATAAATTGTTACCTCCTGTACATATTAAGCAATTTTTTGTATATTCTGATTTTTTTATAGCGGTCTAAAGTATTTTCTAGACCTTACCTCACTTTTAATAGTCGTCGGGAAATATTTTGCGCACTACAAGCAATAAATTGCCTAAAAGTAATTGTTTGTAAATTAGTTATTTATGTGGTTTTTCTTTAAGTTTGATTCTATCGTCGAACGATGATAGGACTGGCAGCTTTGTCTCTTTTTGTGGCCCCGTGAAGCGGGCACCGATGCATTTCATGTCGCTGTCTTATCATCGCAATAGGTGTCCAAACTACACGTGTAGCTCTAAGTTCTAAGTGGTTATTATTATTTTTTCAACGGGTGAATTTCCAGAAACTTGGGGAGGAAATTATTATTGGTCAATTGGGTAAGGTTCCTCGTCTATAATATTGCTACCACAAAGTAGTTACACACTTACAGAGAAAAATATCGAATATAAAAAACTTGTTGCTGTAAATTGGAGTATCTCTTGCGAAAATGGGATCAAATTATCACTACAACTCCCAGGGTGTCTCTCCCAAGTCCCTTTTTAGCATTCCTAACAATATAGGAATGTTTATTAAAACTATATAGTCAGAATTCAGTTTAGCACCTAGTGATCCGAAATTTGCGATTTTATGTCAAACATTAAATGCATCCTGTGAAGGGCATCAGCCTCAGTATACAGGATGTTTTAGAAGTACGGCACGTAACTTAGGGGGGTGATTCCTTATGATGAAAAAGTTCATTTGAACATGTGTCCGGAGTTGCCTCGTTTTTGATATACAGGGTGTTAAAGTTAAAAAAAAATCTGTTTTTTATAATTTTTTTAAATTTCCTTTTCCCGATTTTATTGAAATTCGGACCACTATTCATAATCCTATTAAAAAAATTATTTTATTTTTAATTTAAATGTTTTTATTAACTTTGAAATATACAGTGTGTCCAAAAAAGTATGCAACATAATAATATGGGAAAGTTTTTTATTACCGATTCCTCGGAAAATTTTATTCTTGATAAAAGTTGGTGCATGCCTTAAAACTATAAATGCATATTTCATATTTCACCTGCGGCTAATAGTAAGGGAGCAAATGCCATTTTTCCGATATTGCCTTAAGAGTAAAGTACCTTAATTATTAGAAATACAGCAAAATTTTATATGGAAATGTTTTTGCAAATTAAAAACTTAGTCCAAATACGAAATTTGAGTTAGGTGTCTCAATTTTTAATTTTTTTTCCTTAATCTCTATTTTCCCCCTAAACGGTACGCCTCTGGTCGATTTTTTGTTTACGAAACTTTAACACTCCGGACACATATTCATATGAACTTTTTCTCTTAGAAGATCATAAGGAATCACCCCCTGATGTTACGTACCGTACTTCTGAAACACCCTGCATTTTTTTAAATTTATTTTAGTCCTAACTTTTCTTTTTCATTGATAATGTACAGGGTACCCCAAGATTAGGAAGGGGATCTCGTTAATGGTAAGAGATACAACTTTAGTTAATCGAGAAAAAAGTTGCGCAATTCAAGGACTAACAATATGACACTCAAAAAGTTTTGGTAAGATTTTTAAGTTTTGAGATATTTAAAAAAATTTTAATTTGAAATTTTTTTCCGGTGTTAATATTAAAGTTAGAGCAAAACTGACAAAACTTCCTTGCAGCAGCTTTTAATGTGCATGAAGATTGCATCACTTTTTTATTCGACGTTTCGTTTTCAAGCAATCATCATAAAATTCATGATTTTTTATTGTCAAATTTTAAGAGTCTTTTTTTTTCTTAATTTAATGAGATTCTACACAATATCAACAAAGCATTTACTCTCTTTATTTAACTTTCAACTTGTAAATTACGTTTTCTTTTCCGTAATTATTTGGATTAGAACATACAGCGAATTTTTCGCTAATTTTTTTTATAGGCTAATTGGTTTTTTGAGAAAAAAAATAATAAAATTTTACGTACTTACAGGTACGAAATTATTAAGGATTACATCCTTACAAATTTGCCATTTCCGCTAAGATAACACTTATAAAACTGATAATATACACTTGTTTTTTAAAATAAACGAGCACTGTCACAAAAAAATGCCGTAAAAGCTTGTAAGAAAACACACACATTTCGATTGGCCATGTGTATCTATAGCAATGGTGTAGAAGAGCAGTAGCATTGTAATTACAAATGGTGTAAGCTGTACGTGGATTATCCTATATTTCAGTAAAGCAAAGGAATAATGGCAACGCCGCTTTTTTATGGTTTGTCAGGTCAGATTTTGTGATTTGTTAGTTCTCTTGCGATTGTTTAGATTTTAATTAAAATTACAGTTGTGTCGTTATGTTTTGGATGAAATGTTGTTATTTTTTTGTGGAGAGATAGTTTAGTGCAAGTTTCATCGCCGATGTGTAACAGAAAACAACAAAATAAAGGAAATAAACGCAAAAAGAAACATAACCTGTAAGTGGAAAATATTTTATTATTTTTTTTCTCAAAAAGTAGTTGAGAGCGACAAAAAAACTTCGGATTCGCGATTAGCTTATAAAAAAAATTAGCGAAAAATTCGCTGTTTGTTCTATTCCGAATAATTATCCTCTTTTCTTCCTGCTAAGCGACTGATTGTAATAACTATTTGCCAAACCTGTATAATCCAATTATAACAGCAACAAGCTTTTACATGACACATAATATGCCAATTTTTGTGTTTTTTGATATTTTTGTGCACGAAAGTAGGAAAACAAATATTTTAATTTGTTTTAGAATTATGACATTTAATTCATTCAAGTCAATTAGAATTTTTAAAGTAGTCAATAAAAGCAATTTAATTGTTGTCAATTACTATCCTCTTCGAGAGTTAATTATTATTGACCCGGCTCTGGTTAATAAAATTAAGCTTTTAAGTTCTAAAGTACGAATTCACATATAAAAATAACGCATATTTTTCTGGCACATTTTTGTAGTTGCCTTAGCGTAATTTTGGCCTTATTGAGATGGTAAACTAAAATATATTTTTTTGTGAACGTAGACCTTTATTTTGCGAGCTTAAAGAACGTTAATTACAATACAAATTTGAAAACGTTGGACCAATAGAAAAAGTCCGTTAAATACGTGTACAACATTTGATGGCACTGATGTCCAAAAAGGACGATTTGAGCCAACTTGGTTCTATCTGAAATTGCTTCGCTTGCCAGCAGAGGGTGTCAAAAATTATTTAATACAGTAGACTGTGTATTGTATGTATCGTATGTAAGAAAATAAAAAAGTTATTTTTCTACTACATTAAAATAATTGTTAATAACAGTATGCTTTTTTCTGAGAGATTCTCTTTTTTGCTGAGACTTCTCTCAATCTTTATAAAAGCATAACATTTGATGGCGTGGACTCGGGTTGCTGCTCCACATATTACAATGCCTTTTCTAAAGCAGCAAAACCCTCTCGATAAGAGATGCGTTCAGCAATAAACTTCTCTTCATCTTCTTTTTCAAGCAAATCTACCTCTTGAGTTTGTTCATAAGCAGCTATTTCTTCTATAGAAAGCTCTTGCTCATGGTCATCAGAAACTCTCCATTGATCTACATCTTGTTCTGTAACATCTTTACATCCTTTTAATTGTTTCATTGAATTAAACAAGCTCATCTCATCTTCATAATCGCTGTAATAATCTTAGAGGCAAATCGTCTTCTGTATCATCAAAATATTGTTCCAGGATTTTGTATTGTGGATGCTCAAACAGATTCCCAAGCACGCCTTCAGTAGACAACATCTTCTAAGGTGATTTGCCGCAGAGTCATTTTCTGTCATTTGTAACACATGTTCAAGGAACAAACGTCTGTATTTTTTCTTTAAGTTTTCGAGGACGCCTTGATCCATGGGTTGTAGAAGGCTGGCAACGTTGGGCGACAAAAACTAAATGATTTTTGGTGTACCGTGTGTAAAACTGATAAAAGTAAAGATGTGGCAACATTGTTCTTATCATTTTTGAGGCCGCAGTGCATTGTTACTTCTGTTTGCAAAATGTTATTAAAATTCCAGACCTAACTATTAGACCGAACAATAACAAATAAACGTGTTGTCATCATTGTATTCCAGTGTAAAGTAAATCAACATTCAAGCTGCTCCCCTCCACTTGGTTTGCCAGACTTACGCCACAAAAAACGTAGTTTTCTGGGCTTACTCTGTTAAAAGTATTAACTTCTATGATTTACTAGAATAACATGATGTGGGAAATATATAACATTGCCCAAAACCTTGTAAAAAACCTGTAGTATGGCAACGCAGCAAAAAAGAATCCGCCCAGATCCCATCGTTTTCGTGGCCATCCGCATCGACTCGGCAATACTCGGCTAGCGGATGTTTCATTTCATTTGTGACAGCGTTTTTCTGTGGGTTTTCCTGGAGTTTTGTCAACCTAACCTTTATTGTTCTGTGGTTTTGTCGCATGCATATGTAAAGGCAGCGTAATCCCCACTCCCGACCCCACCTAGCTCCTCACAGCGTCTCGCCACCAAACGATTTTGGCATCGCAATTTTATAGTATTTATGAATGGCGTGTCGGATCTATAGTTACGATGCCTATGCCTAAAACTAACCCTGTACATATTTTGACGTCAGGAGCCTGTCTAGTAGGTGCACGTATTTTCTGGACACCCTGTATATTTTACCCCCCAAAAAATGTTATTTATATGAAAATCTTGTAGTGATAGTGATAACCTAGGAGCCTTTTTAATCATAGAAGTGCCTGTAACTTTATCAGACAAAAACGCCATTAAAATGTGTGAAAAATATTTTTACAAATCAGGAAACGTCAATTTTTGTACTTTAGAATGGTAAAGCTTTTTGGTTCACCTTGGTTTCTGGAAATTCATCCGACTTTGTTGGCGTTTTAAACGAAAATAGAACGCGTTCGTCAGGAAAAGAACCCTCATTTCGAAACAAAAGGGGTCTCTTCTGCGCGAACCATCTGTACCTATAATATTTTAATCTGTGATGGCGTTCCCGGACTCATTCCTGCATAGAGCACGAGAAATTTGAGTTGTTTTTTTTTTGTTCTGGTACACGAAGTGTACCTGCCAATTTTTTTAAAAGGCGAATTTCTTGAAATAACTGGGAAAAGGCTTATTTTGACTTATGATTTAATGTCTATTTGACTCTAAAGTATTTATTATTATTTTTATTAGGGCCTTAAACAGTTAAACACCCTGGTGGCGTAGCGGTAAGCGCTTCCGTGACTACAACGGAAGGTCGTGGGTTCAAATCCCACCTGGGGGAATAATTCCTATCGGACAAGGACTGTGTATTGATGAGATAGTCCTGACACACAAATGACAAAACTAGCCTTTTTCGGTTGTTTTGTGAAATTTTCCTGCACTCGACTGTCCTAAAAATACTAATTTCGCGCGTTCAAGCGATTTTTATAGAAAAAAAAGCGTTTCGGTTGTGATTGTAAATACTTTGATCTATGATGACGACTCTGGCAAGTCCTTGATGCATCATGTTTATATTTAATGTAAAAAAATCAACGTTCCCGCCAAGTTGTTTTCTTGTCAATGAAAAGAAGTTTGGATGTTGGGTATAGGAACTCTGGAAAACCCCATACACATATTTAAAAATAAATACAATTTCAAAAAAGTATTTAAGGGTTTTCCAAACCGACAAAACCGGTAAAATCCTAACAAAAAGTTTGCAAATGGCCAACGGCATCAATTCTCAGTGTCAAAAAATTATTATAGGTTAAATATATTGTGCCTTTTTTGCCATACAAGCGTCGTGTACAGGGTGGCCAACTAAGAATGCGAGGTACTGTATCTGGGAAACTATCCATCGTAGAGGCTTGTGGCAAACAAATTATTACTAAAATGGCCAAGAGAAAAACCTGGAAAATATTTTCAAGTTTCCGAAATGGCCGCTAGGGGCGTAACTGCAATCTTGAATCTAAAAAAGTGATGTTTCTGTAAATTCCGCTATATTAACCTAATAAAAAAAATCCTGATCTTTAAAGTCGAGGATAATCTGAACCTTTTTTGTTTGACACTTTTTGCAGTATCTCTAAAAATAAAGTGGTGGGGGGTATTTAAACGTTTCCGTAAATAACATCCTGTATCTTCGAAACGGCCAAGCCGATTTGAACAAACTTGGGCTCGTTAAAAGGAGCTATTCTTTGGCTACAAACATCATTATATTTGAAGTTTTGTAAGTTTCACATATCGCCGCTAGGGGGCTTTTTTCGACATTCCAACAGAAATGGTTAATTTTCTCAACAAAATAAAATGCATTGGTATGATTTTTTTTTTCATGAAAAAGTAGCTAAATGATGCCTAAACTAGCTCGCGAAAACCGTATCTCGATATCTTGTTCCTAACCCAAAATATCGGCAATAGAAAATGTTATACGAAAATCCCTTAAATTTTTATTTGATTGTAACTATATTTTTCTGGAATTCTTTCTATTATGTAAGTTGTGGCCCTAAAAAGGATCGATTTATAAAAAGGAAGATTTTTAATGCTCGAAATGCTGACCATCACGTTCTATGCATTGCTGAAGCCTCTCATGGGTAGACAAAACTGCACTTTCAATTTCGGCTCTCGGTATGTTACGTATTGCATTACGAATCCGGTTTTTCAATTCTTCTCTGGTCGTAGGTTGAGTCTGAAACACGATGTCCTTTAACCGCTCCCATAAATAAAAATCCAAGCGCGAGTTAGGTCTGGTGATCGTGATATGTCCAACTCGAGGGATAATGCTCTTGTGCCAACATGAGGATTTCCTTTAATATACCCCAGTACGTAGTTAATATTAATATTTTCTTGTGTTCTTCCAATTCTTTGCCGTTGAAACTTAGGCCGAAACAACCATTGGCTCGTAAACTCGCCACTAATCGGGAAAAAACTCGCACATCGCAAGTACGCCGATTTGGATATCGAGCGGCGTAAACTCTTTAAGCTACTGCGGCATTCTGAAGACATTCAAAATAAACCGCAAGCATATCAACAGCTTCATCATTCGTAAAATGCATTTTGTAAACACAAAGATTACTCAAAGTAACGCAAAACTTTGGCAACTATTGACAATTTGGATTATGTATGTCTTGATTCAATGCATTTTATTTTGTTGAGAAAATTAACCATTTCTGTTGGAATGTCGAAAAAAGCCCTCTAGCGGCGATATGTGAAACTTACCGAACTTCAAATATAATGATGTTTGTAGCCCAAGAATAGCTCCTTTTAACGAGTCCAAGTTTGTTCAAATCGGATTAGCCGTTTCGAAGATACAGGATGTTATTTACGGAGACGTTTAAATAACCCCCACCACTTTATTTTTAGAGATACTGCAAAAAGTGCCAAACAAAAAAGGTTCAGATTATCCTCGACTTTAAAGATCAGGATTTTTTTTATTAGGTTAATATAGCGGAATTTACAGAAACATCACTTTTTTAGATTCAAGATTGCAGTTACGCCCACTAGCAATTTCAGAAACTTGAAAATATTTTCCAGGTTTTTCTCTTGGCCGTTTTAGTAATAATTTTTTTTGCCTCAAGCCTCTACGATGGATAGTTTCCCAGATACAGTACCTCGCATTCTTAGTTGGCCACCCTGTACATATAGTACCGCATCAGCAAAAAGTCCTGAGGGATTAGTTGTGTTTCAGACTACCAAACCCTAAAAATAAAGGTTAGATATGGGTCATTCCATGGTAACGGGTGGGACATTTTGACTCATTAGCACCAAACTTTCAACTATTTCTAGGTGTCATACAATACATACTGTATTTGCGATAATATTCCTAGATAAATGTTAAAAACAAACTTCCATCACCGCAAGCCATGGTCGACACGCAATTAAATGGGGTGCGTAAAGTTGCAATTCTAACAGCGATAAATATATTAATGCATAAATTTCGAAAACGAAAGCCTAATAGAAAAATTTGCAACATGTTAAACCTCGCAAATAGAGTTGTCTTTCAATATCCTTTTAACCAAAGCTAAATAAGTTACCAGTTTTCTCGAAATTCGTTGACAGCTCAGCGCAAGAAACCCCATTTAATTTACATTGCTGTATTGTCGGTTGCGTGCCGGTCAGGGTTTACGCTGATGCACTCTTAAAATAAGTTCGTGTAAAGTAACGCTGGGTAACATTGACATATCTTTAGATTTTATTTTTTTGCTCATTTAATATTGCAAAACTGGGTGTAATTAAGTGGTTATGATGGTAGTGGTAGTTCACAGTCACAATATCACGATTTTTTTTAATTAGCTGCACCTTTGATCCCTGGTCCACGCTAGGGGGTTGAAGTTGGAGATTTGAAAATATGAATACCTGGAATGATCCATAAGATATGTTGGTTATGATTTTTAAAAATACTAGTTTTAAGCAATAAGGTCCTGGTATTGAAAAGTGTAATCTCTCGGGTACTTTTTGCTGACGTTTCATGTATAATTGACAAAAACGACCGCGGGAACGTTGCTAAGTATACCATGTATATCTACACTTATTATATTATTAATAATTAGGAAATATGCTTATAATCAATTCAGTCCTCCAGCTTTTCATTTTCTTTGTGAAAACACAGCAATTAATAAAAATCCAAAAAAAATAACAAAATATAAATAATAATATGTCGTTATTCAGGGGAGTTGTGTAATGTTCTTTAAGTTGTAAGGGTTGACAATGTTTGTTACAATATTTGGTTGGTATTTTTTAATAATTAGTGAAATTGATAAATTTTTTTTTAGTGATCAAATGTGTGTTATATTGGGATAAGCTTGAACTTTAATGACGATGAAGAAGTTTGCCGAAAAATTACAGTTTTTTAATAACATATTTGCTTAAATATGCACTGCTCAGCATTTCTTAAACTATGTTAAGGTTAGTTTCATTATAAAGTTCATGGTCTTCACTTTCTATATCTTTAAAAAAATAAATTTTTCTTAATTTCCCAACTGAGGTATACAAATATATTATATATTTTTCTCTACTACTAACACTAAAATATTGCATATTTCATTCGTTTAGATCTTTATATATTAGCCATTTCTGCCGAATTTTTAAAATATTTTGAAAATCAAGTAGCCTGGGAAAAATAAAACTAAAACTATAGAAATGCGTTTTTAAATGTCAGTTTGTGGAAATTTGTGGTTGTGTTGACATTTTTTAATGTGAGTTTTCTTGTGAATTATCTTTCAATTTGTGATGAAAATTCCTGTTTTATTAAAAATTTGATGTTATTTTGCGGTTTTTCTTCATTTAAAATGGTTAGTCCAGGCTTAAAACCAATAAGATGTTGAAGATGAGTAAGAATGCTAAAATCGTGTGTAACTTAACCTCATTACCCAGAAAGATTTTCATTACTTACCTAGGTGATTATTTATTATTGTTATTTCCCTGGGTACAGAAATTTTACTTCTCGTTACAGAAATGGAGTAAATAATGGTGATTTTTCAAGTTAGTAGTAGAAAAGAAATTAATTATTGGCAATTTACTGCCTAAATAATTTATTTTGTAGTTTTTCATTTCCTTCAAATATGACATCCGGTAAATGTGGATGCACCTATTTTCAAATACTGCCACTAGAGAATAAAATTTTCTACAAAAAAACACTTAGCACTCCTATCTGGTCAAAATTTGTCTAAGAGAAATACTTCTCCAGTCTATAGTAAGCTCTCTCTAATATCAATTTTTCAGTTCTGCATCTTGTAACATGATAGTGTCTTTATCAAGCACTTGAAGGTCTCTGCAAAATCAAATTTAAATTATTTCCTGTATTGTAGGGTAAAAATTTTCTTTTCTTGCAAACTAAACAAACAAATTCCAAAAGTATAGACATGTCAAAAGTGTTTCCGAATAACCACCCCAATATGGTAGAGCCTATCTTACACCCCTATTTTATTTTCTATAAGACCAGCGATTCCACGTTAATACTGGTCACTAAAAAGGCTTCCTCTCATCAAAAGGATTGAGAAACGCTGACTGAAATAATTTGCTATTTTTGAATGCACATTTTGTGACTTTTTAGAAATAAGTAAAAACAGTATTTATATACCTATGTGGTCAGAAAACCCAGAGACTTACATGTTATTAATAGGACATACATAATCAAAATTTAATTATCCTTTGATAAGACCTGAGTGTTTAGATATCCCAATATAGATACATTTGGTAACCGTTGTTTTTTAAAGTTTTTGAGAAAGTGATTCATTTTGGCATGCAATTTTTTTTTGAATCGTAGAAAAAATACTGTCCAGTGACCATATTGTAACGTAGGATATTAGAGCATTTTGCTCTCTTTTTAGTTATAAAGGAACCATATATGCCACGTATGTTAGAAAGAGACGAATATATATAGAGAAGTAACTTGTATATGCTTGAACCAATATATATGTAAATATCGATATTATCAGTTGTAAATGTCTATTTATGTCCAATTCAAAAACAAGTGGCTTAGTTTTGTAACGACATATATCGTTCATTGTAAATTTTTGATCTATATTCAATATATTATATATATGAAAGCATCATAAAAATATTCTTTTATTGTTAGCCTAAATATTCCCCTAAACATATGATCCGCTTTCTTGAACACATCCCACAACTTTGCTCGCAGTCATTAAACTTTAAACCCCCTTATGACCTTTAGGGATTGAATTTCGGGAACCCCCCTCTGGCCTTCCTTGGTTACGACGTCAGAACATGGTTCAGATCAGGTCACAAGAATAACATTGTTTTCTTTTGTGGTTCAGATCATGATTATATCGTAAAATGCTCAGTTCTTGAAATGTGTGTTAATAAATTATATTCATCCTTGTAAATTTTGCTAAAAGGCGGAAAAAGAACAAGTTTTAAATAATGTATTGAATAAATTAATTTTGAAAGTCTGTCCATTAGTCAATAGATGGCTTGATTGTTTGGTTGCTTATGCATAGGTGCTAATTTAAGTTATACTTCACATCTAACATAGCGCAACTAGCTCCGCTGTTGCCATGTTGACAGAAAATATCTTTCTTTGCAGGAAAGCGGTATACGACACGAATAAAAATGGCAAAAATCAGGAAAGGCCATAGATCTTATTGCTTCCTGTAGGTAGCGGTAGCTGGTATCCCAAAATCAGCTGAGCTTTGACAACTGCCAAAATATTACGAAAAAGCAATGTTTTTTCCCAAAATTGTTTAAATATTTGCATAATGAGCGTTTAATTCATTAAATTAAGATAACCAGTTAACAAGCAGTTTACTCATTAGTTAAATGCGCGATACGCGAGTTTTGTTCGAAATTAGGTTAGCGTGAAAGTTCGGAGAATATGGAATTAGGAGAGTGTCGCCAGAATATTTTACTCCAGTTACAAAAGAGGAATAAACAGGAGACGCACTGTTTCCAGGATCTTGTAGCCCAACGTAAGGACCAATTGTCGATTTTTTGTAAACGAAATAGATTTGTGTACTTATGGTAATTTTGCAGATGTAAATGAAAGATTTCAGTGACAATGGTCTTGTTTAGGATAAAATGAATTGTTGTCTGCAAAGGGACATGGTTGGGTGCATTGCTTTCTGTAAAAAGTCTTTAAAATGCACTTTAAATGCCTACAAATTGGTTGTTTTCGTAATTGTATTAAGAAGTCTTAAGAGGCTCTGTAGGTGCAGCCAGATAAATAATATTCTAATTTATCAATAATTTATCACAGATAATAAAGTTTTTGAAAATGCCAATGGTCTACGACATGAGAATCTTCAGCTGTCAATACAAAATGAAAAGCTTCGAGTTGAAGGAGGCGGTGGGCCTACTAGTATGTTAGGTAAGTTTTTAAATTAAAAGTAATCAGATATATACAAGCTGACACTCACAAATAAACAAATTTTTGGACTGTCCCACTGACTTGGTCTCTATAAACATCTAATATTCCATTACCTTGAATCATATTTGGATGTGTTTTTAGAAGCCAGGCTGCATGAGGAAACACAACTGCTGAAACAAAAATTACTAAGCCAAGCCGAAGAACTCACGGAATTGCACAGAAGAAAGGGTGAAAATTCTCAACAAATAATAGATTTAAATGTGAAAGTGCAAGATAAAGACAAAATAGTAGCAACCAAAGATGTTAAGTAAGTGGACAATTAATTTAAAGGGAATTTAAGTAATTATAATTTTCGGTCATTTTAGGCTAGCCGAGTGTCAATCAAAAATCGTTAGTCTAGAGGCGGAGGTTGGGATGTTGATGCAGGCAAATAAAGAACTAAAAACCCTCAATAACGATTTGAGAGATGAACACCAAGCTTTACAGTTGGCCTTTAGTGCGCTTGAAGAAAAGATTAGAAAAATACAGGTAAATTTGTTTGGATTATTTGTTATTTTCTTTGTGTAACATTTAGATTTTTTTTAAACCAAGGTGAACCAGATTCACCCTGTCTTAATATCCCAAACTAAATATTAAAATAACTATCAACATGCAAACATTACCATATAACATTCTCTATCTTTAGCAAATATTTCTGATTTATTTGTTGTGTTTATTTAGCAACTACTTAAGTAATAAATTAGCATATATTTACTACATGAACTAACCTGACTTATCTCAACTTTGAAAAATCAGTGTGTGTTTAAAACAAAAAATTTGATCTCTTTCTCAGCTTGTATTAAGTATATCAATATTATCAGTGGCGGATCCACGGGGGGGGGGGGGAGTTCAGGAAATTCCCCCCCTTGGACCTCAGAATTCATAGATTTTGCCAGTATAATAGAAAAATGTTACACCCAAAAGTAAAAGTCAAGTCTAATTTCCCCTCCCCCCAAGAAAGGTCTCTGGATCCGCCACAACTTTTAAGACCTTATTTACATTTTTAGGATTAAGTGTAAAAATATTTAGATTTTTTAAATAATTATTTGCCAGCTCACATATGCGATAAACAGGACTATTTTTATACAGGTTTGTCCTAGAGGTGTGTAGATAAAAGAGGTCTCTAGATCTAGTGTTTATAACATTAGTTATTCTGAAAGGCAGCAAAGAAAGAAAATTCTTACAGTCTATTAAGTAGGCAATTACTTTTATCAATATAGAAAGACATATCCGGACTCTCCTGATGTAAAGGTTATCGAAACAGAACATCTTAAGTAGTTCTTTGGGATTAAAAGTTAAAACCCCTAAAGTTGGCCCACTTTATCCGCATACTGAGGTGACCAAATAATGCTAGCATATTCAAGTTTTGGCAAGACGAGCGACTTATAGACCGCAATAATAGCATCCAAACTATCAAATTTCTTACAGCAACCTATGACAAAACCCTCGCGCTTTAATAGTTGACCATTGATGGCATGTGGATATTCCACTACAGATTTCCTACAAGTGAAGGACATAATTGAACACTTATCAATATTGAGCTTCAATTTTTTCGTATCTTACTTCGTTTTCGAGAGAAAAAATAAAAGCCACACTGCATGTTCAAAATTTTTTTTTTCTCGAAAACGAAGTAAGATACGAAAAATTATCAAGAAACAAAAAAGTCGTATTTTTAGCTGCTTAACCCGAAAACAATATGAAATTTTTAAACAAGTCAGTGGCGTACATTTATTTGTCAATATTATTTGTGACGCCACTGGAACTCATAATTATCACCTAATTAGTGCTAACTTAGCGTCTTATCACAACGAACGACACTGCCAAATTTCACCAGAATCGGCAAAAGGATTTTTGAGATATTAATAAAAAACCGATTTTTTTTTAAACCTTGACACCCTGTATCTTTAAAACTGAAAATATTTATATGAACTTTTCTACAACTTGTATAAAGGAGCCAATGCACCTCACTGTTTTTTTTTTTAATTTTGTGAGTATTTTTTTGGGCATTTTTGCAATCCTCATTCAATACCTGACCTAAAATGCCTCTTGTAATTTTCTTATTCGGAGCTTCTTGTAGGAGAAAAATGCTATTTTATTAAAAATAACCCAAACTTTCTTTCAAAATCCAACAAGACACCAGTAAAATTGATCAGTTGTGTGCATTTTTGTTTAAATAATATTTTCAACGCCCTCTTTTTTGGAAAGAAGACCTTATCTTAATAAGAACGTTAGAAGAATCGCCCTCTGAAATATTTTAGATTACTTAGGAATATTCCACTCACGTATAAAAAATCCCATAAGGACAGTGGTATTTTCGAAAACTTACAGCGGATATACAAAATCGAAAACACCAAAACGAAAATACCACTTGACAAAATGAATGTTTTTGGATTCGTGAAATATTCCTTTAAATACCATGCGTGCTTTAAAACTAACCGGAATATTTCCCTCATATATAAAAAATCTCATAAGAAGTGTGGTCTTTCGCAAGAATTACAGCGATAATTCCACAGTAGAAGCGATAATTCCACAGTAGAAGCGATAATTCCACAGTAGAAGCGATAATCCCCCAGTAGGTAGCTATCAATCATAATCAAGTTTTTACTACTACTGTGTACTAACTAACAATCATACAAATCCATAATTTTTGACTGTTTATAAATATATTATTTATTATGTACTTTTTTAAATTTTAATACTAACTTAATACTTTCCATTATATTTATAAATATATTTAAAAAATAATAATAATAATATTATATTTTCTTTACCAACATTGGAGGCGTCTTTTGCATATCCTGGTATATGGGTATTTAAGTGTAACCACGGTTACCGCAAAAACTTTTATTATTGAACTTACTTATGTCAATCTGCGACATTTAAAAAGTGAATTGATTACAAATCAAGATTTCTTTAAAGATATGGAACGTTTTGGTAGTCACTCTATAAAAGAAATTTATACAAGCATTACCAACAGCACAATACAATTTTTCGGGAAATATTCCACCGAATACCACTCGTGCATCAAAAATAACCAGATAATTCTGCTTTCAAGCGTGTTGTAGTATTGTAACTGCATTCGGTTATTTTCATTTTTGATTAAATCTCGAAAAAGCCCTCCTTCTTCGAAGTCGGGCTCTTTCGGATTTAATCAAAAATGAAAATAAACTCATTCAGTTACAATACAACACGCTTTCAATCAGAATTATCGGTAATTTTGATGCACTAGTGGTATTATACCCGAAAAGATGTGGATAGATAGAAATATACAGGGTTTCCAATTAGTTGTTTTTTGATATCTCATGACCTGTTATAAGTACAGGAGCGTTTTAAATACAGACAGGTCTTGCCAAAAATAGCATTTTTTGTTTTATCGCTGTACAAACCCAAGTAATACACTTTGAAATGTATACTTTCAAAACTATTTTTAACCGATACAAATCGTGGGGAAACTAGCATTCCGATAACAAATAATCGGAAAACAATTCCTTTAAAAGTGGGTAAGCCGCGAGGAAATTGGGAAAGCACGTCAAACTGCGCCGGTATTTTTAGAATACAGATTTCAAACATTCATACAAAATATTAATGTAGAACTCAGAGCCGGCATAGGGAAGTTTTCGTTGCGATTTTTTGACTTGCTAAAGTCAGGCAAGCGGACAGCTGGTGGAGTAGAATAGAGATGTGATTCTCCTGAAATTACACTTTTCTTTTCATGTTCATGTTTATAAATTTAGTCTCAAGTTGCCTTTAGTTCATTTTATTTTCATATAATTCTGTGTTTTCTTTTAATAAAACCTAAATTTATAATGAAAAATTAGAAATTCCGTTTATTCTGTATACTTTCAGTATTAAAGTGTTACAACCTCAAGCCTGCCCTGCGAAAATTTCCGAAATCTAAATGACACTATTAAATTTCCATGTTATTAAATATTTTCGCAGAGTTGGATTAGATCCAATAAAATTATTTCATGAACGCGACAAGTCATCGGTTCGCAACATCCGGCTTGTGACAGGTTTGCGCGGTTTTTGTTCGCAAAAAAATGGCCACTTTTAAGAAAATGTTGGTATGTCTTTGTGTTTATTGTTTTGTGTACTTTTACGCTTGACTTAGTCAGGAAAAGGTTTTCTTGGGTTTTCTCCCCCAACGTCTCGCCCTAGATTGCGAGCAGCATCTTCAGACAGTTTTACCCCACGTTTGAATGATGTAGTCAAGTTCGTTTTTTGCAGGACGAAAATCGACAGTTGGTAGAAAGACTTTTAAAGTACAAAGTAAAAGATGCCGACAAAATGAACGAAGATAATGACAATTTTTTAAAGTGAGTTTTTGGCTTTTTAGTTTTAATTCTGCTTTTTAAGGGTGTATAGGCGCTATGTTTTTTTTGTTCTTTATACACTAATAATTTATTTGCTGCACAACTTTTTTTGTGACCATTATTCATTATTTAGTTGCTTATTTTTTACAGTGTGTCCGAAATTTTGTGATTGCGACACTGTAAGAGGTAGAAAGGCTCTTAAATAAGGAACATTTTGGGCAATTATGTTAATAGTTTGTTGGAGCTTGTAAATTGAATCTGGTTCTTTTGCTTTTTGAAATATATTGAAAACACTAAAAAGTTGAATTTTTTTAGATCAGTTATAACTTTTTTATTCCTGAATATTTTTAAAATCTGTGCACACACTTTTATAGTTACTTTTTACATGGCATACGTCTATTTGCTCATATTTTGATTACAACGTTTTAGTTTCCCGGAACCATCATCAACTTTGTTTTTAGGATTATCATATTTGGATTTTAGTCAAGTCGAGCAAAATCTCGATAAATAATGAAAATATCGAAAATTCTTATAAGTACAAAATTATAGAGAATTTTATTCCCAACAATATTAGTCTCTTCACTTTTCGTCGCAAAATCAACATTAAACGAGTTACACTCGAGAAGCATTTTCAACCCTTTTGAAAACAGCAAAATTGAGCATAACTCGATAAATAATAAAAGTATCGAAAATTCTTGAAAGTTAAAAATTATAGGGAATTTTATTCCCAACAATATTAGTCCCTTCACTTTTCGTCGTGAAATCCACAGAAACTGAGTTACACAGGAAAAGCATTTTCAACCCTTTCGAAAACCGCCAAATCGAGCAATAGCTCCATAAATAATAAAAATATCGAAAATTCTTAAAAGGACAAAATTCTAGAGAATTTTATTCCCAACAATATTAGTCCCTTCATTTTTCGTCGTGAAATCCACAGAAACCGAGTTACACAGGAAAAGCATTTTCAACCCTTTCGAAAACCGCCAAATCGAGCAATAACTCGATAAATAATAAAAATATCGAAAATTCTTAAAAGGACAAAATTATAGAGAATTTTATTCCCAACAATATTAGTCCCTTCACTTTTCGTCGTGAAATCCACAGAAACCGAGTTACACAAGAAAAGCATTTTCGACCCTTTCGAAAACCGCCAAATCGAGCAATAACTCGATAAATAATAAAAGTATCGACAATTCTTAAAAGGACAAAATTATAGAGAATTTTATTCCCAACAATATTAGTCCCTTCATTTTTCGTCGTGAAATCCACAGAAACCGAGTTACACAAGAAAAGCATTTTCGACCCTTTCGAAAACCGCCAAATCGAGCAATAACTCGATAAATAATAAAAGTATCGACAATTCTTAAAAGGACAAAATTATAGAGAATTTTATTCCCAACAATATTAGTCCCTTTACTTTTCGTCGTGAAATCCACAGAAACCGAGTTACACAAGAAAAGCATTTTCGACCCTTTCGAAAACCGCCAAATCGAGCAATAACTCGATAAATAATAAAAGTATCGACAATTCTTAAAAGGACAAAATTATAGAGAATTTTATTCCCAACAATATTAGTCCCTTCACTTTTCGTCGTGAAATCCACAGAAACCGAGTTACACAAGAAAAGCATTTTCGACCCTTTCGAAAACCGCCAAATCGAGCAATAACTCGATAAATAATAAAAGTATCGACAATTCTTAAAAGGACAAAATTATAGAGAATTTTATTCCCAACAATATTAGTCCCTTCACTTTTCGTCGTGAAATCCACAGAAACCGAGTTACACAAGAAAAGCATTTTCGACCCTTTCGAAAACCGCCAAATCGAGCAATAACTCGATAAATAATAAAAGTATCGACAATTCTTAAAAGGACAAAATTATAGAGAATTTTATTCCCAACAATATTAGTCCCTTCACTTTTCGTCGTGAAATCCACAGAAACCGAGTTACACAAGAAAAGCATTTTCGACCCTTTCGAAAACCGCCAAATCGAGCAATAACTCGATAAATAATAAAAGTATCGACAATTCTTAAAAGGACAAAATTATAGAGAATTTTATTCCCAACCATATCACTCTCTTCACTTTTTGTCGCGAAATCAACAGGAACCGAGCTACATATGAAAAGCATTTTCAACCCCTTCAAAAGTGGTCAAATCCAGTAATTGTATATTTGGCGGCCTAACAAGACGTATGGCAGGAAATAATATAAAAGAGTCATTCCATATTTATAAACATACTAGATATATAGTCTTGTGCATCTTTTTAATGTGTAATTGTCGATATTTACTAATAGCACAGATAATACAGTAATAAACTCTCTTTATTTACTTAACTTTATTCTTAGTTAGTCTGAGGTTATAATTTTTTTTGCTTTAGTGTTTGATATCCTTTTATAGAAAAATATAACCAAATAGGTGTTTTCGATGTAAGAAATGACAGATTCACAAAATATTGCCCAATAATAAAAGTCACAACCAATCTACGAAAATGCAATATTTTTTTCAAAATATCTTAAAAGCTAAATAATGAACCAGAATCAATTTACAAGTGCCAAGTAAATGGCCTAAAACTTACCCCATTTAAACGCCTTTCCATCGCAATGAGGTAGCCACTGGTATCGAACCCACTGTATAATAACCATTTTTAATTTTTTTTACGCTTACGTACAAAAATATAGAATAACAAAAAAAATTTAATTTTATGTTTTATATAAAATCTTCCCCAAAATGAATCTAACATTTTCAATTAAAACTAGATTGGATATAAAATTATTCATTTACATAACTTTTTATGGATGATTATTATTTACGCCAAACCATTGTTATTCTATATTTTTTCCGCGAGTGTATATTTCTTGTCAAACTTTCCTAATTTGTATACTAAGTAAATTACTAACCTAAATTAATTTCACGAGATACCTTATCAGGGTCTCAATGTTTTCAAAAATACTGACGAGGAATATAGAAAAAGAAATTTCTAATGAAACTCTGGGTCTTTGAATTATTTAGTTTTGTTTTAGATTGTTTGTTGTAGTGTCTAGTGTAAATAGTGTAGACTCGATGTAGTATACAGTTTTTACGCCTATACGTGTGCTTATTTAAGTTTCCAGCCTTTTTTGTATGTGCGTTTGTCTTGCAGCGAGGGTGCCAAACATTTTTCCTCAGTACTAAGCACGTTTGGTATTTTTAGGTATGTAATGCTTCTAGAAAATAGCTCGCAGATAGCTAGGTGGATGGGTGGTTTTATACAAAATATACTTTTTCACTTATCTAATTGCCATCTTGTAACAATCTCACTATATAACTATAGTAGACTTCAATCAGATACTATTTAGTATATTTTTTTACATCTTAAAGGTACTCTGTAAATTTCTTAGGAGAAATCTGGGACTTGAAAAGACCAGTAATGATAAAAGTACATATACAGAATATGACGTTCTAACAGAACTTACCTGAGTCCAAAAGTTGATTATTTCGGAGATACAAGTGTCAAAAGTTCAATTTGGTTTTAGTTTGAGCCACCCTGTATTTAACTTTTAAATAAAAATTCTTACTCTTCAACGCCTTTTACCTAAAAAAGGTATAGGTGGTAAGAGTTGATTTGAGCAGCCGTTTTTGAGATATCTGGATTTAAAAAATTTACTTCGTGGATACCCAGGTGTAAATTATTGTAATAATTTAACACAATTTGAAGCGAAGGCGTTAAATTAAAATAACTGTCACTAAAAACTAAAAAAAAAACAACTACATAAATGTGTTGTTAATTTTATGCTCTAGTAAAAACAGCCAATAAGAGATTTATCAACAACAAAAATTTAATTTAAAAAAAATGCTTTTAACAAATGTTCAAAATGAGCTCCACTTTCGTGTCTACAAAAATTAATACGTTTCAAAAAATTAAATTGAACTTTCTTCGAAGTTCCAAGGGCAGGGGATCTAATAAGTTTGGTAATTCGTTTCGCAGATGTTCCAAATAATGTTCTCCATTTAAACGAGGTGGTAAAATGGCAGGACCAATTATGAAAGTGTCTATGATTCTTGCCCACACATTGATCTTATACTTATGCTGATGCTGATAATGGGTTACTTTAGTCGCATGAGGATTTTCTATAGCATAGACATGTTCATTGTGAAAATTAGTTATGCCACTCCGCGTGAAACAGGCTTCATCTGTGAATAAAATTATTCGTGTAAAGTTCCTATCCTGATTTCTGGGTTCTTGGGTAAACCGGCAGAAAGCTAGGCGTGGTTTAAAATCATGGAGTAAAAGATCTTGTACCCGTTGAATATGAAGTGGGTGCAGTAGTTGTTCGCTTCAAATTTAAGCATGGCTATGGCTATCCACGAAGTAAATTTTTTAAATCCAGATATCTCAAAAACGGCTGCTCAAATCAACTCTTACCACGTATACCCTTTTTAGGTAAAAGACGTTGGAGAATAAGAATTTTTGTTTAAAGGTTAAATACAGGGTGGCTCAAAAAAGTTATTTCGTTTTAAGTGTGTGCAAGGTACCGCAGGTGGCGCCCTCTAAATTTTGCAATAAAATTGAACGCAGATTTTAATTTTTTACACCACAAATCCCCCCCTAGCTGAATATTGTGACAATACACCAATTATTAAAAAAATTATTTATGAAAAACTAAAACCAAATTGAACTTTTGACATATTTTAGCCTCGGGTATTTGTGGTAGCATTTTTTCCGCACCTTGTATATATATACTTTTATCATCACTGTTCTCTACAAGTCCCAGATTTCTTCTAAAAAATTTACAGGTACCTTTAAGATGTAGAAAAATATGCTAAATAGTATCTGATTGAAGTCAGTTTGGATGAAAAGAGTGGCAATCAGTGAAAGTAACCAATTTTTTAATCATAATCAGTATGCAATTGTGGGTTTTCTAACTAACCTAACCTGCCTAGCTATTTGTACGATCAATGTTTAACCACCCAGGTAGCAAGGTGACATTTTAAAGACGTCCTTTTTTGATCAACTGAGGGCTTCCGACCTATGATCCTCGAGCTCACAGCCAGAAGACCTTTGTAAGATGTCCTAAGGTCTTCTCAAACTGCCTTAGGTATTTAAATCCTTCGCCCTCTTCATTCATAACCTTCACAAAGTTTTTCATAAGTCCAAGTTTAATGTGAAGAGGAGGCAAGAGGACATTTTTTGGGTCTACAAGTGGCACATGCTTAACATTTTGAGATCTCGGTTGAAATTCACTCCTTTCCGGCCAAATTTTCGTTACATAACGTTCATTCACTGCACGACTATCCCACAAACAGAGAAATCAGCAATAGTTTCTGAATCCTCCCTGAAGTCCCCAAAAAAGAAGAAAGATAATGATCATAATAATCAAAGTAAAAGTGATATAAACAATATTGTTCGCGATTTGTTTGAGAAATTAACTTAATTTCTCAGTTGAACGTTTTTTTAAGGCGCGTATTGATTGAGCGTATATTTAGAACTAACTGCTAACCTGCCAACGTTTCAACCCGATGGTTGATTTTATTGCTATACCATAAATCTGACTAGATACTGGACATTTCAATGGTTTAACATCTGTCTTTATTATTAAATTGAATCATAGATATCTCCGGGGTGAAGATTATTCATATTGAAGAGGATAGAAAAATCAAAAATTCTTCACAAACATATTTAATACCAAAAAACATTTAAAAAAATAAAACAAAATATACCGAAATAGAGCGACATCTAGGTTGCACAAAAGGAGGTACGATTATTTAAATAAACATTCTCTACTTAAACTCATTCACAATTCTTGCTGCTTCTCTGTAGTGGGCGTTGACAGGATCGTTCAAACACTCAATTTGATTATTAATCTTTAATTTGGCTATTTCTATATTTTCTAAAAAATTCAGCTTATGGCCTTTATTCGCATTATGTAGCATTTTAAAGTTGTCTTTAGTATTAAAATTATGTAAATTCTCTCTTAAATGTAGGCCAAAAGCTGATCTCTTGTCATTAGGCGATTTCTGAGAGATTAAATGTTCTCTTATTCTAATATTAAAACTACGTCCTGTCTGACCAGCATATTTAGCTGTGCATGAGTTACAGGACAACAAATATACCCCACGCCCACTACAGAGAAGCAGCAGGACTTTACTCGTAATATTGCTAGTAATGTCATTAATAAACAACGGAAATAATAGCGGGTCAAGGTTGCTGCCTTGGGGGGCACCGCTAGTTGCCACAAATTTTTCCGATTTATGGCCTTAATCTCCACATATTGAAACCTATTGCATAAGGATGATTTTAAAAGTGATGTGAGATTGGACCTGAATCCCATATTGGCTAATTTGCTTAGTAAAATTGAGTGATCAACTCGATCAAAGGCTTTCGAGAAATCAGTATAAACTACATCCCGCGTTGGCGGTTGTCTAATGTTTGAGCAGTAAATTGGGTAAAACAAGCTTTATCTGAACACTTGACGTCGCAGGGGAATATGGATCAAATTAGGACGTCTCACGTACGCTACCTTGCTCCCTGGGTACTTTTAAAGTAGTTCTAATATCCTAATATGCTTTTAGTAGTTGTCGAATAAATTGATATGTTAGCTTTTCTTTTGCGTAAGAAAAATGTATATTTTCCTCATTAAGAAACACGTATTTTCTAATTTTCAGAAAGCGCTACGCCAAAATGCAAAAAGACATTGAGGACGCTTGTCGAGACACCAAGGGCATGTGTTCAGATGATCTGTACGAGGGCATGGGACCCTTAAGTCAATCCACGTTGCCCACAAGGGTTCACGTTAAATTTGTAAGTAGTTGTAACTTTCGGCATTCGCTTCCCTTTAAAAAAAAAAAAAAATCACTGGGAGATAAATCAGGCAAATTATTATGAAATTCGTAATGCTGTTTATTGTCGTAGGACGCGCACGAGGGCGAAGTAAACGCAGTAACGTGGAGCCCTGTGGACCGATTGGTGGCTACGGGCGGCGCCGACAGGAAGGTGAAGCTGTGGGACATTTCAAAAGGTCAGTCTCAGGGCGAAGGCTAATATCTAGTCTTTCCATTGGTCGAAAAGGTGTTCGAAATGTTACAGTAACCAATGGGAAGCCTGAAGTTAACTTTTTGCTTTAGTAATTTTTTTAAGTGGTTTTAACATTTATTTTCACTTGCATGACATTCATCATCGTTCTTTGTGTTTGTGGCGGAATATCTATTTTTTTATTTACTTTTGTTATTAATAAATTTGTTGATTGAAATTGAAATTACGTTTTGTGTGTTTGTAGTGTAGAACCCAGTTTTTTTATCATTTTTCCCGTCGAAATCGTTGTGCTAAAATTACGCGATTTGGTGCTGGCTTGTTTGTTTATCACTGTGTTTGTTCCGGTCATTGGCGCAGCCAGGAATAGCTTCTTCGGGGAGGAGGGGATTTAAACCTCCCGCCGTGGCTGCGCCACTGGTCCCGGGAACGGTAAGGTACGACACACGATAAATGGTCATGACTAACTTACGCCTTTATACTTTATACCTGCTTGTGCTTCTATTTTGGCAAATAAATCATTCCGGTCCAGGGTGGTAGTAGAAAGATTAAAACAATGTTTGTATATATACAAAAATTTATTGTGTATTGCTGACTTCGACGTAAATTATTAATATGCGTAAAAGTAGTAAGCCCAGTAAGCCGTTATATACAGTGTGTGTATAAAGTATGGAAACGGCTTAATAACATCACAATTTATTGGCCGATTTAAACCAAATTTGGTACAGTTGTGTAAGAGGATCTGACGCACCGAATGACGATATTGGCGTTGTTGCCAGCTTTTTAGTTTGTCTGGAATTCGAACGAATTTTATATTTTTAAATGTAACACCCTGTATATTTTTTCATTTATAGTTTTTACTTTAAATTTGTTACACTTTTGGTATAACATACTTTGTCGCTAATATCAGTAGTTTTCGAAATAACGACGTGTTTTGAAAATATCAACAAATTGTGTTTTATTTATTAGTAAATAAAACACCCAGTTTAGTTTTGATGTAAAGTCATAAAAGCTGTCATTTTTACATGCAAAAATGTCCTTAAGTCGAAGTGAAAGAATTACAATTATTCTTATGATGAGAGGATATGGCGATAGGGTCAGATCTTACGAAGAGGTTAAAAATCTATTTATTGAGGCATTTCCAAACCGAAATCCAATTTCAAAAGCAACTGTTCTTAAAACTGTCCGACGGTTCGAAGAAACTGGAAATTGTAGAGATATGCGACGATCAGGACGACCAGCAGTAGTAGATTAAGAGAAAAGTTTAGAAATTTTACCACATGTTGTTGTTTCATGTTTCTTCATTAAGAAAAATTTCTCAAGTAAGTGACGTCTGCTTCAAATCCGTTCATAATGCTTTAATAAAACATAAATATCACCCTTTCAAAATACATGTAGTTCAAGAGTTATCAGAAGATGATTATGAGCAAAGAATTGAATTTTGTGATATTATGATGTCAAGGTTTCACCAAAATAACCAGTTTTTCAAATTTATAGTATTTTGGAGCTCTTGGAAACGCAAATAGTGTCTACTATACGAAATGTGTGGTCCAAATTATGCAAGTACATTCTTCCAACAGGACGGAGCGCCTCCCCATTTTGGTCGAAACGTGCGCGAACTTTTGAACAACACTTTTCCGAATAGGTGGATCGGTAGAGGGGGTACAATCGAGTGGCCACCTAAGTCCCCTGATTTGTCGCCTAACGACTACTTTTTATGGGGACACTTGAAGAACAGAGTTTATACCACAAAACCTCAAGATCTGGCCGATTTGCAGCGTCGAATTTTAGACGATTTTGAATTAATAACGCCAGAAATGATTTACAACACAATTGAAAAATTTTATTTTCAATTAGCAAACTGTCAAGCTGTACAGGGAACACAGTTTGAACATTTAATATTAGAAATATATTTTTTCTAAATTGTACTCGTTATTTCGAAAGCTACTGATATTAGGAACAAAGTATATATTATACCAAAAGTGTAACAAATTTAAAGTAAAAACTATAAATGAAAAAATATACAGGGTGTTACATTTAAAAATATAAAATTCGTTCGAATTCCAGACAAACTAAAAAGCTTGCAACAACGCCAATATCGTCATTCGGTGCTTCAAATCCTCTTACACAACTGTACCAAATTTGGTTTAAATCGGCCAATAAATTGTGATGTTATTAAGCCGTTTCCACACTGTATACACACACTGTATTTATTTATCATACCTGACGCGTTTCTCCACACTGTAGCTTTATCGGATTTTACAAATCTAGTGAAGATAATCTATTTCTTAGGTAAGTAATTTTATTAAATCCCACAGAGTTTTACTTGAAATATGGTCAATTATTGAAAAGGTTTAATAGGGGGGAGTTATATAATTCTGTTTGGTCATTCAGAAGCAAGCCTGTGTTTTTATGGCCGTTAATTTCCAGACTTTCCAACAAATTTAGTTAATGACTTTTATTTTCTGTATGAAGAATTTTAAAATTATCTACAAAAATATGGTTTTCTTCGGTGATATGATTGGTGTAGGTCGAGTCTGTTTTTTGACGTAAAAAACTTCTTTTATGTTCAGGTTAGTTGAATGCTATATCTGTCTGACCTAGATATTTTTGAATTGCAGTCAATATTTAACTCGCTCTGTAAGAATAACGGTTAAAGATGGAAAAGTTAAACTCTGCACCAATATACAACTTTAAAAATATTACAAAAAAGTACGGGGTTTCCATAAACTTTTTGGCTCACTCTGTATACGCGTATTTTAGTTCATAAAATGTGCAATAAAAAACAATAGCTGACGTGCCCGAGCGAAAAAAAAATCTACCAAAAAATGATAATAGAGAATTTATTCCGTATTAATCACAGTTCCACAAACGCGTGGGCCGCGCGCCGCCAAAATCGTGAAAATTTTCAGTAGATTTGGCGCCCAGTTGGCTGTGCATCCCTGCGATGCATCGCGTCGCAAGACACGGTAAACAAATGCAATTTTAAACGTGTCATATTTTCGGCCATATTAGTAAAGTGTAAGTGATGAGTGATATTGTGATGGAGATTTATGGACTGGTGTGAATAACCATGTGAGTACTTACTCAAAAAACGTTTTATTGGTATATTTCGATAATTCAACAATGCATTTTTTGTATTTTTGCTACGCACCAATTTAAGCATACAGCACAATTTGAATATTGAAATTGGTCATAAATTACCAGCCTATTTGAATGGCTGCCAGAGTAAAAAATCCAAGATGGCTTGCTTACTCGCCGCAATCGATGTAAATAAATTTTTTCTACTAGCGTGCGGAAAAACGCATTTTCCGCACATGTTTTAGTGCGGAAAATCCACTTTTCCGCACCGTGCGGCAAAGATTTTTCCGCACTGTTATATTTTGAAATTAAATTTAATTAAATTAAATGCTGTACGATTTGAAGTCACTGTTCATCATATTACCTTTGAAATATCTTAGTTGCTATGGTGTATATAACCAGTTGTTGATTTGTATGTCACTGTCAACAGAATATTATAAATTTAAACTAGTTTATCAGTTTTTCTACTGGAGTTTTGCTGAATTCTTCGGCACGCAAAATGATTTCCAATGAAGAGATGAACGAATTAATATTGTAAAATTTTGTTCATTGTAATAAAAATTTAAAAAAAAACTCCGTTTTTTAAATTATTTTCAATTTGTTTCCTCACGCTAGTAGAAAAACTATTGTTCCTAACACGTGCAGAAACCTATTTTTCCGCACTTAAATGCTTGACACCACTCCGCTACGCGTCGTGCTCTCAACGGCATTTGCGTGCGGAAAAATCGATTTTCTGCACTTGTTAGGAAAATAGCTATTTAATTGAAGCACATTATACCGGGTGTTGCATCGTCGAGCGGGACATAGGAAATCCCATGTAATTTTAAGTGGGGTCAATTATTGGCTTCCCTAATTATTGTAGAGAAAAATTCTATTTAGGTTTATTAAAGAGCACTAAAACCCACATTCAAAAGAATAACTTTAGATATTTTTGATGAGCCCGTTTACGGGTTATCGCCGATTTCTTTTTAACTATTTCTCCTTTTTATGGCCCCGTATTTGCGGGCACCAGTCAAGGTAATTATGAGTACAAATTAATCTGAATAAAACTAAAATAAAGTATCCAATTACAAGGTTAATTATGACATTTTACATGTTTCAATATTTTACTAATTTAAAGGTAGGTACTATTAAATTGTTAGAACTTTAGGATTTAAGAACATGTTCAAATATTCCTCCATTGACTGCTAGACAATAACCGAGGCGATCATACAATTTTCTTCTTAGATTCGCTAGTTGGTAAACTGAAATTCTATTGCATTCGGCAGAAATAGCATTTTTTAACTCGTCTAGATTTGGGTATTTTTTATCTTTATATATCCTGTTTTTTAAATGGCCCCAGAGAAAGAAATCATTTGGCGATAAATCAGGAGACCTGGCTGGCCAATTTACTGTATGATTTAAGCCAATAACATTTCCATTAAAAGCACGGTTTAAATATTCCCGGACAGCCAGGGTACTATGTGCCGGGCAGCCATCCATTTGGTACCAAACTTCCTGATTTTCCCTGGCGGCATCATGTAAAGTAGGTAAAATATGATCTTCAAGTAGTTCCAAAAAATATTCTGCATTTAAATTTCGTGTAAGAAATAATGGCCCGATAATATTTTCTCCGAAAATCCCAGCCCATACATTAACTTTTTGTGGATATTGCGTCCTTGTTTCCACAAACCTGTGTTGGTTTTCTTTGCTCCAATATCGATAATTTTGAACATTGGGTTCATTGTTTAAGGTAAATGTGCATTCGTTAGTGAAACAAATGTTTTTTAAAAATTCCCTATCCATGCTTGCTCTTTCCATCATACCAAAACAAAACTCCTGTCGTCGTATTTCGTCCCTATCTCTTAGCTCTTGGTGCTTTTCATATTTGTATGAATAATATTTATGTCGTTTCAAAGCTCGTAACGCTGTGGTGTGATCTAATCCTATGTCATCCTCAAGTTTCCTTGTGCTGATCTTCCCATCATTTTCTTCCACGCACAATAAAACTTGCAAGTCCCTATCATTTCTTGCATCTCTTCTTTGTTCCTGCCTTTCTTCACATCTGCAGTTATTTATTACAGTGCCTTTTGTCTCAAATTTCTTGATAGTCCTTTCGACTGTAGATTTTGCAGGTATCGGTCTATTCGGATACAGAGCAGCAAACATGTCTGACACATTTTGATAACTATTTCCTATACCATTTAATCATCAATATTTTTTCTTCAGAAGTGTAATTCATGGCTAATATTTTCGATGTACGAGTTTTTATAACAATAAAGCACACATTTCAAAATGACAACTTTATTTGACAGTCATCTTTTACCTTGACTTGGTGCCCGCAAATACGGCGCCATAAAAAGGAGAAATAGTTAAAAAGAAATCGGCGATAACCCGTAAACGGGCTCATCAAAAATATCTAAAGTTATTCTTTTGAATGTGGGTTTTAGTGCTCTTTAATAAACCTAAATAGAATTTTTCTCTAAAATAATTAGGGAAGCCAATAATTGACCCCATTTAAAATTATATGGGATTTCCTATGTCCCGCTCGACGATGCAACACCCGGTATAAGGTGACCTGATACAAAGACGAAAATACCCGTTCTTTTTAATTTCCGGAAAATTTTATGGTATTTGTTTCATTTTTCTTTTAAATTAGAGCATATTAATTGTATTTTTTTTCCTAAAGCTTATACAGGGTCGTTAATTGTTATGTATGGAAATGGCCAATTATTTCTTAAAGTAAAACAGCTAGCAAAAAATATTCTAGACCAAAGTTTTAGGGTTTTTCAAAGTCTATTAGAAAAAAAAATAAGTATACAGGATGAGTCGGAAAGCCGTAGAAAAACAAAGTTACTTTCTTTTTAATGGAACACCCCACTTCTTAGGATATTTTTGGATTTTACATAAAATTACAATAATAAGTTTATTGAAAATAGTTATAATATAATAATTATGTTAATATGTTTTCCCTATAATCAATTTTCTTGAGCCAGACATCAGTCTTTTGCTCTTGTTTTTTGTGGTAGATATCTATCGATTTTAAAAGGTTTTGATTTTGAATTTTGTATTTGATTTTCCTCTCATGTTCTTCTGTTTTGGTTTTAGGTGCTGTATTAATTATCAGGGGGAGAGCCAATCTTTAGGGAATTTGTGTTTTAAGTTTGGTAATGAGTATGTGTGTGTCTAAAATGAGCCAATTAAAGTATTTTTTGATAATTTCGTCATAAAAAGTATTTAATTTGTCCATTCGTAAAACCCTGTGCAGTATGTCTGTTGGTACATGTCTTTGAGCGTCCGATATTATGCGTGAAACTCTTATTTTGTAATATTTGTAATTTTTTTCAGTCTTGTCTTGTTTACGGTGCACCAGAGCACCACGTAGATACACCGTATGTAAGTACAGGTCTTAATATTGTCTTGTAGATCAACGTTTTCGTCTTGACGATTATTTTGCTTCTTTTGTTCAATAATGAATAGACGGCACTTAATTGGCCTTGTGCCTTTGGAAGTCTCTCTGTCACGTTGTCGTTCCACAATAATTTTCTGTCAAACGTGAGGCCAAGATATTTAATCTTGTTCCTCCAATTAATTTATTCTTCAATAAACTTATTCACAATTCCCCGAAGAAGTGCTTGTTATTTAATTAACCTTATTTATTTAAAAGTATTCAAAATTATAAATATTTAAGAATATTTTTATAAAATATTAAATAGCATAATTATTAGTTAAAGCATTTCCAAAACTATTTTTAAAGCGTTTGTTTCCAATATAAATGGTTTTATTTATTTTTAATAAAAACATAAATATTTAAAAGTTTTTGTCCTACGGACTTATATTTTTAGGTTTTATGGATATTTCATTTTTATAACGTGTATATTAAAATATTATAAATGTAAATTTGTTTAACGTTAATCTTTTTTGTTCCTGAATATAATTCTTTTGAAGGATAAAGATAATCCTTATTAAATATAATTTTCAAATAAATTATAAAATATAGTATACAGGTAATTGTAAATATTTTTTTTCTGGCAAAACAGCTCATCCAACGAAAAATATTGAAGAGGTAAGATAGCTTCCAAATATATCCAGTCAGTCGACAAAAATATCTGGGTTGTCATATAGCCGTTGATATAAAAAATCAGGAGAAATGTTGACTTATTATATCACTTTTATAACACTTCCACTTATTTACAGCCGGTGACCATACTACTAGAAAACGTCATTTCATAGCATTACCCTACATACTAAAAATCATTAAAATCGATTAGCAGGTTTTCACGTAATTTAGGAAAAACCAATATTTTTAGAAATTTTTGACGTCCTTTACCGGCTAAACGAGACAATTTTGGATATAACTAAGTCGGCTTAGATCGACCTATTATTT
Source organism: Polydrusus tereticollis (assembly GCA_963920685.1). Classification (NCBI taxonomy): domain Eukaryota; kingdom Metazoa; phylum Arthropoda; class Insecta; order Coleoptera; family Curculionidae; genus Polydrusus; species Polydrusus tereticollis. Next base: position 3,173,574 of record OY987332.1, on the reverse strand, counting down.
GACGTCAGGAGTCTGTCGTCAAACGTTGTACACGTATTTTCCGGACACCCTGTATATCTAAAAAGGCAAATTTTATCAGTTAATCGCTGTGTTAAGGTACTGTTTTAATGACGGAAATAAAAAGTTCGTTAATTTTTGCGGAAACTTGTTTCTAATACTTTTTTTCTATTTTTATTTTCTTAATAAAATTAAATGACATGGTGCATTTTTTATTACTCAGCATTATTAATGAGCATAAAAATAGCTACATTTTGGCGAAAAAACTCAACACTTTATATATATGCACCAAAAGGCGAAACATTTTGATACTTATTTTTGATATTAAGTTGATGAAATATTATTGCAACAAAATCTTTACATTCCTTTCGTTTATCGGTAAACATTAATATTTTAAATTAAAATAGTCATGTGTAAATAACTTCAGAATATGAAAAGATATCGAATCATGGGTTTTGGTCGAAATGTAGATATTTTATTTGAGCTGAGTAATAAAAAAAAATTTTTTTTTGAAGGAAAAAAAAACCGTACTTTAACATAACGATTATCTGATAAAATTTGACTTTTTAGATAATATATTAACTGTGCCCCCTAAGGATCATTTTGGAAACTTGAAAATATTTCCAGCGATTTCCGACCCTAGGGGGATATCCTGTACATACAGGGTGTTTTCTTAGTAAGCACAAAAAATTTAAGAGCATGTTATTGAACCCATTGTATGAAAAAAAGTTCATATAAACATGGTAAAATTTGGTACGCGCCTCCTATGTAACAAGAGGCATTTTATGATGTACAACATTTTTTTTCTACCAGTGGCGTTCGTACAAGATTTGATCTAAACACTTTTGACAAAAAAAATCGTAAAAATAAAAAAAATAATTTTTTTAATCCTTATTCATTTCTGATCAATAATTAGAGAATATATTTGCGGAACTAAAATAATTTTGTTTTGATTACTTGCTTGACATTTGTCACACATTTAGTATTTTGCATTTTGAAATAAGGTAAATATCCATAATTTTTATTTAACTCACAAAAATTGCATTGTTCACCTTAGATATCCATGATAACGACGGTTATATTTAAAATGATTTTCTTTTTTTCTCTTAGGAGCACAGGAGAATAAGGGCATTTTGGTTGGCAGCAATGCCGGTGTCATGGCGGTGGACTTTGACAGCTCAGGGACTTTGGTGTTGGGCGCTTCCAACGATTACGCTACCAGGGTGTGGACGGTGGCCGACCAGAGATTAAGGGTAAGTTTTTCTACCACTTGTTTTTTTTTTGGTATTGCGTTGGATAGCGCCATAGTGGCAAGAAATGGGAATCATTCAGAAAGCTTTTTTTATGATTTGTCATACGTCCGAATTTTGTGATTTGCAATTGTTGAGATTATAATTAAAATTGCAGTTGTATCGTTATGTTTTGGATAAAATGTACACCTTTATTGCGTAAAATTAATGAGAAAATTGATTTAAAAAAAAAAAACATAAATACGCTAAGGCGCAAAAAAGTTACACTTGTTTCTATGTACCTAGAGCGCCCCTTACAATCTACATCAAAATCCTTAACAAATTTAAATGTTTCGCCCCGAAAAACCCCCAATTACAAAATTTTATGTTAAAACATTGGTTTAAAAAAAAGAATAATTAGGAAAATCGAAAATAAAAGTTTCACTATCTCGTATCTAGGATATTATCAACTTTTGAAGTAAGTAAATTTAATGGTTTGCAGTCAATTTTGTACGGTCAAGAGCCCACTTCTGTATTTAATTAATCATTTATTAAATTTTTTTATTTCCGATATTTTAAGTTTTACTATATTATTATATTTTATTGTTAATTTATTTAAAAAAAAAGGCTTTGTTGATAAAAATAATACTTTATGGCAATACAGCATGCTTTGATTTGATAATTTCAATACTGAATTTATATACAGGGTGTCCCCACTAAGGTCGGGAAGGTCCGATATTATGGATTTTTGTATCTTCGAAAATGTGGGTGGGGGAAGCTTGTGGAAAAAAACTGTTTAAATTGCTATAAAAAATACCTAAATTATTAGTTAGTTCTGTTTTATTAGTTTTTTGTTATTATTATTGGTATTGGTGAATTTCTTTTTCTGTCATGTAAAGATTTATTTTCTTCAAACAGGTTTTTTTATCTTTAAAATGGTATTCACGGATATATTTCTATGAAAATATGCAATAAATCTTCTTCTTGCTTCTCTTGCGTGTTCTTGACTTTTATCTAACGAGTATTTCATGTTGACTAAACAAAAATATGTCAAATTTATCTCGATTTTGAAGGCATTTTCAAAGATGATTATACCTACATCACCTACGAACCTATTAAATTAAACAGGTTTTAATACAATTAAAAATCACCAAAATAGAGGTAAAAAAATGTGACTTTTTCAAAAATCATAGAAAAAATGGGGCGTTCCATTTAAAAAAACGTTACATCGAAGGTGGAAGTCGTTTGTTTTTAATTCAATTTTTTTTTGGTGGCGAAACTAATAAGTAATACTGTTTATTTCGTGATAATGTAAAAAACAAAAACAAACATTAATGTAGGAGATGTTAAAAATGCTCGCCGCGAACGTCTTGGCAACATCCTAATCTTAAATAGAAATTTCTTCTAACGTTACTGAACATCTCTGGCCTGACCGATCTAATCGCAAGCGTTATTCGTCTTCTTAAGTCAGCCAAGTCGAGGGGTTTAGTTTTGTATACAATATTTTTGACATAACCCCATAAGAAGAAGTCTAATGGCGTCAGATCAGGGGATCGTGCTGGCCATTCCATCGATCCACGCCTCCCTATCCATCGATTTGGAAATACTCGGTTGAGGTACTGCCGGACATTGATTTGGTAATGGGGCGGTGCTCCATCTTGCTGAAACCATATTATATTCGCTGGAAGTTGTGGGTTTGCTGGATCAGGATATAAGTTTGTCAAAGTTGGCAAGACATTATTTTGGAGCAGTGCTTAATAATTATCGCCATTTAAATTGCCATTAATGAAAAAGGGACCTATGATATGATCAAACATTGACCTTTTCAGGATATTGCGTATGTTCTTCTCTCATCCAGTGAGGATTTTCCCTAGACCAATTGCGGCTATTCTGACGATTAGCATGACCGTGAAGTGTAAAGGTGCACTAATCAGAAAACAAAACATATTTTAATTGAATCACATTGTTATCTAACATTGCCATCATTTGTTCTATCAAAATCGTTTTCCATGAGCTCATGAGTAGGTATCATTTTATAGGGATACATTTTGTTTTCTTGTAATGTTCGAATAATCGATGAATGGCAAACCTCGAACATTGGGGCTGTTTTTCGACTGGAAGTATGTGGGTTTTCCTGAAACTCAAGCATTTTATCTAATTTTGTATCATCACTTATTGCATTGGCAGCTACTTTTTTTATCTGCTTTACATGTCCAAGCTGGCGAAACTGCTTTTCTATTTTACTAATTGTCCCTTGAGTTATAGGCGGCAAAGAAAATTTTTCATGAAATAAGCGAGCAACTTCTATTTCTGTCCGTGTTTTATCTCCATAACCAATCATCCGTATAATTGTTATTTTGTGCATTTCTGTTAAATAAACCATTTTTTTTTGATATGCAGTTAACGAAATTTAAACGACTATAACACTGACAACTACTGTCATGCAGACCGACAACAATTTGCTAAGGTCAGGCGTTTTAAACAAAAGTAAACAAACATATTTATACCTTTTTTTTTTATTTCATATCAGTAAAAACATTTTAACATCAATTTTCAACATCTCCTACATTAATGTTTTTTTTTTTTTTATTTTTTACATTATCAAGAAATAAACAGTATTACTTATTAGTTTTTTAGTGTGTTGTTGATTTTTGCAATAAATATAGTATAGGGGGTGTATTCTTTAGAATTTCTATATTTTAACGATTGCATTGCAAATTTGAAAGAGAGAGGGAGCTTTCAAAGAACAAAAATTGATCACCGTCAGGTCATCGTCTCGTCTAAACAGAGAAAATGAAATCGAAAAAAAGGAAAAAGTTACAAGACACCTGGTTGCAGAAAGATTAAAATAATGTTAGAACAAGAATTCATCGGTGTAATAGTTTTCCATGGGTATAATCACGAGACCATAAGAACCCACGTCGGGCGGGCACTACACGCATCCGCCATTATAATAATAATGGCGTGCGAAGCACATTAACTGACACTTAGTTATAGTCGGACACGAAAAGCCAACAGCGGGATTTTTTCGTTTTTTTGTCAAGGCCGATTGGAAGGAAGATCTTCCTGGAATGCACACGTTAACACAGTCGCCTAAGGTGTTTTATGGCAGTCATAAGTAATGTCTCTATAAAAGAAAATTATAATCAAGGTCTGACGAATACAGGCCGAGCATTGAGCAGCAAAGGAAAAATGGAATCTCCCGGTGAGAACCAATTAGCTTTCAGTCTCATGATCCGATGTCATGCCAATAGCGGCTGTTATTTTTACTTACCAATCGTTTCTTTCGGCTTACAATAACGGCTGTTAATCTATAATTAGACATGTTGTTGAATCTTTTAGACCATTTGTGCGGTCTTTTAGGAGAATAATATTTTTAAACTAGGAATTATAAGAGAAAATGTTCTTTGTTAGTTGTGCCGGTTTTAATCTGTGGATAGAAACTATTGGGGAAAATAAAAGCAGTATCCATATTTTTTAATTGAGTATATTACCGTATTTTGTAGACGGATTACAAAAATATGTCGACATATTCAATAAGAAGGAATAACTTAAAAATAAACGTTAAAATTTCCTAAAGTTATAATTAAGTAATAATAATCGTTATGGTAGTTCGTTTACTATTAAGGCGGACCACCGCAGACCCTGCAGCCATCGGGTTTAGAAAGGAAAATTGCTTTTTTCCGTTTATAAACACTTCCCGACGTTTCTCACACACCCTGAGGGTTCTCGTGCACTCTTGGACGAAACGTCGGAAACCAATTAAGCTGTACGGATCCCTCGGTCAGTCCCGATTGGTCTGAAGGACAAGCTCTCTTAAATAACCAAGTACTTCACGCAACACACAAAGACAGGCACACACTCTCTCGCGCTAGGTCGTCCTCCAGTCCTCACGGGTGTCTCGCCTAAAACCTGGTCCACACTATATATAGGTTAGACTGGTCGTTAACTTAAAGCTAAAATGGACCGACGCGGAGCAAGAACTAACGTTATGTTACAATCTGTAATGCCTTATCACAGGTCACAGGTAATACCTTTTTGATTCAGTTTGCGAAAGAATATAGTGTGAGGAGTAAAATTTTGCGTCAATGCTTTTAATTCGTGACATATTGTGTATATAAAGTTTTTGTGTAAGGCCTCGTAAGTTTGACTGCAACATGGCTTGTGACTTGTGACTTACAGACTACATTCGTTTTTGTCCCTGCTCCATGGTATTTAAACTTTTTTATTATTGCAACGGGCGGCGTCCTGTACCAGACTAAAAAGCAGCTGGGAAATCGACTTCAAGTCTGTATGAAATAAAAATTATTGAAGCGCAGAAAATCCTATCTAAACAAATTAAATATAAATAATTTTCGGTCGCAGCGTGACTTCTGGCTCGCCTGGACTGCGCTAGAGGTCGCCGTCCAGGCGAGGTTGTCGATTACGTCAAACGAAGTCCATCGCGCAAGCTGACGATCACAACACAATTGTTTATAACATAACCTAAAAAAACTAAAGCCTTATAAGGCACCATTAAGTTGCATTGAGTAGTACTATAACTTTAAAGCCCAGAAAGATTCTTTAATCAGCCGATCTGGTTCAGGCGGTACTACAGGTAAGAACATGGGCGCGTCATATTTTAAGTTTAAGGTTTATACACAGATAAAGCCGGAATGAGGGAAAGAACCATTAAAATCTACGCGAATGTGTGTAGCCGTTTTCGTAAAGCTTGCAAAGGCTGTCGGTACGGCTAGAGCCCAGCTGAGACGGGATGCTGATGGTATCCTGATGGCTGAGTTTGTCGTTCAGCTTCCTCCGTTGCCAGATAAAGGTCCAAGCGGCGATTATGGCGAATTGCGTTGCCAGGAACAAGATGGCGGCCACCATTAGCCCGGCCATGTTGATGCACAGTCCTGTGGAATCGTTGCTGATGTAAACGGCTTCGCTACCAAGAGATGTTCGATTTCCGTCTTTGTCAAAGCCGAATTTGTCGGTGATCTGGATGGACTGGACCAGTAGGAGATCTTCCTGAGCTTGGGAGGCGGAACGTCTCCTCCTACGTCTGCCGAACGAGATAACCGAACGGAGTTCGCCGGTTGATTCTTCTTGGTCGCATTGGACCGGTTCGCAAGAAGGCATGCACGGGGTTACGAGAGCTCGGAACTGAACCACTTCGGACGATGGGAATTTGAAGGCGTCGAAGTGAGACAGGAGGACCTGGAACAAAAATGTTGCTTGTTAAGAAGAACTAAGGCCACTTAACCACATTTTGCTTACCTTTCCGGTCAGGGCGCTCTTGTAAATAGGTCCCATGATGAAGTGATCGGTGGGACATCCGTCCGAGTCGATCAACACGATTTCACTGGAATCGACACCGTCCATGGCGACTAACTCCCTGACGAAAATCTCGTAGGGGCTGTTCTTGTCGAGGATTTCGAATTTAAGGGCGAGTGCGTCTCCTACTTCAGCCGACTGCATCATGTCTTCTCCGTTGCGGTCTGTGATCTTCATGGCGACGTTGGGAGAATCAACGGTAACCTCTTCAGAAAGTGCTGCAAGAGAAACAGAGAAGTGTTTAAGGTTTGGGTTAACTAACCTACGATAAGGAGATTTAGTACTAATAACAGACAAAACAGCTCAGTCAAAATGGAACAAGTAAAGAAACAGGTTGGCTTAAGCATCATTCAGAAAGTTCTATATCTTAAATAATAACAAAATAAAGACCCAAAGCCAGATCCCCATCTTAACTTACAGCCCAGTAAGCCACAAGCTTCAGTTCAGTGAGCTAGGAACAACAGATAGACAGAAAGGTTTGGTACAAAGACATTTTACAAAGAAATTATTACAATTTGAAACCTGTACATCTTCACCAAAATAATAACACCCGATGTTTTCTTCAGGTTGCTTACTAAAATTTTTATGTTCTGTTCACCTGTAGTTGATTGATTGCATCATAATTAATGTTTTTGTTCCAACTTCCTTATTTCATCACAACTTCAATACTCTTGGACGTTTTATGTTGAGTTAATGATACAGGCGCCCGTTGTTAATGGCTTTAGTTTAAACGCGATAATGTAGTTTGTTTAACGTTCATAATACTCGAGATTATCTTGAGTTTTTTCTGTGTTGTATCTTTGATTTTATTGTCGAATCACTGAATGAAATGGAGAATGACAAGCAGTATGTAAGTAGCCGGGCACACGTCGTAGATCATTACGGAGGAAGCAGAAAAAGAAGTCGCATTAGAGAAGAGTTACGAATAATGATTACCCTTGCAATGAGATGATGAATGCTCTTGATGTCGCAATTACCCTGGCTTACACATAATTTATTGTGGCTTTTTGTTCGCGGAAATCTCTGCACCGCTCAAAATTAATACTAATGATAAAATACTTCCTTTTCGGATCACTCGTTAGTTGACGACCGACCTATTTCTCGCGTATTCCAAGCGATTGGTACGGAATTCCCTCCCGATCTGACCTCCCGCGATATGCATCATTAGATTTTGGGCCGCTGCCGTGGACAATAATTGATGAGCCGTCGTTGTAGATCGATTAACGTAGACACACTTGCTCCCTTTAAAAACAGCACTTATTTCGCTCATAGCTAATTCGCCATAGTTATTACACCGGTTTTTTTTTCGCCTCAAGCATCGGGCAAGGCATATCAAATAGCATTTAAATTGATGGATGACTCTGGCAGATCGAGATGCACGCTTGCCGTCTTTTTCGTTCGATAATGTCAATTTTTTTATTGTTCCCTCGACGGAAGGAATTTTGCGTCGAGTCATCGGGTGAAATTAGTCAGTTCTAATTGGGATGCTATTTTGCTGGGTATTTTTTTTGTGACGCTAGGTGGCCGATGATCGGCTCAATGGCACCGACGCGGATTAGACACAGCGCCTTGCATTAACGCGTGGCTTGTGGTGGTCGAGAGTATTGAAGTTTCATTTCTTCACGGACATTTTGTAATTTACATCGTTTCATATGACCTATGTGTGACTGGGATGCCACATTCCAGAGCATTTGCTGACAAATGTATAGAAGAACTGCTTCAACGACTTGATGATGAGCATCATCATCGTCATCATCAGCTCTAATCAAAAGCCCTAAATGAATTTTTGCAGATTATTTTTTATACGGAACCACCTGTGCTAAATCACAAGCATTAACGATGATCAATTGGACCTCGTTATGCAACAGAGAACCAACCATCCATTTTAATCTTTCGAGATAATCAAGGAAAACGTTTTTATTCCTTAGCTATTTTCAAATACAGGTTCATTTTCGTTCTGGCCGTCACTAATGGAATCATCAGAATAGTCTTTGACATAGTTGCTAAGCTTCTCATCATCTCTTTGAGGGTCCTGGCCAAGATATGAAAAAGTATTAGTTGAAGGAACTGCCTGGATATTATTTGAGTCCATTTCCAAGTTTTCATGTTCGTTTAAAAGTCTTTTCTATGTAGCAGTAAAAAATATTCCGGACGCAACTTGGTTCTATCATCCTACAGATGGCGCTGGTAATCAAATCTTTGGTGCAAGTCAATGGTAGAACTTTTTAGGTCCGCATAATGGTAAAACTCGTTGCAAAAATCGAATACATTTGAAAAATTCTCATCTCTTTTTCTTTTGTAAGTTTCAAATGTGTTCGATTTTTGCAACGAGTTTAAAGTCGGCGCTTTACGTCAAAATCGGTTCATACATACAAAAGTTATGAACTGTGAAAAAAAGGTGCACTTGAATTTTGCCCACGGTGTATGTAAATCTAATGCTATTTTATACCTGTATCTACTCAGTAAATTAAAACCCCGCTACGCAGCTGGGCATCACTTAATTTTCTCAGATACTGATCCTTACATTAAGACGTATCTCATCAGACTCGTATAACTTCTCCATAACGAGCCAAATTAGAGATCTATTAATGATATACACTTGATCCTCATCATCGTTTTATTAAAATGCCCGTTCTGTGTCAACACTAACAATGTAGCGGAAAATTCTTCACAGAGCAGCGATGGACAAGGCATTCGAAAAAGGCAACCGGAAATAACAACGAGAAGGATGCAAAGTTGTTTAATCGTAGACGTTTATAGACAAAACCAGTGCTCGCTACAGCTTGAGATATTTATTTCTTTGAAATGTCTAATTAATCCTTAATAGTGGTACGGATTCTATAAATTCAACTTTTTGCAGAAATTTATGGAATTATAGGTTAATTAAATACTGCACAATTCAATAAATGATAATATCCTAAACTTACCTGGTGTAATATCACCATGAACGCCCAGGTCGACCTCATTGGTGACGCTCTTGTTAGTCAGATCGTACTGGCAGGTGACAGCTAATCCGAGATCGCTACTTGTGACGATTTTGTCGTGGTGCTGGATGACTACGTCGTTTATGTACCTGCATGAAGAACAGTTAATAATGATCGTGTGGAAGTCACATAGATGTGTTTTTTCTAGTCTTACCTTCCTAGTCCGTTTTTTCTAACGTTACATTCCAGATTGTCATAGGCCATGCTGAGTTCAAAGTCCAAGCTGTTGTTGACATCTCTGACACATGAGTTCGGACTGCCTTTAGCGTAAATCTTGCCGTCAAAGAGCTTGCTGGTCTGAATGCGGGCGATCATGTCTCCTGATCTGCAATCGATGCTAACGTTATAGCATGAGCTGAGTTCATAAGTGGCTGCTTCTGGCACGTCCAGGTAGGGGTCCTAAATAAAGATATTTGGTTAAGTGGTGTAACAAGATTAGAATGTATTTTAATAATCACTTACCTGAATATCAGACAGAGTTGCTCGGGAGTGATGGCTCAATCTACAGACCATTTCGCCAGTGTCACCGTAATCGTATGAATGACATCTGTAGGGCGAGCTGAGGCACAGTTCTCTGCATTCATCTACGGAGCCGACATCTTGATATACAGAGTCCACCTGAAATATTAACACAATGAAAGTTTGTTTTGTCAGGTTGCATGTTCTTCATTGTTCAACACAATTTTATCTTTGTTTTAGTAGAGTTTGAGGGAAGTGGGTCGTGGATGTTACTTACTGTTTTCAAAATTCTTCCGGTCAACTTTTTGAATTCGCAGAGCTTAGTCGGTTCCTCTATGCAGTTGTTTTCTATGTAATCGTATCCGTCTGCGGCTATGAACGCGTTGCTTCCAGCCAGAGTGAGTCTGTCCATTGATGATAGTTCACAGTCGCCTGTTGCATTGTTGTAATTGGATGATCTGTAACAAAAAATTGTGGGTTAGTTGATTTGTTAGTTAGAGTTTGTCTGCGAGCAATTCAGCTTTATCCTTAGCGTGCGTCAGTACAAGACCTGTTTCCTGATTTTTTAAAAAGGGCATTGGTTTTTTGTAACCTTTGGTCAGAGTTCGGGTCATCTTATATAGTGAGTTGTCTTCAATAGCCAAACTCTGAACCTTGTCATCTCACAGGTCTGATTGACGTTCGATAAACATCTGTCTTATAGTTTGACTTTGCGCTTCGCCTCAGCTTTGATGCGGGGATCTCCAGTTCGATATGCCCTGTTCTTTAAGAAAAACGTGAGTGGGATAGCAGAGCCAGAGACCAACACTGGGTAAAGAGAAATTGGAAAAGAAGAAAACACTTAACACCTGTCAACAAGAATGTTCTTCATGAAAGTCTAGTTGATCCTGAAAAAGTATTATTACCTCCACTCCATAATAAACTTGATTGAATAAAGCGATTTGTTAAAGCGTTAGACAAAACAGGTTGATGTTTCCAATTCCTGACTGAGAAGTTTCCAGGTCTATCAGAAGCGAATATTAAAGAAGGTATCTTTGTTAGTCCGCTAATGAAAACTGATGAGTTTGAAGCGGTCATGAACAGCACCGAAAAAATGCTTAGAAGGCTTTTAAGGATGTTGTAAACAAATTTCTGGGAAATAATAAAGACCCAAATTATGTGGACATTGTGGAGAACATCCTTGACAAATTTAAGGAATTAGGTTCCAATGTGAGCATAAAAATTCACTTTTTATACGCACAATCCTGCAAACCTTGGTGATGTCAGTGAAGAGCAATTTCACCAAGACATTAAATAAATGGAGGAGAGGTATCAGGGATCATGGGATACAGGCGAACCATTGCTGGATGTTGAAGGATTAATCCTTTATGGCGCAGGAAACGATTCACGTTGGTCTTAAATCTTTGGAGATTATACTCGTTGGGGTCTCTGGGAGGTCGATCCAGAGTGATGACTTTCTCCAGATGAAATAATTTTTAAACAGTGTCGTTCGAGGGACACTAAGCTGAATCACGTACAGGTGGACTGCAGTGGCTCGTCGTGTATTTGGCCGAGTATAAGAAGAAAACCACCAAACGAAGTTGTTCGGGCAAAAGAGAAAGATTTTCTAAGTAGAGCAAAGAGTAGTTCGTTCTCCTTTCGCTATGTTTTTTGTATTTTTTTTGATAGTTTGGTTTTTATATTTATTTTATAAATGGAATATTTATAATATTTATACCGTTTATATACACATTATGATTTATCTAGATTTTCTTTTGACAAAAGACCTGACGTGTTACAAAAGAACTAAAAACAGATTTGAAATCAGGGACACACCAAATTAACTCAGTTAAAAAAACGAATTCACATTCAGTAAGGTGTAAGAACACAGGCCTGTGATAATTATTAACATCCTGTCGAAAAGACCGACATTAAATAAACATGAACGGTATGTCCTCATTTTTGCTATATTTCCGACCTTAAACAATATGATAATAATGGAGAAATTCCGTGTGGTTGTAAATTAAGAAATAACAGAACCGCACAGTTATATATCGTGGCCAATGTGGGCTTAAAGGGTGTAGACATCTCGATTTATATCGATCTTTCCGATATTTTCCGTAATAATTCTGCCAATGAGCGTGACCTTTTGCAAGGTTGCACGTGAATTGAAACAAACACACCGCGATCCGGGCATTTCCTTTTAATAAATTCTTCCGTTGGACGTTCTATTTGATTTATAGTTCCTTGCAATAACCGCGGGAGTATCATTGCGCTCGAAAAAAATCAAATATAAGGCACGAACAAACGTTTAATTGGGATTTAATTGTTTTAAAAGTGGGTGGTTTTTATGAAGGCAACAGTCTCTCTAGTGAAAAATTTCGCTTCGCCATAACGAAAGTGCGCTGATTTTTTTTGTATACACGCATTATAGACTTCACACCCGTCGTCTCTAATTGCTGAGACCATTAGCTCGAACTTCTTCAAGTTGTTTTAAGAGCGTTATACTCTAGTCAGGCGTGCCTCCTCCATAGGTTCTCTATTTGCTTTTGTAATATCAGGAAGCGTAGGTAAAGCGTAGTCGCGGTCGGTAGGCGTCTTTTGCACACACCTGCGGTGTCGCAAGTTGGCGGACCTGCCGGCCTGCAGGATTTATTATGGATTGTGTGCAGGAGTCCGCCGAAAGATGCATGTGAGTGCCTTATTCGATACGCACTTGTAGTGTTGTGTAGTGGTTTTAGGTTTGTAAATAATAGACATTATAAGCTGTAAATGTTGTAAAGTAAAGTCGTTCAAAGAAAAAAGGAGTTACAACAATTTAAAACTGAGGGAAAATTAATATTTTGTAAATTGTACACCGAGAGAATTTTTTTAGAACCAAACCCAAGATTCTTACTAATACTAATCATCATGTCTGCCTAAAATAGGGGACAGCTATGCATCTTTATTATCTTTATTATCATTTGCTGGAATTTCTTTTATTACTATAATAAGGACCTATATACAGGGTTAGGTATTTGGTATCACCTATTTTCAAAAATCTGTTATAAGACCAAAAAACATTTTATTGAAACAAAATTATGAAAAATAACAATATTAATATGTGCAATTTATGTTTTAAAAATAACATCCTTTAAATGACTTCCTTGACTATCTATACATTTTTGTAATCGGGATCTAAAATTTTGCATAACTCGTTCCAACAATTTTGCTCCAATATTATTTATTTTTTCCAAAATACGTATTTTAAGTTCTTGGATGGTATTGGGACGCCTTTCATAAACCTTTTCCTTTAGATATCCCCAGAGGAAAAAATCAGGAGCCGTCAAATCGGGGGAATTAGCTGGCCACGTTATGTCACCAAATTTTGATATCAAGCGACCGGGGAACATTTCTTGCAACAAAATTCGAGTTTGTCGTGCTGTATGTGCGGTAGCCCCATCTTGTTGGAACCAAATATGATTTTGTCCTAGTCTTCGCAATTCGGGCCGTAAAAATACCCGTAACATGTTAACGTAACGTTCGGCATTTATTGTAACAGTTCTGTTGTTTTCTTCAAAAAAATATGGCCCTATGATACCAAAAATTGAAACACCACACCATACGGTGACTTTTTCATCATGGAGGGGTCGTTCATGAAGCTGTTGCGGATTTACGTCGGACCAATAACGATAATTTTGCTTATTCACATATCCGCTTAAATGGAAGTGCGCTTCGTCTGACATCATCAAGAAATTTAACAGGTTTTCATCATTTTCTAAAATTTGTAGAAATTGTCTACAGAAAGTAATACGAACTGGTTTGTCTGCTTCTTTTAACTTATGAGCAACTTGGATTTTGTATGGGTGGAAGTGCAAATCAGAATGCAGAATTCTTCGCAATGTCCTGTTGGAAATGCGCAACGCAAGTGACTGCCTTGATGCAGATCGATTCGGACTTCTTATCACAGCTTGTATTACCCGTTCAATATTTTCGGGTATTCTGACTGTACGTATACCTCCACGAAAATTTGATGCAACATTCCCTCTAACTTCAAAATCTCTTACCCACCTCATTATGGTTTGGCGTGTTGGAATTCTTCCGTGTCTTTCCACATTAAATTCGCGACGAAAATTTCTTTGCACTTGCACAACTGAATTAGTTAATATGAATTGTTTTACGACATAAATTCGTTGATTTATCGGAAATTTGTCCATGACAATGATTTAAATTGCAACTGTTGACGTATAGGAATGTGTCACTAAAATTGTCAAAATCAAATTATTATTTCCACAGCGCACTATGATAAATAGATGAAACCAGATGCCTAACTCTGTATATATACAGAGTGGCAAAAAATTGACCCATAATGCAACTTTTGAATTAGGTACCTCCTATACGAAAAAGTGACCTGTATGAAAGTTGTTCAGTAAATAATTCCCCACATTTCTATCTGCATGAATTTTGTGTCATTTCTGGTTTGGTTGCCATAGAGACCAACTTACTTTTTTTTAATAGAACACCCTGTATATGATTGCATTTTTGGATTATACTGGGAAACCTCTGAATTTTTATTTATTTAAAATTGTAAAAAACTTTATAATAACAAAATAAATAGCCTAGAAAATGGAACAACTTAACATCGAAATAATAAACAAGTGAAACCTTTTCAGTGGATCAGGTGTTCAAAATGACCACCATTTTCTGCTAAGCAGAGCGCCAGTCGATTCCTGAACCCGTCTACAACGTTTAAAAGGAAGTCCTCTCGAATGGCCCGAATTTCAGCACTAATTCTGACTTTTAAAGATTCTAACTCATTTGGACGGTTAACGTAGACTTTGTTCTATAAGTGTCCCAACAAAAAGAAGTCTAGCGGGGTTAAGTCCGGGGATCGCGCTGGCCAGCACCTCTTCTGTCTATACAACGTCCTGGAAATTGTTCGCTTATGTATTGTCTGTATCTTGCTGGAACCATACCTGTTCGTTTATGCCATTATTTACACCATTCCGCAAGAAGGAATTATGTGATTCCTAAGGAGGTCTAGATATTTTTCGCCATTCAAATGAAAAAGGTCCCTCAATATGTCTACCAACTATGCCCGCCCAAACATTAACTTTTTCGGGCCTGTGGGTATGATTTTCCTGGAACCAGTGAGTATTATCAGCAGACCAATAACGATAATTCTGTCTATTACCAATGCCATTTAAATTGAAAGTAGCTTCATCCGCTAAAATGATATTTGTTGCGAAGTTAATATCGTTATTGCATCTTTCGATCATCAGCTCACAAAATTCAGCTCTTCTATCAAAGTCGTCCTCGTTTAACTCGTGCACCAACTTTATCTTGTAGGGATGCAACTTCTCCTGCTCAAACAAATTGTTCATTAACTGATGAGACGCATTAAAATCCATTGCCATTGGCCTGGATGATTGTGTTGGATTTTCATGTATTGAGAGCATGATATCCAAAGCTTTATTGTCTCCCCCGGTTGCTGCCTGTTTCTCGAAATTTCTTTACCGCTCGACACACCGTTGACTGATTTATTGGAGGCCTATTTGGATATAATTCATTGAAAAGTTGAGAAACCTGATCTTGCGATATCTTCATATTTCCGTAACCGCTCATTATTAAAATTTCAACTCGTTGTTTCTCATTCAGATGAACCATAGTGTAAACAAATTAGAAATCAGACAACAGAAAATTAAATAGGAACTCAAAATTGACGCCCCTTAGGTCACTGTCATGAAAACACCTTGACTCAGCTGGAATTTCTATTAAAAAAAAAGTAAGTTAGTCTCTATGGCAACCAAACCAGAAATGACAGAAAAAGTTCATGCAGGTAGAATAATTTACTGAACAACCTTCATACAGGTCACTTTTTCGTATATGAGGTAATTCAATAGTTGCAGGCATTTTTGCATTTGCGACTTTTTTGCTGTGACCCCACTGAAATAAGTCGTTTGGCGAAAGGTCAGGAGACCTGGCTGGCCAAAGGATTAGATGCCGTGGGCCAAATATTCCCTAACAATTAGAAAAACCATCCATTTAATACCAGATCTCCTGATTTTCGCGTATATTTTTCTCATTTTAATGCACATTAATCTTATCGCGATAATTTTCTTACAAAGCTTCGTACGCTATCTTTACACCATGGGCCGAATAATACCCAATAGACTTTTACTCTTGAGGTGGAGTATTTTTATTTACAACATCTTGGTGTTAGTCAAAAATCTTGATATCTATTTATTTATTTATTTATTAAATTCACTCAATGATTCATTTAATGAACATAGCTTTGTCAAATATAAAATACAAAATGAACTAATATAATAAACTAGATGTAAAATATAAAACTTAATACACATAATCAATAAGCACAAGACAAACAGTACATTTAAAGTAGAATTAAAAAGAAAAAATATAAGTCAATAATTCAAAAAAAAACTCTCCCATATTATAAAAGCCGTTCTCAGTCAGAAACGATTTGAGAGTATTTTTGAATGCATTGCGCCCCTCAATCTGCTTGATGGTAGTAGGCAGCTTATTGAATATTTTAATACACACACATTTTGGTGACTTCTCATAGGCGGTGCTGTGCTTTGGGATGTTCAGGTCGTTGGAGTTTCTTGTTGGGTAACTATGATTTTCCCCACTCTTCTGGAACTGGCTCTTATGGTCGTAAACATACATAGCGCACTTCAGTATATAGATGGATGTAAGCGTTAATATTTTGTTTTTTTTTAAAGTCGTCCTGCATGTTTCCTGGTGCTTAAGTCCGTAAATAAGCCTAATTATGCGCTTCTGCAGAAGAAACACCCTACTTATTTGCACAGCTTGGCCCCATAGTATTATATAGTATGCCATGTGAGGGTATGCTAATGAGTAATACCCAGTTAAAAGAATTTCTCTGCCCATCACTTGTCGAAGTCGCAGGAGGGCGAAGTATGCTTTATTAAGCTTGTTGCAAACATGATCCAGCTGAGCGTCCCAACGAAGCCGACTGTCCAAGAATGTGCCAAGAAATTTCACAGCTTCCTCTCCCTCCTCCGTCTCTAACCTAGGTTTTGCGTTGTAGAAATGTACCATTATTGTTTTTGATTTATTTAGGATGAGTTTGTTAATGAAGCACCATTCGTTCATGCTGTGACAAACCTCGTGGATCCTCTCGATCATAATATCTTCTCTGTCACAGGATATTGCTGCAGAAGTGTCGTCAGCAAATTTTACTGTTACACCAGGCAATGCAAGATCGTTAACAAAGAGTAAAAATATCAGTGGCGCCAGCACAGATCCCTGGGGGGCTCCAATGTCAATGTCGTAAGGATGAGACAGGTGTTCACCTATCTTTACTTGTATTTTTCGCTGTGTCAGAAACGACATTACAAGTGACAGTGCCGTACCCCTAATTCCAATGCACTCAAGTTTCTGTTGCACAAAAGTCAGATCAAGAGAGTCGAAGGCTCGAGAAAGATCTACTTTAGGTTCCCAAAAATATAAAAGTTTACTAAAGCAAAGTATCTTATCTTACCTAATTTAAACTTTTCTGTTTTTGCTGTTGGGGTTTGATGATTAATTGTGTTTTTGTATAAAGGAAAAGTTATCTGGACAAATACTTATTATAAATAATTTTAAGGGTATATACAAATTCTTTACATTTAAAAACCACATGTAATAACTTCTAAATGTTTCTGATTGTTTTACGAAAAAAAATAATATACAAGATGCAATTATATTATACGTACTGCTGTTTCTATAGTCTGCATCTTCCCTGTTTGATAAAGCTATACGTGAATTAAAACTGTACCTAATCAAATAGGAAGCGTATACACGAGATTCAATTGTTGTATTGTATGAGAAATTATCAAGCGAAATTAATTTCTAGTTCGCATTGCAACACTAATATCGTTTTTCTCGCGACGCGTTCAAGCGGTAATTTGAGGAAGCGCGGAAAAATTGCAGATAAAGAAGAATTAGCATTAACGATTACATAATATAATCGGTGTTACGTCCTAAACTGTACTTTTGCTTTTGCTTTTGCTGATAGTATTATTGCGTTTTATTAGCCTGCCCAGACATCATTGTTATTTAATGACTCGGTACTGCTTCAGTTGCATTAATTGAACGTATATACCTATTAATTACGGGTGTTATTATAATTAAAGGAATCTGGGAGAACGGTACTTTTCAAACAAACATGGCGTCCGCTGGTATTGCAGCATAACTTTAAAAACGGATGTAGGGACGATCCGTTTAACTCCAAACCCATTTTATTAGTCCTGTTGTTTGTCAAGGTCTTGGAGTCGGTTTTGGAGTCTCGGATTGAGGAGTATTTTGAGGGAAATTCATGTTCATTCACCGGCTTCTTTTCATGATCTGACAAGGGCTTTGGATTGCATTTTTGGCAGGATCTTGTTTGACAAATGCAAAGTTTACAACTTTAATGGCAACAGACAAACTTTAACACCCTGTATATCAAAAACGGGGCAGCTCCGGACACATGTTCATATGAACTTTTTCCTCGACTTTTTCTATTAGGATATCATAAGAAATCACCCCCCTTAAGTTACTTACCGTACTTCTGAAACACCCTGCATATTATGTATTTTATATTATATTTTCTTTTTGTGGACCCAGTAATTTTTCTCCAATTAGTTTATAAAATTTAACATGCAAAAGTCATTATAATGTTTCTATTGACCTACTACTACTACAACCATGATAACAATTGACCATATACCTAAAGAGTGAGTATGTTTTTTTTACCGATTCTGTGTAATTTTATAGCGATGTTACTTTAATATTTTGTAGGGGTTTTGGGGATTTTTAGTTTGTTTAGGCAACGTGTTTTCATTTAATGTACCTATTTATGCATTGATAAAGTCTGTTCAGAGATATAAGAAAGTAACTAACTGATCCCTATTACCTTGTAAAATTGAAATATGGTCGAACAGGTCCGTATTTTGCTTAAAATGTAATCATGGTTTGTAATAAAAATAAGTAAGACATGAAATAATGTTTTATTTATGTTTAAATGTGAAATTACAATTATTTTATTATTAAAAATTATTTTTATGATTACAAAAATATACAAATTATTCGGTACTTATAATAATTATTCACTTAATATATCAATATCTTTATCGCTATCATCATCTGTTCTAATTATTATTTGTGCTATATTTTTTATATGGATTTTTCCACTTTTTCAACTTGTGTAACAGAATTTGCCCAACTTTGTGAAGGGATGTTAGAAACTTCAGTTTCTATAAGCTCAAGTACACTGGAGTTAATAGTAGGGCAAATATTGTTACGACGAATGGCAGATTTCAGTTAGTACCAAACATGTTCGATGAGATGAAAATAAATGTCATTATCATACATGTAGTTTTGGATTATTGCTTTTGTGTCATTTGAGGAGGGAGTCTTGGTCAACTGCCTACTATGGTAGCTTGCATTGTCCATTACAATTACGCTATTCGGAGGTATGTTTGGAATTAGCTTGTTTTTAAACCAATCTTCAAATAAATCAGCAGTGGTGTCTTCATAGTAATCCAGAGAAGAATTTTTAATGTTTTTTGCAGACAGAGAAAGTCCATTTGGAATCCATCCGTATTTAGATCCAGCATGCAAAATCGTAATTCGTTTACCTCTTTTTGATGGCGCGCTTGTTTTACACTTGCCGCTTGAGTCAACCCAACCCTTTCCGGGGTATCATATGTGTCGAACCAGGTTTCATCCAAGTAAATAATCGGCCTTTGCTGGTCTCTGTAAATCCTATTTTTTTGTAGGTATTCGGATCGCCATTCCCGAGTTCTACTGGATTCCATTAAAACTTGTCTTTTGTTAATTTTTTTAAATCTAAAACCATGTATTGGATACATTTTCATAACGTTGTTCTGTCATATTTAGCGCCAGTTTCATCTTTTTCAAGGCTCTTAATTAAATTATTTAATGTAGGCACGCTTTGGTCCTCGTATAACTTGTAAATTTTACGCCGTATTATATCTTGATCACTTCCATCTACCTTCGAGAAAATGCCAGTATCGGTTCCTTTTTCCTTGCTAAAATGGGATTATTCACAATTTTCCATACAGTTGATGTTGGAATTTTCGTTCATGTGGCCGTTTCTTCTAACGCTGCTTGCTTGCTGACCGCATGTTCAATGGGAGTTGAATAAACATTGTTTATAATTTCCTTAGTTTCCACAGAAAAGTGTTTTCTGCTTTTCGAGGGGGTTATCTCCTGAGATACATTGGGCTCGCACATATTTTCCATGACTCACACACGATTAAACAAACGCTGTATTGTATTACACACGAAGTAAGAATAATTACTAAGCTTAAAACTAACTAGAGTGGCTATATATACAGTCTTTAGAACATAATTTGTTTTATGGGATTAACCCTCTCATTTTGAATCAGGTAAAATCGGTTTAAAATCACCAAACTATTACTTTAGTAATGAAATTACGTCTTCCGGATTTGCAGTTAACTTTAAGACATTTTTAAGTACGGACCATAATTTACCTGCATTTATTCATTCATTCATTGTTTGTTTATGGCCACCCTTGGATAATCCCATTCAGAGGCAAAGTGTAACTTTCTTATATCTCTGGACAGGCTTTACCTAGTACCTGTTCATTTTTTTCTGGATATTATTAAATAGTTATTAAAATTCAGGATTGTTAAAAATAAGATTTGTGCATAAGAAATTAGGTGATGAAGATTTTTTGTCGTGTAGGTTTTTTATAGATTTCTTTAATCTTTTTGATTCATTACTGTGTTGGTTTCGTACAGGGTGTAAAAGAAAGGCATGTAAAATATAACTCTATGTTTTGTTGTCACTCGGTATAGAGCGATGTTAGTTACTTAATATTTGTTTAACGTTTTTGCCAGTATTTAGTGTACCGGTTGTCCCAAAATTATATTGGAGTCTAGCACAATTCATCATATAAATTAAGTTAAGCTTTATTACTATTAACAATGGAAAAATATGAATAGCTGTTTTTTTGTGAATTTTTTAAAACATAAAATTTAAAATTTCAGATTGTTGTCAATAACTTTAGGTGGTATCCCTGGAAGTTTTCAACACCTTTTGCTTTTATGAGGGTTTAAAAAATTGTCGTATATAAAGAAATGTGTTTTAGATGAAATTAATAAAATATTTTCATTTAAATAAAAATCGTCATCTAATTATTTTAAAAAAATATATCGTTAATTACGGATAATACTTAAGATAATAAATAATAGACGTCTTTACTTTCAATAGAACGACTCTGATTGCATCTACTAGTTAATAAAGCTTCTGCTGTCGCTATTCTTAGGAATCCAGTTTTGCTGGTGTATGTATGTATATGTTTGTAGTATGTATTATTCCCAATTATCTGTAATAGGTTCCGAATTAATTTTCAAGGTTTACGCAGTAATATCGAGTTTTCATTGTTTTTTTTACGAGCAACCATTAAATTGTAACTTTTTAGACCGAATAAAATATATTGAATACATTACAAGGTTCTTAGACCAAATTATACTACTAACTAAAGAGCTTGAAAAAGAATATCATAAAATTTGGTGGACAAGGACCTTCAAAAAAGCCTAATACAATTTTGATGTAAAATTATTATTCAAGCCAATAATAGAGAACAAAATAAATGTCATTATAATATAATTGTACACGCTTACATAAATAATTTAAGGTGGTACCATTAATTTGCCGTCACCCTATATAAAACGGGTTTTTAAAAAGCAAGAAATATTGCATGTTTATTGTGATTTCCCGAGATATATTAGAAACGGCCCGGTGAGTCCTAAAGACTTGTTTTTGGACAAAAAGTAGTGATAGTGCAAGTAATCCGTACATGCTATCTTTGTGGCGTTATAATCAAATCTAACGCACGTTGTCCCTCCGGGATCCCGGCTCTTCAACATATCAATTCCATAGCAGAATAAATTAAAGTCGTACTTGTTATATTTCACAATTTAATTCAGTTTCCTGACACGTGTTTCAACCCTTGCGTATTATTATCAAAGGACAAGACAATACTAAATTTTACATGTCATTAAAATAAAAATTGACAGATGATGGGTTATTTTGGTCCTTAATTTACAGGTATTGGCCTAAGGTACAACTAAATTACAGGTGTGATTATAGAGGTATTTACATCTAAGTAATAAGATAAAGAAAATGATATTGTGTAAATTATGGGTTTTTTCGTTCGTACTTATTGAAGTGTTTATTGCATGTTTATCTTAAGTTATTAGGCTATTAAGTATTAGATTGGCACCTGAAGGTATTTCAATTTGATTGTTGACAACATTACATCGATTTTTTAAGGCTTTTTCATTGCTAATGTTTCTAATAGGTTGAGTTTTCTACCCTTGTCATGAGTATATATCGGTTTTATTTTGTTGGATATTGAGTGGTTATTTATTGTACAGTGGTCCGCTATTCCTGTTTTATTTTCTTTTTTTAAAATGGATGTATTATATTCTTTAAGCCTAGTTTTAAAGTTTCTACCTGTTTGACCTATATAAATTGCATGACAGTCATCACATTGTATTTGGTAGACCCCGCTATGTGTTAATTTAGTCTTTATTTTCAATTTTTGAATTAGCTATGTATTTACCTAGGTTATTTTTATTGACTTGTATGGGGATAAGTTTATGGTTTTTGAGTTTTTTGGAGATTTTTTGACTTGTGTGATCTGTATATCTGATTGAACTGTATTTCGCGTTTGATGGAAGGAGACGTCCTCGGTAGAGTAGTTAAACAACATAACACATGCATTTTAAAAAACAAAATAAAACAGGAATAGCGGACAACCGTATAATAAATAACCACTTAATATCCAACAAAATAAAACCGATATATACTCAACACAAGGGTAGAAAACTCAACCTATTAGAAACATTATCAATCAAAAAGCCTTAAAAAATCGATGTAATGTTGTTAACAATTAAATTGAAATACCTTCAGGTGCCAATCTAATACTTAATAGCTTAAACTTTAAATTTCTGACTTATCACTCGTACTTCTAGATTCTGTATCTTAACAATAATTGTTCTTCTCCTAACTTAAATTTCGATGTTTCTTTTAACGATCACTGGAGACCACCAAAGAATATAAAAAAATCTTTTAGGACCCTTATTGTGAAAATTTTATTATAATACCTTATTTGTATTTTATGTTGTATTCAAGTTTTATGTACGTTTATCTAACTGACTATAAGAACGATGATTGAGCTTTTCAAACGCTTTACTTTACTGCAATTATGCTGACATTGTCAACCATTTTGTTCTCCAGCTGTCAACGATCGACTATAAAATGACAGTGAACACGTTTTCACGTTTTCATTTTAACTGTGTTCGTCTCCCTATTTTAGTCTTTAAGGGTATATAAAATATAAGATCTGTTTTTTATAATTTTATTTTAAATCTAATTCTATTGTTTTCCCTACATAATGGGACGAACATAACACAAGTTGACGGGACCTTAGGTCTCCAATAATTAATTTTACAAATGAAATTTCAACATTATGTAAGTACAGACATTATTAATAATTTTATTTCATTACTAATTACAAATTTCTTTCTTATTACAGAATTTCTCATAAAACGCTAACAAAAATCTTTCTCTAATATGACCTAGAATGTCCAAAAGATTATTTTTATATATCCTGACTTATGACTTTCAAATGACGAATTTCTTCCCTTTTTAAATTCGACCACAAATTGACAGTGTCTTTTCAGAAATTTTGAATTAAATATAACATTTCACTTTCATTTACAATTTTAGTATGCTGATTGCATTCAATTTTTTAATATCTTTTCAAAATATTTTTTTAAAAAAGCTCCATCAACGTCATTTTCCAACAACAGTTTTCTCTCTACTGCTAATAATAACTGCAGCACTACTTTGGTCTCCTGAAGATGAAGGTTACTACCTTCGAAACATGTAGAGACGTTTTATTTTTAAAATTGAGCCTTTGATAGCTCACTATTAAATTAGTGGAGAAAGACTTTTTGACTTTCTTTCCCCTTTTCCCTATATTTCAACTCCACTTCGAGAATGGACTATTTCTTTAAATTAATAGCTTAAGATAAATATGCAATAAACACTGTCAATAATTACGAACGAAAAAACCCATAATTATATACACAATATCATTTTCTTAATTTTATTACTTAGATGTAAATACCTCTATAATTACACCTGTAATTTAGTTGTACCTTTGGCCAATACCTGTAAATTAAGGACCAAAATAACCCATCATCTGTCAATTTTTATTTTTTTTTAATGACATGTAAAATTTAGTATTGTCTTGTCCTTTAATAATAATCCGCAAGGGTTGAAACACGTGTCAGGAAACTGAATTAAATTGTGAATATTCATTTCACCAAGCATGTAGCCCATCACATATCAATTCCAATTAATTGGTGATCGACGTCTCCGCTTCTGGTTCAAATTCCGAAAAAAAGGGGTGCGACTGTTGTTTCCATATGAAATGGAATCAGCTTTAGTCAAACGTCGAGGAATAAAGATATTTTGAAACCAGTTACGACTTTATAATAATTTAGAATAAACTATTCGAATGACAGTTCCAATTTAAAATCATCGAACAGTAAATAACGCTTAGAAACATCCCGCATGGCATTGGCAATTATTCAACAGAAATGTTAATTTAAAACCGACCATAAAACTAGACTTTAATGCCTTAACTTGGACAATATAATGACATCGATTTACTTTTTACTTATTGCAAATTAAGTCTTTTTAGACGATTTTATCATATCGACAGCAAAAGGAGTCTAGTTACACCATCCAGAGATGTCGGCGCAGTATCGACGCGTGCAAGATGTCCGTTGGTGTTAGGTGTTTAAAGAATATTGTAGATAAATTATTGGAGAATCGCTCACATTCTAAAAATTTACTAAAAAATAGACGTACGTTTATAGTATACAGGTCTAAACAAAAAGATGTTTTTTGCCATAAGTTTAAGACACTCCGTGTGGTGACGGAATAGTATATTGCTCTAAATTAAGTTTTAATAATGAAGTCACATCTATTCTTAACATTTTTGTTCTGGTTCACCTCGATATCTTTATTTTTGTGTTAGATATGGATTTTTTTAAATAAATTTCTGTTCGAAGAACTGAGGTTGCTATGGAGGATGACAGTGACAGTTTTGTTGAATCATCCCATACTTGGACATGTCGTTTACGGCTTTCAAAAGCTATCAAATTATTTTTGGTAAATGAATATGTGTTACTTCTGATGTTGTCAAAGTCATTGCTTTAATCCAGAATGGACGGTAACAGTATTACGTGGCAAGGGTTTTAAACGTCGCAAGAAGTAACGTACAAAGGGCTGTAAATCGGTTTAATCAGCATGAGTATAGTAGAAGGAGTCAATGTGGTAGGAAGAGGTGTACGAATGAATGAACGAGATGATCGCTTTATTGCACTAAATGTTTTACGTGACCGAAGAGTGTAGGTAAAAAACAGATTGGAGGACGTACGGCAGCTCCAAGTAAGCGAGAGAACGATAAGAAGGAGGTTATCTGACATTGGAATACACGCACGGAGACCTGCAACCGAGCTAGGGAACATCAAAATTGGGACATTGATGAGTGGAGAATTATCCTATTTACTGACGAATCTAGGTTTTGTTTAAAATCACCGGACGGTCGTCGAAGAATCTATAGAAGAACAGGAAAACGGTTTGAGCAAAACCATTTTTCGCTTAGGGTAAGCTATGGCGGAGGCTCCGTTATGGTATGGGGTGGCATGCAGCTCGACAGCAGAACGGACTTGTTAATAGTCGGTTGAGGGGCAATGACAGTGGATAGATATATTCGTCAGGTTTAAGAACCACATGTTGTTCCCTTTGCTTCATTTGTGGGAGACGATTTCATGCTAATGCATGATTACGCTCGAGCGCATGTTACGAGAGTAGTTAATGAATATTTAGATGAGGTGGAAATCCTAAAAATGAATTGGCCCCCCAGCAGCCCCGACTTAAACCCGATCGAACATGTCTGGGCAGAGAAGGACGGTCGGGGGTACCTGGTCCAGCCAATTTACAGGAGCTTAGTGAAGTACTCATTGAAGAATGGTAGCAAATTGATCAAGATCATTAGTTCCTCATACAGAAAAATTATTGGAAATTGCAATGATTTTTTAAAAAATCCATATTTTTCACAAAAATAAAGATATCTAGGTGAACCGAAAACAAAAATGTTAATAATACTATACCTGTCGCTTAAAGCGATCTATTTGGAGCCCAAGAACCTGATAGACGTATTTTACATACGCACCTACTCGTTCAACAAACTTAAATTTAAGTAATGGTGAAAGATGTTTTGCACTATCGTAGGTACCATTACGATTTATTGTGAATATCGATAGCTCTGGTTCATCTCTACAACCGCGTACAAAAAATCGATGTTTCTTAATAAATTTAAGAAAAATGTAAATCACTTGCCTACCTCTTGTTATCGCCTTGCTGCACTTGCCACTACGAATAATCGGTACCACTCGCTCATCTCTACTACAGCGTACAAAAATCGACGCTTAATAAAATAAAAAAGGATGCAAATCATGGTGATTGGGCAGTTACTTTCCCTCTCGCGGTACTTGAACTCGGCCTTGCCTATACTCGGCGTAACTCATTTATCCTTGCTGCAGTTCATGAAGAAAAGTAAAAATTGTTTAATAACGATTTTATTCGTTTTTTAGGATGATTCATTACTTTAGGATACGATTCATTACAGGCATAATTCATATTTTAAAAGATTCGATTCCTGCTCTATTATATTATGCTGGTCTTTACCTAAGTTAATATTTTATTTTTTGCAGTTATTTATCAACAAATACTAGTTTAGCTTAATCGTTACAAATTAGTTAAAAGGACAGTAATTTCTAAAGCGCTGAAAAAATGCACGAGAAATGTTTAAAAAAGGCGCATTTTAATGCACCCTATTTAAAAAAAAATTCAAGGATATGCTTAAAATATGCAAATTATTTAGGGTCGGTATATGGATTAATTTTATAGTAATTATTGCGTTGAAACTACAGAGTGGCAAAAAAGTCGCGCATAATGCCTGTAACTTTTGATTTACCTCGTATACGAAAAAGTGACCTTTACCCGCACTTCTACCTTCATGAATTTTTTCTGTCATTTCTGGTTTGGTTGCCATAGAGACTAACTTTCTTTTTTTAAATGGAACATATGATTACATATTTGGATTCTATTTGGAAAACTCTGAATTTTTTGTATTTCAAATGTTCACCTATCTGCAAGCGTTTCCGAGATAATGACAGCTCAAAAATTAAAAACTTCCTAATTATAATTATTCCTACCTAATGCCCACCAGTTGAGTCAAGGTGTTTTCGTGACAGCGACCTAAGAGGTGTCAATTTTGAGTTCCTGTTTAATTTTCTGTTGTCTAATTTCTAATTTGTACACTATGGTTCATCTGAATGACAAACAACGAGTTAAAATTTTATTAATGAGCGGTTACGGAAATATGAAGAGATCCCAAGATCAGGTTTGTCAACTTTTCAATGAATTATATCCAAATAGGCCTCCAATAAATCAGTAAACGGCGTGTCGAGTGGAAAAGAAATTTCGAGAAACAGGCAGTGTTAGGGAACCCGCTAGATCAGGTAGACCTAAAACAGCAACCGGGGGAGACAAAGCTTTGAATATCATGCTCTTAATACATGAAAATCCAACACAATCATCCAGGCCAATGGCAATGGATTTTAATGGGTCTTATCAGTCAGTGAAAAATTTGTTTAAGCAGGAGAAGTTGCATCCCTACACCCTACAAGATAAAGTTGGTGCACGAGTTAAACGAGGACGACTTTGATAGAAGAGCTGAATTTTGTGAGCTGATGATCGAAAGATGCAATAACGATAATAACTTCGCAACAAATATCATTTTAGCGGATGAAGCTACTTTCAATTTAAATGGCATTGGTAATAGAGAGAATTATCGTTATTGGTCTGCTGAGAATACTCACTGGTTCCAGGAAGGTCATACTCAGAGACCCGAAAAAGTTAATGTTTGGGCGGGCATAGTTGGTAGACATATTGTGGGACCTTTTTTCATAGATGGTAACTTGAATGGCGAAAAATATCTGGACCTCCTCAGGAATCACGTATTTTGTTTGTTGCAAGCAACTTTTTAATAATTGCTGCTGTTATCTAATTTATGCTTTATACTTTTGATGTATTGATCAACAATTAATTTTTTCTCCGCGTAAATCTATAGAATTAACTTAATTTTCTTCCCTTATTTAAGCAATTTTACTTCCATGTACCAGCGGGGATATATAGTAACGGTAAAAAAAATCCAAAATAAAATGTTTATGTTTTAATTTAGTTGGAAAATTATAATTTTTGTATGAAAAATAGGTAAAACATACCATTTTTGATGGGGTACCTTCCTTAAGAACCTATTAGTTTGTAATATTTCTAAGAATAGTATTAATCTAGATAAAGGAGTAACAGGGACTAAAATTTCCGTCGACTCCACAAAATATGCGAATAAATACACCAGATATCAAAAATATGCAAATTTTTCCGAAATTATGAAATAATGCAAAAATCGCATTAAATGCAACTTGCATATTATCCGCCCTTTAGTTACTAGATACGTTCCAAATGTTTTCTTTAAACAAATTTGTTGTCGCAGGGCATGCTCTACCAAGCTAAATGATTTTGGATAACGCGCTTCTACTTGAAACAATGTTTAAACATTTTTTTCAAACATCTGCTGAAATTTGTTCTTCATTTTTGTGTACCATACCTATACCTAGCTAGTCAAGTTTCTGACTTAGTCAGCGTGCCATGCCCTGTTATTATCGGAATTGGTCTTCAAGATCACCCGATCTTCACCCATTGGATTTTTAATTGTAATGTATCACATATTATGTCAAAATGTTTGTTATATTTTACGTGTTGACATGTGTAACACATGAGTATTGAGTATCACACTGTCAATAAAATAACAAGTGAAGTGCAAAACAGATATACGGATAAAGGAATATTAATTTCTATTATAAAATGCGTATCATGTATTAATAAATTGTGTGCTTATTAACTGGTCCGTTGTACATCAATATGTTATAAACGACAAAAAATATGCAACCAGCACTAGCAGCTGATGGGATTAATGTTTTATGGGGCTTACAAGAACAGGACTAGTTCAATGCAATACATAATTCTCTTCATATTATGAGAAAAAGTAAACTTGATCTCTTCCCAGGTATTAATTTTTCCATTTTCTTTATCCAGTTGCTCACTTGAGCTTGGGAGTTAATAAATAATGGCCATCTTTCCGAATTGTCCATTACAATCCATATAATAGTTATTTATGATATACACTATCGGACATAAGTATTGCAACAAATTGAAAAATCAAAAATTTGCATAATATTTTGCGGACCAACGAGGGCCTGTTGTAAAAATCACAACAACATTGTTTTTCGAGTTGGCCGTGATCATATCTGATATAACAAAACATTATTCCATCAACAATTACGATTTTATAATTTGGCGTTCAGTAATTTGGTGTTTTTTAAACGACAAAAGTATTGCAACAAACATATTTTATTGCATTTGTGTAGTGGTTTTGGGAGTGAATCCTAGCTCGCAACTTAAAATTTGTTAACGCCAGTTCAAAGAAGTATTTTTGGAAATGGGAAAAGGAATTGCTGTGTCCAAAGATTTAAGATCACGAATTCTAAGAGCTTTTCAAGATGGAGAAAAACAATTAAGCTGCTATTGCTAGAAGGTTTTTGTTAATTCCCAGTACAGTTTCACGGATAATTTCATATTTTAATGTAAGACATTATTTAGATACTATTGCCAAGTCAGGTAGGCCAAGAAAAACACATGTGCGCACAGATAGGTTAATAAAACGCATTTCTGAAAACGATCCGTGGAAGTCTGGTCCTCAATCAAAGCCGAACTACCTGATATAAACATTTCCTGCAGAACGATTCAAAGAAGGTTAGTGCAGGCAAAGTTATATAGTAGGAGACCAGCAAAAAAACCATTAATTTCTGCCAGAAATAAAGCTGCTAGGCTTGCATTTGCACGAAGGCATATCGACTAGACTGCCGCTGACTGGAAAAAGGTTCTTTTTAGTGATGAAACACGTTATAATATTTTTAATTCTGATGGCATGAGACGAGTTAGAAGACCTGTAAACCAGCGTTTCAATCACAAGTATGTAACGCCTACAATAAAACATGGCAAAGGTAGTGTTGTTTTGTGGGCTTGCTTTTCGTCTGGGGGGATTGGTTCTCTACACTTTATCGATGGGATAATGGACAGGTTCATGTGCAGAAACATTATGGAAAACGTTATGCTTCCTTTCGCAGAATGGGAAATGCCCTTACGGTTCATTTTTCAGCATGATAATGATCCGAAACACACGTCAAATCATGTGCAAGAGTGTTTCAGACAGAACAATATTGGAGTTTTAGACTGGCCTGCGCAATCTCCCGACTTGAACCCGATAGAAAACCTATGGGAAGAAGTAGAACGACGAATACGAACCGAATTATTTCCCAATAAACAAGCACTGATGAATAAAATTTCAGAGGTTTGGAGAAATTTGCCACTTTCTGTCTTAGAAAATTTAATCAACTCCATGCCGAGAAGATGTGCAAAGGTTATAGCTAACAATGGATATGCTATTCGTTATTAAACTTGTGTATTTTTTTAAATGTTATTCTTGTTATTTTAGCGTGTTTAAATTGTTCGTTCTTTGTTTATTTAATCAGTTAACTCTAATAATAAAAAATTTTGCAATACTTTTGTCGCCACTATTTCTTAATAAATTACTCTGAGAATTATTTACTGCATATGTGGTTTTAAATCCTACTTCAAAGAAGTT
The DNA here is from genome assembly GCA_963920685.1 of Polydrusus tereticollis. Taxonomy (NCBI): domain Eukaryota; kingdom Metazoa; phylum Arthropoda; class Insecta; order Coleoptera; family Curculionidae; genus Polydrusus; species Polydrusus tereticollis. Next base: position 3,142,720 of record OY987332.1, on the reverse strand, counting down.
TTTGTTTCATTATCACAGTCTCAACTATTAAGAAAACGACACTAAAGTTTAAAGAAATACGAAAATTTTTTATTAATTACAATTTAAATTTGTTTTTAATTTGTTGCAATACTTATGTCCTCTTGTGTAAGTGTTAAAGTACATTTTCAAGGCACTCATTTGAAAGTTTGCAGAATGAGCAAACGAATTCTGCAATTCAAATGAGTGCCTTAAAAATACTTCTACAAATATCTTTTTCTACAAACTGCAATAAAAAGCCTAAATTAAATTGTACTATTAATTTTAATATTAATGAATAAATTACAAATGTTTTTTAACGTTTACTTTCAATGTTTGATATTTTACTTCGATAGAAATGGTACTTTGTGCATTTATTTCCTTCTTATAAACTACGCTCACATTATTAAATATAGACCAGGGTAGAAGCCTTTGAAAATGGTAAAAAGTGAAAAAAAAATAATAGTAGGATGAAACCCATTGGAAAAGGAAGAGAATATAACAAAAATAAAAGAAAAAATAATTTACGGGCGATTTAAGATCGGGAAGTGGAAGGGGTGAGTTTTTAAGGGTAAAAAACGGTTTATTTCGATTTGCGCCAAAACTACAAGTATTATGGAAAAAAGTTAAATAGCAAAGTTGTAGGTAATGAAAAGATCTATATCTTGTATCTACACTTTTTTCACATAACCTCAAAATTTATGTGAAAAATTCAAATAACCAAGTTTTTGGTTTAATATTTTTATCTTTTATAAAAAAAATATAAAAAATTTTTTTTTTTAACGAAATTTGGTGAAAATTTACCTTTTTATGTCCCAAACACACTGTAATTTTTTTGATTTAAAATATTCATTTTTTCACCTTATTTCGACTTAATATCGAAAAATCACCCTTATTTTCAATCGAAAATTCTCGCGTCAAAGTATCCGCTTTTTTAAAAAAGTCGGTAAGCTTTTTGTTTGTTGAAATCTCTACTTTCTGATGGTGTGAAAAAAAATACATTACTACGGTAAATGTTCTCAAAAAATGCAAAAAACGAAAAAAACTCGAATCCGGATTTTTTCCTTTTTGTCACTGAGTACAATTTTGAGCTATTTAATAAAATGTATACTTTAATTACTCAAAAAACGTTCTATTCCATGTTACATTGATAAACAAAAAATTGCAAGTTGAAATATACTACAATAATTGACAACTAAATAAGTTAATGTAGTTAATATTTAATTAGACATCTACAATATTTTGAGAAAGTTGTAGAATCTTCTTTAAATTTTTTAAATTATCAGCTCCAAGCTTGGCTGGGTAACGACCTGACAGCAACAGATTGGGGCTTGAAACAACATCAGCGTGGCATTATGCCCAAATTTACAGAAAAGGAATTAATTCCGGAAGTATTGCTCAAAACTGTTTGCTGCAGTTGTGAAACTGGATGTAGCAGTTTAAAATGTGGCTGCCGAAAACATGGCTTGAAGTGCACAAATTTGTGCTCAAATTGTCATGGTTCGGAAAAATGTGCGAAGGTGGAAGAAAAAAGCTACGAGGAAATTGATGGTTTAGATGAAATTGTGGAAGAAGAAACAAAGCAGACTATAAATAATGATGGAGTCGAAGACGATAATGGTCTTGAAGATTTCGAAGATCGACTAGAAACGGGAAGGTTTGTCGAATCTAACGATGGAGAAATGCCATCAAAGAGATAAAAACTAATGGATAAGTGATTAGAATTTAAGATAATGAATTTAGAAATAACATAAATGTAATTAGAATTTAATAATACAACTATTTTACTGAAAAAAATAGCAGCAGTCACATTTTTTAGATGAAATTTCCTTTAAATCCTACCTTCAATTATATTTAAAACAACTATTTTTGCATGTTTTTTGCAATCTTGATGTTTTATGGATTTGTAATTTTTTTGTTTATCAATGTAACATGAAATAGAACGTTTTTCGAGTAATTAAAGTATAAATTTTCATAAATAGCTCAAAATTGTACTTAGTGACAAAAAGAAAAAATTCCGGATTCGAGTTATTTCGTTTTTTGCATTTTTTGAGAACTATTACCATAGTAATGTATTTTTTTTTACACCATCAGAAAGTAGAGATTTCAACGAACAAAAAGCTCACCGACTTTTTTAAAAAAGCGGATATTTTGACGCGAGAATTTTCGATCGAAAATAAGGATGATTTTTCGATATTAAGTCAAAATAAGGTGAAAAAATTAATATTTTAAATCAAAAAAATTACGGTGCGTTTGGGACATTAAAAGGTAAATTCTCACCAAATTTCGTTAAAAAAAAAAATTTATAAAAGATAAAATAAAAAACAAAAAACTTGGTTATTTGAATTTTTCGCATAAATTTTGAGGTTATGTGAAAAAAGTGTAGATACAAAACTTGTAGACCTTTTTATTACCTACAACTTCGCTATTTAACTTTTTTCCATAAGACTTGTAGTTTTGCCAGAAATCGAGATAAACCGTTTTTTACCCTTAAAAACGCACCCCCTACCACCTCCCGATTTCAGATCGCCCGCAAATTATTTTTCCGTTCATTTTGGCTATATTCTCTTCCTTTTCCTATAGGTTTCATCCTACTATTATTTTTTTCGGTTTCAAAAATTATCGACCCTGGTCTAATAGTATAAATAGTTAAATAGAACTTGAGATGGGCGTGGTCTTAAAAAATGTTCGCCACTCTGGATCACTATGTATAAGTTCAAAGATAATCCATGATCTCGCAGACAAAGATAAAGCTTGGCGAGCTTATGGCATCTATTATAATTATAAGGATGGCTGCCGGTAAATTGGTATCGATCGATACGGATCGAAATTGAAAGTGGATGCCTCGACATAGTAATAATAATAATAATATTAATAAACTGAAGTAAAGTACACGAGACACGATATGCTGCCGGACATCTTCGCCTAGTTCTCTTCCGACGTTATGGGAATTATGGGTTAGGAAGGAATATGGAGCTTCACCGCATGTTTTGCTTAATAGTATTAGAATACGTGACTGGTTGTTATTATGGCTAAGAGGATTGAGATGAGTGCTTTTTATACAGTATCTAACGCGTTTTGCACGTCTCGGTATATTTTTGTTGTATTCTCGAGCGTTTCGGAGATATTGAGGCCGGTTTGTACCGTTCGCCTAAACATTAAAGAAAAAATAGTTTCTGGGACACTTCCCAAGTAGCATTTATAGACACAAATTCTTTGCTGAGAAACGTTTCGAAACATTTTCGATTAAAATGATAAGATTGGAGACACATGTGTTTCGAAACTTTTGCGACGCATTTTCGAATTCATTTACTAGAAACAATTAAGAACTGTTAGTTTCGAAATATTTTCCAAACTACAGTGTCGACACATTTACGAAACGCACGGAAGAAATTTTTCGAAACATTTTTGGATTGAATTATGAAATTGTGTTAAGACACATGTGCTCCCAAATTGTAGCGACACATTTTCGAATTAAGCTAATCAAAACAAATTGGTATTCTTCTGTTTCGAAATATTTGCCAAACATTGATATCTATTTAATTACGAGACTTGTGAAAAAAACAATTTTCGAAACTGCCAGAAACATTTAAATCCCGGAACAATTAATTACTATAACCTATAGTTTCTACATTGGAGTTATTTTAGTTTTTGATATTTTAAATCCTCTTGAATCATTTTACGTTTTTTATTTGTTATAATATGGGGAGAAAACAACAGTTTAAACATTCCTCGCGGTTTTACAAAACACTAAAAAGGAAAAAGAAAGAATTTGAAATTCAAAAGAAAAAAATTAAGCCACAACCTGATTTTTCAATTAGTGATGTCCCATTGACATCTCGATCCACGGCAACCACGGCATGTAAGTTCTTTAAAAATAAGTAGTTGTACATTTTTTAAACTATTCACTTTTACCGTAGTGCAAGAAATGAAGATGTAGATGTCAATAAACTGGGAGCGTCTTAAGAATATAAAGCTAAATTACTAAATTGCACGATAAAATTTATTTCGTCATTGATTTTTGGATCTTCTTTGCAATAAACTATACAAAATAAATCTATCACTTATAGAAAATACTCTTTGGTGACAAATTCATTATGGCGAAATTATGCTGTCTTCATTTATTGTTTACTTTGTTTTATTTTATTACAACCTACAGGTATAATATCTTATTATTTGTTTCCCTAATGTTTCCATTTTGACAATTCACATTTCCAACACTCAGCGCCCTCTTTATAAAATGAACGATCACTCTAGACACATTTATAGAAACATGTTCGAAACTTTCCGAAAAATTTTCGAAATATTTTCGATACAAGTTTCGATTTTGCGTCGAAACAGCGAAAGTCACAGCCTGTGCCAACCACTTGGAAACACGTGCTAATGCGCCATTTAAAATGTATACGTTTCAAAAATATTTCCATACTTGTTGCCAATAATTTCCAATTTGTTTCGGAAACAGAAACAATAGTTTAGTCAGCGTTTCTTAAACTGTGTTCCGCGGAACCCTGGGGTTCCGTGAAGATCATTTAAGGGTTCCGCGGACCTAACGTGATTTTTTACTAATGCCTCGACGAAATTAAAAAAACAGTGAACTATCGAAAGAAATAATCGTTTATTCAAAATACTCTGTGAGGACATAGGAAGTGTACATACATATCTCTTCTTTTACATACTGAGATCAGATGGTTATCTCGAGGAAAGATACTAACTCGTATTTTTGAGCTAAGAGACGAGGTGCGTGCTTTTTTTAGAACATAATTTCGAATTGAAAGTTAAATTATTTGATAGAAATTGGCTTCTTAAAATTGCCTATTTAGGCGACATTACTAAGATCAATGAACTGAATTTAACCTTTCAGGGCAAACAAGTAAATGTATTTACTGCCCACGAGAAAATTGTTGCTTTCAAGAAAAAGATATAATTTTGGAAAAGTTCTATGCGGTCCAATAAGTTAGATTGCTTCCCAACAATAAAAGGTTTTTCAGAAGAAGAAGGGGTTAAAATAGGGGAGACATTTATTGAAGAAATTATTCAGCACCTGACAGGTTTGAGTGAAGCTTTTAATCAGTATTTTCCAAATGAAGAACAGATTAAAAATCAAAATGAATTGTGGATTAAAAACCCATTTATTGCCAATGCACGACCTTCCACCATGTCAGCAGAAGAATACTAAACTTTTATTGAAATGACAGCTGATTCATCGTTGCAAGAAAACTTTAAATTAATTCCGTTAGTGGAGATCTGGTGCAGTTTAAAAAATGAATATCCACAATTGTCGCAAAAGGTCGTGTTGACGTTACTACCATTTGCAACTACATATATGTGCGAAACAGGGTTCTCAGCTTATGTGTCGACAAAAAATATATACCGCAACAGACTTGATGCCGAATCTGATATGAGAATTCAACTTTCATCCATAAAGCCTTATATTAAGTATATCTGCGATAATAAGAAGCAGTCCCACTCATCTCATTAAAATTGAAACTTAAGAGTTCTGCAAATACGTTATTTTATAAATCAGGGGTTCCACGATAAAAGTGGACATTAAAAAGGGTTCCACGTATCAAAAAGATTAAGAAACGCTGGTTTAGATACATTTACCATAATGTGTCTAAAAATGCTACTTGGGTTAAGTCATCTATTCGTAAAAATAATTAGTGATTAACCTCAAAGTTTATTGGGTGTTTTTAGCTTTGCCAGCCTTAGTTAAACATAGGAAATCCCTGGCGTCCCGGGCGGAATTTCGAGAAAAAAAAAATAAAAAATAAAAACCAATTTATAGCATGTCGAAAAAAAAATTTTTCTCGAAAACGAAGTAAGATTCGAAAAAATATCAAGAGCCAGAAAAGTTGTATTTTTAGCTGCTTAACCCGAAAACAATATAAAAATTTTAAACAAGTCAGTGGCGTACATTTTTCTTGTCAATATCATTCGTGAGGCTGTCCCCCGGAACGCCCTGTATACCTTATCTAGGCAAGTTGTTAAGAAACTCCTTTTTTTTAATTTCCAGCAAATTCTCTTGGCCGTATTTACTGGGAATATATTTTTTCTAGCGCTGCACCATGAACGGTTTATGAGATACAACCACTTACCTCGCTTAGTTGCCCATTCTGTACACATTACACTACTTCTTGTCTTATCATTCACTAATCTTATTTTGACGGGAAGTGCCGGAGCAATTCAACGTACCAAGCCTCAAAAAACGCCAAAGACTGTTGCGATTTTAATTATTTTTTTTCACATTAATCTATATATCATCGGAAATTGATTTTGTTTCTTATTAAAACCAAGCTCGTCTCGTTTCGATACTTGTCACTCACTACAAAGCAATTTTACGTAAATAAAAGCTTAACCGCGCCCAACCACAATTGCATGGGCCTTTTTTCTATAATGCACCGTGCCTAACGCTTTCGCGGATAATTTTGCAAAATACGTGGGCTCTTGAAAAAAGGTTCGTTCGTTTGCTGCCGAGATATCGTTAGTTATATTTTTTTTTTAATTAATTAAAATCATTGAGGTTTGAACAACAAGAAATTAAGAAGAAGCTAAAGAAGAACCTTTTTTTTAATGCCCGTCCGTTACTGAAATAAATTTGGTACAAATGTAGTGAAAGTAACGACCCTGATTAACCATATTATTTGGTACAAATGTACTCTAAGCTACATCCCTTGCAATTTTGCATGGGTGTAAGGTACCACGAGGAAAGCTTAATTCTATAATAATAATAATAATAATAGTAAGTTTATTTTAAATAGTTACAGTATAATAAACATGTTAATATGTTATTTATATTTATTCATATATTCCCCATAAGTCGTGCTTGTTAGGGGCAAATCTTATTTATTTAATAGTATTTAAAATTATAAATATTTAAGAATATTTCTGTAAAAAGTTGCAAGTATTAAATAAACGCTACTTTCTCGATGATAGATTATTAAATTTCTGAAAAAGATTAATAATTATATAATTGATTTACAATAATATTAAATAGCATTAATTAGTTATAGCGTTTTCAAAAATATTTTTAAAGCGTTTGTTTCTAATATAAATGTTCTTATTTCAATTTTGTATTTTTTTAATGAAATAATTTTTTTAATATTCGTTGGTAAATAATTATTTAAATAAAAGCATAAATACTTAAAAGTTTTTTGTCCTACGGACTTATTTATTTTAGGATTTATTGATATTTCATTTTTATAACGTGTATTATGGTTATGTTCTTTAAATTGCATAAGGTTTTTATTTTTAAAAATATATATTAAAATATTATTAATGTAAATTTATCCAACGTTCATCTTTTCTGTTTCTGAATATAATTCTTTTGAAGGATAAAGGTAGTCCTTATTAAATATAATTTTCAAAAATCTCTTTTGTAATATTTCTAATTTTTTAATCAGAGTTCCGCTTATTCCTCCCCAACCTAAAATTCCGTAATATAAATGAGTTTTGACTAATGCATAGTATAATATTTCTAGATGTTTTATATCCAGAAATTTTTTAATGTTTTTAAAAATTGGTAATAAGCTTCTCAATTTTTTAATCAAATATTCTACTTGAAAATTCCGATTTAATTTACTGTCAAAAATTATTCCTAAATAGGTTACATAATTAACTTTTAAAATTTGAATGTCATCGCTTATTTTGATGCTATTCATATTTTGTGGTACATTATTTAGGTGTAAAGTAAAAGGAAGATGATTTGTTTTTTTAAAATTAATTGTTAATAAATTATTATCGGGGGTAAGTGCACAAGTGCATCAAAATTACCGATAATTTTTGAATGAAATGTGTTTTTTTATAATTGCAAGAATTTGTTTTCATATTTTCGCTAAAAAGCCCGACTCCGCAGGAGGAGGGCATTTTCGTAAAATATGAAAACAAACGATTGCAATTTGTAAAAAAAACACATTGAATAAAAAAATTATCTGGTTATTTTTATGCACGAGTGTAATTTATTTGAATATTTCCCAAATTAATTAAGAACTCGAATCAAGTAAATTTAAATATTTTATTTAACAGAAAATACTAACAATAAAATTAAAATGCTTAAAAATTACAAGAATTGCAATGAAAAGTACAATTATTGTAATTAACAATATTTTGCTTTGAATTCGTAGACATGGTGGTTGATGCAGTCAACGAGCGAGAGCTTATTTCGGCGGGGGACTCTCTTGAGCTTGACGGTTGGTCATTGTCCCGCATTTTTTCAATCATTTTTTGACGTTTGTTAACAATAAAATCCCGCTTTGACGTTTCGTCAACAATATAAACTTGCGATGCAATTTTCGATTTCTGGCAGTGCTGTTTTCAATAGTAATATGTTAAGTGCATGTAAAATTGCTGAAAATCATGCATGAAGGTTTGTTGCCCTAGAAACAGCTTGAATGCATTTTTATTGTTATTTACCAAAAAGTGCCCGACCGAAGGGAGGGCACTTTTTAAGGTAAATAACAATAAAAATGCATGAAAGCTGTTTCTTTAGGGCAACAAATCTGAGTGCATGATTATCAAGCCATTTTACATGCACGAAATATATTTTTTAGACTATTTCCTGAATCATTTTGATAAATTGACGCGAAATTGTCAAAGCAGAAATTTCAACTTGTTGTGACAGTGACGGTTATTCTCGTAGGTAACCAACAATGAAAAACCAGAAGAGTGCAATTTTCAGCTCAATCGCGACCGAGGGCTGATTTTCACCGAAAATCAAGTGAAAAGCGCATTGTAGTTACAGTATATGAGGGAAATAGTCGCTGTAATTTTGCGAAAATTGCATTTCTCTTATGGGAACTTTAACATATGAGGGAAATATTCAAACCAATTTTTTATAATTTTAATTTTCTTATTTAAATTGTCCCAATTTATATCGCTATAAAAAAATAGCAGTATTATCTGCAAAACTATGAATTTTCCCATCGCAATTTATACTAAATAAATCATTAATATAAATATTAAAAAATAACGGTCCTAAAATTGTCCCTTGAGGAACACCATATTAAATACTTTTGAATAGCTTTCTTCTTTATCTTTTTTAACATAAGTTGGTCTATCTTTAAGATATTTTTCAATTAATTGTAATTGCTTTCCTCTAAATCCAATGTTTTCAATTTTTTTTAATAGTAAATTATGGCTAACCGTGTCAAAGGCTTTTGCTAAATCCAGAAAAATACAAATAGAAGGTGTTTTATTATCTAATGCATTATATATTATTTGTTCTGTTAAACAGCAAATAGCATCTTTCGATTTTTTTTTTTTGAAGCCCAAATTGCTTTTTAGAAATAAAATTAATTTTTTCTAAATAATAATTATCAATTTGCATTTTAAAATTTTTTTCAAAAACTCTAGCTAATGAAGATATTAATGTTATAGGCCTATAATTACTAATTTTACTTGAATCTCCATTTTTAAAAATAGGTTTTATCACACCAATTTTAAAAGCTTCTGGATATAATATACATACAGGGTCGTTGGTATGTATGGAAACGGTCGATTATTTCTTAAAGTCGAACAGTCAGCAAAAAATATTTTAGATAAAAGTTTTAGGGTTTTTTAAGGTGTATTAGAATTGAAAAAAGATAAATATACAGGTTGAGTCAGAAAGCCGTAGAGAAACAAAGTCACTTTTTTTTAAATGGGACACCCTATATCTTCGAATATTTTTGAATTTTACATAAAATAACAATTATTTTTCAATACGTGCATTATAAGTCTAAACTTAATAGTTTCCGAGATATCGACTTTTGAAATATGACATTTTTGAACTTTGACAGCTTCTAGCTTTCTAACGGTACTTTTTAGAATAAAACGGCTTACATGTCCCTATCTTACTTTTTTACGTTCTTCCCAAAAACATCAACTTCCGGTTAAACCGGATGTAAGTCAAAAGCCGGAAATACAGTACTTCCGATTTAACCGGAAGTTGGTGTTTTTGGAAAGATCATAAAAAAGTAAGATAGGGACATGTAAGCCGTTTTACTCTAAATCATACCGTTAGAAAGCTAGAACCTGTCAAAGTTGAAAAATGTCATTTTTCAAAAGTCGATATCTCGGAAACTATTAGGTTTAGATCTATAATGCACTTATTAAAAAATAATTGTCATTTTATGGTAAATCCAAGAATATTCGAAGATATAGGGTGTTCCATTTAAAAAAAGGTAACTTTGCTTTCCTACGGTTTTCTGACTCATCCTGTATACTTATTTTTTTAAAGCTCTAATACACCTTACAAAACCCTAAAACTTTTATCTAAAATATTTTTTGCTAACTGTTATACTTTAAGAAATAATCGACCGTTTCCATACATACCAACGACCCTGTATACTTGTTTTAAACATTTTATTTATAAGAAAAGTTAGTGGCCTAGAAATAGTAGTTTAAATATATTTTAATATTTCTGTGGTTATACCATCGACACCAGGAGATCTTTTTAATTTTAAAATATCAATTATATTTTCAACTTCTTGATGATTAGTTTCTTTTAAATAAAATGAGTCAATATTGTTTATTTTCTTATTTAAACATGTGTTACATTCATTGCTCTTATTTGCTAGATTTTCACCAAGTAATTTAGAAAAATATTCAATAAAGTTATTAGCTATACGTTTCTTGTCCGTAATTGACTAATTCTCAATTTTAATTTCGCTTGTACTTTTATGTTTTTGATTTTTATTACATACTTTTTTAATGGTTTTCCTCATATCTTGATTTTAATTTTGGCATTTATCAATTTCATGTTTATAAAGATTAGCTTGTGTCTCTTTAATTAGTTTAGTTAATTTGTTTTTATAAATTTTATATTTATATAATAAAAATCGATCATTCTTATTTTTCTGTTATTTTTTATAGAGCTCGTTTTTTGTCTTAATTTTTAAATTGTCCGTAGAGCAACAGATATAGCGAAAAAACTGATATCATTTTGTTTAAATAATGAAACTTCTAGTATAAACAAATGGAGTAATGAATTTTTCAGAAGTATGGTTTTATAGGTATTGTTTTCCCCTACAAAATGCCTTTTTAATTTTTTCTGTAGTACAAAAATAAAAGAAGTTACAAGCGAAAAACCGATTTAACTAGCTCGCTTTTCGTTCCCAGAAAAATTACAATTTGCCTGGACTAATAAGAGGGTACATTAGAGGTTTATAAGTTTAAACTATAAATTATATGTACTTAAATTTGTATAGGTAGGTTCGCAGAAGAACAGAGGCGTCTATTGTTCTAAAAAAAAACACGGTTTTCGGTATAATAATGGTGTTAATTTAAAAGTCGTTTATCAAACAAATAAGGAAAAAAACGTAAATTCTCAGCTGTATACGTTAAATAGCACGCTGTAACTAACACTATTGAGATATTAAAGAATCGTTGACCCTTCTAATGCCTCCCTAGTCTTTGGTTTTACCTAAAGACTTAATCACTATCTAATCACAAACCATTATTATACAAGATTATCGCTAACCAAATTTGGTAACTTCAACCAATCATTAACTGGCTCCAATCGCCAATCTCATTTAACCTAATATCAGTGCTAACGACGATTTAAATATAAAATTGATATAATTTCCCTGTATTGCCCAATATACGCCGTAAGATATATAGTTTTAAGTTGTTTTTTTCTGCGATACTTCCGTTACAAAGTTTAAGAACCTCTATCTAGCTGATCGTATTTTTTTTAAATTGTATTGAACTTTCAAAGTTATTTATGATGTGTAATGTTAAAAGTGTCATTTTAACATGCGCATCATACAATATTTTATCTACAAGCACTACCAAATTTAAAATTAAAGCCATAAATATCCAAAATCGACATTAAAACCCCATCTCAAAAGAATTCAGGTTACCATAATTTTAGGCATGTATTTAAGGCAAAGCATAAAAGAACCTCAGTCTTTTTCCTTTGGGAGGCTGCAGCTGGGTAGTGGGGAGAAATAGGACAAAATGTACACGCACTCTATTTTGATCCAATCTACTTGATATATATCATACCTTTTAGGACACCAATTAAAATAAGAACATAAAATTAAGTTGTTACACCCTGTATAATTGTTAGAATTATTTGCTGCTGACAGTGAGTTTTTAACATCATCTCTATAAATTAGCTTTAGAATTACTGAAGCACACTAGAATAGAGCTGTTGTGAGTCAGAAACCTCATCAATTAAGTTTCATTTATCATATAAGTAAGAGCCGAATCATAGTAAAATAATAACTATTATTGTCTGGGCGAACCAAAAATAACAACTCATAACTGTGATGGCATTACAACATACGGCAGTACCGTGTAAAATTAATTTTTAACTGTAATACACCAAATTAAATTTGCAAATGACTAGCTTTAATATATTTTTCTCTGAAAAATTATATACAGGGTGTTTCAGAAGTACGGTACGTAACTTAAGGGGGTGATTCCTTATGATATTCTAAGAGAAAAAGTTTATATGAACATGTGTCCGGAGTTGCCCCGTTTTTGATATACGCTATCGGACATAAGTATTGCAACAAATTGAAAAATCAAAAATGTGCATAATATTTAGCGGACCAACGAGGGCCTGTTGTAAAAATCACAACAACATTGTTTTTCGAGTTGGCCGTAATCATATCTGACATAACAAAACATTATTCCATCAACAATTACGATTTTATAATTTGGCGTTCAGTAATTTGGTGTTTTCTGAACGACAAAAGCATTGCAACAAACATATTTTATTGCATTTGTGTAATGGTTTTGGGAGTAAATCCTAGCTTGCAACTTAAAATTTGTTAGCGCCAGTTCAAAGAAGTATTTTTGGAAATGGGAAAAGGAATTGCTGTGTCCAAAGATTTAAGATCACGAATTCTAAGAGCTTTTCAAGATGGAGAAAAACAAACTGCTATTGCTAGAAGGTTTATGTTAATTCCCAGTACAGTTTCACGGATAATCTCATATTTTAATGAAAGACATCATTTAGATACTATTGCCAAGTCAGGTAGGCCTAGAAAAACACATGTGCGCACAGATAGGTTAATAAAACGCATTTCTGAAAACGATCCGTGGAAGTCTGGTCCTCAAATCAAAGCCGAAGTACCTGATATAAACATTTCCTGCAGAACGATTCAAAGAAGGTTAGTGCAGGCAAAGTTATTAGTAGGAGACCAGCAAGAAAAACATTAATGTCTGCCAGAAATAATTGCACGAAGGCATATCGACTGGACTGCCGCTGACTGGAAAAAGGTTCTTTTTAGTGATGAAACACGTTATAATACTTTTAATTCTGATGGCATGAGACGAGATAGAAGACCTGTAAACCAGCGTTTCAATCACAAGTATGTAACGCCTACAATAAAACATGGCAAAGGTAGTGTTGTTTTGTGGGCTTGCTTTTCGTCTGGGGGGATTGGTCCTCTACACTTTATTGATGGGATAACAGGTTCATGTATTATGGAAAACGTTATGCTTTCTTTCGCAGAATGGGAAATGCCCTTACGGTTCGTTTTTCAGCATGATAATGATCCGAAACACACGTCAAATCATGTGCAAGAGTGGTTCAGACAGAACAATATTAGAGTTTTAGACTGGCCTGCGCAATCTCCCGACTTGAACCCGATAGAAAACCTATGGGAAGAAGTAGAACGACGAATACGAACCGAATTATTTCCCAATAAACAAGCACTGATGAATAAAATTTCAGAGGTTTGGAGAAACTTGCCACTTTCTGTCTTAGAAAATTTAATCAACTCCATGCCGAGAAGATGTGCCAAGGTTATAGCCAACAATGGATATGCTATTGGTTATTAAACTTGTGTATATTTTTAAATGTTATTCTTGTTATTTTAGCGTGTTTAAATTGTTCGTTCTTTGTTTATTTAATCAGTTAACCTTAATAATAAAAAATATTGCAATACTTTTGTCGCCACTATTTCTTAATAAATTACTCTGAGAATTATTTACTGCATATGTGGTTTTAAATCCTACTTCAAAGAAGTTTTTGTTTCATTATCACAGTCTTAACTATTAAGAAAACGACACTAAAGTTTAAAGAAATATGAAAATTTTTTATTAATTACAATTTAAATTTGTTTTCAATTTGTTGCAATACTTATGTCCGATAGTGTATGTATTTTAAATTAAAAATAAAATATTTTTTTAAATATGATTGACTAAACATTTATTTGCAAATATTTTTAATATACCTTATTTAGGCAAATTGTAAAGAAACCCCCATTTTTCGACTTACATAGCGGCCATTTAACAAATTTGAAAATAATTTCCAGCATTTCTCTTGGCCGAAATTGATTGTGGCGTCATCTTTTTTTTACTGTTAAAAGTTAAGAGGAAATTTTTTATGTATTTTTAATGTAGCGTGGTTATCAATTGCATTTAAAAATAATCGAGTAGTACGAGTAGTAAAAGTATCGATTTCTACATTCCAATTAAACCTTGGTAAGTTCTTATACTATTGCTGAACACAGAAACAACTGTTAAGTTCCTCAAAAGCTTATAATGATTATTAAAATTCTTGTAATTGCGTGCAATAATACAGTATTCTATAAATAAATGTATTAAGCATATAACGGACACGTTAACAGTACCTATTAACGAGGCGTTATAGCCCATTACCAATCCCCGTATAATAAACACCTTGGGTCCCTGGTGTTATTCACTGTTTAACCTCCCGACCCGCCCGACTTGCATACATGTGACCGGGCGAAAAATTGATATAAACGGGGGTATAAACCGACACGATCTTCTATAACAAACTCTATAATGTATAAGGTTCTCCATTAATATAGAGATTACGTGAAATGAAGGAGTACGCATGCAAGACTACTAATTTGTCGATAAGATCTTTTTAGATGGATAGATAGGTTACGGGTATCTAGGGAGAGGTTTGAGGTTAAGTGTACGTTACTGTTATACAGGGTGTTGCGAAAAAAATCAGGATGAGTCTTCCTGCTTAAAAATATAAAAAAAAAATGTCCGAAAATGCTTCGTTTCGGAGACACAGGGTTTTTTCTAAATAGTTTTTGAAATAATATCGATAGGTGAACGAGAATTGGTAACTAGGGCTTGTTTTGGAAATGCGAAACTCGAATTTGATGTTAGTAAGACTGCTCCCACTTGTAGAGGGCGCTACCTGTCTACGTACTTCGCATTAGACATTAAACTGCCTACATAACAGTGTTATCAAAATAGAAAGCGGCAGTGGCGTACATATTTTTTGTTCCCCTTATACACTGCGTCCATCAATTATGGAATAAGTAAAAAAGTACTCAAATTTTAAACATCCATATATCCATCAAAATTATATCAATCCACTCAATTTTTGATTTATTAGGTAGGCCGTCCCTTGGACTACTTAGCACAAAGTATTTGACCTTACTTTATGTCTTTTTTATACAGGATCATGGATAAGATACCAAGCCATGTAAAATGTGCTGATTTTAAAATTAATGTGTGGAAGATACGAAGCAATGGAAATTGAATTTTATTAGTGTACTGGTTACAGCTTTATGTTAGGTACTTACTGTACAAATTACAGCGCAGTGCCGTTCGTGTCAATTAAAAAAAAAATAAAAAAATAAAAAATGGAATAGGTAAAAAAGTACTCGAATTTTAAAATCAATATCTTCATCAATCCATTCAATTTTCAGTTTATTAGGTAGGCTGTCCCTTGAACTACTTAGAACAATGTGTTTGACCTCACTTTATGTCTTTTTTATACAGGATCATGGATAAGATACCAAGCCGTGTAAAATGTGCTGATTTTAAAATTAATGTTTGGAAAATACGAAGCAATGAAAATGGAATTTATTAGTGTACTGGTTACAGCTTTATGTTAGGTACTTACTGTACAAATTACAGCGCAGTGCCGTTCTTGTTAATTAAAAAAAATTAAAAAATCGTGATATAACACTAACTTAACAATAGTAATAACAATTTAAAGAAACAACTTAATTATAAGAATAAAAATTATTAACGCGTATTTCCTCCACGGGCATTAATGACAGCTTGACAACGATTTGGCATACTGAGAATCAGATTTCTTATAAAAACCTGATCCATATTTTTCCATATTCTTTTTAGCGTCAATCTCAGCTGAGCCAAAGTTTCTGGTGGGTTAGCTTCTGCACGAACCTCTCTACCCATTCGATCCCATAAATGCTCTATAGGGTTAAAATCTGGGCTTCGAGCTTTCCAATTCATTAAGGTAATTCCCGTTTCTGCTAGATATTCCGTTACTATTCTCGCCGTATGTGGACGTGCGTTATCTTGCATAAAAAGTTTTCTCCAATAAAGGGAGCAAAAGGCACAACATGCTCCTGAAGAATTTCCGTAATGTACCTGTCACTAGTTAATCGCTCTACAAATACCAATTCCGTTTTTGCCTCTAGAGATATACTTTCCCAAACCATAATTGATCCACCGCCATAACTAACCCGCTCTTTAAAATTACACTGAGCATAGCGATCACCAGGTCTTCGAAACACTTTTAAACGTCTATCATTGCTGTATAGACAAAAACGGGATTCGTCACTAAATAAAACATTAGCCCATTCATCTTCACCCCATGGCAAATGCTCTTTAGCAAACTGCAATCGTTCACGTCTATGGAGCGGTTCCAGCTTTGGTCCTATCGCTGCTTCGTACGGTTTCAGTTGGACCTCTTTTAAGCGATTAAGTATTGTTTGCTTACATAGTCGAACATTGTGAACGTTTGACAACCGTGCTTGTAGCTTGGTACTTGTTGTAAATCGCTCCCGAACACATTGCATTGTTAAAAACCGATCCTGATTAGCAGTTGTTTTCCTTGGTCGGCCTTGCCCTGCTCTTCTTTGATTCGATCCATATTCTCGATACCGTTTTAAAATTTTTGATATAGCCCCTTGCGTTTTATTCATGATTCTGGCAATATCAGACTGAGCCCGGCCCTGCTCAAACAGTCCTCTTGCATAGGAACATTCTTCTGGAGATATGAATCGGATATTGGCATTCATTTAAAAAAGAAACTAAACAAAAGGCCTTGTCAAGAACTGCCAACAAATTTATAATCTTGATAAATTGACAAGGGCAATTGGTTGACTAGCAACGTAAATCCAAATAGAAGTAAAACGTTTTCAGTCAATATAATTTGCAATATACAGATTTTTTAATTTACACGAACGGCACTGTACTGTAATTTGTACAGTAAGTACCTAACATAAAGTTATAACCAGTACACTAATAAATTTCCATTTTCATTGCTTCGTATTTTCCAAACATTAATTTTAAAATCAGCACTCAAACACATTGTTCTAAGTAGTTCAAGGGACAGCCTACCTAATAAACTGAAAATTGAATGGATTGATGAAAATATTGATTTTAAAATTCGAGTACTTTTTTACCTATTCCATTTTTTATTTTTTTATTTATTTTTTAATTGACACGAACGGCACTGCGCTGTAATTTGTACAGTAAGTACCTAACATAAAGCTGTAACCAGTACACTAATAAATTTCCATTTTCATTGCTTCGTATTTTCCAAACATTAATTTTAAAATCAGCACATTTTACACGGCTTGGTATCTTATCCATGATCCTGTATAAAAAAGACATAAAGTGAGGTCAAACACATTGTTCTAAGTAGTTCAAGGGACAGCCTACCTAATAAACTGAAAATTGAATGGATTGATGAAAATATTGATTTTAAAATTCGAGTACTTTTTTACCTATTCCATTTTTTATTTTTTTATTTATTTTTTAATTGACACGAACGGCACTGCGCTGTAATTTGTACAGTAAGTACCTAACATAAAGCTGTAACCAGTACACTAATAAATTTCCATTTTCATTGCTTCGTATTTTCCAAACATTAATTTTAAAATCAGCACATTTTACACGGCTTGGTATCTTATCCATGATCCTGTATAAAAAAGACATAAAGTGAGGTCAAACACATTGTTCTAAGTAGTTCAAGGGACAGCCTACCTAATAAACTGAAAATTGAATGGATTGATGAAAATATTGATTTTAAAATTCGAGTACTTTTTTACCTATTCCATTTTTTATTTTTTTATTTATTTTTGAATTGACACGAACGGCACTGCGCTGTAATTTGTACAGTAAGTACCTAACATAAAGCTGTAACCAGTACACTAATAAATTTCCATTTTCATTGCTTCGTATTTTCCAAACATTAATTTTAAAATCAGCACATTTTACACGGCTTGGTATCTTATCCATGATCCTGTATAAAAAAGACATAAAGTGAGGTCAAACACATTGTTCTAAGTAGTTCAAGGGACAGCCTACCTAATAAACTGAAAATTGAATGGATTGATGAAAATATTGATTTTAAAATTCGAGTACTTTTTTACCTATTCCATTTTTTATTTTTTTATTTATTTTTTAATTGACACGAACGGCACTGCGCTGTAATTTGTACAGTAAGTACCTAACATAAAGCTGTAACCAGTACACTAATAAAATTAAATTTCCATTGCTTCGTATTTTTCAAACATTAATTTTAAAATCAGCACATTTTACATGGCTTGGTATCTTATCCATGATCCTGTATAAAAAAGACATAAAGTAAGGTCAAATACTTTGTGCTAAGTAGTCCAAGGGACGGCCTACCTAATAAATCAAAAATTGAGTGGATTGATATAATTTTGATGGAGATATGGATGTTTAAAATTTGAGTACTTTTTTACCTATTCCATAATTAATGGACGCAGTGTAGATTGTATTAAGTATTTGATATACCATAACTCGCGACAGCTTACAGATTAATCAAAATATTAATTATCTCCGGTTTTTTGCTTACACTCGAACATATATGCAACAAAATACATGTTCTTTACATCTCACGTGCTACATTTAACTACATGGTTTCTTGCAGAGTTATCTTCTCGTACCAATTAATGACTAGCGACCAATTTGCATACCAAAGCAAACTGGGGCACAACCACAGCATATAATTACAAATTGAAGTATTTATTTATTAGTTAGACTATATCAATTTTTGTTGATGCTGGGTTAAACAGATCACACGTCTGATTTATGAATCGAGTTTCGTAGAGCGCGCCTGAAGTATCATTAATAAATTGATCTTTATCAAAGTTTACATAACTATGGGCTTTAAAAAATCCTATAACTTTAATAAAAAATACTTGTTGGCTAAGAAAGTAAACATTTTGAAACAAAAAAGGTACTCTTGTAAAAATCCGCTAAAGTAAGCCGTTTTTAAGATATTTCGGTTTTTAGTGTTCGATGCCGCACCGGAATATTTAAATTATTTTGAATAAAAAATTCCGCTATTAGTAAATTTTCGGCAAGAAAAAATGTTTCACTTGGGTTAGTTACAGCAAGTTTTGCAGGAAGAATTTGAGTATGGATTTTTTTTTTTTTTAATTAAATGAGGAACAATTTTATTTTAAAAGTAAATTTAATTAGCATAAACTTTTAGTAATTGTTCAAAACGACCTGCGTTAACGTAAGTACAAAGATTAATACGACGTAAAAAGTTTAAATTTACTCTTTGCATCAATTCCGCATCGTTCTTTAATATGTTGACTGCATTTTGAATTCTTCCCCACAATTCCTCTTCATTATTAATCGGTCTGGAGTATACTATCGTTTTTAAAGTCCCCCATAAAAAATAGCCGAACGGAGTCATATCCGGTGAGCGTGGCGGCCACTTTACAGGAGCGTAATTTCCTCTACCGATCCATCATCCATCTGCTTGGATACTGTCGATGCAAATGATTGCGGACATTTAAACTAAAATATAGTGGAGCACCGTCATGCATAAACCACATATCTCGTCGAAGTTGTAATGGCAAATCTTTTAATAATAAATGTGGCAGCGTATTTTGTAAATGTTTTAAATAATTCACACCATTTAGTCGTGGCGGTAAAATGACAGGACCAATAATGAAATTGCCAATGATTCCTGCTCACACATAAATTCTAAACTCATGTTGATAATGAGTTACTTTCGTGGCGTGCGCGTTTTCAGCAGCATAAACATGTTCGTTATGTAAGTTGGTTACACCACTTCTTGGAAAACATGCTTCGTCAGTAAATAATATGTGCTTAGCAAAGTTCACATCCTGTTGTCTTTGTTCGGTAATGAATCGACAGAAGTCCAATCGTTTATCGAGATCTGGAGCTAAAAGGTCTTGTACCTTTTGGATATAGTATGGATGGAGCTGTTGTTCTTTTAATGTTCTATGAACTACATCCTTGGATACTCCTCTACCTCTAAACCTAAGCGTCTGGTGCTTAATTTTGGATCTTCAGCAATTCTTTCCAAAGTTTGTTCCTCAACCTCACGAGTGCACGTTGCCGTCCATAATTGGCAGTTAAAGGAGTGAAGCTACCGGTTTCGCGAAGGCGTCTCTCAATAGCAGCAAATGTTTGATGGTTTGGTATGCGCCGATTTGGATATCTTTCCCTGTCTACCCTAACACTTTCGCGGCCATTTCCTTCACAATACTCAAAAACCAATAGCATATCCGTCATTTCTGCAGAACTGTATCCTTTAGCCATCTTTACAGTCAATTTAAAATTTAACTAACACGTTTCAAACACCTTATTTATTTTCGCATTGGCAAATTCTTACTGAACCACTTACTGTAAGCAACATAGACTAACTCTTAATACCTGTGACACCAAAAACTTTAGAAAGTGCTATTGATAATGATGAAGATGACGAACCCTTAGCTATTGCGGAGACTGATGTGTTTCAACCAACAGCTTAATGATCTAGTCCGAGATATAGGACTTCTCAAATACTGTGATCTAGATTAAAAGATAAACACCTGTTTGCTCCAGGAATTACGTTTTATTGGTATCGCAGTCGCGAGAGTGAATTTGTCGAATACTTTGTAATAATGTAATAGTAATTAATTAGTAATTTTAATTACCCATGATGGGACAGCCGATGAGGCAATTAAAAATAGGAACACTCAAGGCAGGGAAGAAATTTCTCTAGTGAGCGGTGGTGCTATGGTCGAAAAGTATCTCTAAGAGATTTGATACAGATTATGCACTGGACCCTCGGTCGTGAAAATGAGGAAGATCGAGGAAAAGTTGGAGCGACAACATTGACAAGGAGGGAAGAACTAGGAACGTGGACGATAATCGATGGAACCATAAAGACGAAGTGGAAGACGTCGGACAACAATCTAGTGAAAAGTCCTACATGCAAAAATCGTTTTCTCTGTACCTCTTGTTTGTGATGGTTTTTCGCTCCTATCAAATTGAAATTGCACAAAAATAGGACAGACTAAAATAATGCAATGCCCACCTACCTTAGCTCTCGACCTCGGAACCTTTTTATAGTGATTGGATAGCTCTGCCTGATGGAAAACAACGAATGAGCAGTCATCAACGCCAGAAAAAAAGGCCTTTTATAGGCATAATTTCGCATTTTTAAGTGATAACCGCGCAAAATAATGGGTTACCGATAAATCAAAGTCTATCTAATAACTACACAACTACTTTTAGACCCAATCTATCTGTTAGATCTGGCCGGAGCATCCGAGGTTGTGCTTACCGTCTTGTTCTCTTTATAAGTGCTTATTAAAGTAAACGAAAAAAAGAGTGCGAACATCAACGAGTTTACTTTCTCCCGATGCATGGGTGCCTTTAATAGTTTTTATGATATAAGTGTTAAAAGTACATTTTTAAGGCGCGCATGTGGAAATTTGCAAAACGAGCGAAGCGAGTTCTGCAAACCACAAGAGTGCCTTAAAAAAACTTTTAACACACATACACAGAATTATTACCATTACTAATTAAGTTGGAAGCTAAGTCGGACCCTTTTCATAAAACTCTGTTTTCAGAGGAAATAATCAAAAATGTAACAGCAGTACAGTGGTGGAGATCTCAAGAAGATGTTTCAGAAATTAAGCAAGTGCTCCCTATAGTAATTTCTGTTTTGTGTGCCTGTGCATCGTCTGCTGATATCGAAAGGATGTTTTCTACTTATGGATTCGTACATTCAGATATAAGAAACAGACTTGGGAGTGACAAAGCAGCTAAACTAGTATTTCTATTTAAGCAATATAACACTTAGGTTTTTTTTATATTTTTTTTTGTTTAAATTAAGTATTGTTTTGTATTAAAAAGGTTTTTTTAGTTTTGATTTTTTAATTTTTTTAAAGTTTTATTTTTGTAATAACCAGCTGTTCTCTTCGATTTTTATAATATTTATAATAAAATAATAAATAACACCACATAAAAATGGGTTTTATTTTCTGTATGAACAAATACATTTTAAGTGTTAAAATTTTAAAACTTTTTTAAATTAATCATGATTTTATTTTTTAAATATCATACTGATTAAAATCATGATTTTAATCGTGATTTTAATCAATTGATTTTAATCAACCCTGCAATTAATACGCTCGGAAAGTTTCCTGCTGCTATAGCAAGATTTCTGCAACTTCCAAATTCAACACTCTATACGGGGCATTGCTTTCGCCGTTCCTCTGCAAGCTTACTTGCCGATGCTGGAGCAAATTTTTGACGACAATTAAGCGGCATGGGGGATGGAAATCCTCAACCGTTGCGGAAGGGTCCATCGTGGATTCCTTGGAAAATAAAAATTCTATTGCTCGAAAATTGCTTACAGTACAAACGACATCAGCCGATTATGCTTCAACATCAACTGGACATGCTGCTATTTCTGTTCAATCCTCCTCAACCGCGAAGAACAGCAGAACTGAGGAAGGAATTCGTTTTCAAATTTTTCAAATCGTATTATTAATATAAGTGTAAATAAATAAAATAGAAATGTTTTTTGGCGTTTTTTTGAAAAAACTGACATTTTACTTTTAACACTAGTGCCTTAAAGTAGGTATTTTAAGGCAATAGTGCCTTAAAGTAACATTTTTAAGGCTAGTAGACAGTGTTAAAAGTTCCATTTTTAACACGTTTGTAGAAAAAAGCTTTTTATTCGAGAAAAAGTAAGGTACCGGGTGAGTCAATAATTGCGTGGCGTGGAGTAATTTTATGCCGTGTAGATAAGATTTGTCCAATAGTCTGCACATTTTACAAATATTATGAATTATGCGTTCAAAAAGTACAGGGCATCAAAAAGTTTGGTTTCTAAATAGGGTACCCTGTATTTTTACATATTTAAGTTCGTATTAGTGTCCTTTACAATTGCCTAATTTTTTTTATTTACTATTTTTTACGGTCGTCGGCGTATCAGAGGCCATCTTGAACCGGTCATCGACCGTACGGTTTTTAATCGTGCGGTCTACCGACTGGGGATGTGAAACGGCACCTTCATCCTACGAGATATCTCATCTCATCCGGCCTGTCCGGCGTTAATAGGATGGTTTTGATGTCGATTCATTTTACACTCTTCCCTAAGACAAGAGCACGCGGTGTTTCCCAAGCGGTCACCCATCCAAGTACTAACCGCGCTCGAAACCGCTTAACTTCGGTGATCTGACGGGAACCGGTGCTTTAGGTGTCGCTAGGCCCTAGATCTATCCACTGTCATTGCCCCTCCACCGACTTTGGTAGTTTAGGAGCAATAAATTATATACTAAAAAGTAGTTTTCCAGTCCTGAAAAAAAACAATTGAAAAGCGTTTTTTAACCACGCCATTGTGTGAAATTTATAGCAAGGGGTCTATAGAGATACTATGAATTTAATAGTATTTATCTATTTTGTATAGGGTGTTTAAAATAAAGTTTCAAAAATGGCGCATTCTAAACTAATTTTTCTCAAGTTTTTCAAATGGAACACCCATGTAGGATGACGCATCATGTGTGATGTGACCTTAATTTAAAGGCATGTCTTTCATAGCCCTTTTTTATGCTTCTAGAAAGAGACTTTACGCAATGTCGTCTATAATAATTACAAAAACCCAAACTAAACCATCTAATCTTGAGATTTTATGTCCAATAAACCTCGCTTTGTCTTCTTTACGTACTTTAGTACAAAAGCGTTTTGAAAAAAGCTTAAAGCTTTATATTCCGAAGACGGGCAGGTAATAGATAACCCATAACCAACCTCTTAATTTAAACTCAAACGGCCTTAGATCGGGCGATCGTGCTGGATATTTTATGAGTTTCTCGCCAATTTATCTACATAGTCGGCGATATTAATTTTTGATTTATGGGAGGACGATGGCAAGGAGATTGATTGATTGGATTGACAGCTGCCTTTGTTCATTTTTAATGAAATTTTCTGTTCCTTTGTAACATTTTCTTTGGAAATAACGTACAATGGGGGTTTTATGACCGAACCTATGGGTTTATAATTTGCTGTTGTACAGCGTCATTGGATTCCCTGAAAAATAATTTCTCTGGAATAAAACTGTTTTTTTTTGCGAATTTTTTTCTATATATACTCATTTGTACCTACAGGGTGTTCATAGATAGCATACTCAAGGGGTAACAAATTGTCAGTCTTCATGAACTTAAATTAAAGTCTGAAACCTGCGAAGCGCTCTCGAAAAGGCAAAACGGAATGCAAACAAGCCGGGACGTATTTATGGACCTATTTAGACGGCGTAAGGCTGTATGTTCCGCATGTTCTTTGCACCTACAAAGTGCGAGATTTAAGAGGTCTTACACCGGACTAGATTATAATTTCTCGCAATCACCCTTATTAGGCGTTAACGCGCCTATTTCGCTTCGCTTGCCAGTGCTATCTGGATAAAACCGTGGGCTTTGTATGTTTGTCTCGCTGCCCACTAAAATTTAGTTTATTTGTCCGTTTGTATGTGTGTTTGGAGCTTATTTATTGATATTTTTCATGTTAGGGTCTCGATTACATGGAGATGGAAATATCGGCGAGTGCGTAAAAATTTCAGAAATTTTGAAAAATTGGGGGTTGTTTCAAAGCACCTAAGAAGAAGGGCTATTTGTTGAAACATTTTCGATAGGCAATTTCCACAATAAAACACGTTAATATTTTCTTCTTTATTAAAAGTAATATTACGATTGTTGTAATTTTTAATATATTGACGGGTTTTATTACAGTCAATAATGCATGTTTTCTCTTGCTTTTTGGGGTAGTTAGATTGGACGCTGAAAAAGTTCTAGTTTGTGCTGCTATGTTCTCTTATTTTTCCTACAATCGCTTCGTGATGTTCTTGATGCATTTGAAGGTAAAGCCTGTCCAGAGATATAAAAAAGTTACACTTTGCCTTTGAATGGGATTATCCATAAACAAACAATAAATAAATGAATAAATGCAGGTAAATTATGGCCCGCACTTAAAAATGTCTTAAAGTAAACTGCAAATCCGGAAGACGTAACTTCATTATTAAAGTAATAGTTTGGTGATTTTAAACCGATTTTTACCTGATTCAAAATGAGAGGGTTTATCCCATAAAACAAATTATGTTCTAAAGACTATATATATAGCCACTCTAGTTAGTTCCAAGCTTAGCAATTATTCTTACTTCGTGGGTAATACAGCGTTTGTTTAATCGTGTGTGAGTCATGGAAAATATGTGCGAGCCCAATGTATCTCAGGAGATAACCCCCTCGACAAGCAGAAAACACTTTTCTGTGGAAATTAAGGAAATTATAAACAGTGTTTATTCAACTTTCATTGAGCGTGCGGCCAGCAAGCAAGCAGCGTTAGAAGAAACGGCCACATTAATAAAATTTTCAACATCAACTGTATGGAAAATTGTGAATAATCCCATCTTAGCGGGAAAAAAAAGAACCGATAGATGGAAGTGATCAAGATATAATACGGCGTTAAATTTACAAGTTTTGTGAGGAACAAAGTGTGCCTACATTAGATAATTTAATTTAGAGGCTTGAAAAAGATGAAATCGGCGTTAAATGTGGCAGAACAACGTTATGGAAGTGTATCCAACACATGGGTTTTAGATTTAAAAAAAATGAACAAAAGACAAATTTTAATGGAATCCACTATAAACAATATAACACATTTAGAACGGATGATGATAGCGATAGTACTTATTTGTATATTTTTGTAATCATAAATATAATTTTTAATAATAAAATAACTTGTAATTTCACATTTAAACATAAATAAAATGTCTTACTTATTTTTATTGCAAACCATGATTAAATTCTAAGCAAAATACGGACCTGTTCGGCCTTATTTCAATTTTACGGCTGGCCCGGACTTTCCTAATAGGGATCAGTTAGTCACATTCTTATATCTCTGAGCAGACTTTACCCAGTCAAAATCGCCATTTAGTTTTTTTAACTCTCCGGTATCTTTACGATTCAACAGGTAGACAAACGCGAGATTGTCATTTTTAGTGCTTCTGGTCCGGGTCATCCCGCGATTGTTTTGATGTCCGCCGAAGTTTCGAGATTGCATCTCGACTCGAGTACTCGAGGTTTTCGGAAGCCGCAACAAAAAAAGCGCCTAGTCACCGTTACTTGCGTGCCAGCATCCCGCGGATTCTGTCCAGCTAGATTACATCTGAATAATATATTATTGGGATTCAGTCAGAAAACTATATAAATACGGCAACAATTCGATCAGATTACTAAGACTAGATTTTCGGATCAGTTTATCCGGATGCATAAGGCTAGCACTACAACGTATCAAACGAATGTGACTTTTTTATTATAAATTTAGGTTTTATTAAACGAAAATACAGAATTATATGAAAATAAAATAAATTAAACGCGACAACTCGCTTGAAAACAATTACAACGCAACGAGCGTTCACATTCATCTTAATAATCGCATTTACAGTGCTACACTAATAACGTACAATCAGCACACGCCTGACGCTTATCAGATGCACAGCATATCAAGAACATGACAACTCATTGTACAAAAAGTTATTTAATAACGAAGCTTCATCGACTTTATGCAGTAAATTTTTGAAATGACGTATGCTTGATATTCCTGGTCACTTTTGAAGTTAATGGGTAAGAACCGTGCAAATTCAGAGCTAAACTTTTCTAGTGGAAATTTCCCTAGTGTCAATTTAACTGGAAATTTTACACGGAAAATTTAAAAAATTGATAAATGGAAATTGCATCCGTTTTGAAAATTACATCTGGAAATATACCGGGGATAATTGTCATTTTTGACATTTATAGTTTCAAAACATCAAAACAGTCGACCTGTCAAAATTGAATAAATATAATAATATATATAATACCGGGTGTTGCATCGTCGAGCGGGACATAGGAAATCCCATGTAATTTTAAATGGGGTCAATTATTGGCTACCCTAATTATTTTAAAGAAAAATTCTATTTAGGTTTATTAAAGAGCACTAAAACCCACATTCAAAAGAATAACTTTAGATATTTTTGATGAGCCCGTTTACGGGTTATCGCCGATTTCTTTTTAACTATTTCTCCTTTTTATGGCCCCGTATTTGCGGGCACCAGTCAAGGTAAAAGATGACTGTCAAATAAAGTTGTCATTTTGAGGAATATTTGAACATCTTCTTAAATCCTAAAGTTCTAACAATTTAATAGTACCTACCTATTAATTAGTAAAATATTGAAACATGTAAAATGTCATAATTAACCTTGTAATTGGATACTTTATTTTAGTTTTATTCAGATTAATTTGTACTCATAAATACACCTTTAATATTTTCGATGTACGAGTTTTTATAACAATAAAGCACACATTTCAAAATGACAACTTTATTTGACAGTCATCTTTTACCTTGACTGGTGCCCGCAAATACGAGAAATAGTTAAAAAGAAATCGGCGATAACCCGTAAACGGGCCCATCAAAAATATCTAAAGTTATTCTTTTGAATGTGGGTTTTAGTGCTCTTTAATAAACCTAAATAGAATTTTTCTCTAAAATAATTAGGGAAGCCAATAATTGACCCCATTTAAAATTACATGGGATTTCCTATGTCCCGCTCGACGATGCAACACCCGGTATATAATATACTAAGTTTAAGTTTTATTTTACTATTAGCATTAGAAGAAATATTAATTGTTATTAAAGTATGGTATTATTTAAATAAATAAATATATCAAAATCAACTTTTTAGCAACTACCTAAATAAACTTTTATCAACTCGGGAAATTTCCGATCAAAACATAACACGTGCCTAAAATATTTCCTAATGGAAATTTTTCAAAATTTAGTCTTCAGCCAATTTAAAAAAAAAAACATTCGTGCATTGCACCAAAGAAAAAATCCCTCACCCTGCGGGTTCGGGATTTTTTCAGGTGCAATGCACTCATGCTTTTGTTAAAAAATTGGTTTCAGACAAAATTTTCAAAAATTTCCGGAAATATTTCATGCACTAGTTATATTTCTGCTGGTAATCTACACCCATGGAATATTGCAGCTTTCTCGCTTTTAGTTCCAGGAAAAATTACAACTTGCCTGGACTAATTAGGTTCTGGACGTTACTGCTATTACTAATTTAATCTTTTTAAAAGAATTTTTCCTAATATTTGTAACAGACGGATAAAACCGGCTAAGGTCTAATTTTGAGCGAAAGAGATGAATAATAAAGAGGGAATGATGACTTGCTGCATAAAAATGTGAACAATTTGGTCTATTAGTTATAATGTCTTTGGTAATTATTAACCTAATGTAACATAAATAAATATTTAGATGTCTTTATTGAGATGTGTACTAGTGAAATCTGCAATATTGCATTTTTTTCGGACTATACTTTTGTGGTTATAAAAAAAATACCAAAAAGCTGACCTTAAATATGTATGCTAGGTAAACGTTTTCCGACATTTAAGTTGCACACAAGTCGCAGACGACATCGATTCAAATAGCTTGCTAATACCAAATAGATCCATACTGCTACTGAGCCTAATATGGATATCTCGGGTATTACTATTTTTTTTTGTCTCTGTACCATAAGATGAAGTGTCATTAAAAGACACATAAACAAATTCTTGCAGCGTTTGTCTTTGGGAACAGGTACGATAGCGTACGCGCAAAAACGCTATATAGGAGGTACTCTACGAATTGAAGCAGTAAGAGTAATTGACAGCATTCTTTTTGAGAGAATTTTATTGTGGTGAGTACAACGACATGTGTTTGATTGGGAAGTGACTGCAAAGTACCGTTGGAAATCATTCAAAAAAGCAATAGAAATTTTCGCCACTTGAACGTCTTTTGTTTAACTACACTGGGGAACAGCAAAAATGTTTCCGAGACCAAAATAGCAAAATCTTACTTATTTTATTAAACTAACTAACAATCTGTCTTGCAAAAGTCTCAGTTGGCTCCGGTTTTATAGATCCATGCTAATTATGATAATTACCTACCTGCCCGTAATGTATGGGAAAATTCGACTATTAAATGAGAAGTACCTGAATTTATTATACCAGGTGTACTTTATAAGGGGTTTAAATACATATAACATATATCCTAAATTGTTAGTTAGTTGTATTTCAACCACCAGTTGATTGAGAGCTGTTCGTATTTGAGAAATAAGAGAGTTTTGAGCAACATGTCGCGAGTTTGTTTAAATAAGCCGGATCATTTTTGTTATATACTTATGTGGTGAAGTGACTTTTGTGAAACAAAAACGTACAATCCCCTTTGCTGTTCCTATGATCTGGCGAGAACCGAAAGACCACGTTACTGACTGTTACTTTTGTTTGACACCTCCGATCAAAAAAGGCTTTTCGGAGAAGAAAAAAGGTCTGCGATACAGTATCCAAGTTTACAATCCGCCATACGACCGGTGCCTCATAGTGACGAGTTTCCTGTACCTAATCCACCTCAGGAATATAGCCTTGATTCTGATGATGATCCAATGGATTTAAACGGTAGTGTACTGGAAAATATCGCCGGCTCATCAACCTCGCAAGACTCCGATTTTGTCTGTGAACTTCCCAGTAAAAAGCCTCACAAAATAAGTCAAAGTGAATTAAGTGACCTTATAAGGGATTTGGAATTGCCTAAGAAAAAATCCGAACTATTGACCTCTCGATTGCGACAATGGAACTAACTTCAAGATGAAGGAAAAGTTTCTATGTACCGAAGCCGTCAGAAAACCCTAACACCATTTTTTAACATGGAAAACAATTTGGTAGCCTGTAGGGACATTGAGGGATTAATGGCAGCTTTAAATCTCGACTATGGTCCAAAAACTGGAGACTTTTCATTGATTCCTCAAAAGTAAGTCTTAAAGCTGTGTTACTCCATAATGGAAACAAGTTGCCTTCAGTCCCAGTTGGTCATGCAGTCCACATGAAAGAAACGTGCAGCAATTTAAAATTGTTATTGGATATGAAAGGTATAATTGACACATTTGTGGGGATTTAAAAGTTGTGGCGATTTTGCTTGGAATGCAGCTAGGTCATACGAAATACTGCTGCTTCCTCTGCGAATGGGGCAGTCAAGCACGATCGGATCACTACATAAAGAGAATTTGGCCACCGAGAGAGTCTTTTGAGCCAGGAAAGAAAAATGTAACCAGCGCGCCATTAGTTCCCCCAGAAAAGATTTTACTACCGCCACTTCATATAAAATTGGGACTTATGAAAAATTTTATGAAGGCCATGGACAAAGAAGGCTGTGCCTTTAGTTACTTAAAAGAAAAGTTCCCTAGAATTAGTGACACTAAAATTAAAGGAGGAATATTTGTGAGTCCCAGGATTAGGAAACTTTTCGGAGATGCGCAATTCGATTTCATACTTGAAGGCAAGGAAAATGACGCTTGAAATGCATTTAAAATAGTTGCAACACATTTTTTAGGAAACATAAAAGCAGAAAACTATCTTTAAAAGGTTTTTTTTAGTTACTTGGGTGTAGCTCAATAAAAAAAATAGGTTTTGTTCAGGAAACAAAAAAAAGTTGAAATTTGTTCCCCAGTGTTATTGATACTCTACAAGGTTATTAAAAGAGTATGGAGAAAACCTATGTCCAGCAGTTGACGTTTACGGGCTAAGTGTACAATTTTGATTGAGTATCGAAGCAAAACAGTTTTCGTAATCCTTCAATGAAATTAAAACGCTTTTTCCAAACAGATCTGTGTCGCCTACCTCGTTTATTGAACAGCAAGAGAATTAACGTGATAATCAATTTAGAAGCAGCATTGTTGCCGGCGATTTAACAGAAATTTCTTCATCATATTTCTCTGAAAATCGTTTGTCGGGTCAGTATCAAATAGCACTTCCAGTTGGCGAAGTGGCAAAACACAAAATAGATTTCTACGTCGTTTTTGTCGAAGATCATAAAGAAATATCGTCGGTAATTGATTATATCATTACGTGATCCGCGGGACGTTAGTGTATACAGGGCGTTCGTTTATAAATCTAGCGTCATCGTGATGAACAATCACAAAAAACGCACAGAGAGAAAAATATCCCACTTCTGATTTGAAATTCCAATGCTTCTATTCAAAGTGACAACTATCTGAGAATTTTCATAGGTTATTCACCTGGTTAGTTTTTCATAAAATTAGATTATACGCAATTATGGTGGCCAGCCTTACTGATCAACTAATTTAAACGAAAACATTCGCGATAGGAGGCTCATTATTTTACGCGATTCCTAATAACTCTCCAGAAATTGCTTATAGAAGCTCGGCGCTGCCACTTGGTATTCAACGAGACCGTTTGGACATTATCTATAGAGTGTTTGCAATTATATCGGTGTAATGCTGATTATGTCTTTAAGACAACTGTACAAGACAGATTGCTTTTGCGGAAAAAAATGTTACCGGGTTCAGGTTAATCGATTTGATTCTTCAGGTATTCTGATATTTTTTATAATAATTGGAGGTTTTTTCTTTTTAAGTCATGTGCCCTAATTGACCCTCCTGTATTTTATTTGTTACTTTTGTCTTGGTATTCTTTCTGTATACAGGGTGTATAATGAATGATATGCGAATATTTAAGGGTGTGAATGTGAAACATTTTCGAAACTGCTTGATATATTTCGGTAATACTTAGCACATAGCGTCAGTTAATGAATGCTACACAGTAGAAAATTGAGTGTTATATTTAACACTCAATGGTGGTACAGGGTTATCCAACCAAGACTAGACAAGGCGATTTTTTGACTTTTCCTGTACTTTTATAAAAAAACTGGAATAGCCATCTTAAGTCATTTTCTCCCGCGAATTCGAATATCTTCAGCAAAAAACAATTGAACATCAAACAAAAGTACTAGGGGTCACTTTGATATTTTTTTAAATGGGATGCCGTATTTTTAATGAGCTTATCCGATTTCTCATATAAATTTTGATCTAAAATGTTGGATTTTTAATTCAAAAACGCCTTTTTTCTTCAGTTTTAAATTCGGAAAATGTTCGTCTACCGTAAAAATTAAAAAAAAAAAAAAATTAAAAATCCAACATTTTAGATCAAAATTTATATGAGAAATCGGATAAGCTCATTAAAAATACGGCATCCCATTTAAAAAAATATCAAAGTGACCCCTAGTACTTTTGTTTGATATTCAATTGTTTTTTGCTGAAGATATTCGAATTCGCGGGAGAAAATGACTTAAGATGGCTATTTCAGTTTTTTTATAAAAGTACAGGAAAAGTCAAAAAATCGCCTTGTCTAGTCTTGGTTGGATAACCCTGTACATATAGGACCACACTCAATAGGGTATATTAACCAATCAGTATATCTGGTAAAAAAGATATTTTTAAATGGTTTTTTTAGTTTTTGATGAGTGTTAATTCTTCTTATTTATGGGTAGGTACATTTACACTATCGAGTGTAAATTAAACTCACAAATTGTAATTCTATCCTTCTAGGTTGTAAAAGAAATAATGAGAGGTGTAAGTAAATCATTTTTTAATGGTAACTTGTGATTAATTAGTGTAAATATCATATTATTGTAGTGTAAATTTTATTTTATTTGGGTGTTACTTTACTATAGTGAGTGTAATAAAATAATCTACCCAGGGCTAGAATACTTTCCACTTTGATTAAGTCATTTAATCCCGTATCAAACTAGCCGGGCGTTTATAATTAAAATGAATATTTCTCTCATGTGTAAAAACTACCATATGAAGCGGGAAATTTTCGACGAAAATTGCCCAGTAGGTGCGAAAATGTCCCGTCGAAAATTTCCCTATAGGTCCGTATCTAAGTAACAATTCATGCAATTTTTAATTTGTTTATTTTCATATAATTAAATATAACGTTTAAATAAAAATATTAAATTTTGGGCTTTCATTTCACGTACTCGGGAAATATTCTACCGAATTACATTCGTGCATCAAAATAGACCTGATAATTTTTCATTCAAGCATGTTGTCAGTAAAAAACTGTATTCGGTTATTTTCATATTTTGTTTAAAGAGCCCTCCACCTTCGGTGTCGGGCTCTTTTGCCAAAATATGAAAATAAACTCATCCAGTTTTTAGACAACATGCTTTCATAAAAAATTATCGGTAATTTTGATGCACTTATGTAATTACTTACGAAAAGAATTATGCATTCAAGATGTTTTACATTATTAACCTCTGTTTAGTTTCATGCATGATTGAATGATTTAATCAAAGCCGAAAGTAGTAGCCCCTTATATATATAAATCTTCAGATCGCTTGGAAAAGGTTTGTTAAATGAATGAAAATATTGAGTATTATTTATCGTTTATTTATAAAGAAAGTGATGGTTACAACAGAACTGGAAAACCCTGTAATTCTTTTTACACTTATTATTATAACTAGTTGAACAAAATGACACGCCTATTATATAGTTTACAATTTAGTAAATTAAACATAATATGTTTATAATTTTTTTATATAAATACTTAGGTACCTACCTACATATTTTACTTCATAGATCTTTAAATAAATATACTATTAATATAATACTCGTCATTTTCATTCTTTTATATTGTTCCAAAGCATAATTTTATTTAGTTGTTTAGTGTTCTAAGTATACATATATTTATTATGGTATTAGTTTTGTTAAGCTTAACAATGAGGTACATTAAACGTAGATATATATATCGTCATTTTCATTCTTTTATATTGTTCCAAAGCATAATTTTATTTAGTTGTTTAGTGTTCTAAGTATACATATATTTATTATGGTATTAGTTTTGTTAAGCTTAACAATGAGGTACATTAAACGTAGATATATATATCGTCATTTTCATTCTTTTATATTGTTCCAAAGCATAATTTTATTTAGTTGTTTAGTGTTCTAAGTATACATATATTTATTATGGTATTAGTTTTGTTAAGCTTAACAATGAGGTACATTAAACGTAGATATATATATATTATATATATCTACGTTTGTCGTAGAATTGTCGGGTCTGGTTTTACTGACCCTAATTGAGGGAGTTTTTAGCATTAATGGTTACTAAAAATTCCGATGACGAGTGCCCGCGGTCGTTTAGCAGATGGGTCGATAAAGAGGAGTATAAAATAATGGGATTTCCATATGGGAAATTCATAACCGGTCGTTTAAGGCAGGTGGTAACTTTACAGAGGCGGTCGCAAACACAGGTTTTACTGTAATAAAGATAGAAACTTGAGGTTTAGGTATTCTAGTAAAAGTGGCGCCAGAAATAGGGGAGGGCGCAGTCAAAATATACCTATATTTTTTTTTATATTGATTTTTATATTTTCTTGGTTTATAAAAGAAAACTTTAACGTCTTTACAAAAAAAGGTAAAACCTGCTTGACCAATACCTTGTAGGGGTTGACCTTAGTCCTGTTATCAAGCCTACTCCGCCTGTGAAGCAGGAGGTAGATAGAGCCTAATTGTCGCATCGCAAGCTTCGCTCTGTTATTAATTGACTTGACGCTCTAGTTCCGTCGTTGGTCAAATATAAGTAATTTTACCTTCTGGCACCAGGTCACCTAGACACCATCAGGCCCACGAACAGTGATTTTCGAAAAGAAAACAGCAATCATCTTCGCGAGACTCGAACAAATCTTTCGAGCCAATAGAAAATGTTACAATTAAACTTGTATGAGTATATTGTATACCCAGCAAACACAAACTTCTCATTTGCAATTAATATCACACAATATTGTGTCAAGTGCGGGCAGGTCCCTTCACTAATTTCATACAGCATGCATAAAACCTACCTGCAAGGGAATTCGCTTTCTCCCAGGCACATCTCGAAGCATTCCTGTCTGGAGCCGACGATCTGGTGACTCTTGACGTATCCCGTCAATCTGTAGTTCTGTACTCTGTCGATGCACCACGCTCTTTCGCAAGGCTTGACTCCTAAGCAGCTTTTTTGGGCGTAGATGGTAAAAACCGGGAATTGGGACTTGGTTAGTGCACCTGAAAACAAAAGTAATATATTTAAGTGTTCGGATATAAAGTCTGTTCAGAGATATAAGAAAGTGACTAACTGATCCCTATTAAAATTTGAAGAAGTAGTCCATACTTGCAGTGGAGTGTAGGTAATAAATTAAAACAACACTTCTGTCTTCCTCCACAAATAATATATATTTTGAAAATTTAACGATTGTCCCTACATATTTCGACTATATTTACAGTCATCTTCAGGGGAACTATATCGAGTGTAAAATGGGATCTAATAGTTGTCTCAAATTAATGAGTACAACATTTAATATAATCGTAGCAAGTGAAATTTGTTTAGTTGAAGACTAACTTGTGGTACCTAACTCAGAGTTGTAGATATGTAAATCAGCACATTTTAGTTATTTTAAAAAATTTTGTTAATAAAAGTGAGAAAGTTTAGTTATATTTAATGAGCATGGCGTGAAATAAATTTTAATGATTAATATATTTATATTTTTTGATATAACATAGTTTATGTGGAGAAACCAAAAAAGAAAAGAAACAAAAATTTTTTTTAAAGTTATTTTATAAAAATATGAAATTTCATGTTTTTGTTTAGTAAAATGATTAAATTAGCCCCCATTCTACTTTATGTAATCTTCCTGAAAATAAATGTCATTAAAATACAAGTAGTTTTGGATTGTTGCTTTTGTGTCATTTGAGGAGGGAGTCTTGGTCAACTGCCTACTATGGTAGCTTGCATTGTCCATTAGAATTACGCTATTCGGAGGTATATTTGGAATTAGCTTGTTTTTAAACCAATCTTCAAATAAATCAGCAGTGGTGCCCTCATGGTAATCCAGAGAAGAATCTTTAATGTTTTCACTAATCACCAAACTATTACTTTAATAATGAAATTACGTCATCCGGATTTGCAGTTTACTTAAAGACATTTTTAAGTACGGACCATAATTTACGTGCATTTTTTCATTCATTCATTGCTTGTTTATGGCCACCCTTGGATAATCCCATTCAAAGGCAAAGAGTAACTTTCTTATATCTCTGGACAGACTTTACCTCTATAAGCCTTTGGCAACATAGTTATAGCCAAGAGTTAAACTTAACTCGTGATTGATTTTAATTTCATTGCACCGCGCAAAGATTACCTAATCCGAGATTAATATAATCTTATCATGACGACAAAATTCAGGGAAATTTGTAGGTTAGTGTGGTGGGAGCACTTGGTTGCCCGTACCTAACCTATATTAAAGAATTTCAAAAAAAATACCAAAAAAGAATTAGATAGATTTATTTATACACTTAACACTTTAATATTATTGGTCGATACTTGGCGGAAATCCATAATAATTTTGTTATATTATTTAAAGTAAAACACTTTTTTACTTCAATTTCCACTTTATTTGACAATACGACATGTTTCACTGCTCTGCAGCTTCGTCAGGTAATTTACAATTAATTTTAAGTTTACGCTATTTAAGTGCATGGCTAATGACAGTGCCAGTTAGGTATTGTAAAAGATGGGAGTTTTTTCGATAATTAGTATATTATTCTACAATCTAATTTAAATATCAAATAAAATTGGCCTTTAATATGGAAAAGGTTAGTATTATAAAAGGGGGTGGGTTATTTACAAATGTAATGTGTCTTGCTTGAAGTTTTATTGTCCTATTGTGAGAAGAATATTAAAATAAGTTTAGTAAAGGTAAATTGTTTAGGTCTAGTTGATTATTTAATAACATATTTGTATTTTTAAGCTTGTTTATTTCTAATGATTCGAGGTGATTTAGTTTTGATCCTTTGTTTTCTAGATGTAGTATTTTAAAGTCTTCATTAAATGAGTGTTTTGTTTCTATAAGATGATTCGCGTAGTTTGAATCATTTTTGCCATTAATAAAACTAATAAAATGTTCTTTGATTCTTTTCGAGAAACTTCTACCTGTTTGACCTATATATGTTTTTGAACAATCTCCTCAATTTAATTTGTATTAATTAATACAAAATAATAATAAATAATATAAAATCATTAGAAATAAACAAGCTTAAAAATACAAATATGTTATTAAATAATCAACTAGACCTAAACAATTCACCTTTACTAAACTTATTTTAATATTCTTCTCACAATAGGACAATAAAACTTCAAGCCAAGACACATTAAATTTGTAAATAACCCACCCCCTTTTATAATACTAATTAAGTTAGGAAAATACCAACCTTTTCCATATTAAAGGCCAATTTTATTTGATATTTAAATTAGATTGTAGAATATACTAATTATCGAAAAAAACCCCATCTTTTACAATACCTAACTGGCACTGTCATTAGCCATGCACTTAAATAGCGTAAACTTAAAATTAATTGTACATTACCTGACGAAGCTGCAGTGCAGTGAAACATGTCGTATTGTCAAATAAAGTGGAAATTGAAGTAAAAAAGTGTTTTACTTTAAATAATATGACAAAATTATACACTTAAGCTTATTTACACACATCAATACAAAAATATTAATTGAAGATTTAAGACATACAATATGACATTTAAGGTAAAATAACATAAACTTTATACTATACTAAAATATTACAACCACAGTTAAAAATTTTAGTTCCAATTGGTTTTTCGACGAGTGAATTCGGTTATATTCATAAACATATATTATTATAGGTCTTTGGTTATATTAGTGCTAAGAGTGGGGCATCTTCTAGTGTACCAATACGTCTGCTTTAACAAGTTCTTCTTTATCTTCGGTAAAGGATATAGTACTGGAACCCATCATTCCTTGAAAGAATCAAAGTGACTGTGGCGCATTTGGAAGCATTGACGAGAATGATTTGGATTTATTAAAAAGGAAAATTTATTAGCTGTATGAAGAACAATCTGTACCTACCCTGGTTTCCCTAAAAAAAGACTTACCAAGGACAAAATGATTGATTATTGTAAAACTTTTCTGTGTGCACTGTATTTAAAACTTCAACTAAATTTTAATCATGTATTAGTGTGTAAATCTTGTAAAAGTTGACAAACCAAGAGCCCGAGTGATGTGCAAGTGTTGATAACAATTTGTTTTCATACGACATTACAACGTAACTTCACTCGGGACCTCCCTGAGGTTCATTCAAGGAACAGCAAGTCAATAGCTACTGACAGTATTTTTGCGTGCGGGATTACACAAAAAATATTATTTGCTTGATATATAGGTAGATAGATTCCGTACATCATTTACTTGCGATTGTTTCCGCGTAGATGATTTGCCTTCAATGCCCTTTGGTGTCGATCTTCCGAACGTAAAAGGCTTTTTCCATTATACAAACTGAAGGCCCCAGGCGGATTGGTCTAACGTCTATATATACGCGCGTCCGAGTGAGATAAAAAACGATAAGAGATTAATGATAGAGAAATTGTTAGTGGGGTCGTTAGTTATAGGTTTTATCATTGTGTTGATAAGTGGTTACATCTTAGATACACGAGAGATAATATATCCGAGATGCGTATGAGCGTTTTGACTCAGTCATTCTCTTCGTTACATCGTCTTTTGTTTTTTGCGTCGAAAATTGTGTATTATTTCAATGCAGCAGCTTCGTACGATTACATTAACTTTACTATTTTTTTTGTATGGGACTGTAATAAGAATTGTGTAAGACATTTAAATTATATCTGTATAAAATTATTGACGACTTCCTGGATTTTTTGTGTTAATATTTACGCACCAATTACAAAATCATACCGAGTGGTGCACTACCCATAGGAAACCCCATGTAGATTTTGCTCCACAGGGACAGGTTCGCCTTTGCTGCCTTAAAAATAAATTGTTTTACTTTTCAAGTAACCCAGGCTGGGGTCAGCAAGCCTACCCTGCCCAATTACAACGAACAGCTTTAGGATAGGCAACCAAACATACATCCAGTGTGTCCCAAAAGTTCCGCAATGTCCAATTATCTCACGAACCTTTTGGACACGCTTTATGAAATTTGGAACCTAGAGGGAATACAACATTCTGCGTTCGCTGGCAGTACCGGCGACGTTGCCAGATGTTCCACTTTCGAGAAATCATAGTCAACTTTTTATTTTTAAATGGTATACCCACTTTTTTTTTTCTTAGTGGATTCCATGCTTAATTTGCTCTATGCCGGTACCAAAATATCAGGTTCCGAAATTGAAAGTAAGTTCAAATAAATGGTTTTTCTTAGAGCAGGTAATAGGTACCTATCCCGTTCTGACATCTACCTTTTCCAATGTGTTGCAGGTTGGACACTGTGACAATTGGATTTGACGTATAGGTAATTTTAATAAATAACTGTCACAACGGATTAGGTTAATAGACAAGAGAAAATTCTTTCTATTTCTGAGAAATCAGATTGAAAAAAAATCAAAGGCTTCAAACAATTTATTTTAAAACAATATCCAAAAAATCTGTAGGTAACAAAACAGTAACTTTAAAACGAAAACTATTTTATGAAATGCTCAAAATGTTTTCCTTGTACTTCTTGACAATACGCCAGGTTATAATAAAATCTCTGAAGAACATTTTGTATAATTTCTTCCGTAATTTGATCAGCTTCATTTAATATTCGCTGCTGCAAGTCTTCTATATTTTCAGGTTTAGTTTCAAATACTTTATTTTTTAAATGACCCCAAAAGAAGTAGTATAAAGGTGATAGGTCAGGGGACCTAGCGGGCCATTCTATGAAACCTCTCCTGCCAATCCATCTATTTGGAAAAGTTAAATTTAAATAATCACAAACCTGTCGACCATAGTGTGGAGGGGCCCCATCTTGTTGAAACCATACATTTTGGTAGTTTGGACCAGCCAAATTTCTAATTTCCGGAATAATTAAGTTTCGAAGCATTTCTAAATATCTTTCGGAAGTCAGGTTTCCTTCAATGAAAAACGGACCAACTATGTCGGTTCCAAATATTCCAGCCCACACATTAACTTTTTGTGGATACTGGGTACGCACTTCCCGTAGCCAATGGGGATTTTCATCACTCCAGTATCTGCAATTATGGCGATTTACAACGCCATGGAGCATAAATGTTGCTTCGTCCGAAAACCCAATGTTTTTTGAGAAGTTGGGATCTTGATCAATTTTGTACATCATTGTCTCTCAAAATTCAACCCTTCTGTCGAAATCGTCTTCAAAAAGTTCCTGCACTAGGTGAATTTTGTAAGGGCGAAATTTATTTTCAGCTAAAATTCTTTCAACCGATGACTTACTAATTTCTAGGCCGGTTTTTCTCAATGAACAATGGGGATTTTCAACAAAAGACTGTAAAACATCTAAGCTTCTTTCTTCATTTGTGGCAGATTTTGGGCGGCCAGATCTAGGTCGCTCTTTTAAGCTGCCAGTATCCTCAAACCTTTTTACTATTCTCTGAACGGTTGATGCAGCGATTGGATGACGATTTGGAAATGAATTGTTAAATAAAATAGCAACCTCTGTGTATGGCTTCACACGATCTGCATAACCGCGCATCATAATTAATGTAGTTTTCTCCCTTTCAGTTAAATGAACCATTTTAGACCGTGATTTTAAACTCGATAATTTTAGACAATTATTAATGTTATGTATTATTAATGTATTTTGATTGTCATTGTCAGTGTCCAACCTGCAACACATTGGAAAAGGTAGATGTCAGAACGGGATAGGTACCTATTACCTGCTCTGAGAAAAACCATTTATTTGAACTTACTTTCAATTTCGGAACCTGATATTTTGGTACCGGCATAGAGCAAATTAAGCATGGAATCCACTAAAAAAAACAAAAGTGGGTATACCATTTAAAAATAAAAAGTTGACTATGATTTCTCGAAAGTGGAACATCTGGCAACGTCGCCGGTACTTCCAGCGAACGCAGAATGTTTTATTCCCTCTAGGTTCCAAATTTCATAAAGCGTGTCCAAAAGGTTCGTGAGATAATGGGACATTGCGGAACTTTTGGGACACACTGTATATAATATATATATAGGAATATATTTAAAAATTACGCGCATCGTCAGAAACGGCAAGAATAGATTTGCCGGTAAATTTAAGGTTTGTTCGAGCCCTACCAATAACCGTGTCAGTACAGTTCTACGAACGGTCGCACAACTAATTTACCACTGCAATAGTCGATTGCCACGTTCAAAGTTTAATTGACAGGCTGAAAATTATCCTTCATTATCATGCCCCTTCCCTAAAAAAAATATGATACTACATAATATTATCATGAATAAAGAATGTTTGATTTACATTATTTCAAACCTACTTTTATGCATAAGAGAAGGGCAATTTTACGTCACAAACTTTGTATTATAGCATTAGTTTCTTTATTTAATATTGTTAAT
Organism: Polydrusus tereticollis; assembly: GCA_963920685.1. Taxonomy (NCBI): domain Eukaryota; kingdom Metazoa; phylum Arthropoda; class Insecta; order Coleoptera; family Curculionidae; genus Polydrusus; species Polydrusus tereticollis. Next base: position 3,101,270 of record OY987332.1, on the reverse strand, counting down.
ACACTGACCAACACATAATTTGGTGCCGGCAATTTTTTTACTATTTTTAGGTTATTTGGGTCTGCTAAACCTAAAAATAACCTCAGATTTGCTTCATCAGATCGTTATCAAAAACTGGGGCCATAAGCTATATTTTCGAGATTAAGGGTATTTTATATCGCATAATTATATATTATGTATTACTGCTGCCACTAAAAAAACAACTCAGGAATGGAAGAAAAATGTTTATTGTACACCACAAAAAATACAAGCATCGTCTGTCAATAAAATTAACAATATTAACTTAAGTTATTAATTTAAATTAACCTAAACTAATAAATAAAAACTAGCTAATCTGCATCACTCAAAAACTTCCTTTTATAAGATTTTCTTGCATGAGATTGAAAAGAACAGTCTCGTTGAAGACTCCAGCAATAATCGGCCATCATGTGAATGTCCCATCTACCCTGACATCTCTCTTCCATAGTTTTTATATCCTGGTGGAATCGTTCCCCCTGTTCTTCGTTAGGGTCGCCAAGATTTTCTGGGAATCGTTCCACGTGGCTGTGGAGATAATGAATCTTAATGCTCATATTACACCCGTGTTGGGTAAAGTTTTTGAGCATATCTTCCACTATCTCTCTGTAGGTAATCGACACAGGTTTGAACTAAATGAATGCAGGCAATATTCCGCATAATATAATCCCCATATTATGGGGATTATAGGTACTAATACCCTAGGACACGAGCCAAGTTAACGAATTAATTTATGTGGCTTACGGTACACACATTCATTCAGTATTACAATTTGTTATAAGTAGGCTCTATCGCAAAAACTAGAGCTGATACGAAGCAAAGCTAAGTGTTTTCGAATCACCGCATTTAAAATAACTAAAATCAGTTGTTTTTTCTTCGGCACCAAGACAAAAATTTTTTTTGTTGGGCTGTGTAATTGTTATGTTCTGAGTCGGAAATATAGTTAAAATTTTCTTTGTATGGCGTTTTTCAGTATTTTAAATGGACTGTTGTTTCGTCAGTAATATTTCGTAAAGCGATTTATTAGGTTGTCAATAAATGATTCCAATGTGTTTCAAGTAAACTCATCATGTTCTTTATTAAGTTGTGCAATCCGCATGAGCAGACAAAATAGTTTTCTAGAGCATTCAGATTCATAATAGCTGTTTTTATTGTGAGAAAGCTATTTTTTTTTCTTATTGCCAAAGGATCCAAGTTTTTCTTCTAATATGGCTGAGTACCCAGTTTTTTTTTGTTTAATGTAGTCAAAATGAAAATATACGACATTTATCCCTTTATTTTAGTCAAAATCAATAAAAAACATCACACATACAGTTTCTGCTTTATATTACTATTTTACGTTAATGTAGAATTTAAACCATCGTTAAAAAGTATCTAATATATTTTTAAAATAGTAAATAATACTCCGGTAACGATAATTCTTGAATTACCTCTTAGCGGACAGGGTTCTGCATCATTACCATGGTACCAATGCTATCTTTTTGTTGCAGACTCGTTGCGAAACGATCTCGCGGATTCCATTGTGCATGCGACGCGGTTTATGTTCGTTTCTGCTATTTTCTTCGTGCAATCGTTCTACTTGATTTACAAAGGATCTATTTAAACTTAATATGGTGCTTTGGAAACTGACACGCGTTACAATGTTACCAGTAAACTGAGGCTTCAATATTGATGACCAATGCGTAATAATGTGAGACATTAAACGGCGGGTTGCTGCTTGTTCTATATAAAATAAATTAATTGCGATCATCTGATCTATTAACTCTCGAAATGTGCGGCCTGAGATTGCACAGACAGACGACGAGGACAATAAAAAATTTAATGACCAATCCCGGTGCCAATTAGCCATCGGTCATTTCTCAAAACCAGTAATTCACATATCATTATCGAAAATAACGGTTTTTTGGCGACACACATTTCTACTATGATCGTTTTCCTATATAAGGTCATTATTTGATCGTTAGCCATATCTCTATTAGAAGCTGAGATTAAATGTAAATAAATTAGTATATTATGGGAATGTTATGTAAAGTTTTAAACTGGAGCATCTCCCCTGAAAATGGATAAAAATATTTCAATTAGAAACTAAATGGTTAAGAAAAGAAAGTTTCAAAAGTTTGCGGCTTTAAATGCCCCCAACATGACAATATGCCAAATTTGCCATCAGTGAGCGTATTGTGGTCACCCGGTGAGATGAGATAGATCTGATTAATGGGTACAAACACACATTTCAGCGTTAAACGATTTAAAAAGCAATAAATGATTGATTTTTTATTGGATATGCTTTAATATTAATTGAATTGGTGGAAAAAAACAACGTTAATGATTTTTATAACTATTATCGGTTACTAGAAAATGGGGTCAATAGTGCGCAAGAGATTTATTGTTAATTAAATGTTATGTTGTGTTACTCGCGTTTGGAACAAAGCAATAGAACATCTTGGGAAGTCCCGGGCGGTAGCACTGGACATTTCCAAGGCCTCTGACCTCTGACCGAGTATGGCATGAGGGGCTTCTAACTAAAGTGAGAGCATGCGGAATTTGGTAAAGACCGTTCTCTGCGAGTGGCGATGGACGGATTTCTTTTAGACACATTAAGCATCAACGCCGGCGTCTCTCAAGGTTCTATATTGTCGCCCACCCTCTTCTTACTGCGGTGCAGTGCGATGCCTTATCATAAAAAAAAAATGATGAAATAAGTTTTAACGTTTAATCTTCTGAATTATTCCATAAATCCCAACGCTAGTCGATTAAATATAATTTAATTGACTAGCTAAATAACAGAACTTAAATATCACACAGACAACTACAATCTGAAACAACTGACAAGCAAGGAATTTTAATCACGACAACTCGATAATGTGCAGTTATACAGTAACGACGACTAAATTAAGTATCTGCTTACTTTGCGCGTTATTCAGCGGAAAAAGTTTCACAATACAAATGAAACTACCGGCGTCTAAACATGCCTGTATCTTTTGATCAGTTCGGGTTCAGGAAAATCTCCTCCTCCTCCTGGCAAGACCCTCTGATCTAGTTTAGCGTACCTATTAATATAAGTTTCTTTGACCGCACTCACCATCAATTACACTGTTAAAACTATTAATGGTAAATATCTTTTAAGTGCGAATAATCAGATATGCTCCATTGACCGGCAGATGCAAAACTGGAAGCAAATTTAAATTATTGCCCATGTTAAGTGGTGTAAGTAACCAATTAAAGTTTCACTTTTTCCGATAAGTCTGGTTCTGATAAATATGGACAGAATTTACAATCTTGCTTTAAAACTAAACTATTCAACAAATGGATAATAGCCATAACAAGCGAGTTTAATTCAAATTAATGCTTCGGTGTATGGCTAGCATATCTACACTTACAGGCAAGTAATTGATCCACCCAAATTTTTGATGAATTTAAATCGCAAATAACTTTTTTATTTGATGTCGAATTTAAACGAATTTTAAAGAATATTGTAGAAAAATTAATAGAGAATCGCTCACATTTTAAAAATTTACTAAAAAAATAGACGTGCGTTTATAATATACAGGTTTAAATATAAAGATGTTTTTTACCATAAGTTTAAGAGAACAGACTCAGGAGGAATAAGATCTAGCATTTGCTGGAAGTATTCTTCAAAGACCTCAGCTTTCATGTCTTCATGATAGTCTCCAGTACTCTCCAGTCCGTTTTGATTTAAATTCTAGTATGCCGCCATCGCAAATCCATTTTTGCTACCAATGTGAGTAATTATTAATCTTTTACCATTTCCTGAGGGTGCTTTTAATCCAGTGGACCATCCTTTCATGAAAACTTGCCTCGCGCTTTTTATATATTTATCTTGCCATATTTTATCAACGTATTTCCTTCAAGTTTCGTCCATAAAATAGATATTCCTGTTTTCCCTTCGAAACTATCTAAGTGCCCTCAAATATCGTCGTGGCCAGCAGATGATTTCGTCTTTCTCTATTAAAAGTGATTTTCTGTTTTGAATTTTTGCATAACAAAAATAATAATAATAATTGGACTTATTATTATTATTTTTGTTATTATTCCAAAGGTTGGAACAATTCATAAAATCACACATTTTGCCCTTACTGAGAAGTCACAATGAAAAATTATGTCTCCATATTCTGTTTCCAAGTCCTGGAGTAATTGCTGGAACTGGTGGAGGAAATCCCATGTGAATTTTGATATCCTCATTTTAAATATTTTCATTATTACATTTAAACCAAAATAATGGCCGATAATATAAATTGGTTGGTGTAGAAAAGTAATTTTACTAGTATATATATATATACAGTAGAATATGTATAATTTTCCACCTACCCATCCCTGCCTATGTCTCCTGAATCGGAAAAAATGGAACGGCAATGGATGAACATACCTAGACGTCCAAACATTAATAATATCGATTTTTAGTGTGGATTTTCATTGCTCGAATATTCAATCAAGCCACGCAGTGTCGATTACGCGATCGATCAATCAAGGAACATCCTCAATTCACGTATCATCTCCATCTTTATGTACCGTTATGGTTCTTAAAAAGCGCGCCCGTATTCGTATGCACGTAAGACACGATCGACACGACTCACCTGTTCCATAAATTGACGGACGGAGCCTTTTATTCGCCAAAGTGTCCAAATGACCCGGATTCTATGGGGCCATTTTCTATTAATATCATCAGTCCCGAATCATGTGATTTTAATTTGTTTTATATTTTTGCAATGGGAAACGTACATTATTAATTATTATAAAAAGGGGATTTAGAAGAGTCTTAATATGTCTTTTAGTTTTCGACAACTCGAGGGCAACAAACAATTGACAGCTTGATCAGTTGCGTAGCCACGGGGGGGGGGGGGGCGCGAAGGGGGGCGCAGAGTGAACCTTGCAAAGCTGTCAAAGATATCTTTAAATCGTTTCTTTCTGGATGTTTCTCTTCAGTAGTCAATGTTAAGGTCACCACATAGTAAAATGGTCTCAAATTTAGTAAAAGCGATAAGTAAAAGCAAAATATTTTAATTTACATTACTTTGATTCCACCGAAAGTATGGACTATTTCTTCAATTTAAATATGTAATAAGATTAAGACGTATATACTAACATGTACCAGAACAAAACAATAAATACCTCAGGACGAATATGAAAGTGCTAACTGGGAAGAACTTAATGGATAGAATTCCTAACCCCAGAAATATCTGCGATATTCAAGATATTTTTCAATTCTCCAGGCACGGTCAGTGTAGGAAGGCTTGAATCTAACATGTGAATAGGATGCAAGATCGCCGCTTTCTAAAACGGTAAAAGATGGAAAGAAAAGACCAGGAAGACCATCTAAATGATGGGCTAAGAGCCGGTGTCATCAACAATGAAAAACCATACCACTAAGCTAATATTTAATGATGGACCAGACGACAACAAATGAAAGAAGAAGATAATATTGCGAATCTTGCCTAAGGCGAAAAGTTGACTAAAGCCAGCCCTACTTTATCAGCTGGCACCATTACGTGCGTGGCCAATTATGTTACTCTTAAATTATATTATGCGGTAGATCAGTTTATTCTTAATTCCGAGCAAGAGAGTTTAATTGTGCAATTTGTTGAAAATCGCCCAGTCCAACCGCATCATAACACGAGGAAACAGAAATTCCCAAACCACAAATCGTTCGCGATAATTCACCCATACAGCGGCAACCAAAAGGTCAATGAAAATAAGGCAACCCATTATTGTGCGCAACGGGTTCAAATTACCCGTCAATTGTAATATGCACCGCGCGAAATGGAAAGTTGAGTGTGCAAAACGAAATTGACCATTGACCGCTTCCTCACGTGAGAAGGCGTGATATTCACTTTTGTACGCGTCCTTGATAAGAGGAACCGGCCATTTATAAGTTGATTCGGTTCAGATGCTAAGTAGTTCGGGTCTAGAGACAGAAAAACCTATTTTAATAAAAGATCATCAACCAAAAATAGTCAAAGTATCAGTGATATCAGTATAGAACTATAGGAGCCCTTCTCGCTTTGCTGAGGTCCTTTAAGGTTCTATATTCTCTTCCTCTTCTTTCTACTATCAACGATATTTTAGAGAAAACTAAAAATCCGATATATGGCTTCGCACACTTGTTTATCTTTTAGGTATTTTGGACGCTCGAGCATTGAGTGCCAAGACACATATATTCTTCTTCTTCGTCTTCAGGTGCATATCCTCTGTGGATGTTGGCTATCACATGGTCCAATTGACCTTGCTAACGGCTAATCTGAATAGTGTAGTGGAGTAGATTTCAGCCAGGGTATTCGCCTACGTCCAGGAGCCCCTCTGCAGTAACAGTTGGAGAACGCGATATTGATCGTGACGCATCACATGCCCAAAATAAGCAAGATTCCTGGATTTGATTGTGCTAAGGATTATTATATGATGATTTCTAAGAATGCGACGACAGCACCACATTTCAAAGGCTTTAAGGCATATTATACGAATCATCAGTAAGGGTCCAGGTCTATGCTCCATATAATTGTAGAGAAAAAACGTAACATCGGAGTACACGAATCCTTATTAAGGCCTGCACCTTCTCCGTGCGATTGAAGGTTTTTCTGGCCTTCTCGATTCAAATCTTCATTTTCCTTGAATGATTCAAGTCCTAATTAAAATTGTTTGAGTTCGATGCTATTTACATAGAAATGAGTTCTTGCAATATTGTTCTTGCTGATTATAAGAATATTTGTTTTTTTTACAATTAATCGCCATGTCATATCGTCGATCATCACAACCTCTGTCCTTCAGAGCTATCAGATATGAGATCCGTGTCATCTGCATATCTATTATTAGTTAATTCGCTTTTTACAGAGATTCCCTCTTTAACGTCTCTTAGTGCCTCTCTGAACAAGCCTCTAAGTATGCAATGAAGAGTATTGGGGAGAGAATGCATCCCTGACTACCAAAAAACCGGGGGACAGTTCGCGTTTTACCCGGACAACTGCTCGTTGATTCGCATCCAAATTTCTTATTAAGCGTATGTTTTTATCATCTATGCCAGACTGCAGTATAGAATATCGACAAGCTTCCTGAAACCAAACTGTGTTTCTGTGAGTTAATGATGCTTTAAAGTATTACTCACCAGACTAATTATTCTATGATCTTCTGATTTTGTATAGCATTACTCTTTTTCGAATACCAACCATTCATGTGGCGGTTGTCCGGTGTTGTATATTTTGTTGAGTAAGCTAGTCAGAACTCTGTAGTCTTGTTAAATGCAGAATGTCCCTAATGCCTTCCTTGAAGTAAGAGGATTTTGGCCTGCGTTGATACCATCTACGAATGACTCTATTTAAAAAAGTCTTTTTGGAATTTTTTGCTTATTCTTTACGCTTGTATATGGATCCAACATAGAGGAGAAATAAACTCATACGAGTTTTCTTCTCTCTCAGATTACGTCACAAAATTAAGCCGCACTGATCATTATCTTGGGCAATTCAAAAATGTTAACAAACACCATTCTGCGAATATTTCATAAGGCCGGCGAACCTACTTCTGCGAAATAAGAAGATTTCGAATTGTTTTTTGCTGTTTAAGTACCGACTGTAATTATAATATCTAATTACGTTCCACAATTAATTATCTTGTAAATATAGTGAAATTTATTTGAACTCTTAACTTGACATCGCTTGACACTCGAGAAGCGACAGAACAAGAGCCGATATATCTACTTTTACTGCTTACTTGTGATAACTATGGTCCTTATTGTTGTATTATATTGCTGTTTTTACCAATTAACTTAACAATAACGATGTTTATTTATTTATTTATTTATTTATTGGAACAAATACACTACAGGGCAAAGCCCCAAATGGTACAATAAATTTTACAGTTTTAACAGAGACAACAAATGTATAAGAAAAATAAAATAGTAATACAAATATATTTACAATAAGGTACGTTTGATGGAATTAAGGCTAATATGAAAAATATCAATGTAGCTGAATCTTTCGTTGTAGGTAGAGACCACACGATCAGTAAGAGCCCTTCTTCCATAATTTGTTCGATGTGTCAGCTGCAGGAATAGATGCTGATTTCTCAACAACCGTGTTGGCACCCTGAAGTATAAAGAACTTAACAGTTTGGGAGAGTCGATCATGTCATTGACTAACTTGTACAGGAAGATTAGAAGGTGGTTGTTGCGTCGAGCTTCGAGTGATTTTAGGCCACACATGAGAATTCTTGTTTCGTAGCTTAGATCATAATAGGGAAAACGATGTTTGTATGACAGATATTTTGCGTACTTGTTCTGGACTCTTTCCAGTCTGTTGACGTGGCACAGATAAATAGGACTCCAAATAATGCTGCAATATTCGAGGATGCTGCGTATAAGAGAATTGTATAGCAAGCTGATGGCTTTGGTGTCTGTCATGTGTCTTGTATTTCTTTTAAGAAAACCTAGTAATCTGAGGCTTCTTGCGATGATCTGATCCACATGCGAGTTAAATGAGAGGTCTTTATTAAAAATAAGATCATTGAACTTTGATACTGATTCTAAAGTTGTACCACTGATCTTGTATTCAGTGTAAAATGGGACTTGTCTCTTATAGAACATCATCTTCTTGCATTTGTTGACATTAAGTTTCAAATAATTTTTTTCACACCATGAGACAAGTCGATCGAGATCGGACTGAAGAGCGTTTGAAGAGTCGGTGACAGAGCAGTAGAACTTGAGATCATCGACATACATAAGGCATCTAGATGCTCTGAAGCAGGAAGTTATGTCGTTGATGAAAAGTGAGAATAATTGTTGACAAATTAACAATGAATCTTAAAGAAGCAGCTCCTATCAAGCTGTTGCGTAATAACATTCGGTATACCGCGCAAACTTCCTTCGTATTCCGTGAAGTACAATACAAATATTTAGATAAACTGTTCCTTACTGGACAACGAAGACCAGCAAATGCAGTCAACAATTTGTTCCGATACTGAACAAGAATATTCCGAGAACAAAATTTATAATCACATGTTGCTAACTAACCTGATGTTACAGGCCCACTGTCAGAGGCAGATTATATCGAAGGCAGCTATTACAATTTGCTAGAGCTTGTGGAGGTTGGGGCAGAGGATTGGCGATGCATCCTCTTCAAAGATAATCCCTTTTTTACCGCCAGATGCCAAGGTGTATAGGACACTCAGTGTGGTTTTGCTCCTAGGGTACAATTCGGCGGTGGTGGTGTGATTGTATAGTAAGGGATTTTTTTGGAAGCATAAACAGAACTTGTTACATATTAAAGGGTACATAAAGAAGTGTTTTCTAGGAGATCACCCTGGACAAATTCAGAACAACCATTTGTACTTAAAGATACAAAATAACCGAGATATGTACAAAAACTCGCTCGATGGCGATGGCGAATACCACTCTAAATCATCAAGATAAATTGATCCAGGCTTTAAGTGGTCATCTTTACACCCATCAACCCAACCGCGGCAATTATTAATTACGGATTCACTGCAAACGTCCAAACGTTTATGGTTGAGAGGGAAGATCAGCCTTAACTGTCTGTCATTATCGCTATACAATTTTAATTATTAATCGCGGTTGTCAAGCAAACGCGCGTTGGTAATAAAGGTTGGGTTACATGTAAAGCAGAGAAGCTGCGGTGCTTCGCTTATTTCAATTACGATTTAATGCCTTTTACTTCCTTGTTATTTTTCAACGAACGACAACTTATTTATTGGGAAGTATTATTGGAAAGTGACAAATTAATGCTTGCATAGGGTTAAGAGGTTAATTAGCAATCTATAGAATTTCTTCTTTTTTATACCATCTCTTTTCGTATACATCTAACGCCTTGGCCAACTCACCTTTTGGTTTCAAATGGACGGTTGTGTGAATATGTCCCAAACGTTTTGTATGAAGGCGCAATAGAAACGTGGACCTGGCTAAGTCCCGATGGAAATACCAAAAACGAAATAGATCTAATAGTGACAGACAGAAATGAAGTTGTACCGGGTGTTCCACCTAAGGAGGTAATCGGCTATATCTCAGAAAGTAATAACACTAGGACTTTGGGAAAAAATATATATCGATAAAAGCGGTCAAGAGAAATTGCTGGAAATTATTTTCAAGTTCGAAAAATTACCGCTAGGGGGCGTAAGAGAACTTTCAAAATAGAAATGCCGATTTTCTCTTGATTTTTCTTAATAAAAATATGTTAAAAATATAAGCATTGTATTCTTCATAAAATTATGCAACTTTATGTTAGGAATCGTTTTTTTCTATTTTCAATAATAAAGTGGTGGGAGAAGGTCAAACTTTTTCTCTTTCAAACGCTGATATCTCTGCTTTTGATAAACCGATTTTATTCAACTTGGTCTTGAAAAAAAACCCTTCTTTTCCTCTACACGTAGATCTATTAACTATACCATATTGATTCTGATGGTGGCCACTAGATGGCGTTTTTCCGTAATTCCTCAATGAATAAGGATTTTCTCAAAAAAATCAAATGTTATATGACTTTTTCATCATATTTTATTTTAGGCTTATAAAGACTATTAAATAGTGGAATAAAAAATGCAGGTCCGTATTGAAAATAAAAAAGTTGGTGATGGTCGCTCGAATCCGAAACGTCGGATTAAAAAACTAACCCCATCAGCTTGTAGAGGAGGAAAAGTTACTATAAGGAACTAAAAACCGCAACGTGATATCTTTTGTTAAACCAGAGAAATTAGGGATAATAATAATTAATATGGAAAAATAGGCCATTTTTTAAAACATTAATTAATCAATTAAATCTCTGGTTTAACAAAAGATATCACGTTGCGGTTTTTAGTTCCTTATAGTAACTTTTCCTCCTCTACAAGCTGATGGGGTTAGTTTTTTAATCCGACGTTTCGGATTCGAGCGGCCATCATCAACTTTTTTATTTTAAATACGGACCTGGATTTTTTATTCCACTATTTAATAGCCTTTATAAGTCTAAAATAAAATGTGATGAAAAAGTCATATCATAACATTTGATTTTTTTGAGAAAATCCTTATTCATTGAGGAATTACGGAAAAACGCCATCTAGTGGCCACCATCAGAATCAATATGGTATAGCTAATAGATCTACGTGTAGAGGAAAAGAAGGGCTTTTTTTCAAGACCAGGTTGAATAAAATCGGTTTATTCAAAGCAGAGATATCAGCGTTTGAAAGAAAAAAAGTTTGACCTTCTCCCACCACTTTATTATTGAAAATAGAAAAATAACGATTCCTAACATAAAGTTGCATATTTTTATAAAAAATATAATGCTTATATTTTAAACATATTTTTATTAAGAAAAATCAAGAGAAAATCGGCATTTCTATTTTGAAAGTTCTCTTACGCCCCCTAGCGGTCATTTTTCGAACTTGCAAATAATTTCCAGCAATTTCTCTTGGCCGCTTTTATCAACATAGATTTTTTCACAAAGTCCTAGTGTTATTACTTTCTGAGATATAGCCGATTACCTCCTTAGGTGGAACACCCGGTACATGACGTATCGGTTTTGAGCAGATTTAAAATTGGCAGCGATCATAGAATGGTTCGAGCATGCATAGAAATCAATTTAAGAAGGGTAAGGTTCAAGATGATAAGAACGAGTAGTAAATGAAAACCCCTAAAAAGTCTGGCAAAGTTCCAACAGGAAATAAGTACACAAATAGAAACTATAAACGATACAGAAGAGCGAGATGTAGACTGTAGAGTCGCTAAGCGCCCAACTCACGAAAATAGTTTTACAAGCAAAGAATAAACATCAAAATAAAAATCCAACAAAGATGGACAAACTCAGTGATAACACAAAAGGACTCATGAAAGAAAGACGAAAAATGCGAGAAGAACATACAAGAAATGCGGGACGACTAAGAGCACTAAACAGAAAAATATCGAAGGCCGTTTGAAAACATATAAGAACGTTGAACACCAGAGAAGTAACAAGAGTGATAGAGGAAAATAAGGGCCTGAAGTCAATTAAAAGAACCTTTACGGAAGGTAGAAAGAACATAACTAAGCTAAGACAGCAAGACGGACAAATATTATCAAACAAAGACGAAATTGTGAAGGTAGTCAGGTCTTTTTACCAGGCTACAGCGACACGGATGGAAACGTTGGCAATATTAATATACCAACAGTAATGAATCAAGGATCTGAAGATATCCCAGATATAACATTGGATGAGCTCAAAGCAGCCCTGCGAGAAATGAAAAACAATAAGGCAGCTGGCGACGATCAGAGTGAAATAGAAGCTGTAAAGCAAGGAGGAACTTCACTACATAAAATACTCTGCAAGCTATACAACGCGTGCTTGTTAAATGTAACAACACCTTCGCAGTGGGAACGAGCAATAATAATAATCATGCAAAAGAAAGGGGACATAACAAACCTAAAAATCTACCATCCCATAAGCCTGCTTCTTCATCTGTACAAGCTCATTATGCGAATACTCACCAAACGAATCACCTACAAATGAGACTTTTACCAACCACGAGAGCAAGCAGGTTTCAGATCAGGGTTTGGCACAGGTTATTAAGGCTGTTATCGAGAAATGCATAGGATACAATAAACCCCCAGTCATCATCTTTGTCGATTATGAAAAAGCATTCGACATGATAAATCAACAACAAATGCTACACGCGCTAGAAGATTGCCGTATAGACTCCAGGTATATAAATGTAATTAAAGACGTCTATGAAAATGCCAAAGCTTGTATAAGATTGCGGAAGATGAACAAAGTTGATTCTGAAGTGGAGACACCGACAAGAAGCTTTTTGGAACAGAGGTCGCCCACCAACAAGATGGACCAACGATATTAGGAGAGTGGAGCCAAGTTGGATGAGAGTGTTCAGCAGTGGACGCAACCAGGCTGATTGATGATGATGATGATGATGGTGATGATGACACCATAACCTGGCCAGCTAGGTCTCCTAATCTCTCACCAATCTTTCCTGTGAGGTCACATTCAAAGTGATATTTATATTTTATACACATTTATCGAAAAATTCGTGATATTATTATAGAGGACTGTTTTTGCCTATTTTTTATTACCACATGGAACTAAGTGTTAACTTTATAAGTTCATAAGACACATTTATGGAAGAAATCCGTGGAATTATAATAAAATACTGTATGTTAACCATTTATCGACACATGGATCTAGATATTAGCTTTATGACTCACATTTATGGAAGAAATCCTTGATAATCCCATAAAGTTTGTTAGGAGAGTTTCTGGACGAGTGACTGCAATGAAAGAAAATATTGGATATTCTGGCTATATATCAGAAAAGTGGCAACAACAGAAGAACTAGCTATTCTGGCAACAGAAATAGGGTAGCCTAACTCTTCTAGAGAAAAAAAAATTGTGCATTTCATCAATAACTGATGCAAGACTGTACTAGACGTAATACCTAATTGGGTATTTTAATAACAACAAAATAATTACTCTTGTATTTTGTCTAAATTAAAAAAAATGTATTCTGACTATATTAGATTTTTTTTTAATGAGAGAACAACTGTACTTTTAATAATATAACGCATACAAAATGTACCTGTCTATAGTTATATCATAAAACACATTGATTCGGCTTCAAAAAACATTTCTTTATAAGAAAGTAATGGTCGGCGGCCCAGCACAAATTATAAGAGTTAAAAAACCGTTGTCCATTCCCTATACTTATTTTGTAGTACAGTAATTCATGTTGGCATTTAGCATTAAATAAAGCAGCCAGTGTGGTACTTCACAATCTAAATGCATTTTTGCGACAAGTTCATTAAATAAATGAAATAATTCGTTGTGGATTCTGAGATAATAGACCTATATATTAAATTCATTAATATACTCACATTTAACCTGCAGTTATGTAAAAAGACTCCCTTAGTTTTTAGCTTGATTGAGATTGAGGCCGTTTGAAGCAGTGCATTTTTTCGTGCTTGAGTGAGTGCTACCCTTAACAACTTTTCTTTAGTCTACGCCTCTGGCGTTACCAAACAACCAAACGTAGTTGGAATAATAAGAAGCTTGGACAAGGCGCAATTAGTCGGTCGCCTCCTCTTCTACAGGCTACCGCGTTCAACCAAGAATGTCAACCACAAATTGACCGCTAGTTAAATCTCTAATATAACCAATTTGTTATTCCTTCCTTTGGTTTTGTTTTTCTCCGACAATCAATGCCACTGCGTTCCTGAATTAGAATGAGACGCCATAGTTGGATGAAACAACGAGCTTTTAGCATAGGAAATGACGAAAAAAAAATACAATTTTTGCGTGCATGCGTGCATTTGGTTTAACACAAAGCGATTTAGATTGACATAATATGTGAATGAAAAGAAAAAGCAGATTAATAATTAAACCACATACACTGTAAACCAACCAAAACCTAAAATCAAAAAATCTCTTGTCGATAAAAATGTCAAAAACATTAACATTGAGGAACCCTAAAAGTTAGTTTTGCCAAGAATTCCTCACAAACGATTGCGTTTGCACAAAAAAAAAACTGAGAAAGGTGTTTTACCTTTCCTATCTAAACTTAAGAGCGAAAATCTTTGCAGTAGCTGGTCATGGGATAAACACCATCTGTTTCAAAAAATCTCTTGTCGATAAAAATGTCAAAAACATTAACATTAAGGAACCCTAAAAGTTAGTTTTGCCAAGAATTCCTCACAAACGATTGCGTTTGCACAAAAAAAACTGAGAAAGGTGTTTTACCTTTCCTATCTAAACTTAAGAGCGAAAATCTTTGCAGTAGCTGGTCATGGGATAAACACCATCTGTTGGAGAAACGATTGCTCAAATGCAATAAAAATAATGAAATTAAATGCAACCAATGGTTTTAGAATCAATAATACTTTTTGTCTAGATGAAATAACTGCTTCTTAAATATCCCATTAGCAACACAATTCCTCAACGGTCAGAGAAACAGAGAAACAAAATGCATTTAATGTTTTCAGAACGAATAATATTTTCGCCCAGACAAGCAACCAAATCTACAAATATTAACCTAAAACAGCGGCCTGTCGCTACCGTTAATTAAGCAAAAAAGTGTTCTCAACACAGTTCAATGTTAAAACGTCTATTTTAGAACTTGTAAAAACGCATATATCTTTGATACGCTTTGACGCTAGGAAAGTAAGCTCACCGCAGAACAGAAGACGGGACAATAACAGTTGGTCCAGAGAAAACATGATGGAACAATAAATAGCCAATTAGAACACAACGCGCGAAATATGTTACCTTGTGATTGATCAGTCTGACAGGGGGGCGTGATTTTCTAGCGATAGAGCAAGCTGTCAGTTCCTCGCGAGACACTGCGAATTAAACCCTTGAAAGGTCAATACGTACGTCAAAATTAACGTGGGTCATTGTCCGTCGGACATGACAAATTGCAAAGCCTAACAAAAAAGCACCAAGTAATAAGTGTAGTAATGTTATAAAAGTTGTCCTGTACTAGAGTTAGTAATTAATCACGTATTAAAGAGTTATCTTGTAAACAAGTGCCGAATTGGATGAATAAACGCCAAATTAAATGTGATCTAACTGTCTAATTTACTTAACTTGTCGCAAACGAAGCCATGAAAAAAACACAATAGACCAAGAAGTTGTATTTATAGTTGCTTAATCTGAACAAATAAAAAACTAAAAAAAAGGGCAGTGGCGTACTTTTTCTTCTCAATAATAATTGGCTGTGGTGCCCACTGAGACGCCACTGGACCTAATAATTTCAATCCAGTTAGGGCTAAATAAGCGCCTTATTACTTCAAATAACTGAACCAAATTTCAACCAAATCGGTTTAAGGATATTTATGACCGTTTTTTTTTTTTAAGATACAGAGAATGAAGCCAGATGGCTCCATCTCGTGGTGCTGGTAAATAACACCAATTTCTAAGCATACCTGCGCCCTCTGACATGGACTTATTAAGCCACAAATATCAGAGGAAAACCTGCAAAGACAGAACGTCACAATTGCAGGAGTCCTCGCTAGGCAGCGCTATGCGTTTTGTCGGTTTAGTAACCGAAATGTGTTAAGTTTTCGGTTACTAAACCGACAAAACGCATAGCGCTGCCTAGCGAGGACTCCTGCAATTGTGACGTTCTGTCTTTGCAGGTTTTCCTCTGATATTTGTGGCTTGATAAGTCCATGTCAGAGGGCGCAGGTATGCTTAGAAATTGGTGTTATTTACCAGCACCACGAGATGGAGCCATCTGGCTTCATTCTCTGTATCATACCGATTTTTCTGTTTTAAAACAGACACCGATGCTTTTTCTTTTTGTCAGAACCCATAGCCTCACTGATGAGCTGTTATACAGCGAAACGCGTCTGAGGATGGTTCTGGCAAAAGAAAAAAACGAACCCCTTTTCCACATGGGTGAAACTAATATGGGGAACTTCGCAACAAGAAAACCGTTACAAAACCTAGTGGGCCACCAGTCCACCAGAGGGCTCTTCGAACGGTCACTATACCATGTGCTCCTTGTCAAATCAGACTTGCATATTAATCTGTCGACTATCTCTCTCTCTCATAATATTACCTATAAAAAGAGACAGACCTTGTTGAAAACGCAATATATATTACGCCAACTAACTGAAAGGCTTTATTATCCGTTTTTTGGATAAAAGAAGAAGAAGAAGAGAAGTTCTGTCAATTTTGTAAAATGTGAACCCCCAACGAATTGTTGTTTTTTTTTTTTAATTTTTATATCATAATTACCGTTTTAATCCTTTACTGGCCGTTTTACGAGTTTTGAAGAATTTTAGGATTGTTACGCGACCTTATATCACAGGTATGTAACCTAAATGTAAAATTTACGCCTTGAAGGTTAGGTTTGCTGAATTTTCAAATTAATTTTCTAATATTTTTAGCATACTCTTCAAAAAGGTCTACCAACCATAGTTTATAGAAGAGGTACATATCCACAGCCCAAGCGAATGCAAATAGAACTGTATGATAAGTCATGCCGAAGGAGTTTTAATGTTCAGCCTCGTGTAAGTTTTTCATTTTGTTCTTTGCCATTTAATACTTTAAGTGTTATATTTAAGTGTATGCTCCTTATTTGCCTCTATCAGTATCTATGATGGCCTGTGTCGCCCATTCAATAACCAATATCAAGTTTTACTGTAAATATCCCGGTTGCAAGAGTGCATTTAGATCTTCATCTGACCCTAATTGTGTCAATAATCATTTTTCTATACATTTCGCCTTACTGATGATGAAAGACTAAGAGTGTGGAAGAATAAATGTAATATTAATCCTGATCGAGCGCAAAAACTTCAGGATTTGTAAAAATCATTTCAATGTTTGTCAATTTTAGAACTCAGTTTGAAAAAGGCTTAATTGGAATGCTGTTCTCAAACTGGCCCTGAGCTTTTACCACCTGATGTTTTAGCATCACTTCCACATTCTCTGTAGAACTATGGTAGTTCAATTTTTTTTTACTGGCAGTCTAAAACATTCTGTTTGGTCCTCTAAATGTATCTCTTCTACTTTTGACACATGTACACATTCCACTTTATATTATCGAATTTTTTTTCACTGCTTTCAGTTTCTCAGTACTTAATTAAAAAATTATGTTTTGTTCAGTCTGTTAGTCATTTTGGTAATAATCATTAACATTTTTTTTTGTTGCATGGACACCTTATCAAGCCCAAATACTGTGACAATTTAACTCTGGCTGCAACATTTGACCTACACCTGGCTAAGACATCATGCATCTGGCTACGAGATTGCTATTTTGTATTAATAGTCAGTAGAGTAACTAGAAGACCTGGGCTTGATATGAAGCAAACATTTTTTTTTTTTGGGACAACGCCCAAATGTCAAGAATTCACCTATTTGCCTCAAGCAAACCCTGGTTCATTAAACACTTGGAACCATTTTAATCACGTCGCTGTTATTAGTTACATTTTTGGTTTATTTTTTACAGAATGTACCTATAAAGTATTTTTATTGTTTCGATACCAATTTTTGTCAGAATTTGTTCACATTATGTTTTATGGTAAAGTTTAAATAAATTTTGAATTTTTCTTCATAAGCTTTGTTTGTTATTTACATCGGCATTCATAAATAACAACAATATTTGGTTTTTAATGACTTTTATTGACTTTTTGGTATAATTTGATATAAAATACATACATTCATTAAATTCTGAAATTTAGTGAATACATGGTATTTTAGAGTGAATTAACTCAAAAAGCGATAAAACGTCTTTAAAAATCTCAAATATTGTTTGAACAGTATACCAGTAATTTAAAAACGAGTTATTTAAACTACCCGCCACCCGCAATAAATTTCCTACCGTAGCGCTCGGGGTGGACTGGTGGCCAACTTGAGTCTTTGTTTCTCTGGTTTTCTACGTAGTTCGCATTTCTAACCTCTTATCTGTTTTGTGCCCTTTTCAATGTGTTTTTTTTTAAACTTAAACACCCTGTATCTCAGAAACAAAGCAACTCCGGACATATGTCCATAGAAACTTTTTTTCTTAAAACGACCTTACGTATCACCCTTTGAAGTTTCGTACCGTAGTTAGGAAACACCCTGTATAGATGTGGATGTGGACACCAGATACGAGCGACTAAAGAAATCGGCAAAAGCATTGACAATATCATCAGAGGATAACGTTGCCACTTTTCTTCTAATACAGCCAGAAATACCCATTTTCTTGTAAGTAATTAAAATACCCTATGCAAATACTCAAGTCTCCTTCGTTTATATTTAAAATGTGGATACAATTTTTTCTAATGGGTGTCATACTTGTCAAAAAATGTCTGCTTGCTGTTACCGTCACATGGCAAATTAAAACACGTTACATCCGAACACCCCGGGTTATCGGGACAATTATTATTAGTCTCTATCTCTTAATTGACACCTTCATCAAGTTTTTCTTTTTAATCTTCATGACCAACTTGATCAATTGGTACTTGCACCAGGTTCATAGGAATAATTATATCGTGACGCCATTATCGCTAATCATTAAAATTACGATATTCGAATTATTCGTGTATATAGAGATCATATCAATCTTGAACTTACATGTTCAAAGTTGAGATATTAATTTGTATGAAGAATGTAAACCGCTGGCGTAATGAACTACACTTATTTCGGTATTATTATAAGCATCGCCACATGGTTTTTTTTATATATTATGCATCAGACACGCGTGTGGTAGGACGTTTATTAGTGTAGTGGCCATACGGGTCAAGTGGATGTTGCGCCTGATGCTCAGCAGGTGCATACACATATACTACTGCTATCAGTTTAGAACACCCCTTAGATTGGGTTGTTTAAAAGTTCTGCCATATGTTATTTTTAAGAAAAACGCTGAAACACTTAAATGGATTTAAATTGTTGTCTGTAACATTTTTAGCCTCCTCCCTTCGATATCTTAACCTGTAGGTACCCCGACGTTCTTTTTGTTAAGTTGGGGTGGCTACAGGTTAAGGGTTTACAGGGAGGGGGCTGAAAATATCACAGAAAGATGAACAACAGTTTAAATCAGTTTCTGTGATTCAGCGTTTTCCTTAAAAGTAACTTATAGAAAAAATATAAATTTTATGCAGAACTTTTGAGCAGCTACAGTGTGCAACATATGGGAATTTTTTTTATTACCGATTTCTCAGAAAATTTTATTCTTGATAAAAAAAAGGTGCATGTTCAATAATCATATTAGGTGCACTTGGAATGGTTGCAAGTCAAACGGCGTACAGGGTAGGTCAAAAAATATAAAACTTGTACAAGAATAAAGTACTCCTATTTCAGAAAATTCAGCAAAATATTATTAAGAAAAGTTGTTTAGAATTAAAAGGTATGCACAGATTCGAAAACGTGACCTCCTTAAATTAAAAAAAAATATTTTCTTTTGAAAACATAATAATTTTCCAAAAAAAATTTTTTTTTTATATTCACCCTAAAAACCTTCATAAATTAATCAAAATCAAAATCACATATATTTGTTCAAATTCAAGCATATTTGTAAAATTAACTTGAATTTGTAATTTATTAAGGAATTAAAAACTTCACGGTTGTTGCAACGACATTAAACACAACTTTAAAATATCCTAAAAATTCCTTTTAACAAGGTGAAACATTAGTAACGATGATACGCAAATTAAAAAACTCTAATTTAAAGTGCAAAATTCTTATTTTAAATGTTTATTAAAAAACTGTACAAATTAATCGACAAACATGAAATCCTACTAATATAATCGCAGATACCTATAGAAAAATTCACAGATATTGCATCTTACGCAACCATCCTATGTATTGAAAATACCCGACACAACTTTTACATTTTAATGTTTTTCTATGTGATGTGATAAAAATCCCTTCCAATATAGGTAATAATAATATACTGTTTACTAAGTTTATCTTAATTTGTTATTTGGCAGCATCTTATACCGAGTGGTGAATCGCCAAGCTGGCGACAGGAAATTCAACGTAATGAGAACCATACAAGGTATGCTACTGATACATAAATTTTTTTTTTTTGAATATTAAGGAGAATGCAAAATTGCAAAAGTTAAATAAAATAATGCCAGACACGACTTATACCTTCTGATGTTTAAATCTAATTACTCGTTACTATTATCAAGATTTTGATTTGTGTCAACATTAACCTTCAATTGGTATTTTGCCAAAACAACCAATTTAATTTTTTTAAAACTGGTGCTGTTTGCAGCATCTCAATCGCATATTATCCTGGTTAATTATTATTGTAGCAACAGCTGCCATAGTGAGCTAAATGATATCTTTGAAAAATTACCTTGTTTGGCAATAACAACCCATTATTCAAGCCATTTTAAGCAAATTATTAAAAAATTACATTGGTTGTTTTTGCAAAATACCCTTCAATTAAGATGAAAAAATCAGAAAAACAAATATAAAATAAACGCATTTTAATATTCCTAAAGTACCTATGAAAAATGTAAACATTTTACTAATATACTTCTATGCGGGCCAGAAAGGCCAACAATACCTCTTCGCGCTCCATTTGAGTAAAACTTTAAAATTGCTTTAAATCGCATTAATTAAAAAAAAAATTATGTGTCACTTGTCTTTTATGATGTTACAAATGGGTACAATTTCGACTTTAGTATTTTTAATCTCATTTGGAATACTACAGTTTTTGACCTGATTTACGGGTATTTATCATGGATATTTCATCTATAAACCTTGGAAACTGGCCATCCCTTACCTATAAAATTTCCGTTTGTTGACAAAATCCCGTCATCTAAAATAGTAAAATAATTACTATACGATCCAGTCACCAGTATAATAGTACTTCCTACCCCTTTACGAAATTTTATTTATTTTATATTATACCAATTTGAAAACTATTAAACACCCAAACTATGTATGTTTATTTATTAGACAAATTTGTCACCGATTAAATAATTTTAAAGTTCATTCATATTAGATACGCTAAGCAGTCTCGAGCCCGTAACATTGCGACTAGAATCAAAGACAGATGATATCCCACTGCCGACTGCCGCCGCGCGCCGCTGCATGTCGTTTTCTTCTGCATGTCGCCCGTCGACTATTCCCATTTAAGCGCGCCCATAAGTATTTTCAATACTAAAAAAACAAATATGGGTTAAAAATAAGTTTGGTAGCATTATTCATTCTTAAATAATTATTGTTGTTATTTGATTTCAAATGCCTGCTCCAATACCTACAGTTAACGTTAGCCGAGAAGGCAGAATTAGTGTTATTATGTGGAGAAAACTATAAAACAGTGCGTGAATCAGGAGATATACGCAATGAACGACATCCACCAAATAAACAAGTTTACTATTACACTGTAAGCAGAATTTTAAATAATTTTAAACAGACAGAGTCTTTAGACTAAAAATATAAAAATGAACGTACCAAAACTGTATGTACTGAAGAAAATCAATTAGAAGTACTTCAAGCAGTCGTTGAAAACCTTAGAAGATCCACCCAAGAAATGTATGCTTGTACGGGTGTAAAAAGAAGCTCTGTTAAGAATATTCTTAAAAACAAAAATACCATGCCTATAAGCCAATGTTTATTTGCACGTTTCAAAGACGAGACTATGACTTGCGGACAAATAGAAGATCAACGTGATTTCCATAGACACATACTTTTTGAGGATGAATCCACGTTCACAACAAATGGCGTTGTTTCTTTCCAAAATTGTAGGTGGTGGTCGGACGAAAATCCAAATTTTGTCATTGACAATAAAGACCAGTATTACCAAAAAACAAACGTTTAGTGCGGTATTATTAACGACAAATTAATAGGGCCGTTTTTTTTTCGCCAAAACCTAACTGTTGAGTGTTGATATTTATTTACATTTTTTGGAAAGCGAGCTGCGGATTTTTTGGATAATATGAGTATACAAAATCGACATAAAATGTGGTTTGTACATGATGGTTGTCCCGCTCATTCTGCTAGAATTGTTTCTGAATGGTTAAATGGGGAATTTGGTGATAAATGGTTAGGACGAAATACCGATCCACGGTGGCCTCCTCGTTCGCCAGATCTCACCCCATTAGATTTTTTTATGGGGATATTTAAAGCAAAAAGTTAACAAGGATTGACCGTTTAATAATGTTGGGGAGCTTGAAAATTCGATACGATTTCATTGCAGAAATATTTCAGCAAGTGTATTGCGATCCACTCCTAGTGAATTTTATGATCGGACAATTAAATGCCTTGAACGAAAAGGTGGACTTACAGAGACGCGTCGATAATTTTTTTACACATACATAATTTTATTTTTTTGTGCATTTCAAATATTTTCTGTTTTTTTTTTTTTTTTTATTTGTTTATTGTTAAGTTATAATAAAAAAGGCCGATAAAAATTGGCAAAACCACTGGCATTGTATTTCTTGAGTTTGCACTAAACGCATACATAATGCATATATTGTTTTGTTAATAATGCCACCAAACTGTCATAATGTTTTAGTAGGATTTCATGTTTGTCGATTAATTTGTACAGTTTTTTAATAAACATTTAAAATAAAAATTGTGCACTTAAAATGAGAGTTTTTTAATTTGCATATTATCATTACTAATGTTTTATCTTGTTAAAAATAATTTTTAGGATATTTTAAAGTTGAGTGTTTAATGTTGTGACAATCCGATTTTGTCACAAATGAACTATTATAATCTAATGCCTCATATCACAATGACATGTCTGACTTGTATTGTGTCTTTTAAAAATTGCATTTTGCTTTTTTAAAAACGATGTTTGGTTCCCTGTATAAAGTAAGTACGTACCTTAGGTCAACGGCCTCGGTTTTTGTTGTCTTTGACAAACCAGGGCTACATTATCCTCCTATTTTAAAAAACAACCATTAGGTGTATGATTCCTTAATAAATTAAAAGTTCAAGTTAACTTTACAAATATGCTTGATTTTGAACAAAGATATGTGAAATTGATTTGATTTTGATTAATTTATAAAGGTCTTTAGGGTGAATATAAAGAAAAAAAATTTTTTTTTGGGAACTATTAATGTTTTCAAAAGAAAAATTTTTTTTTTTGTTTTAGGAGGTCACGTTTTTGAATCTATGCATAACTTTTAATTCTAAACAACTTTTCTTAATAACATTCTGCTGAATTTTTTGAAATAGGGGTACTTTATTCTTTGTACAAGTTTTATAGTTTTTGACCTACCCTGTACGCCGTTTAACTTGCAATCATTCCAAGTGCACCTAATATGATTATCGAACATGCACCAACTTTTATCAAGAATAAAATTTTGTGAGAAATTGGTAATAAAAAAAATTCCCATAATATGTTGCACACTTAAATGACCACACTGTATAAAAATAAAAATAGTACAGAATACAATTTTTTAAAATTATCAAACCAACGCTAACGGTTGGTTAGCGTTACGTGGTATAGATCACATTGTTGTAAAACAAAACCAAAACGTATTCTCCAATCCGCGCTCTAACGTTATCTCGTAACTGAAAACTGAAAAGCGTATTATTTTGTGGTCGGACATAGATTTAGTTTTCAATTATCTGCGAGGAATTTCAGACAATTCAATAAAACATCTCGGTTAAAATCTAACAGCGAATTATTGAAATCGCTTCGTGCCAGTAGCGGATTGACTTCTATTTATGAAATGTACATTATAGACCAGTGAAGAATAAACATTATTCCTAAGAAATTATTTAATTTTAAATAGAACTTACCAGGTAAAACATCGGCGTTAGAGCCGAACAACACGCACAGCCCCGTTTCGTAATTCACAGATTGGCAGCTTTCGTTGCCTTGACACGTTTCGAGACAATCGGTGAGCATCAGGGTCCCTGGTATTGAATCTATGACATTCCCGGGTGACGAAAACACGTAGCCGGTGATCAGTTCAAATCTAGAATAAATAAGTTAATTTATATGGATAATTTTTTATTTTTTTTATTTTACTATTTTTACGGTTCGTCGGCGTATTTGAGGCCATCTTGAACCGGTCATCGACCGTACGGTTTTTAATCGTGCGGTCTACCGACTGGGGAGTGTGAAACGGCACCTTCATCCTACGAGATATCCGATTTCATCCGGCCTGTCCGGCGTGAATAGGATGGTTTTGATGTCGATTCATTTTACACTCTTCCCTAAGACAAGAGCACGCGGTGTTTCCCAAGCGGTCACCCATCCAAGTATAAACCGCGCTCGACTCCGCTTAACTTTGAGTGATGGGAGAAGCTCCTCCTAGTCATTTCTACTTCTAATCCTACTAATCCACAAATTGTTCACTTACCCCACCATCTCGGGATCACAATCGTCTAACGGTGACGGTGGAGGTGCTCCAGGTTGTACATTTCCTGCAGCGTCGACGACTTCACTATCAGCGTCCTGTGGCAAGCTGGGTGAGTCCTGGCAGGACGCGAAGGAGACCACCAGCAGAAGAAGCAAAGATTCTTTGATATAGTACATTGTGTTCTACTAAATACAACCTGCTGAAACAAAGAGAAGAGAAGTGTTATCTAACGTCTCTTAAACAAAAAACAAACAACCAGGGTTGTTCCGTACCATATAGATGGAACCCCCACAGAGCCACTGCTGAAGTATATTTTACACCTGTCTAATGCTGACTGCTGAAAATATGTAAATCAAGTTCTACACGTACAGGTTTAAGCTGTGAGCCGCTAAATGATTTTTAATAAGAGTGCCATCTTCTGCGTTTTATCTTTAATAACAGGTTCCCATTATCTCGTAAATCAATTTGATCAAAAATAATGCGGTGGCAGTACAGCGTTTGTTTTATTTGCGAATACTGAAAACGTTTTAATAACGAGTTGTATGAGAATCATATGGTCGATAAACCAGGATTTAAAGTTGATTTGCTGTAGAAAATCCGGCTGATTCGAAATGATCTGTTTCTTGATGTAAAATGTTTATGTAAATATTGTTGGCGTTTAAATTATTGGCGCCGGGATTAGGGTTTTTTTTTAATTCCTGCTCTTTCTTAACTTATAATAATTAACTCATTGCTTTAGGGGGATTTCTTTACTTTGCATCGTTAGATTATTTTGTGTTTTATCGACTTTTTCAAAAATATCAATTTTATAATAATCTGTTACCCGCAGAAGATACAGGGGTTCCTAAATATCATGTACATATGGAAGGGGCTAATTCTTTGGCTTATTTAATGACGAAAAAGGTTAGGATGTAGGACTGAATGACTCATCATTGAGCATGCCAAATGGTTGTGATAACCTACTGGGAGATATTTTTCAGGGTTCATGCCCCTTTTCTCCCCCAGAACATTTTTGGGGTGTGCCTCTGGGGGAGCCTAAAATACGAAATTGTTATTGTATTTGGTATTGTCATTCTGTCTATTAAAATCGATTGCCTTTTATGTTTTTTCTACCGAAAATCCATTTTTTTGTATGTATAGATATAAATACGTGTATTATTCCAATAGAGGCACCTATAACCGCAAACAGGTAACCATTATTAAGTACAAAAAAAAGGAATAAAATGATTAGAGCAGAAAGGGAATAAGTACCTAGACTCTGATTAGTTTTAATAAAATTGCTTTCTGAAATTCCTGGTAAATGGTACGGCTGTACATAATTTTAAGCTTAAAAAATTTAATATTAAAATATATACAGTGTGTCTACTTAAGTTCGCACCATATGGAAAACTTTTTTATTATTAATTTTATGGAAAAAAGTTATTCTTCATAAAAAGTTCTGCTTAGTCCAAAACCTAAAATGCAACCATCAGATATTAAATTTTTTCAGTTGTATACGAGGTATATCAGAAAATATAAATTTTGCCCAAGAATAAAGGACCTTCATTTTTGACAATATCGAAAATTGTTATTAAGAAAAGTTGATCAGAACCAAAAACTACGTTCAAATATGCAATTT
This sequence comes from Polydrusus tereticollis, assembly GCA_963920685.1. NCBI lineage: Eukaryota > Metazoa > Arthropoda > Insecta > Coleoptera > Curculionidae > Polydrusus > Polydrusus tereticollis. The sequence continues at coordinate 3,074,914 of OY987332.1, read as the reverse complement.
ACATCCGATTATATGGAAAAAATCTTTTTTTCTTTTTTAACTACAATATAAATGCAAATTTAACTATAGGGACGTAAAATCTAGGATGCACTGATAAACAAATGATTTCTTCATAGCAAGAATTGTTTGACAGTGAACGTCAAATAAAATTTGTTAAGATGCCGGTGATATTTAGTGTGGAAGAAAAAATAGAAATTGTGTTAATCGTTGGTGATAATTATAAAACTTATCGTGAAGTAGCTGAAATATTTAACAACAGACATCCAGGGAAAAATATACACCATACATCAGTAATGAGAATTATGGAAAAATTCAAATCATGTGGAGACGTTAATAATAAATTCACGAACAAGCGTCAAACAATCGTTGCAAGTGAAGAGATGAAGTTAAATGTAATGCTATCTGCAGTGGAAAATCCTAAATTTTCCCTGCGAAAAAGGGCATCTTCGCTTCCAGATAAAATTGGTAAAGACATACTATCAAAAATCTTTAAAGAGAACAAGTTTCATCCATATAAACCACAATTTATCCATACTTTAAAACCTGGAGACTACGACAGACGACTAGAATTTTGTTTTCTTATTCAAGGAAAACTAGAAGACGATTCTTTCTTGGCTAGAAAAATAATTTTCTCTGACGAAGCTACATTTACGTCTAATGGAACAGTGTCTTTGCAAAATTGTCGATGGTGGACTGACTCCAATCCTCACTTTACGATTAAAACTCGCGATCAATATTATTTTAAAACTAACGTTTGATGCGGCATTTACAAGGATAAAATCATTGGCCTTTGGCCCTTTTTTTTTCGACAATCTATGACTTCTTAACGCTATCTAAATGTTTTACAAAATCAGTTGCATGATTTTTTTCGTGACCTTCCAAGACATGAACGGCAACAAGTATGGTACCAGCAGGATGGCGCAACATGTCATAGTACGATGGAAGTAAGGCAATACCTTAAAAATATCTTTAATGGAAGGTTAATTATTCATAGATATTCCGATATTTTTTGGCCAGCTAGGTCGCCAGATTTAACCCCATTAGATTTTTTCTTGTGGGGTTACTTAAAAGAAAAGGTATATCAAAACAGGCCATTCACGAACGTAGAACATTTGGAAACAATTATTACGGAAATAATTCAGGGTATAACTCCGAATATAATTAGAAATGTATTGAGGGAATTTTCTTCTAGAACGGAAACCTGTATTGTAAGAGAAGGCGGATACGTTGAAGCAATAGTGAATTGATGATAAATTATTACACGCTTGTTACGCAATTAACAATATTAGCATTGTATTCATGTAGTTGATAATTATTGTAAAATAAATAAGTTTGTTATTTATCAATTTTTAAATGCATCATCAAAATAATGCAATATAGAGGTTAAGAGACATAAAGGTTACCAAATGTTTAACGAATAAAGAGATAACTGATTAAATTTTTCGATATTTTCAAAAATAAATTTACTTTACTATTGGGCAAAATTCATATTTTCTGATTTACCTCGTATACGACTGAAAAAATTTAATATCTGATGGTTGCATTTTAGGTTTTGGACTAAGCAGAACTTTTTATGAAGAATAACTTTTTTTCGTAAAATTAATAATAAAAAAGTTTTCCATATGATGCGAACTTAAGTAGACACACTGTATTTGAATTTGATTGATTTGTTATTTCGCATCATTTAAAGATAGACTATAGTAGGCTCGTTTTCACCCAGTATACCAGTCCTCTTTACTTTACTTCCTTTACAATAATTAATAATGAAGTTTCATTAATCTACAAATAACAGAATTATCAAATTTTTAATTGGCCTATAAACGGTATGTCTATTTATTGTAGCATCTCTGTAAAGTCGATTAATTTTCATTCGGTTATTGCTCAGAAATAATTAGCAACGCATTTTGATTTAATTTGGATAAGTACCTATAAGTATTTTTTGGTTTTTAACGATGTGGTTTTGCGGTTGGGTACTATATCGTTAGATAGAAACCTGAACTAACCTAAACCAAAATTAAGTGAATATGGTCAAACATCATTAAAAGATTTGGGTAAACTTATTGCTGCTGTGTGATTTACAAAACTACTTCTCTGTAACAGCCGCAATCTGCTAAAACATCAAAATTTGCAATTATTACTAATTAAAAATGTAAGTTGACTATGAGCCTGTGAAAAAAACGATAAAAGCAAAGCGACTGGAACGAAATAACCGCTTTGGGAGAATTTTAAATAAATAATAATACGGAAATGACATAACTGTAACTTACACTTAACACAGATTCTGTTGAGTTTATCATTTTCCCGCACGCATCTCTGTCATTATAATTTTTATTATTATAAAGTAGCATTTTATAAATAATCGTTCACTTTTTGTTCTTACAAGTAAAAATAATTATTTTTTGGATACAGTGCTTTCATCATTTTAAGATTAATCATGTATACCGGGTGTTTCTCAAAAGACGCTCACCCCTATAACTTTTTGTATTTATGGATATTAAAATGAAATTTTGGAATTGTGCAAAAGAGATGAGTCTGCCTTTATTGGCATAATTCTTGACTTGTTGGCACTTCCGGTTTAACCGGAAGTGACCTTGACTTTGGTATTTTAAATGGGCACCCTGTATATTTTCACTTATTTGGATTCAGCATGATATTCTGAGTAAAATGACATCCCACTTGTCATTTTTTGACGTGTTATAACATTTTTATTCTCATATTTTGTATTGAATCTAGAGGGCCACGAATCAATTAAATAGGTTAATTTATAGTCAAGTAGTTTACGAAAAATAAAATTATGTCATATTATTAATTGACTTTCTAAGTTTCACAAGCGTTTAAAAAATGAAATGACGTTTACTCCATTTTTCCAAATTGAACGATAGTGGTTCACTAGGATATTTGAAACGAGCATTTTTTCCCAACAATTTGATACCATACACTCCTATGCTATTTTAAAACTTACGCAGGTGTTAAGAAATTGATCTAGGCAACTAGGCTTAATTAAAACTAAACTAAAAGAACTAACCAGTTAACTAATTCATTCTCAACAAACAACTAATAGTAGATAGTAATTGTTTATCATTATTAATAAATCAATCTAGGACTTTAATTATAATACCAATTATCATCGCTCTAAATGTTCGAAATGTCCTCCCTGTTGATGAAAACAATTTCCCACTTTTGCGACAGTTGCCCTCATTACACTTCTCAACTGGTTTACATTCATTTCTGGAATTGCTGCTCTCACTTTATTTAGTTCTGCACGGGTGACTGGTGGAACGTTGTAGACTTTGTTTTTGAGGGTTCCCCATGCAAAAAAGTCCAACGGAGTTAGGTCGGGGGATCTAATTTAGAAAATAAAAATGTTAAAGGATGAAAAGACATACCTACCAAAAAGCTTAATACCTTTCTGGCCATCTTATCGGTCCGTTAGTGCCAATCCAATTTTCTCCATACGTGTTATAAAGGAATTCCCTAACAGCACGAGAATTATGTGGTGGAGCCCCGTCTTATTGAAAAATAATAGCCATTTGTTCAACTACAGGCAAATTTTCAAGAAATTGTTCTATTTCTACTTGCAAGAAACCTAAATATCTTTCTCCGGTAAGGTGACCATAAAAAATAATTGGTGCCACAATTCTATCTCCAATGATACCTAACCAGCAATTGAATCCAAATCGCTCTTGAAAATTGCCTTCTTCCATTAAATGCAGGTTATCTTGTGACCAATAACGCTTGTTGTTTCTATTAAACATTCCCAAATTTGTGAATCGACTCTCATCCGAATAAAGAATTTTCGACGGAAATGTTGGATCTTGTTGATGTCTTTGTAAAAACCAGTTACAGTATTCAATCCTTCTGGCATGGCCATTTTGATAGAAATGTTGATGAATCTGGTATTTGTATGTATGATATTTGTATTTATGTAAGATCCTCCATACTGACGAGCTACTAATATCACATTCAACAGCAATTTCTCTGACTGAGGCAGTAATATTTATATTAACTAATGATTTTGTTCCAGTTTTGAAAAATAATGCCGGATTGGAAATCTCTCTGCATACAATCTTACGGCCTCAGAAGAATTTTTTCTGGTCTCTCCAAAAATTAAGAGCATAGGTATCAATTTGTTCATTTCTAGTAAAACTAACCATTTTATCTGATTTACAATCTAAGTTTTATAAACGAATGACATTTGAACAACTTTTAATTAGAGCCATATTGGTTTTGATATTCAATTCAATTGTTTTTCAAAGCCGCCTTTATATTTCTTTTCTTTAGAAAGGAAAGGGCGGCAATAATAATACATAACGCTTTCTTAATATGTGATTGGGATTTAAGGCAAATTTTTTCGTGTTAATTTTAAAATAGCATAGGAGTGTATGGTATCAAATTGTTGGGAAATAACAGCTGAATATCGAAATAGGGTATGTTACATGAAAAATATTCAGAATTTAAAGTGGAATTTAAAAGTCGAAAAAAAATTGGGATATTTCATTTAAAAAATTTAATTTGACGTGTGCTATACTGTATAATACTAATAATTCTCAAAAATTAAATGACCACTTGATGTATTTCCAAATTTTTTACCAGAAATGACATAATTTCGTTTTGACAATTTTAAGGAGAAGCAATTTCATTTAATTTAATTTACATATAATCTAATCGACCACAACAATATACATGTCCCCTCACTAAGTCAGTTTCATTTTAAATTAAGAATGAATTTCTTCTTTTACAACATGTTCTAATTTCAACATTCTTAAATCATTGTATTATGATTAGGGTATTTTATCCTACTTGCGTTTAAATCATCTCCTACCATTGCATAGAGATACATCGTCCTTATAATAAGCTGCTGTCTATTCCAATGGTTGCATAATCTGCATTTCATTGTATTTTATTGTTGAATCACCCATTGTTCTCCCAACTGTTTTAACTACTTTTCATAACAAAATTTCTTAAATGATTAGTTGCTGAAGATGACTTTCCCTAAAGTCGAAACTAGTACAACGTTAAGAAATTTATTTTAATTCCTCATCATTTTATGTATTTTCTATAACCCTTGTTTTCTACCCTAGAGGGGCAAATAAAGTTATTTGGTGGTAAAGACAGACCTTTATTTCTATTTACAATCTCGCCACAGAACATGGACTACTTTTTATGTCTGTATTTAAAATATTAAGTTTAAATGTCCAAAAACGAGGTTGAAGTTTGCCATGCTTCATGCATTAGGTTCATCTTTTAGAAAAATCACTGTAAACACTGTTATTTAAATTAATTTTTTTGTACAAATTAAGCAGTTGCATCACCCCAAAGAGCTCAATTAATAAAAAGGCTTTTAAACCGGTTAAATTACGATTATGACATATTAAACTGTGATGTGAACCAACTCCTGTTTAACATATTACTAATTCGAAACCACCGGATGCTCTTTAATCTCGTTCACATCGATACGAACATTATAAATCCCCGAAATAACTTAATCGAAAAAAAATCTTAATTGGTGGTCAAATTAAATAAATTATTTTACATTTTTTTCCGATACCATCTCGAGGTTCGCTTTAATGGACCTTTTTCATTAAAAAGTCATAAAATAACTCATCTATACTAATTTAGATGGTTTGAAAACACATCTAGCATAATTCTCTTATACGCTTTTTATGAATTTCTAATGAAGATAACCATAAATATGGTGTATAAGTTTTTCTACGCCAAAGTGGCGATTCTTAATAATTTTTTGGGATATTCTCGCTTATTACTAACATAAAACCCCATAATTATGTAGTTTTTAGACAACATTTAAGAAAATATTCCTTAATTCTTACTATTCACACTAGTGATGAGCAAAATCAGTTTTGCTTGTCGGTACTGATTACAATATATTATAAAATAAAATTGTGATCTAAATTTATTCCTATTATACTAATATCATAAAAATTTAATTTAATGATTAGTAAGTAGATTGAACCCTTTCCTGTATATTCTTCATGTTGCATACAAACAGACCCAGTTTCTTCAAACTTACGCACAAATTCTATGGTATGCCCGACGTTTCTGTCTGGACAGTTTCGAATTTCAAACTACCTTAAAATAACGTGAGTCAAAATGTGTAAAATTCGATTTTTTTCAAATGAAACACCCTGTTTATTATTACTGATTTGAAAAGCTGATAAAATTTGCTATTTATTTATGTATACCATACCTATACCCAACTAGGTTTCTGTTTTGTAACCATTTTTATTTGAAAAGGTTCCTTGAAATAGTTATTCTTATGAATTTTTTAGTTAGTGTGGCATGCATTCTCATATGTTTTGTGTCCTGTCATTGTTGTTATAGTTTCGATATGCTAGTTCCTCTAGCCCTTGTCAGCCGAGCAATAATAATTAGTTAAAAACTGGAAGAGAACTATTTAAACGCAGTTCTAATGAATTTATAGTCATTCTGTTTGGAGAATGTGATAAAATTATAAGCAGGACATGTAGAAAGTTTAATGAGATGTATCCGAATCTACCGCCAATGAACAACAAAAAATGTGTACGATTTTAAAATAATTTCGTTGCGTTTGGTTCAGCTTTAAAAGAGCAAATACCACGACCCGTAACTTCTGATGAAGACAACAAGATTAATGTTTTGGCATATTTCCATGCATTTTTTCAGTTATCAATACGAAGTGCTTCAGATGATTTGGATATAACGTATTCATCAGTTCAAAGAATTCTGGAAGATTATAACATGCATGATTATAAATTCAATAAAGTTCAAGCTATGAAGCCTCAAGCAGAGAGCCGAACTTTGCGAAATGCTCTTGGTGCGCACCCAAGAAGATCCGCATTTTTTAAGTAAAATAATTTAGACGCATGAATCAAAATTTTCAAGGGAATGGATCTTTAATAGAAGAAATAGTCATTTTTGGTCAAGTGAAAATCCATGTTACTAGACAACCAGTTAAGGTACGTGATATACGAGGAGACATTAACATTAATAAACTACCTCCATATTTTTGTATAAGGCGTTTAGGACCATGGAATTGGGCTCCGAGATCCCCCGATCTTAATCCATTAGACTTTTACTGTTTAAAGACAAGGTTTACGAATCACCAGTAAATTCGCGAGAACAGCTACTCTATCGGGTCAACCAAGCATTTCAAGATCTGGATCCAAATGAAATTTGATCTGCCACGACGGCTGCAGTCAAGAAGCGCATTTTAAAGTGTTTAGAAGTAAACAGACAGCATTTTGAGCATATCATTTGAAATTTTATTTAATAAGTTTATTGTTTTAGCATTTTGATAAAATTACTATTCTTTCTTAGCCCTTTTAAAGTTGCAGAAAATCACCCTGTATGTGTTTGAAACAATTAAGAAAATATCGTTTAAATTACGTTTACACACAGATTTTCTTGTCTATTCTACCATACGATTATACGATACGAACTTTAAGTATCATGCATAGATTTCTCAGTGCTGGGAACAAAACGGTAAATTTTATTATTTATCTTACATTGATGATACATAATATTAATAGCAATTAGAAATAGTGGCACATTGTTAAAGGATATGTAATAGTTTCAAGATTTACACGATAGTAAAATTGAACTTAATGTCTAAACGATTGCGGTATTCTCGTATCATAACTATAACTCATAAACGCAAAATCTCAGGAAGATGTGATACAGAGCGAAATACTAAAAGCGATCAAAACCCCGCACAGAAAAATACTTAGAACTCTTAACTTTTTATTCATTTTCTAAATTACACTATAATTAATATTGCAATTAAGAGCCGTTAAGAAAAACTGATTTATAATAATCTTGTAATTTATCCAAGCATAATAGCAACAATCCAGTCGACTTTTGTTGCACTTCCGAGTTGGATCGGGAAAAATAAATCAGTTCGCCAAGCGCATAGTTACTCTGAAGGCTCAAACCATTATACACAATAGAGCGATATAAAACGTCAAGGAGGCACGGTTCTGGACGTTATGGCGGCCGTCTAGGTACTGAAATTAGTACATCAGGTCATGTTCAGTACAATTACATGCCGTGTTAGTTCATGTTGGTTCCTATGATTTATTCAGAAACAATACTGTTATATAAGTTTGTACTAAACTAGTGTAGTACATTTTTTAGTACATTTTCGCGTGGCTCGTTAGTACCCTAGCTAAATTGTTCGCGGCAGCAGGAAAAATCAAAGTATGTTGTGGCACTTGCATTTCTAAGTTATGGATTATCGTTTTTCTATCATTTAATGTTTAATTTATATATTTTTTCGAGGAGCATCTTCCGCAATAAAGCGTAAGCTTTTATGGAGTCGTAGATTGTCATCGAGACAACAATTTAAATTTTATTAATTCCTGTGCAATACAATTGGAAAGCTCATTTGAGCATTGTTTTTCGCTGTGGTGCAAATTAGCATTCATATTTTATTACACAAAGAAACAGAAACAAAAAATCAAAACTAATCAGAAAAGAAACACTTTCCCACGTTAAACATAGCTTATTACTACCCCATATAACTACATACATATGAACACTGATTAACTTGATTACTAATTAAGTATTAGTAATAGCGTGAAAAGCATTCATTAATAATACAAAATTGCCCATCAAGCAGCTATCTCTATTTGAATCTCCATCCATAAAATTAGAGGTTAATAGAGACGTTCAAAAACGACACACTATCGATATTTTGTGTTTACGTTAATCTCATAACTCTGCATCAATTGTTTTTTACATAAATGCTGAAAAATTCAACATTTTTATTCAAATTACAATTATGAAAATCAATCTTGTTGATAAGTAACAAGAGTAATTATTTATGGAATAAAACACAAAGTCTGCTCCACTAATTTAATAAAATAAATTCATATTATATGCCCATACATGTTTCGAAGGCATAAACCTTCATCTTCAGTGGGTTATTATTAAGATGTAATTAATTTATGAAGAGATCAATGACATTGTTAAATTGTTAAACTTATGTTGCAGAAAATTTTTTTAATTTTTATGAGAAAACCATGTAACATTAATTAAATAACTAATACATTATAACTAATAGTAGTGAAAGATTTTGTAAATAAATATTAGTTTAAATTAAATTTTATTTTATTTTGAACTTATTAAAAAACCCAACTTTGACTGGGAAATTAAAATCAAAAGGGAAATAGGGTACGGCCATCATGGTGGAGTCGTACCAAATGCTATAGAGTAATTATAGTTACAAAGATTAAGAATACAACAACATCAAAACATTTAAATACATATTAAATAAGATATAGTTCTACACATGGTTAAGAGTTTCAATTAAGAAGTAAGAGATAATTGTTGATTGTCGTGTGTTATCAGGAGATCGAGTAGACAATTCATTTTCTATTATTTTAAACATTAAACGGGCAGTTTTAAGGATAAGAATGCAGCATAGGGTCACAATTCAGTTTTTAAGAAACAAGGGACGACTAGAATCACGAGCCCTGGCGCCATACACATATCTGACTACTCTCTTCTACATTAGAAGCAACGAATAAAGTAAGTACTGTGAACAAGAACAAGAGTCCCAAAAGCAAATACCATAACGTAGGTAGGGCTTAATTGGGCATAATATGAGTTTTTTGCCAAAGAAAAGTCTAAAATATTAGAAATAATCCTTATGGTATAACAACCATTATTATGTGATTCTCAAACTTAAGATTGATGTTCATGAAGAGTCCCAAAAAAGTGCTTACATTGAGCACAGAAGTCACCCTATCCTCCAAACAAATATTACCTAGCATTACATCTAAAATTCAAAATGTTATTCTTCACAGATCAATTTTGATGTTTGAAGAAAGGCTATTAGCATCCGTACCATGCCAAATAATGGTCGCATCATCGGCGAAAACGGTAAAGTTTTCCGCTATATCAAAATGGGGCAAATCATTACCATAAATTAGGAAAAGAACGGACCCCTGAGGAACACCTATATCCAGAGTTAATTCTTTAGAGCTACTGTCGTTGACCACAACTGGCTCGTCAGATACGAACGAAACTTCTACAGCAGTATTCTATGATTCACGCAGTCAAAGGCTTTTGATAAGTCATAACACAGCTGCAGCTGACTCACCAGAGTTTAAGGAGACATGCATTCGTTCCAGGAACTCAAGGATGGCATCGTTCGTACTCTTCGCAGCCTGAAATTCAAGCTTTTGTGTGCTCATAAGGTCGTGTTTATTCAAAAAGGAAACCCTTCTAGTTTTAACAAGTTTTTCCACTATCTTGGACAAGGTAGAAAGCAGTGGAATTGGTTGAAAGTTTAAGGTGCCGTCATGGTTGCCTCCTTTAATGAATGGAACAACCACCAACCTTAGAGTGCTTCTTCAAATATTTCGGTGTTTATTGAAATATTTCATGAAACCAATATTACTACCCAAAAACTTTCGGATGTATTGCAAAGAACAAAAATTTTTCTCATAAACCCTTAAAGCTCTTGTGTATAGTCCGTTCACAGATTTAAGAGAATGACTTACCGACTCGTGTTGACGCCTGTTTAAAACAAGACTGGGGTATACACAGGCCCGCACTGAATTGTATTTCAAGCATGGATGATTTGACACAAATAATAAACAATTTTAGATAGAATATTTTATAATTATATATTATAATTAATTAATGCAACTACAGTTTACTCATTTAATTCATTTTTACCAGTTATATCAACACCTATGTTAATAATAAATCTTTCTGTAATATTCCCAATTTGAATGTATGAATTTTCAACAGTTTTAATCTCTAATCTTTCCTTCTTTTCTTTTCGGTGATGGGTTTATTCACAATTTTTCATACGGTTTTTTCTGAAATTTTAGTCAATGTGGCTGTTTCTTCAATACATTCCATTTTACTCAACTTTTCACGTTCTATGAGGGTTGTATATACATTTTTTATATTCTCTTTAGAATCTAAAGATAAGTGTCTTCTTCCATTTTCATTTCCGCACTGTGGTTGTGCCTGTACCCCCTCCGGCTGTTCTATATTAGATTCGCCAATCCACGGACGCCACATATTTGGATAATCAAAGCTGCGTTTTTATTTCACATGAACTAATAAAATGACTGGTTTTACAACACTGATTTGTCTACTTATTTTTTTCCCATTATTTAATAGGGCTTTATAAACTAATTACGGCCAAGTACGGTCCCTACCTGGATAATAAAATCATTATCTCTATGATCCTTGAAACCCTTTCAACAAAGAATTATATGATGGGTGATAACTAAAGGCAGGTAGTCATTCTCTTAAATCTGTGAACGGACTCTACCACGGCTTCCTCTCTCTATATTTTATTTTTACAAGTGTAAAAGCAATATTAAATGAATTATTCAAAATAGTATGAAACTGCTGCAATGGTTCGTCCACGTTAACACTATTCCAACTAGTGTGATTACATAAAAACGTAAATTTGCTAAATTTTTTTCTTCGTATATCTATCAAACAAGAACCGACAACAGCTTCGCGATCAGAGAATCCAAGTCTGAGTTAATGAAAGTGGAAGATGAGGATGCTGAAAACCGGTTGACTAATCATCGTGCACTAAAAGATTAAATGAGCTCAGAAGATTATTTTTCCTTCTAATCCTATTTTGTTCCAACCTACTCGAACTTTAGTTATTGACCATACATTCTAGGTATGATTAATAACTAACCCGTTATTGGAGTTACCCATATTATAGATATTGACTACATTCCTAAGGATGAGGGAGTACTTAAATTACACAATTTAAGGCTTTATATTTTAAAATTAATTGCCCCAGACAGCAAATCAGCAGTAGATTCTGAGCAATTAAAAGTGAAATAAGTCTTAGTTCGATATAAAATCCAGTATCATAAATAAAGATCAAGTATTTTAGGATTAGTCATGTATTTAGACGTTAATTAAAAGTATTTGTGGTTTTTCCGATAGCTCTATTTATGGCACGCTAAAAAATGCACAGTAGACTATAGTTCGATGTTATTAAACTATGGACGTAAGAGATTTTTAACTAGCTTTTACTAAAATGGGTGTAGCACCAAAATTAGACTTGGCTGGTTCATTAAAATTAGGCCATGACTGATCTTTAGCAAGTAATTAACTGTAAAGCTACTGTAAAATTTGCATTTTTCCAAAAAGAGCCATTGCCAAATTAGATGTTAAGTGACTTCGTCATAAAAAGTCAGTTTTTGGCCTGGCTAGTTAAATTTCACATGTTATTCGTGAAATTTAAATTAGCAATGCTATTTTTTTATTTAAATCCTGTGACCGTACTAAATAGCAACATTACATTACAACAGTAAACATTCAGCGAATAATTAAAACGCAGGAAAGAATTAGCATTTCCTGAAAAGAACCCATTTACAATCGTCCTCACCATAAAAATTGGGTTCTTAACCTTTTAAGTAAATCTTGCCATAAGGTTTATATGACTGATATGTTAATTTTTAAACGGTAATTCATCCATAATACCACCATTATCCAAAAATTGTTTTGTTTGAGAATGATGCGTTTGTTAAGTGGCAACATATGTTTGATGTGTGTGTTGTGTGATTGATTTATTTTCTTCGAAATCCTTTTTTTTTCTTTGTAGCTAATGACTTTTTTTTATTATATTTACTATAAAATGACATATTAAAATCTGACAAAATTTATTGATAATGTGGTGTAAAAACTTGTTTTTTATTGTATTAATATTAGTTTTATGTGCACGTTTTTATGGCGGATTTTACATTTCCTTTTAGTTATTAGTTAAGCTATAGGATGAGATTTTAGCCAGTTAAACAAACTTTTAAATTTTCAATTTGTATTAAACATTCTTGTTGTCGTGTTTTTGATGGTATGTTTTGAGTGGATGATGTCCATGATTGAAATAGCACCTGTGGGTCTTAATTTTCAAAGAATAGCCGGATAAATTGAATAGTAACGGTCCAATTAAAAATTACCACAATTTTTTTCAATTTTTCCTCATTGTCCATGCGACAAGAGAGGCATTGACCTTGCTAAATCGCATAGTCTGGTTATTATTTAACAATAAATAACTCCGTATTTGGCATATCATTCAATTAAATATAAAGTTGAAAGATTATAGTTAGTTGTTATAGAAGCATTGTTGTTTGTCTATTTCCGAAAGTAAAATTTAATAATTTAACGATCAAAAGCTGTTTGTTTGGTGTATACGGGGTGTCCGGAAAATACGTGTACAACGTTTGACGACAGACTCCTGTCGATTTAGTTATATCCAAGATTGTCTTGTTTAGCCAGTAAAGGGCGTCAAAATATTGTAAAAATATATATTATTAATGATTTTTAGTATGTAGAGTGTAGACTAATACTATAAAATTTCTAGTAGTATAGTCACCGGCTGTAAATAAGTGGAAGTGTTATAAAAGTGATATAATACGTCAACATTTCTCCTGATTTTTTATATCAACGGCGTTATGACAACCCAGATATTTTTGTCGAGTGACTGGATGTATTTGGAAGCTATTTTACCTCTTCAATATTTTTCGTTGGATGAGCTGTTTTGCCAGAAAAAAAATATTTACAATTACCTGCATACATCAATTATTAACTGTAATAATAAAACAAAGTTGAAAGTATGTATTAAAAATATTGTAAGAAACTAAGTAAAACGAAAACAATACTTAAGCTAATGTGTAAAATGACCGCCATCTTGCTGAATACACTGATTAACACTCCTTAAAAATGATATTGGACCCTATTTAATGTCTCGGGGTTATTAAAAAAATCCGCGTCAATAAATCATGGCGAGTGTTTACCGGAGTCTTGTCCGTTTTAATAGCGCCGTAGAAGTCACACATATTTAACTCCGGAGAACGTGGTGGCCATTTTACTGGTGCATCATTGCCCCTTCCAATCCATAGGTTAGGATATTGATGGTGTAAATATGTTCGTTGTGCAGATTGGTTACTCCAGATCTTGTAAAGCACGCCTCGTCAGTAAACAATATTTTTCTACAAAAATTTGGATCACGGATTCTTTTGTTTCTAATAAATTAACAGAATGTAAGCCGCATGTGGGGATCAGTCGGTAAAAGTTCCTGGACTTTTTGCACGTGATATGGATGTAACAACTGTTCTTTTAAAACCTCATTGACAATCGTTTTAGGAACATGTAACTCACGTTCTAAGCGACGGGTACTGGTATTTGGTTCTTCTTCAACTCTTTCCAGAATGTTCTTTTTTGTTTCCACAGTTCGAGCTGTTCGCATACGACCCCTGCCTTCAAATTTTTTCTTAAAGTTGCCCGTTTCCCGAAGATGATGCTCGATATTGGCAAATGTTTGGGGGTTTGGTAGTCGACGGTTAGGAAATCTCTCCATGTAAACCCTAACATTCTGACGCCCATTTCCTTGACAAAACCCGTATACCAGGAGCATGTCAACCTTCTCAGAGGTCGTATAATTTTCCATGTTTAATGGTAAAATGAACTTGTAATTCAAGAATGTTGATCGTATAGGGGAGGTGGGCCTAAAATGACATACCGTTTTCATTTTTGCCCCTCTGAGAGAAACTAAAGATTGATATTAGTTTCAAAGTTGTAAAATAGGTAGTTTAGACAATCTAGTTTAATTATTTATAACACGAATACGCGAATTTAACACCTAATTATGTTTTATAATTTTTGAAAAAAAAATGGGATCCTATGTCATTTTAGGCAGACATACGGGTAAAATGACATACCACAAAGTTGAACACTTTAACTGAGTGTTTTTTTTTTTAAATTGAGTGTTTAAAAAAAACTACACAGCGTATAAAAAAACTACATATTATTTATTTTATTAATATGAATGGCATATTTCGCAAATAAATTGTTTTGTTTTTATGCTGACGCCCGCACATTCACAATGCGCCCATAACTTGCAAGTTGAGCATCTTATCCATGCTTCCTTACTTTTTGACATTGAATACAGCTCTAAGCAGTAGTCCTTATGGAATGGATCCGTTTCTTCATATGCATCGTCATTATTTAGTTTAACTCGCTTTTTAACAGTTCTTGCCGATTTGCGCCTTTCCTTTTCTAACTTTTCTTCAACCTTTCTTCGAGCTTCTTTAATAAACGGAGTGCTCGTCATATTAGCGGCTCCCTGGGTATTTTTTCTTTTGGTTCTCTGTTCGGAGGATAGTTCAGGAATTGGAGATATTTCTGATAAACTTAATTTTGTAGAAGGCCTGTTTGGTCGTGAAGTCGAAATTGTCTTTTTATGAGGAACGGATTGTGATCTGTCGGAAGTTTCTGAGCTACAAGACGGGGACTGAATAGGTTTAGGAGTAAAGTAATTTGAGGGACCAGCTTTAGGACTATGAGTGGTGGTGCTATGAATAGTGGAAATTTGTTTTTACGGAGTCACAGGGTTTCCAGTCATTCTTTGAATTTGTGGAGGGACATCTTCTTCTGTTTGAGCAACATTGTTAATGGGACGATTCGTTGTTTCACTTGGAGCAAATTCATGTTTCTCAAAAATGTCAGGATTCACAGGGAAAAGCCCACATTTTTGAAATCCACTAGTCGCCGTTTTTACGGTGGCTGCTTTCCCATAGGCCACTGCAAACAATGAGCTGATTTGGTACTGCGTTACAACTCTTCCGGGATGTTCTTTTAGCCACTTGGAAATCTCTTGATCGTAGAATGTTTTTAGCGGACCAAAAAATGAAACATCAAGTGGCTGTAGCCTATGGGTGCAGTGGGGAGGTAAACAAACAAGAATTATACCATTAGCTTTGGCGAATTCAAGAACTTCCAAGTGCTTATGACTGGCATGGCCATCTACAAGAAGGAGAACTTTATCGTCTGGACTAGGCTTAACATATTGGAAAAAATGCTTTAACCATTTTAGAAACACTGGTCCGGTCATCCAGCCCTTGTCTTGCACAAGTCCAATGGTCCCGAGAGAAGCACCATCTAATAGTTCATTTTTAAAATTTTTTCGGGGATATATTAGAGCTGGTGGCACAAAATGGCCAGTTGTTCCCATACAACATACCACTGTTACATGTTGCCCCCTTTCTGCACTGGTTATCGCACCGACCTGCTTTTTACCTGTGGAAGCAAATACTTTAGGGGGTTTTTGAACTGTTGAAAGGGCGCTCTCATCAGCGTTATATATCCTGGTAAAATTAATGTTTTTATCAGAAATGGTTTTGTTGTATATTTCAAAGAAGGACTGCACTCGTGGCTTGTTAAAGCCCATAGCACGCGCAGCACTAGTTGCTTCAGGCTTTCGCAAACTTATATCTGGATGTCGCTTTCTAAAACCCGCTAACCAATCCCAGGCTGCCATATGGGTTTCTTTGTTAAATCGGTGATCCAAATCATGACTTTCTGCAATTTGAAAGGCTAGTCTTCTGATATCTGTAGCAGTCAACCCAAAAAAACGAGATTCTAATAGTTTGATATGTGCAATAAGTTCATTTTCAACATCAACATTAAATGTTGTATGGTATCTGCCTAGACCTTTAGTTGAACCTCGAACGATCTTATTCTTGCCATTTCTGCAACGCCTTCGTAAGGTAGCTTGTGGTACGCCGAATTGATTCGCTGCTTTTAACCAACCCATTTCGTTATTCTCTACTACCCGAATAGCCTGGTTCATCGATTCTTGACTCCAACTTTGTCTATTGGTCTTCCTTTTATATTTTCCGACCATCTGTAAATAAATTAACTTGCATTTAACAATTTGTTAAATAATTTGACTCGAGATAAGTTAGGGAAAATACAAATCGGTGCAGAATGACATACACATCAGGGTAAAATGACATACTATGTCATTTTGCCCCGACCGAAGGTATGTCGTTTTACCCGAAAATAGTTTTTTTTTAATATGACAAATTTTATGAATCTATTAAGTTGTTTTTTTAGAAATAAACATGTTAATTAATAGGAAACAACCTTACCTTTTATCACCTGCCACTACAGTTTGCAAAAACTAATGCAAAATATTTATTTTGCTTTTTCTTAAAAGTGTGCCTTAAAAACTTTTCAAACCGACGTAAACGTTTCTCGACGTAATCACGAAAATGTTTGCGCCCGGCAACTCTAAATAACAGAGGACGACTGACGCGAGCCGAGTAGTAGATGATTCTATGTACAGCGACCTAACGCGAATATATAACGTAAATAACCGATCTATGTCATTTTAGCCGAGTATGTCATTTTGGGCCCAATTCCCCTACTTTAGTCAATTTCATAGACTGGTGACAATTTGTAAATAATTGTCAAATATATTAAACGCCATAGCAACAAGGTCACTAAAAAAATTATTGTTACAGGTAATTTGATTTTAATTTTATTACTAATGTTAATAGTAAAATTGATGTATGCAGGTAATTGTAAATATTTTTTTACCACTCATAAAATTCATTTCCAACATTACTGAGTTGATATTCTGTCACAATCTAACAAAATACAGTTTTTTAGCTGGTCTAGATTTTCAAATCTTACAACTTTATAAATAAAATTTTTTAAGTGTCCCCACAGAAAATAGTCGTTTGGCGAAAGGTCAGGAGACCTGGCTGGCCAAAGGATTAGATGCCGTGGGCCAATATTATTTCCGTTAAAAACATTTTGCAAGTATTCCCCAACCATGAGAGATTTATGGGCAGGACAACCATCTATTTAATACCAGATAGGAAAATATTTATGTTTTTTTAAAGTGTGCAACACTGTGGTTGATGTTTTCCTACGGCTTGCCCAAGAATCCTCCTGCTAATCATTTTATGAATAATTGATAATGATATTTAACTGCACGTAGAGGACTACGTGCAGTTAAATATCAAGATGTCTATTATCCTTTTCTTCAGCTCTATTGACATCCTGAGTTGAGCATTATTTACAGTTCTTTATTACAGTGCCTTTGAACTCAAATTTACTAATGATAAGTTTAAATAATGAAATGGAAGGGATAGGCTTATCAGGGAATTGAACTGAAAACATTTCAGACACTGCTCAATACCACTTAATCATAGTTACTTTTTCCTTAATGAAATAGCTCATATTTAGCTATGACTAAAGCGCCTTCAATGAAAATGTTGTCACTGACGCTACTTTTCGTTTTATCAATGCCTAATAATAATTTGCTGGTGTTTGCTGTATTACCTAGCCTATGAAAATTTCGTAATTTTGCCATCACATTTAATTGAATTAGTTAGGATTGGCTTATTAAAATTTATTCAAACTTGGCACATGGGTTTATTATATCGGCCTCTTTACACTTTTGACAATTGTAGGGTGTCTCTTGTTTTTTTCTTTTTTTGAGTTATGTTAAGTTGGCAACACTTCAGTCAGCTGTTTGTTTAAGAAAGGAATTCTCGTGACTTTTGATCGGAATCCTTCAATCAAGAAGGTCGAGCCTATCTCAAAATGTTAATTGCTTAATTCAACAGTTTAGACTGTTATTTCTACCGCTGGCACTACTGGACTAATGCCGCGCATCTTGTTTCGCACTTGTTTTTTGTCACTTGTCGACGTATGATGTGTGTACGCACGATGCCATTGCATTCTAGTGAAGTTTGGAATTTAAAAGCTGGGAGTGTTGTTATTAATTATTAGATACAATTATAAGGTAAGAAGCCATCTGGCATTTTTTTCTGAAAAAAGACTACGGGATCTTCACTCCCCTTTTAGAGGTAAGCTGTTCTTTATTATCATTTGTTGTTTTATTTGGAATTCAGTGAGTATTTTTCTTTTTCGGTTATTTTTAGAGATTTGTTTGGTTTTTGCCACTGTTTACTCACCTATGAAAATAAACTTCATGGTTAATATACTCCGCTTTGTCGCATACTCGACACTTGCTACTCATTTTAGTTAGTCTCCAAATAAAGGTATAACAAAACACTAAAAGCCCATCAATAATTTCACGAAACTCGAAAAAAAAAGTTGTCAAAAATGAATGAAACGTGGTGTTTCCGAGTCGATGCGAGCAGCCACGAAAATGATGGTCCTGAGCGGATCCCTTACTGCTGCGTTGCCATAGTGCAAAGGATTTAGACAATGTTATAAGTTGTTGTTGAGTGGCGCAACTTGCAAATTGTTTTACTTTAGACTGGAGTACGTTGATGTCAATACCTTTATTTGTTATTGTTGTATCTATAGTTAGTAGATCATTGGTTAAAACTAGTGTTCCTACAAACAGGTCCACAATGACTCTCTGATTACTCATAATGCGCCACAATATTTATCTTACAATAAAAATCCTCTTATGGTTCGGTGCGGACGGGCGCCCTTGGACATTCTGACTTCCTGGGTCCGATTTATTTCTCGGTGGCGTCTTGCCCGCGATGGGAAGCATCCACGAGCGCATCTTTTCACCTGGTAATCCGTGACGGCACTCAGTACGAGGTCACCCGGGTTCCGAGTACCACTTGACCGAGCAACAATATATAAATGGAACCCAGACAAATGGGGATCTCGGTGCCGGCGGGCGGGCACGTTCTGCTTGCGTTTACTTTTACTTTTAAGGCTTAAATATTGTTTGAGAAATATAATGGTATAAATCTTTGTGCTGTGCTGAAAGCAAGGGCAAGAGTCAGGGAAATCAATCAAGTACGGTATACCTGCCTAAAAGTGCGATTAGCAGTTAAAATTTAATATATTACGTGTCGCAATAACATAATAGAGTACTTACACAACTCAAGTTGCAATTTTGGATGACCAAATACTAACAGGTACCTAATAAAATGCTGACCCAAAGGTTTCAATTGATAAAATCATCCCTAAGGAACCCTCAAGCAAGGTAGTTTTAATTGAAGTGATGGGGCGAGGTGTTCTGACCTGCCTTCACCTATTCCTGTATTTCCGACAGTAATGGATGGTTCACGAAATATTGCCAGATCTAATAAAATACATTAATACTTTAACATGTTTCGTTTATTCCATGATTTGGTAACTTTTTGATGTTTACATCAATTTAACCTTATATTATTTTCACAGTAACAACTTATTATGTTCATGTTGAACTGTTCTTGTGCAACTGTTGGTAAATTTAAAGACCCTCCTACCTTCCCTTTAGCTTAGACAATCGAATCAACACATCTCTGTTTTATTTATACCTCAGAACTGAACGAAAACGTCCATTTTACTTTCATGCTGGAGTAAATTATCACATGTTTATATTGGAATGTAACACACTTCTGTATTATTATCTCTGAGAACTGAACTACAACCTCTTTCGTTTTTTACGATGCCAGACTAACTAATCACTGCCGTCGGGCAACTGCAATTCTCGTACGAAAGCCCTTTAAGAATTAATTATGATATGCAATATCGTGGCATACCTAAGCACACACAACGTTGTTGCCCTTTTTGACCGTAAAAATCCCTTTTATAGGAATGTCACTTTACTGTCATCGAACTAGAGTGACACCGTGTGCCAGAAACACATGTAAATCCCACTAAACGACCACATGGAGCAGCTTTTCCTCTCGAGTCTTTATTTTCTCTTTCATTCCCGTTGATCGCGCGATTCGTTGGACCAATAAAAAATCATTAATAATTGGGTTGCCGGGCCCCGTGGTAGCCATGTTTATATAGGTACAACCAATTTGAAAATTATTAGTTTATTTCTTGAAATGTAAAGTAAGATCTTTAGTGCTAAAGCTTTTATGCTTACTGGCAATAAACCCATGTTTAGTCTGCCCTTCCTCAATCTGCAATGCAAGGCATCTAGATTGTTCTTATTCCTGCTATTATGTATAATAAAACCTCATTTTGCTTGATATATAGAAGATTCTCAATGTATCCTCGGAAACACAACCTTTTCATCACGACCATTATCAACATTTGAGCTTCTCGTCCATCCAAACTCCCAGAAACTTAACGTT
Source organism: Polydrusus tereticollis (assembly GCA_963920685.1). NCBI lineage: Eukaryota > Metazoa > Arthropoda > Insecta > Coleoptera > Curculionidae > Polydrusus > Polydrusus tereticollis. The sequence continues at coordinate 3,054,074 of OY987332.1, read as the reverse complement.
TTCTGTTTCATTCCAGTGAATAGTCTTCCTCAGTTCCTGAGTTTTGTCAGTATTCAGCAAAAGTCTATTTGACCTCTCAATCTGTTCGAAAACCTGATTCGTCCATACTGTAACAAATATTGTAGTTTCATCTGCGAATAGCAAATTGGTCATTGGAAGATGACAGTAGACGACACACCCTCTACTCGTACTATCTCGTATCGATCTTCCAGATATCCAAGACTAACGCCCAAGCTTACGCATCTGTAAGTCATGCGTCATACAATCGACAGGTTATGAGTTTTCTTCTCCTGAATAAATGCAAATTGATTGACACAAAAAAGAAAAAAAAAGAACTGGTCGACTTTGGGTAGGTCCAGGGTGGCAAAGCATAACTAAGAGGTATCCACCATAATCTATTTCGGGAGTTACAAAAACTATTTGAGAATGGACGAGGAAACATTTAAGTTTAGTGTTTTAAAGATGGTACCATCTATAGCCCGACAGAGTACACATTTGAGGAATCCTATCAGTATACCTATAAAAGTAGAGGGATTACACTACCAAACATTTCATGAAATATCTAAAGGAAGAAAATTTAGACAGTTTCAAAGATAACAAAATGTAACATGGTATTTTCTTTTCATTGACAATCTTTATCTTTCAAAAGAAAGTGTACGGTATTGCCGTCTTCAATCTTAAGATGTTCGCCTTGCGTCGTGTCGTTTTTACAATTTTCCATTCCTCTTTTTTAATTTTCCACAAAGTTTTCACAATAATTTAAAAAATATCGTGAGAGGTAGATAGTAGTTAATTAATTTAATTTATCACCCTAAGGAAGACATATATTTCTCCCAAAGATTTATTATCGGCTTAAGCCTTCAATTAAAATACAATCGAGATTAACTCGTTACCATAAGCGTGCGTGTATCAATTGCATCGAATAAACTAAATAATGAGTTATAACTGGTTCACTTAAAAATTACTTTGTTGGCTCAACGGTGGATATTATGCCTAAATGACCATTCATTACGCGACCATCAATTAATTATACGAGGTGAGTCAATAACTTTTAAGAAAAATAGCAAGAGACATTCCAGGGGGACCCAATTCTTGAAAACCAGGGAGGGTCAACGACGTGGTTCTACTAAAAATTTTTATGGCGATACTGGGTCATTTAAGGGGAAAGGTCGAAGAGCATCTTTGGTGCTAAACATAACCTTATACAAACACCCCATAAATTACAGCGTTCTGTAAAAAACAACTACATTACGATACAGTTTGTTTAAATGGTAAACACCATATAAATACCTACCTTTAAGATTAAAAAATCTACGAAAACTAGCATAGCATATTATAAACCAAGGGAGTGAAGTGATTTATTTAATGCCGAGAATGGAGTTTAGGTTACTATTAAGGGGTTAAGGCAGGTTTATACACTATTGTTTGTACTTTCGGGAACACTATTACTAAAATCAGGTGATGGAGGATGGAAAATTCCATAAATAGTTAAGAAATTATTGTCGACAAAATTTTTGGTGACGTGGAAGCTCGTAGGCGAACGTTCTTTTCTATCGCCCTCAAGAATTGAGCTCCTGCTGCTTAAATAAAAGAAAAAATGCACTTCTCTTGAACCTACGTATCTCAACAAGTTATGAAACGTTCACAACCTGCAATGTATACTCTATTACAATCAATGGCATATTAAAATCGGTCCATTACCCGCGAATATATGCACCTAATGCCATAAACACCGTACAACGTTGATTTACAACTGATGATGAGCTTTTAAGCGTTTGTTTATGCTTAAAAGTGAAAGTATTGTGCGGCGCCCCCTGGCGACGAGAATCGTTTCACGATGACCGGCCAAGTCAAGTGAGGAAATGGCCATATAATACCATTATAATAATGGTGTTCTTATCGGAAAATGTGAAATAAAATCACGATATTATTGCTCATTGGAACGGCAAATTCTACTTTGAATTCTGAAGGTATTTCATATATATTACATTAAACAGGACAAATTTCAATGTTTAAACCTGTATAAATACAACGATTTTTTAATCATAATCTTCTTATGAAAGTTGTTCAGTAAATTATTCCCCACATTTCTACCTACATGAATTTTTTCTATCATTTCTGGGAAAACTATGAATTTTTTGTATTTTAAATTTTTATTTATTTAAAATTGTAGCAAACTTAAGTAAATAGCCTAGAAAATTGAACAACTTAACATCGGAATAATAAACAAGCGAAACCTTTTCAGTGGATCAGGTGTTCAAAATGACCACCATTTTCTGCTAAGCAAAGCGCCAGTCGATCCTTAAACCCGTCTACAACGTTTAAAAGGAAGTCCTCTGGAATGGCCCGAATTTCAGCACTAATTCTGACTTTTAAAGATTCTAAGTCATTTGGACGGTTAACGTAGACTTTGTTCTTTAAGAAAAAAAGAAGTCTAGCGGGGTTAAGTCCGGGGATCACGCTGGCCAATCAATAGCACCTCTTCTGATTATCGTTCGCTTATGTATTGTCTAACATTTGCCGCATAATGCGCAGGTGCTCCATCTTGCTGGAACCATACTTGTTCGTTTATGCCAAGGAATTACGTGATTTCTGAGACGGTCCAGATATTTTTTACCATTCAAATTACCATCTATGAAAAAAGGTCCTACAATATGTCTCCCAACTATGCCCGCCCAAACATTAACTTTTTCGGGCCTCTGAGTATGACCTTCCTGGAACCAGTGAGAATTCTCAGCAGACCAATAACGATAATTGTGTCTATTAACAATGCCATTTAAATTGAAAGTAGCTTCATCCGAGAAAATGATATTTGTTGCGAGGTTATAATCGTTATTGCATCTTTCCATCATCAGCTCACAAAATTTAGCTCTTCTATCAAAATCGTCCTCGTTTTACTCGTGCATCAACTTTATCTTGTAGGGATGCAACTTCTCCTGCTTAAACATATTTTTCACTGACTGATGAGACACATTAAAATCGATTGCCATTGGCCTGGATGATTGTGTTGGATTTTCATGTATTGAGAGCATGATATCCAAAGCTTTGTCTCTCCCGGTTGCTGTTCTAGGTCGACCTCATCTAACGGCTTCCCTAACACTGCCTGTTTCTCGAATTTTCTTTACCATTCGACACACCGTTGACTGATTTATTGGAGGCCTATTTGGATATAATTCATTGCAAAGTTGACAAACCTGCTCTTGCGATGTCTTCATATTTCCGTAACCGCTCATTATTAAAATTTCAACTCGTCGTCTCTCATTCAGATGAACCATAGTGTAAAGAAATAACCTAATAACACCTCGACTCAGGTGGTGGGTATTAGGTAGAAATAATTACAATTAAGAAGTTTTTAATTTTTGAACTGTCATTATCTCGGAAACGCTTGCAGATAGGTGAAAATTTGAAATACAAAAGATTCAGAGTTTTCCCAGTATAATCCAAATATGCTATCATATGTGTTCCATTTAAAAAAAGTAAGTTGGTCTCTATGGCAACCAAACCAGAAATGACAGAAAAAATTCATGCAGGTAGAAATGTGGGAAATAATTTGTGAACAACTTTCATAAAGGTCACTTTTTCGTATATGAGATAATTCAAAAGTTACAGGCATTAGGCGCGACTTTTTTGCCACTCTGTGTAATGGAAAATGGTTAAAAATCTTTTTACTATCATACATAATGGAATTTTTGGTTTGACTATAGTGTATGTAAAGTTATTCTATATGTTTGGCGAGTGTTATATACTGGGGCTGAATTATTTTTATTCTTAAACTTATTAAATATCAAACAAGCCGTCTCCAACAAGAAGAAACTAGGTAGGGTCAAAATTTTCTGACAGAGAAACAGTGGTTTACTGGAGTCTTTTATTTCTGCTTTACACATTAAGGTAGTAAGTTTTAACACTAACATCACAAAAAAACTATTAAATTCATTTTCTCCATAGTTGTTCTTTAGGTCCAAATAAAAGATAATGCAATTGCCACGAAAATGAGCTTCATTGAAGTCGCATCGCTTAATTCGAATTGTCTCTATCTTGTGTCTCCCTTAATCTTGGTTAGCACATACACAGGCTTTTGCGCCGATCTGTACCTGTATCATTTCATCTGGGCATAATTTCACGTATTGCGCTATACCTTTGGCTATCAATAATTAGTACGATCTACCTTAAAAACGCTTCGCCAATAATTTTGGCTTTGAAAAATATAAAACTACCCATAATAACCGTCAGCGAGATGTTTGTTTTGTCCCATGCAATTACAACGCGATAGTAAAGCATCGCAATGGTGAAATTATATCTTCGTGGTTGTTTGGTTGTGAACAAGGCATAAAGGCAATCCCATGTTGTGGGACATAGAATTATCAGATTATCCACAATTGAAGAACTAGTCGACAATGAAATCGGTCGTTTTTCGCCTGCAAATAAACTCTTTGTTGATTGAGATGGGCTGTGAGAGGATCATTATGCAATTTAGCAATGGCGTTTGGTTAGGTCTTATTGGTTTTGCTTGACGTATAATCTAGTTAGGTCAACAAGTCGCACTGGTAGAATTGTTTCATTTGTAAGGAATTCAGAGGTTGTTTCTTTTTTAATTGATATAATTTTTAAATGGTTTTTCTACAATATATATTATTTTATATATACAGGGCTGCCCAGAAGTCCGGAATAAAATTAATATAGCCTTAACCTGTAACTTTTGGGAAAAATGCTCGGACACGTCAATTTAGTTTTATATATGCTCACATTTTGACGTTATTCGTTTGTCAAAGATATGACGACATCGATCTTTTTTTAAAATGGAAACATACAGCTTGTGATACATTATTTAAAAGCTAATATCTCGTACAGTATGCTCATAAATTTTGGCGCGATTCTGTCAAGCTAGTTCAAAATGGTGACTGTTAAAATTAAAAAAAAAATCCCCATTTAAATAAGCGGAAATGATAAATCATTGATGTTTTTTTTTACCTTTCAAGGTAAGAAATCTTCATTGTTTCACGTTCTGACATTTTGTGACATTGTGACTTAACAAAACAAACATAACAAAAAGGTGGTTTAACGTGGCAAATGCTGGAAATGACCTCCACCCTCTACTTGGAATGCTCCCAGACGATGGTAAAATCCGTCGACGGAATTTCGAATATAGCTTCAGCCGGTATGTTATGTGTCTCTAATCTAATTTTGTTTTTCAAATCTTCAATATTATTTGGCCTGTTTTGGTAAACTTTTTCTTTTAAATATCCCCAAAGAAAATAGTCTAGAGGCGTTAAGTCTGGGGACCTCGGTGGCCATTCAATTGTACCACGTCGTTCAATCCAGCGACCTGGAAATATCTCATTCTATCTACTTCGTTGGGAATAATTACTGCTAGAGCAGGCCTCAGCTCGAAGGTTAAGAAATCCAGGTACCGTTTAGCTGTGAGGTGTTCCTCCAAACCGAATGGCCCAAAAATTCGGTTATTAATGATACCTGCCCATACATTTACTTTCTGGGGCCGCTGAGTATGCGCTTCAAAGATCCATCGTGGATTTTCTTGACTACAGAAACGATAATTATGTCTGTTAACCACCCCGTTGAAATAGAAAGTAGCTTTATCCGAAAATAACATGTTCTGTGGAAACCTATTATTCTGTTATTATTATTAATTTTACAAGTTCACAATGTCACAAAATGTCAGAACGTGAAACAATGAAGATTTCTTACCTTGAAAGGTAAAAAAACATCAATGATTTATCATTTCCGCTTATTTAAATAGGGATTTTTTTAAAACTTTTAACATTTTGAAATAGCTAGACAGAATCGCGCCAAAATTTATGAACATACTGTACGAGATATTAGCTTTCAAATGATGTATCACAAGCTGTATATTTCCATTTAAAAAAAGATCGATGTCGTCATATCTTTGACATAAAAAAACAAAACAATAACGTCAAAATGTGAGCATATATAAAACTAAATTGACATGTCTGGGCATTTTCCCCAAAAGTTACAGGTTAAGGCTATATTTATTTTATTCCGGACTTCTGGGCGGCACTGTATATTGAATGGTGTTAGCCGATACTTGATGGAGATCCATATTAAATTTATAGAATGACTTGTTTCTGGATTTCCACTAACTTTTATTTAAAATTTGTCGACAATAATTGTTTCGCCAACACTGGCTTTTTCAGATGTTTATAACCGAATGAATATAACACAAAAGTATACTACACGAACCTAAGTACCTAATTAGAAATTATTTACAATATAATTAATAAATAAGATTTAATAACGGGGTTTTTGTCATTTACCATGATTAATGACAAAGGTTTAATACCGGGGAATTCCCCAAATTCTATTGTTCATTCAGTAGTAAATTTGCATTTTTATATTTATTTATTTCCATCGATTCCAATAAATCTAATCTCTTTCCTTTTTTGTCTAAGTGTGTATTATTAGTTTTAAAAGGTATTTTTGAACATCTTTTCTTGAAAAAGGTAGCAACTTTGGTTGTGACTTTACCTGTGAATGTTAAAGTCTGGAAATTATTATGTAAGTTTATTGACGGGGAATACTAAGTCTATTGCTTTTTATACTGCCTTTTCTTTCTTCTTATATAAAAAAAAAAACGGATTTTATTAAAACCGAACGCTCGCATGTATAATATTAGATTCAATCAAAATCTGACGCCTGCCTATTTTTTCCGAGACCGTTAGAGCGATCTTATTATATCCACAACGAGTTGTGCAAGCTATAATTAAGATTTTTAATGAAAGAAATGCCTTACATTTACGAAATAATTAAAACGTTTAAAAATAGATTAATGTGGCTTCTAGATGGACAGAGAGATGAAATATTGGCAAGACTTACTGTTCTAGACTCTAGGAATGTTTTGGCGGCTGTTTTAATTGAGTGTCACGACTCATATATTATTATAGGGAACCCCTCAAAAATATATAAGATTTTAACGCCTACCTTAAGTGCCTATTTGAACAATATGTAGACAGTCATGAGGATTTACGATGTTATGACTGATTAGAAGCTTAAAACAGACTGAGCTTTTTGATGCATATTTGGAAGTAAACTACTCAAAACTGAATAGGGAACTAACATTTTTTTGCCTCTTTTCGAGGATAGATATTTTATAGCAGAAATCAGTGAGGGGGATCGCTCAACCAGGGTTGGATGGGGAATTTTGTCGACTTTGACATGAGCCGAAGTTATTATTAAAAAGGGGCTATGTTTCTGTGTTATACAGTGTGTTTTAACAAGTATTGCAAATTTAAAAATTTTTGATGTGCTACAAAATTTGATTACATGATTTCAGACTTATTCTAGGGTATTTTTTGGAAAGCTTACTAGATTCTGCCGAAACGTTTTTGGAATCATCAATTTATTCTGTAAAGTCAGAAAGCTATTAATTTTTAAATTAAACCATACATTTCCACAGCTGTTTTGCCTTTAAATGTTCAACACTGGCCGTTTCCACGGAAACGAGTTTGAAATGTGAAGTTTTATGAAGGCGTATAAAATTGACGTTATTTGTTTAGTTTAAAAATATGGAAAGAAACCATTTATCCAAAGGGCAACGTAACTTTATTGTCACGATGCACCAACGTGGATTCAGACAAAGTGAAATTTCAGATATTTTGGGTAAAAGTAAGAGTGTGATTTCAAGAATCATTAGTCATTATCGGGAGACTGGAAGTGCTAGCAGAAGACCCGGTAGCGGATCTGTAAGGGCTACTAATGATAGAGAAGATCGACACATTAGAATAGACGTAAGTAGAGCCCCCTTTAGTACAGCTCGACGACTTCAACAAGTATATTTTTAAAACAAAGGACACAAAGTCTCGGCCTCAAATAATTAAAAATATATTTAATAACAGGTTTCTTTGGGAAAAATGGACGAATTCTTCGGACTTCAACAAGGACTACAAAATGCAATAGGAAGAAGAGTTTCTGACCAGACAGTAAGAAACCGACTCAAAGAAGCGGGAATTAAGTCTTATAGGCCGCTAAGGCAAATAGCTATTACAGCGAATCATCGACGACTTAGGCTTGCTTGGGCCAATGAAAGAATTGAAGAAAATTTTATTTGGGACCATGTATTATTTACTGACGAGTCAAGATTCTGCTTACACAATGATTCTCGTCGTGAAAGAGTGTACCGAACTGTAAATACACGAAACTTGCCTCAGAGGTGTTATGAAGTTATTCAAAGTCGAGGTCACCCCACTAGATATTAGTTTTATTTTTTTACGATTACCACTTATTATTTGGACCGGCGCCGGCGTATTTTAAATGTTTTAATAAAGTTATCATCATTATTAGTATAAATTTTTAGTGTCTGCAAATAAATTAAAATAGAAAATGATTGTCTGATAGGCGACTAATGATTTTCCATTTTAATTATATTTTTATTTTTATTTTATTTTTTTTTAAACGCCTTCATAAAACTTCACATTTCAAACTCGTTTCCGTGGAAACGGCCAGTGTTGAACATTTAAAGGCAAAACAGCTGTTGAAATTGATGATTCCAAAAACGTTATGGCAGAATCTAGTAAGCTTTCCAAAAAAATATCCTAGAATAAGTCAGAAATCATGTAGTCAAATTTTGTAGCACATCAAAAATTTTTAAATTTGCAATACTTGTTAAAACACACTGTATAACACAGAAACATAGCCCTTTTTAATAATAACTTCGGCTCATGTCAAACTCGATAAAATTCCCCATCCAACTCTGATTGAGCGATCCCCCTCACTGATTTCTGCTATAACATATATATCCCCAAAAAGAGGCAAAAAAATGTTAGTTCCCTATTCAGTTTTGAGTAGTTTATATTTTACGGTTAAGGATTTTCTTGGTTCTGATGAGTCGTTAGTGAGAGATTAGTAGAAGTTCTATTAGTTCAAACTATTGATTTCTTGCACTCAAGAACTGATAAGAACAGATATTTCATCATGAAGAAGCATTATCGTGATCTCTTAAATCGTCCTAACAAAAACCCGATCTGTTACATCGTAATTTGATACCCAAACGCACGATTATCAAGTTACAAAACATTTAATTAAAAAAAAATTTGGTTAATAGCATGTAACGGTCCATTTTTTTATCACTGGTAGAACTAATTCAATTAAAATATTTCGAAGATGTATATTTATTTTCGTATTAAAAAATTGATGTTATGAAAGAAACGCTTAAGTCGTGACGAAGTGGTCTTTTGGGCTTTTCAGGATTCAATTAGCAGGCGTATAACGTTACTGAAATTTTTTTATGTTGTGGAGTCTACATTTTTGCACGTCGTTTCTGTTTCAATCGAAATTACTGCGAGTTCAATACCTACTATAATTTTTCCACAACTAATTTATTATGTTCGAATTTGCAAGCTCTTGGATGTTACAAGTCGTTTCTACGACCAACCGTTTGCTTGGCTCAATTTAGGGGTTATTTGGAACATTTTAATCTTTAATTGATATGTGATGGGCTACATGCTTGGTGAAATGGATATTCCATAGTAGAGGAAATTAAAGTCGTACTTGTTATATTTCACAATTCAATTCAGTTTCCTGACACGTGTTTCAACCCTTGCGGATCATTATCAAAGGCATAATGATAATGATCCGCAAGAAGGGTTGAAACACGTATACCTTTTTGGAATTTGTTTACTTTTATTGTAGATTGTATTAATTGTTTCCTGCTTTTTGTAATATTGTTGATATTATCCGGTAAAAACAAATGGTACTTTATTTTCCTTCAGTTTTAATCGCCCTGTGGAAAAAAGTAAGGGATGCAGTAATATTTTACATAAAAGTGACACCTTTGATCCACATTTTGTCTTCTTATTTTTCCTGACATCTACTCTTTTTGAAAAGTTCCAGTTGTTTAAGGAATTCCTTGTAATTTTATCACGTCTACGAAAAAAATTCGGCCTAATTTGTGATTGAACTTAAAGTCTATATCTTTACGAAAAGCTTTCTAAAGGTCAAGATATCCAAAGCACGGTTACGCGATATAATACTATGTCAGACACAGTTTCAAATCTTCAACACTCTGTATTTCAAAAATGAAACAAAATGGAAGTATGTTTCTATGAACTTTTTGTTTTAAAATGTTGGACAGATTAACCCCCTTGAATATTGGCATTCAACTATGAAATACCCTGTAGAGTGTACAATAATATTAGAAAAGTATTTGCCGTATCTTTACGATTACTTGTAAAATTAGAGGTGTGTTTAATATCGTTGCATTTTTTGGTTTTTTAAAATAATACAGATCTAAGTAAATTTAAGAAATTTGCTTCAAAAAGATTGTGGTTGGTTTCAAAATGCATTATGGCTAAATATATAAATAAATTATTATACGAATCATCATCATTTATTATCAGCTATAACGTTTTTCTGTATTTTTAAGAATAAAGGAACCTACTTTGGTACGATTTTAATATTATTTAGCCTACATCAATTTTTGGCGGTACTTATATTTCTATTGCGCCTCTAATAAAAAAATGTCTTATTTGTTACTTATTGTATATTTATTTGTAGATTGCAATCACAAGCAGGGAAACTAACCTGAACTAGCCTTATACAGGGTGCTGATAAAGTCTGGAATAATCGATTTTTCTTAAAAACGCAAAAGTTTTTCGAGAAACGCTCGGACCCGTCGATTTTATTTTATTCTTTAAAATTTTTTGACGTTCTTCGATATTATACCGGATGCGCCAAAAACGCTAGGCAAGTGTCAACTTCACTTTTTCAAATAGAATACCCCTTTTTTTCTCCAATATTCAGATTCCTCTCTAAACTCTAGACAAGTTTCATATAACATGTTGTATGGCTAAAGTCAACAGGAATTAAAATACAGGGCCCCCAACAAAAATCAAGGTATAATTTTAAAGCTTGTTTTCCATGACAAATACTTAGGCTAGGAAAAAAATTTTAACAGAAAATTGGTAATACAGTGAACAATCTAAAATATTATTTGAGTAAGTGTTGAAGATGGTGTCCATTTACGGCTCTACAATGTCCCAATCTCTCAACAAATTCTAACTGTACATTATGTACAATTTCTGGGGTAATTTGTCTTATGGTTGTTGTTATACGGGTTTTGAGAACATCAATATCTTCTGGTTTATTTTTGTAAACCCTTTCCTTAATATAGTCCCACAGAAAGAAGTCCAATGGCGTTAAGTCGGGGGACCTCGCAGGCCACTCTATTTGACCCCGTCGACCTATTCAATGATGATGAAATAACTCATTCAGGTATCTACGGACTTCGGCCGAATAGTGGGCTGGTGCACCATCCTGCTGAAACCAGATAGTTGTATCATGTGATTCAGGAATGTTCCGATCGGGAAATAGGGCAATCAACGCTGGAGCGAGGTCTTCTTCAAGAAACTGCAAATATCTTTGGCCAGTCAAATTTTCCTCAAAAAAATAGGGTCCTATAACAGTATCCCGAATTATTCCTGCCCATACATTAATTTTTCTCGGCCGCTGGGTATGAATTTCTCGGAACCAATGGGGATTTTCGCTGGACCAGTACCGACAATTTTGACGATTTACCATGCCATCCAAGAAAAAAGTCGCCTCATCGGAAAAAATTATGTTACTCGGAAATAATGCATCGTTAATCAAGTAATTATCCATGAGAATTTCACAGAACTCATTCCTTCTGTCAGGGTCGCCTTCCAAGAGTTCCTGTACTCCTTGACATTTATATGCGTGCCATTTTTCCTCTTTCAGGAACTTTGCCACCGTTGAATCGTGGATATTTTCAAAATTTTGAGAAATGCTTCTTGTGCTCGAATGTGGTCTCTCTTCCAACGAAACTAGAATATCAAGTTTGACATCGTCGGAAATTTTAGGTCGTCCACTTCTAGGTTTATCCCTAACGTGACCAACTTCATTATACGTCTTAACAATTTTGGAAACAGTTCCTGATTTATGTGTTCTCTATTTGGATATTTATCATTAAAATACTCACAAACTTCTATTTGTGTTCTCTTTCGATCTCCACATCCTACTATTATTAATATTTCGATTCTCTCAGCTTCCGTTAGAAACATTTTTATGAGTAAAAGTAACAACTTTGAAGTAAATATTAAATGTTTTGACATTTACGTCACTAAGTTATTATGTAGAAACCGGTAAAAAGGTAAATACCTAGACCTTAAAATTATACCTTGATTTTTATTGGAGGCCCTGTATTTCAATTCCTGTTGACTTTAGCCATACAACATGTTATATGAAACTTGTCTAGAGTTTAGAGAGGAATCTGAATATTGGAGAAAAAAAGGGGTGTTCTATTTGAAAAAGTGAAGTTGACACTTGCCTAGCGTTTTTGGCGCATCCGGTATAATATTGAAGAACGTCAAAAAATTTTAAAGAACAAAATAAAATCGACGGGTCCTAGCGTTTTTCGAAAAACTTTTGCGTTTTCAAGAAAAATCGATTATTCCAGACTTTATCAGCACCCTGTATAATAGCACACATATAATTTTTTTAAATCGAAAAGCAGGAAAAGAATCTTGATAAATGCATCTAGAATTTAGCGATAACTTCTTTAGAAACGATTTATAATTAGCAGACATATTTATAATCAAAATTGATTCAAAATTTTCTTGCAAGTGTTCAAAAATACTATAAACAAATTTACCACTTAATATTCATGCGAAATTTGTAGTAAACGAACATTTAGTACAAACACTGTATATTAATATTTTGTTTAAATTCTTAGTTCCGGTTTTCATTTTCAAACAGCCTTCCTACATAAAAAAAAACGCGACCTAGTATGGCCGTAATTATAGTATGTAAACCATAGTAATGATACATGATAATGGTTGTTATAACAACTTAATCAGATTTGCTAGCGGAACCGTTAAAGAGCACGCGACAAATGGTTTAATTTGCTTTTATAGGGTCTGGCGAATTTTATTCTTATACGACCACCGTTAAAGTGACTTAAACTATAAATAAATTGAATTAAGCCAGTAAATCGCGATTTCATCGAAGTAACAAAAACGAAAATAATTAGCATGTACACGAGTACAATGGGACAAAATTCCAATAACCTCCCAGAAACTGAAAAATATAAGTTCTTTAAGCAATTTCGAACATGAAGTGTAGTAAATAACGGTACTTCAGTTATTTTATGTTGTCCAAAAAAATACAGGCGTTTATTCATCGATTTTGACTGCTGAAAACGGGGTCGATTCGTGAGCGTATACTAGGAAATTGAAATTTATTATACATTTAACAATAAATTTTGTTTTTGTAAAGATTATATTCTATAATTTTGCAATAAAGTGATTTTTATGTTTTTCTAAAAAACGAAGCAAGGTACGAAAAAAATGCTAAAAATAAGAAAGTTGTAGTTTTAGTTGTCTAATGCGACAAAAATACAAATATTGCAATAAAATGAGTGGCCCACATTTTTTTGGTCAAAAATCTTAGTCAAGGTGCCTTCCGGGACGCCACTGGACTTAAAAATTTTAATCTAGTTAGGGCTGAATTGGCCCCTTACTACCCTAAATAACACTGCTAAATTTCAACAAAATCCGCCAAAGGATTATTAAGACATTCACGAAAAAACGATTTGTTTTAAAAATTTTGACACCCTGTATTAATAGTCATCAAAATAATATAAAAAATCTATTTTTAACAAAGAATCGAACCCAAATTAAATAATAAAGACTTCCTTATAGGAAAAATTGATAATTATTTTATGGCCTGCAAACGTCATTTTTAAATAAAACCTTAAATATGTCAAAAACGCTTAGACTTGGGCATAGGATATACCAAATCTGCCTACAATCTTACGTAGAATTCAAAAATGTTATAATATACAGGGTGTTACATTTAAGATAAGCAAGTTGACACCTACTTCCGGTATAACCGGAAGTGTCACCGTATTGAAAATATTTTAGCCTGGTTGCCCCCAGTAACATTATACTGTCAAATTTTCAATAATTTTCTTTGTAAAGTTTTCCATGTATAGATCGAAGCGGTTCCCGGTGGCACACCCTGTATATGGACGACTACGTACGAACAGAAAGTTCAGTGTAAAGTACTTGCCAACATATTTCGTTTGACTTAATGACTGCAATAAAACCCCTCAGCTTTCGCTTTCGCAGAGACGTATTAACCCACATTTATTTTTAATGCCAGTTTATAGTAACAATAGATAGGTACATTACTTGATTTGTTATCAAAATTAATAAGCTGTCTAATTAAGGTTTTCTAGAAACAACTTAATTATTAGGATATTTCTCAAAACTTTTTAGTTACAGGTACCTGTTTATATAACTTATATAAATAGTAAACATAATATTCGAAATAGATTAGTACCTATCTATTTTACTTTGAAACAGTGTGCAACAAGTTGTTATTAAAAGTATGTGGAGACCTTGGGAATCTTCAGCTAATGCGATATCTAGCTACCCTAAACATTCCAGGAAGCATTTATCTTCTGACGCCAAAGTGATCGTGAAAAATGTATGTGAATCGTTATTAAAAGCGGCCACTCTAAAGTAATTGCCATTAAAAATACCAGTGAAATGACGAAAGTTCCATTATCCACGGTACGAGATATTATGCTAAAAGGACATTTAAAAAAAAAGTTCGCAAAGATACCGGAAATATCCGTTCCTGTGCAAAGCAGTACCCCTTATTTCATATCATTTCAGTAATATAAACAGTGATGCCAGCTGGGGCCAGGTAGATTTCGCTGGTTCGCAGCCTCATCGACAGTTTTATATGGGTAATTTTACCAAGAAATTCTTTAAAAACGTAGGTTTGTCAATCGAACAGGTAACGGGGTTTCTTTGGGTGTTTACAATATAATAAAACTATTATTGCAGTTATTAGGTCAAACGAAATATGTTCGGATGGACTTTACGTCGAGCTTTAAGTAGAGATTAAGAAACTTTACAGGGAAGATCCTCCATTTTACAGCTATAAGTTTTCCATTACATTTTATTAAATATTTTTGTCTGTGAGTATATTTTTCTGCGAGTAAGTATATTCAGAATAGTCATTAATTTTATGATGAAAAAAAAAATATAGGAAAAATATTACAATAATTGACACTAATCCCATGCAAAATAACGGATTGTTATAAAAAGAAGCTATAAATTATCGAATGCCCATGCAAAAATAATGACGAATGACGGGGAAAAAATCGAAAAACAATAATTACTCCATTTCTGTCTAGTAGAACTAAATCAGGTTTGTGTGCTGGCAATAAGTCAGAAATTACATGGTTAATACACGGAATAATTATAATAATAATCTATGTGCAGCGTAAAACTATTTGTGTTTTCTTCTTGTAAAGGCCAGATGATCGAGTTGCGCTTGAATAGATTATAAAAAATGGTGTAAAATTCGAAATTGGGTCGAAATAACCTGACAGAGTTGATTGTTTTCACGTTAGGAATGCGTGCAATTTTTCTTTTAGATTTTCTTATGATATTGCGGCCTTGAACAATTTCACTACTTTGTATTAATGTTTAGGCTCATTAATTAATAAATGAATTTAAAATTCATTAATGGGTAAAGAGTAACTGGCTTTATACAGAGTGGCAAAAAAGTCGCGCATAATGCCTGTAACTTTAGAATTACCTGGTATACCAAAAAGTGACCTTTATGAAAGTTGTTCAGTAAATTATTTCCCACATTTCTACCTGCATGAATTTTCTCTGTCATTTCTGGTTTGGTTGCCATAGAGACCAACTTATTTTTTTTAAATGTGACACCCTGCATATGATTGCATATTTGGATTCTACTGGGAAAACTCTGGATTTTTCGTATTTAAATTTTTTATTTATTTAAAACTGTAATAAACTTTATAATAACAAAATAAATAGCCTAGGAAATTAAACAACTTAACATCGGAATAATAAACAAGTGAAACCTTCTCAGTGGATCAGATGTCCAAAATGACCACCATTTTCTGCTAAGCAGAGCGCCAGTTCATCCCTAAACCCGTCTACAACGTTTAAAAGGAAGTCCTCTGGAATGACCCGAATTTCAGCACTAATTCTGAGTTTTAAAGATTCTAAGTCATTTGGACGGTTAACGTAGACTTTGTTCTTTAAGTATCCCCACAAAAGGAAGTCGAACAGGGTTAAGTCCGGGGATCGCGCTGGCCAGTCAATAGCACCTCTTGCTGGAACTATGCCTGCTTGTTTATGCCATTATTTACACCCGGTAAAACACAAGGTACACATATTTTTCGCCATTCAAATTAGCATCTATGAAAAAAGGTCCCACAATATGTCTACCAACTATGTCCGCTCAAACATTAACTTTTTGGGGCCTCTGAGTATGACCTTCCTGGAACCAGTGAGTATTCTCAGCAGACCAATAACGATAATTGTGTCTATTAACAATGCCATTTAAATGGAAAGTAACTTCATCCGAGAAAATGATATTTGTTGCAAGGTTATTATCGTTATTGTATCTTTCCACCATCAGCTCACAAAACTTAGCTTTCTATCAAAATCGTCCTCGTTTAACTCATGCACCAACTTCATCTTGTAGGGATACAACTTCTCCTGTTTAAACAAATTTTTCATTGACTGATGATGCACATTAAAATCCATTGCCATTGGCCTGGATGATTGTGTTGGATTTTCATGTATTGACAGCATGATATCCGAAGCTTTGTCTCCCCCGGTTGCTGTTTTAGGTCGACCTGATCTAGCGGCTTCCTTAACACTGCCTGTTTCTCGAAATTTCTTTACCACTCGACACACCGTTGACTGATTTATTGGAGGCCTATTTGAATATAATTTATTGAAAAGTTGACAAATCTGATCTTGCGGTCTCTTCATATTTCCGTAACCGCTCATTATTAAAATTTGAACTCGTTGTTTCTCATTCAGATGAACCATTGTGTAAACAAATAAGAAATCAGACAACAGAAAATTAAACAGGAACTCAAAATTGACACCTCTTAGGTCGCTAGGATGAAAACACCTTGCTCAAATGGTGGGTATTAGGTAGGAATAATTATAATTAGGAAGTTTTTCATTTTTGAGCTGTCATTATCTCGGAAACGCTTGCAGATAGGTGAAAATTTGAAATACAAAAAATTCAGAGTTTTTCCAATAGAAAAATTTTAGAAGTTAATTTTCGTTTCGGAGACATTTTTCCAACACCCAGTATGCTTGGGATTAGCCTAGTTTGGTACTAGTGGGTGTTGATGCTTTTTTCAGCTACTATATCAAATAGTTTATATTTGAGAAATTACTATTGTGGCCTAGCTAAATTAAACCGGCTGCAATGCAGCAATGATTTTATTACTGATTGATGATTTCGCCCCTAACAAGCCATGCAAAATAGGTAATTTTAAAGGCATTTCCTTTGTATTCGGAAAAAACGAGCGCCATTTCTCCAAAATGGTCGATTTAGGCCAGCGCCGAGCCGCGGTAAAATTAATTTGAAAACGAGCGGTTTTTACTGTTTTCTTAACGGGAACCATATATTGGTTATTTCAATTTCAAAGGCCGTTCACTGGAAAATTGTTTTCTTTTTAATTTCGCACATACATGCTAAGATTTATTGAATCACGTCGATCCCGGCTGTGCCTTGTTATTTACGGTGATTTTCCTATGCATATGTACAGGGTGTTCCAACTCGATTTATGCACGAAATATCTTCATCCCTGAAATAAAAAAGGTTTCAAGAGAAATTGCTCTTGGTTTAAATAACTCTTTTTACTGGGAGTACACTTGAATATACAAGGTGCCTCAAAGCCACTATTTTTAATATTCACTTTACTTTTTTAAATAGGACGCCCTATATCAAATCAAATATTGCTTCTTCAATCAATTTTTTATCAAAAATCTATACTATGTTCGCCTATATGTCGCAAGTGGTGTAAATCGACTTATTAGACTGTAAATAGGTTTCTGTTGATTTGTTGTGCCATTAGAGGCTTTAAAAAAAATGTATGTACCCAAATAAGTTGGATAATAGCTATTATATATATATGCCATCAGTTACGAAATGCCTAATTTTGTGTAACGCGTGAGATTTTTGCGAAACGAACGAAGTGAGTGAAACTCACAAGTTGTTGCTGTTACTTCATGTTAGTTGTCAGTTTGACATTTTGTAAAAAAGTCTAGACGGAAGGTTTTTATCGAGATTGATATATTTTTAGTTTTATTTTTAAAAAATGAGTCATTCAAATTCTGAAGAGCTACCAAGCGATATTGAAGAGGCAGCAGGTAATGCTCTATTATCAGTAATTCCCAAAAAGTCAAAGGCAGTTTATGATTTGGCATACGAAAAATTTGTTACGTGGTGTGATGAGAAGAAAATTAAACATGTTAATGAGAAAGTTTTACTTGCATATTTTGAGGGTAAGAAAGATCTAAAAGTTTCCACATTATGGACACTTTACTCAATGTTAAGGTCTGATCTAAATCTGAAAAGGAATATTGATATTAAAAAATATACAAATTTGGTAGCATATATTAAAAGGCAAGCGGACGGGTACAGTGCTAAAAAGTCAAAAGTTTTTATTAAAAAAGATTTTGCCAAATTTTTATTGGAAGCTGATGACAAAGAATACTTAATGGCTAAGGTTGCAATGATAATTGGAATGGCAGGAGCATGCAGAAAAGCAGAATTAACATTTCTTCCAGTTGAAAATGTTATAGACGAAGGAAGCCATTTTCGTGTTGATATCCCACCTTCAAAAACAAAAGTTATACGGCAGTGTGCAATTACCACTGGAGACATTGAAAATACGAATCTTGTTGAAATATTAAGAAAATATATTAAGTTGCGTCCCCAGATTCTTAAACACAACAGATTTTTTGTAAAATATGCGAATGGAAAATGTACCAGAAATCCTGTGGGAATTAACACATTTAGCAGTCTGCCAAAAGTTATTGCACAATTTCTTGGTCTTTCAAATCCTGTTCTATATACTGGCCACTGCTTCAGAAGAAGCTCTGCCACTTTCCTAGCAGACAGTGGCGCTGATCTTTTAAAATTAAAGAGGCACGGAGGTTGGAAATCTAACTCTGTTGCGGAGGGATATGTTGAAAATTCCATGAATAATAAAAAACTTATAGCGCAAGAAATATTTGGTGAAACATCTAATGCAATGTGCGTCGCTTCCCAAATAACAGCAAGTTCGAGCAATGAAAAAAATATGTCGTCGGAAATTAATTTGAATAATTGCAATAATTGTGTTATCAATATTTATAATAATTAATTAATTTATAATTTATGTTTTTAACTTGTATTATAACAGTTTAATAAATAGAATAATTCTTTTTGTCACTAATTTTGAAATACATTTTTCGTCACCAATTGCATAAAATTTTACTTTATGCAACTAGTTACAAAAAGTAAGACATTTCATAATGTCAATCAGTTTTAAAAAGTGTCACTTTATATGTCAAAATTAGAAAAAATATATTATTAAATCCAAAATAACCAAACTCGAGATTTGAGGGCGTATATAGGTTTAAACAAATTCCGTGACCTACTAAAGCTGTTGAAAAAAAATTGTATTTGCTGAAATAACTTAAAAAATAATATTTTTTCATCTTAAGGGGGACTAAACCAAGCCTATATGTCGCAAATGGTGTAAATAGATTTATTAGACTGTAAATAGGTTTCTGTCGGTTTGTTGAGCCATTAGAGGATTTAAAAATAAAAATCGATACTATGTTCCATGCCTAATGTAGTCCGTTTTCGAAATAGTGGTAAAATTAAGGAACTTACCTCAATTACCTTGTACCTGGTGTACAGGGTGTTCAGTTCTCGTGTGTTTTCATATACCAGCTCCTTCATTATAAAAGTTAGAAAGATGGCGTTTAAAAAGGGATAATTTTAACATTTCTTGTAAAATTAATCATTTTTTGTATAGAAGGTTATGCCAGCAAATAAAAAATAAAATTAACAACATTATTTTTATTATATAACTTTATATTAATACATAACTTCAAACCAACAATAAAACAAATATATTATTTTATTAAATTACAAAAATTGCTTGAATTGGGCTCCATTGTGATCTATACACTTTCGACACATCATTTCTATTCTTCGCAATGCATTTAATAAAATAATTGGCCTTCCCTGCAAAAGCCTAAAGGTTTCATGGGTAGCGTCTCGAAGTTGATCAATACTGTGGTATTTTCTCTAATATGATGTGATTTCTAAATATTTTCTCACTATATGAGAATTGTGACTCGGACCGCCATCTTGCTGGTAATAAATATTATTTAAATCGGCCAAAGCAACATCCTCTAATAATTCCAGTAGAGTGCATCTTGCATTATATCTAGGTGTCTATTTCCGGTTAAAGTTTCTTCATAGATAAAATACTTAATTTTAGTGCCAAAAATGATCAAAGAAATAATATATAGGGTATTCCATTAAAAAAAAAACACAAGTTTGGGTCATAACTCAAAAACAAAACTTAAAAAAAAAAAACTGACTACGCCACTGAATTCTACAGAAAAAACTCTAAACCGATTTGAGGTTCCGGATTTTAAATACTTATTAAACAGTAGTCCTGCGTGGTTAGTGGTGTAACATTTATTTGGTTGTGTTGAAAAGTATTGACAAAGTATCAAGAATCTAATTTCAAAGAACACTACAAAACCTAAGTATCACAATGATCAAGTTTTAAGGCAAAACCTTGAGTAAAGATTGATTATTTATTAATAAACTCATGTTCGAATAGTGTGTTAAAGTTTAATAGTTACGACTGCCCAACATGTTGCCTACTGTGTAACCAATTTATTTTAACGGGAGTAGACTCGCATGCAAGGGAACCATTTATTTGCCATGGTCAGTAATGGGCATTGTGGGGATTCTTGGAACGACATTATCTAGATTATATACGCCTTCAAAGGCGAAAGAAAATTATTTTTAAACGCTATACCTAGCTCATGCAAGAAATATGATGGCTAAGAAATAGAAAAGCTTGTGATGAAGATCTTCTTTTTTGGGTCGCCCTGTGTGTAGCGCTAACGAAATAAATATTATTCATCCCAGACATACGAAGCATAACAGGCAGTCAAGTAAGAAACCCTATTTACAATAAATAATATAAGATTACTTTGAGGAAGTCTGAAGCCTTCATAGTAGATTTTCATGTAATTTTCTACGTAATGGATCGTGAGTGGCAGTAGTGAACAAAAGAATATGTTGAGCGCGAGTGTAAAGGACAGCTTGCGACCAACAAAGAATTTCATTTAAACCAGCGTCAATGGATTCCAACTTTGAGCAGGAGTCTAGCTCCGGTCTTATTCCGCCTTGGTTTATTATTTAAGAAAAATGAACGACAGTTGGAATTTATAACGCCATGTAGGTTACCGATGATATTCATTGGCCATCAATATTCAGGTATTCGTAATTTAAACATATTGCAAAGTAAACATTTTAACAAATTAATTACGCATGTTGTAATTAGCGCTATACGTTAATAGTCTGAGATATCTTAATGACATTAACAACAGTAATAGCATTTATTTAATAAGGTACCTAATCATTGTAATCGTTAACGTTGAGTATGTTTACCGTTTCAATCTTCTTCGGGGTTATAAAATAAATGTAGTTATCGTGGCTATTTCGCTGCAAAGCGTAAAAGTGTGAAATTGTTTGTATGAAAACACTCTGTTATATTAACCTATATTTTAGTGTTTAGAATTATACATTTATTTTTTTTTATATTGGGCACAGACGACATCCAATCAGCTGTTGTATAGATTATTAGTTTTTTAGGTTGTTGTTGAATAATCGAACAAACAAATTCCATACAAATACTAGCTTAAACCAAGACATATAATTAACCAGAATACTTTGAAAACTATAAAATTCGATGCTCATTTGCTACATGCAATCAATATTTAAAATGCTATTACGGCAGGAATTTCAACATGCGTTTCGGTTAACTGTACTCGCAGCAGGACTCAATTTAAACCAGGAAAAATAACGAAAATTTCCAGTAAATTAGTATGAAGTTGAAATACATAAATATCAAATCGATCTGTTGCAGGATTTTGCAACGGTAAACAAATCACAAATTGTAGCGAACTAAGTTTTACTTCCTCCTAAGACTGATAAATGTATAAGTCTTATACGTGGTAATTGCTTAGTTGATTTTTCTGTGTATAGGACTCGTTTTTTAAAATCTAACAAGCAAGTAACACTCATTGATAATGCAAAATACCAATTTTGCGTTACACTGTGAGCATATTATTTTTATGTTCAGTCACAATACAGATAGTTCTAGCATCGCATAGATCGACATAACCGTAATTTTATTTTCCTAAATAGAATCGAAAAATTATTATGTACAGGGTCTTCCAACGAGGACTGAACAGGGGCTCATTTTTGAGCTTCCTTGTATTTAAAGAAAAATCCAAAATAGCCAATCGATGTACTTTTTCCTGCAGAATTCAAAAATGAAACCAAAAATTTATTTGAACCAGAAACAAAAGAGTTACGCTATGGATAAGGTGTTTTTTAAATGGAACATAGCTTTTTTTATACGATTTTTGGAACGAGTGATTTTTTTTTGTCCGTTCTGATTAAAATATTTAATATTGTGACAGCTATTTTTATTAAATTTTAATGTTTTATCCAGTATAATTTAACTTTAACCTGTTTGAAACATACACTAGGTAATAAAGGTATAATCACCTTTGAATCCTTCAAAGTCAAAAAATTTGACACATTTACTATAATATTGCCGAAATGAAATATTCATTAGATGAGAGATTGCAGATTGTTATCTTGTTCTACAAATGCCAAGAAAATGCAAGAGAAGCAAGGAGAAGATTTATTGCAAATTTTCACAGAAATATATCCGTCAATACTATTCTAAGGATAAAGAACCTATTTGAGGAAAATAAAACATTACATGACAGAAAAAGAAATCCAACTCTATACTAATTTAAAAAAAAAACATTAATAATTTAATTGTTTAATGTGACCTCCGTTGTTCTCGAAACATGTGCGATAACCTCTTTGTAGCCTTTCCAAACTTGCTGTTATACTGTAATTTTCCTGGTTAAGGCGATTTATTTCATTCACAATTTTCTGCATGATCTCTTCAATATCGTGGTTTCGCTGCTTGTATACCACGTTCTTTAAATGGCCCCAAAGAAATGTGTCTAATATTGACAAATCGGGACTATTGGGTGGCCAAGCATAGGTTCCATTTCTACCAATCCATTCTTCATGGCGTCCGTTTAAATATTGAGTAACCTCACGCACGGCATGCGAAGGGGCCCCATCATGTTGCCAAATTAAATTTTGATATTCTTCCAATGGTAAATCTTCCAAAAAGTTCTCAATTTCGTTTTCTAAGAAGTCGTAGTATCTCTGTCCATTTAAAGTCCCGTTAAAAAATATTGGTCCCAAAATTCTATTATTTTTTATGCCACACCAAACATGGATTGAAGTCCTTCCTTGAAATTTAATTGTCTGAAATTTTCTTGGATTTCCAACGGCCCAGTGATGATTATTATGTCTATTGAAAACCCCTGATGTTGTGAATGTGGCTTCGTCAATCGTCAGTCCATAAGATATTTCTGAATAAATTAGGGTCTTTGTTTTCTTTCCGAATCACAATTTGGGAAACAAATTGGAAGCGAAGTTCTTTTTGTGCCGGTGTTAGATGTTGAAGTGGAAGGATATGATAAGACTTAAATTTATGATTTCTTAAAGTCCTGTGAACAGTTCCTTGGGTAACTCTTCTGCGTCTTACACCGCCGCCGTATTGAACGTCCCGAACTGCGTCCGAAATTGATTTGGTTGGATTCAGTCAAAAATAATTCACAATGGCACGGTCTCGATTTCTATTCCTTTCTGGATTTCTTTTTCTGTCATGTAATGTTTTATTTTCCTCAAATAGGTTCTTTATCCTTAGAATAGTATTGACGGATATATTTCTGTGAAAATTTGCAATAAATCTTCTCCTTGCTTCTCTTGCATTTTCTTGGCATTTGTAGAACAAGATAACAATCTGCAATCTCTCATCTAATGAATATTTCATTTCGGCAATATTATAGTAAATTTGTCAAATTTTCTGACTTTGAAGGATTCGAAAGGTGATTATACCTTTATTACCTAGTGTATGTTTCAAACAGGTTAAAGTTAAATTATACTGGATAAAACATTAAAATTTAATAAAAATAGCTGTCACAATATTAAATATTTTAATCAGAACAGACAAAAAAAAAATCACTCGTTCCAAAAATCGTATAAAACAAGCTATGTTCCATTTAAAAAACACCTTATCCATAGCGTAACTCTTTTGTTTCTGGTTCAAATAAATTTTTGGTTTCATTTTTGAGTTCTGCAGGAAAAAGTACATCGATTGGCTATTTTGGATTTTTCTTTAAATACAAGGAAGCTCAAAAATGAGCCCCTGTTCAGCCCTCGTTGGAAGACCCTGGACAATAGAGGAAGCCGATAATTTAGGATAAAACTTACGACAGTGATGGACTGTTGGGTTTCTATTAATTCGTATGCAATTTTTATGGTGTACAAAAAAGTTATAGGTTTAACTGTGTTAACTTAATTTTCTTAATATAAAATCTGTACAGGTCATATTTACAAGAATTTAAAAATATGGTCTAAGAAAGTGTCTTTGCTATCACTATATATCTAAGTAATAAAATTAAGAAAATGATATTGTGTATATAATTATGGGTTTTTTCGTTCATAATTATTGACAGTGTTTATTGTATATTTATCCTAAGTTATTAGACTATTAAGTATTAGATTGGCACCTGAAGGTATTTCAATTCGTAAAACTTTAATTTCCTCTACCATGACTTTAGATATAGTGGGCAGTAAAGAGATAGGGCGGCAGTCTGAGCGATAATCCGCGTTGCCATCCTAGGTATTGGATTCATCAATGCAGTCTTCAAACAGTCTGGGTAACATCCTGTTTGAAAGCTTTCATTTATGCGTTGAACTAGGCTAAGTAGTTGTGAAGGTTAGTCAACCATTAGGAAATAGAGTATAGCAATATTATTGCTATTTTTTGTTGTGCTTAAAGTTACTTTGGTATTTTTTGCGGCCAGATCTCTTAAAATGTTTCACTGTGAGCTTAGTTAAATCCTATTTGGATTGAGGGGATCTTCAGAACATTGAAATTTTTAATGCATGAGGGCCTGGCGTTAGGTCCGCGTAGCTATATGTTATGGGCAATTCTGTTTTTACTGTATGTATGTCGTTAAATTTCAAAGTAGGAAGAGTAAATAATTTAAGTTGCATGCAAATAAATCAGATCTATGGGAAATATGCTAGGCCAAAACAACATGGAGCGCATTATTTGCAGTTATTTTTTTTTAATTTTTCTGCAAAGCATCACCGAACCCAAGATGGTTCTATGATGGATCAAAACATACCACGGCGTATTTACAATAAATAAAAATGTCTGAATGCAGGCTCCGGTGCTCCCATGACGCTCCGCGAACAATATCGCTCTCCGGGGCCGAATAGAAAAAAGAAGAAGAAGAAAAAAAAACAGGGAAAAACTGCAAAACAAAAGGCGATCCGAGCGGCAATTGCGCGGCTGTCACGATTCTCAATCATTTTCTGCCTGTATGGGTTTCTATGGGTTCCCTCTGCTTTGCGGGACTGACCTGTGACTCTGTTTACTGTTTTATAGTAGACTGAGTATTTTGCCGATAGTTTATGTATCTATTATTGCTCTGCCGCATGCAAAACGATCCGATTAGGATTTTACTTTCCTGGCGTAAGGTGGATTCTTCGCTGCAGGGCCGTATTTCGAGCGAATACAAATGTTGGTGTTAAATCCGGTGATCTAGGAGGCCTTTCCATATAATAAGGTGCAACATTTGCCACATCTTAAGATTTGTGAGATGTTTAGGGGAAAAACGCGTTTGTTAACCCAAAAGTCATGATATATAGACGTAAAATAACCGGTCTGACGAACTCAGTGGCAAGCCCTCAAGTCGGTATTGGCCGGATGCCAGACAGTTTTCCTAAAACAATCGATAAACCAAGATAGTCTATAAGTAGCCCATGCTAGGAAGATCTGCATCTGTAACATGGCAATATCGCATAGCAATGTGAACGGTTTACCCCGCTGGGGACGCGGCGGGAAGCTGGGCAATTGTAGCTTCTTTTTTGAAGAATAGAAGTTTTGCGGCCTCGTCAGAGAACGCACCTTCTTCGAATAAACGCATCAGGGCGGAAGTGCCGCAAGGCTCACCTTTCTCTCCGATATTTTATAATATTTATACTCATAATATTCCGCGACATAGATTTACGCAGCTCTTTCTTTTCGCTGACGATACAGCAATTACTTCGACTTCTAAATCACTACGCATGGTCGTTAGCCAGATGCAGCGTCACGTAACGGCTTGGAAGATTCGCCTGAATCCCGCCAAGACGAAAGTCATCTTTTTTTCAAAAAGCACCGTTCGCGGGCCTTAAACAAGGCTTCGGGTCAATGGAGTCCAAGTGAACTGGTGCCAGGAGGTGAAATACCTGGGACTTATATTTGACCAAAGGCTTAACTGGAGGCTCCAGCTACCCCCTGCTTCACAGGTGGAGTAGACTTTTAAATCAACCTCTACACGGTATTGGTCAAGTCGGTTCCCACTTATAGTGCACCTTCGTGGTCCTACCAAAAGACTGACTCCCTGTTGGTTCAAATCCAGATCCATAGTAAAGAGGCACTATATGATATATAACAGAAAAATGCGCCAAAATTTTGCAGACAAAAACTTTTAAAAGAAAACGCACGAACCAAAATTAATTAAGGCAAGAGCCGATATCAAAATATCTATAAACGACAATAACAGTCAGTAAGGGTCTTATGTATTTAATGTAACTCAGTAGTGAAGTAACAGGTTGTAACATAATTGTACAGTAAAGTGGTATCCGCCAATGAAATGGCAGTATGTATTAGTATTTAAATTATAGTCCGGACCTGAAAGCAGATCGAACTCTCGAGACGTATTGCTCGGTGTTTTTCTTGGTGCTTATTTTATTTTGATTTTACGTCAAGTTTAACAAATCTACCTTAATTGTGGCTTTGTTGCATTCCTCTGCTGATCGAGTTGTGTTTACCAAACTACTTTTTAATGTTGCTTTGCAATTGTTGCATCAATTGAAGCATAGAAGTGGAAAGTATATTATTTTATAATCGCCAATGCCTATTGAAGTCAAGTTAGGAATATTTATGTTTGTATTTCCGTTTTATGTGTTAAGAATAATGAATGGAAGCACGAAGGGTAGTACTGCTAAACCCTGCTGAGCAGGCACATTCCTGAAGAAATACAAGTCAGAAAAAGTACGCAGAATAATTTTTACGAGCATTGTAAATGAGTTTAACTCAAAAATTATGTTAAGCTCGTCCCAGTTATCGACATTCAAATGGCGACCGATTTAAAGATATGGTAGTCATTTTCAGATAGGGTAACGTGTTTCTGAGATATCGTGCGTGTTTAAAATAACGTATCTCGTAAATAGCATCGGTACTTTTACGGGTATAAAAGACCATCATGGGAGCATTGCATTGAGGTTTAACTACCGTTGTTTCTCTCGTGTCAGGTCTTTGATGGAATTTATCGATGGTTTTGGGTTTTTAGATGTCGTGTTGCGTTTTGCGTTGTCGTTTGATGTAGGAACCTGAAATTTTGCGTAATTCTCGGTCAGACGCAGATGGCTTAAAACAGTTTAAATCATCTTATTAATAAGACATAACCTAGTTTCTCTAAAAGCCTTGAATGATAGATGGCGTTATGCAAGACCATGATGGAATTTTCGGGAATTAAGTAATTAGTTGCTCAAAATGGTCTTCGAAGAAGCAGTTGTTCAGTTGATTTTGACTCAAGTTATCGTTTACAAATGCATTATTACTACCTTTATGCGTTATTATTAACCTGCGATCTTTACCTATAGATATTTTCAAATCTGTAGAAAAACCTTCTCTAAATGCTTGACCTGAGCTTTGAATATTTTTATCCTGCCATGTCTTTTACACTCAATGTTGAGCCAGGTTTTGTCTAAATTAAAAATGTTCTTTTTACTTCTATATTTGCCAATATCTCTTAAATGCTGCTGTCTTCAATAAATAATATTTTGTCTATACAGTAAGATTAATTTACGATTGTGTTTTTCCCAAGAAAAAATTAACTTATGTAAAATTTGCCAAACTATTTTTCTTTTGAGGTTGGGTAAATTCTCATCTTCTCTTATAAATAAGAAATAACCTGTTTAAAAATAATAAACTGTGAGCTGTTATACAATAAATTTTATAGAAGCACAAAATTCCTATAATGTGGTTAAATATCCTTATATGATATTTAAAGGATCAAAAAAGTCCACTTTTATAAAACATTTTGATACTATAAGAGTTTTATAGAAGTTGTGTACCACACATCGGAGCTCCTAAGATTTAATTTCATGCATGGTACTTTTTTGCATTTTTATAACCTTGGATTGACTTTAATTCAAAGATTCATTAGTTGTCTTTATATAAGTCTTGGGATTTCAAAGTAATATTTATAAAATTCACTTGTGCCGTTGTATTTTCAATTAAATGTGGCAACACTGGTTTTGAAACTTCGATAAAACTATATAACGCATAATTAAACTTCGTTACAGAAAATGATTGTCCTGTAATGCAAGGATATGCGCACTATCCAACCTTTCTGTTCTATAACGTTTCAATGAACTTCTTTCGAATTTTTTTTTGACAAGCGTCAATTTTTTTTGGCATGAAAGGTGTAAATGAGATACAGGTAATAAAATGCTTGGTAAATAAATTAAGTTTTTTATTATAAAACGCCCATAGAAAAAATATTGTATACCATATTACAGACTTTCCATAAAACTCTTATAGTATCAAAATGTTTTATAAAAGTGGGCCCTTTTTGATCCTATAATTATCGTACAAGGGTATTTAACCACTTTATTGGGATTTTAAGCTTCTATAAAATTTATTGTATGGCAGTTTATATCACCTTTATAAAGTTTGTTTGCTAGTTGGGCAGCTTATATAATTATCAGATTAAGGCCTATTTTATCAATGTCCTGTTAACACCAAGTAGGATACCACTGTAGGAACAATTGTCATGGATTATATTATCGCTAACGAGACATTGATAAAATTGACCTTAACGAACCGAAAGAGCGTACTAATTAATACAGGCTCACTGTATTTAGGTTAGTTAAAAAACATCTGTTTTTAATTCTAAACACATTATTAAAGACAAGAAAGAAACAAAACAAATAGATAGTTCAACCCAACCCACACATACGAATTTTCGCGTATAAACGACAAATATAACCCTGCATCTAAATACCTGTTAGCATTGACATTGATTCTTTGGCCAGATAGGAGGCTACCTTGAAGGCCTCATTACAGTCGCTTATGTCATAAATCGAGTAAGCCATTTTGACTACCGTTCGCGATCGCATATGACCAATTAAAACTCGCGAAACTATGTCAATCGATGTTGCACGACATTGTGCACTTGTTTATCGGATATTTGCTTGAAAATCAGAGGCGGCGCTTGTATTTTCTATTATATTATTTTATTGACTCTCTTCAAATTACCTCCAGTTCTTTTTTTTCGTATTTATTTGACATCCTTTTGGAACATTTGATTTTCTGAAAAAATCGTAAATTTTTGGGACTAACCTGCACAAAATTTAACATGTTTATATCCCTATTAATAATTTAGTGGTCGCAAACGAATTTATTGTGAGTTCATTAGTTCCATTGTGATTTTTTGATTAAATTTACTGTTAATTACCTGTATTTTCTCTTCACATATGCCGACTGGTGCCCAGCCATTCTCATTTACATAACTGGCAGAAAATTACGAAATTCATGAATATTTCAGTATGTTTTTTTGCAAATGTTTCGAGAGTTTTTCGAATTAGTATTTGGTTCTTGTATGTCAAGAATTAGTGCAATGTTCGTTGAGGCTTTCAGGAGTCAGTAGAAGGTTTAGAGCAAATTAGGGGGCGTTAGGGCGGTCTAGGGGGTCGAGGGCAGATTAAAAAAATGACTAAAAAATCACGCTAACCACGTAGTAAACTTTAATATAGGTTTATATTTTTTATTAATATTTCGGTCCTCGGGAAGTGGATGAAAATTGAATTTGAAGATTCCATTACATTCATACCTACGACCACTGACGGAAATAAAATTTCGTACAATTATTTTTTCCTGATGTGATGTCGGCTTTTGTATACCTAGATCACCTGGAAATGCACTTCACTTTTTGACAAATTGTTATCGGTGTCATCAGATTAGAAAGTTAGATCATTTTATTTTAGCAAATTTTGTGAACATGAATCAACTCGAGAAGGCGAGAATAATTGCTTTATTCGAAGACGGTGTTTCTCTACGAAGAATAGCTGGGCAATTTGGGAAACCAAGAAGCACTATACAAAGCCTCAGAACTAAATGGGAAAATACAGGATCATTGGAAAGAAGGGCTGGAAGTGGCAGAAGAAAAATTTCAAACGAAAATCAAGATAATGATCTAATAGATTTTTGGCAAAACAATCCACTTCAGACGGCTGTAGAAGCACACAACCAAACTAATTTTCCTGGGACAGTAAGAACGGCGAGAAATCGTATAAGGAAAAATTCGGAATTGAGAAATAAGGTAGCTGCTAAAAAACCGTTTTTGACCGATATGAATAAAGAGCAAAGCATGGGGTTTGCGCTGGAATATTTACCGACGAGAAGACTTTTCAGTCTTATTATAACGGGCGGATTAGAGTGTATAGGCCGCCAAATACACGGTACGAAGAAAGATATACCCAACATGTTAAAACAAGTGGAAGATTTTCAGTTGTTGTATGGGGGTATATGACTTCCAGAGGGCTAGGAATATGCCACCGAATTCGAGGAAGATTTAATACTCAAGCTTATATACACATTCTTCAAAATGTTATATTGCCATCGGTAAACAATTTATTTCAACAAGAAAATTTTATACAGGGTGACGCGGATCTAAATGAACATACTTCAACACAAGACAAAGAATACCTTGGGGGTTCTTAATTACCCATCTTTGATAGTTCAATTGTCGATAGTTAATAAGATACAGGGTCTTTTATGAACTTCAGCAATTTTTTGTTCTTGTCATATTTTTTAATGCACTCCGTATAAAATTTTCATATTGGGTCAACATCTGTAACCTATCTGTCGCTTTAAATTGCAGTATCAGAAAATTTTAAATTCCAGGCCCGTATTAAAAAAAGTTGACATTTTCAATTTTTACATTTTTAACACCCTGTAGATCAATTTTTTCAAAATATAATTTTTTTATTGGAAAGAGCATAAAGAATTGACCCTAACGGCATAATTTTCAAAGTTCCCGCACCCATCACTTGATTAGAATAAATGG
The DNA here is from genome assembly GCA_963920685.1 of Polydrusus tereticollis. Taxonomy (NCBI): domain Eukaryota; kingdom Metazoa; phylum Arthropoda; class Insecta; order Coleoptera; family Curculionidae; genus Polydrusus; species Polydrusus tereticollis. The sequence continues at coordinate 3,022,701 of OY987332.1, read as the reverse complement.
TTGTTTTGTAAAAAATTTCAAAATGGTGCATATTTGGAAATTAGAAATTAAGAAAATAACAATAAAAAAGCAAAAACTGCTTCCGAAGTAAAAAAATAAATGTACTAAACGTTTAATAGTTTTAACGAGACTAAATTTTAGGGAACAACACAACAACAAATAACAAAGTAATAATAATAATAACAAAACTGCAAGTTAAAATCGACTGCTTAAAATCTAATACATAGAAAAAGTTTTAGCAAGAATTAATTTTAAGAGCACTTTAGCAGAACACTGTTATTTAAGAAGCTATTCAAAATGCCCTCCATTGGCTTGTTCACATCTTCGTCTTCTGATGTTTAAATTTGACACTGCTTTTCTAATTGCGTCTGGGTTATTTTTTATTTCCTGAAAAGCATTAATAATTCGTTGCAAAAGCGTGTTGATTTCTTCTGAATAAACCAAATTTTTCATATTCCCCCAGAAAAAAAAATCCAAAGGATTAAAGTCCGGCGACCTGGCTGGCCATAAATGGGGCCCTCCACGGCCTATCCATCTGTTAGGAAACGTAATATTTAAAAATTCAGATACAACCCTTGCAAAATGTGGTGGGGCCCCATCATGTTGAAAAAAGAGCCCTCTCACGTTAGCATTTTCATTCTGCATAAGTCCTGGCAAAATGTTTTGTAAAAAATTTAAATATTGATTTCCATCTAATCTTTCAGCAAAAAAGTGCGGCCCAATTAATTTATTATTTATTATACCTGCCCAAACGTTTATGGAAAATTTGTGCTGCGAATGCGATTGTCTGATGGCATGTGGATTTTCTAACGACCATACATGGGAATTCCTTGAATTATTTACACCATCTCTGGTAAATTGTGCTTCATCGGTCCAGAGGATTCGATAAAGACTCCTTTGGTGTCTACTGAGCCACTGGCAAAAGAGTAACCGGTTTGCATAATCGCCAGGTTCCAATCTTTGAACTTCTTGAACATGAAACGGATGCAAGCCTTCCTTTTGCAGTGTTACATTAACTCTTTTTTGCGGGATTCCTAGACGTGTCGCAATTTTTCGAGTAGATGTTTTGGGATTATCTTCAACAAGATTTAAGATATCTTCTTCCTCCTGAACTGGATGTCGTATTGGTTGATCAATATTATTGTCGGTGGGAAAATGTCCATGTTCTCCAGCAAATAAAAATACATTTGCAAATGTTTTGTGATATGGACATCTTCTACCCGGAAATCGCCTACGATATTCCCGAACAGCAGCTCTTCCATTACCGTTACAAAAACCGTATACAAAAATAATGTCGGCATATTCGGCATTTGAAAATTGGTAAGGCATCTTCAACAGAAAATTGCAATAATTGTTAACCGAATACTAACAAAGGTCAGACAACTGTCACATATCTGATAGTGACTTGAATTGTTGCTATGGAACAGTAACTCGATAGTCTTTGGTTTGTTTTTAAATGAGGCAAAGCCTACTTTACAAAGTTTGAAATTTCTGACTGTAATTTACGATTTTTTGTCGATGTCTAAAAAGCAATCATTATCTTGCAGTTTTGTTATTATTATTATTACTTTGTTATTTGTTGTTGTGTTGTTCCCTAAAATTTAGTCTCGTTAAAACTATTAAACGTTTAGTACATTTATTTTTTTACTTCGGAAGCAGTTTTTGCTTTTTTATTGTTATTTCTAATTTCCAAATATGCACCATTTTGAAATTTTTTACAAAACAACCATTTATTCTAATCAAGTGATGGGTGCGGGAACTTTGAAAATTATGCCGTTAGGGTCAATTCTTTATGCTCTTTCCAATAAAAAAATAATATTTTGAAAAAATTGATCTACAGGGTGTTAAAAATGTAAAAATTGAAAATGTCAACTTTTTTTAATACGGGTCTGGAATTTAAAATTTTCTGATACTGCAATTTTAAGCGACAGATAGGTTACAGATGTTGACCCAATATGAAAATTTTATACGAAGTGCATTAAAAAATATGACAAGAACAAAAAATTGCTGAAGTTCATAAAAGACCCTGTATCTTATTAACTATCGACAATTGAACTATCAAAGATGGGTGATTAAGAACCCCCAAGGTATTCTTTGTCTTGTGTTGAAGTATGTTCATTTAGATCCGCGTCACCCTGTATACCAGCTTGACAACTGCCCCGTCCATACACCAAAAAAAAATTTCATTGTTACCTTGGCCCTCAAGAAGCCCTGATGTCAATCCAATCGAAGACGCTTCAACAATAGTGGAGAGGAACTAACGATGGAAGCTTCGACAAATCAAGCGTTTATTTAAGTGAAAGAAGAATAAGTCCAGAAAGACGCTCATACCCTTTTTAAACGATCCAGGGTTTCGCTCATTTTCTTATTTGAAGTTTGGTCAACAAAGGTCCCAATCACTAACAGAAGTTAAACTGACTTGAAAGAGAGAGAGATCCAGAATGAATAAAGATGTGACCTATTTTTAAGACATGAAAAGAAGAAGTACGAACTTCCGCCAACTATAACAAAACTTTTTTCAGTAGCTTCTAAGCAAGACCATGACGGACTTCGAGCTTCGTACAATGTCTCATTGTTAATTGCTAAAGCAGGCAAGCCACTTACTATTGTGGAAGATTTAATTTTACCGGCAGTAAAAGAAGTAGTAACCATTGTGCTCCAGCGGCAGATATTATCCGAAAAATTCCTTGGAGCAATAATAGTTCTGTGCAAAGACGAATTGATGAGATGGCTGAAAACATTGAAGAATCATTGTGCAGTCATCAGCAGGCTTGCCACTTTTCAATTCAGTTGGATGAGTCCACTTTACCAACCAATGAAGCGTTGTTATTGTCACACGTAAGGTTTATCAAAGATAAGGAAGTATGTCGAGAACTATTGTTTGCTATAAATTTAGAAACAAAAGGAGAAACAATGTTTGATACACTGGAAAAGTTTTGTGACGAATTTGAATAATATTATGTCAGCTGCTACGGATGATATATGACAGGGCCTCACAAAGGCTTCATAGCGCGCTTCAAAAATAACGTTTTTGACGTACTTGCTGTACATTGCGTCATTCATCGCCAGCATTTGGTTGCAAAAAATCAGAGTGAAGGCCTCCATACATCACTGCAATATGTTTTCAGAGCAGTTAATAAAATCAGAAGTAACTCAGTGAATGGCAGATTATTTAGTCAACAATGCATTGCCAATGATGAAGATTTTAACCGTTTGCTGCTTCACACAGAGGTGCGCTGGCTGTCAAAACGTACTTGTTTGACTAGATTTTACAATCTGTTTGGCTCTGTGATAGAGTCCCTGGAAAACAAAGACACAGAATCGCGCGTCAACCTCATTTCATCAAATAATGGTATTGCGTACTTGACAGACCTGTATAAATTGTTTAATAATGTTATTGGGGAAAGGTTCAGTTATCTAGTTGCATAATTAAATAACAGAAACAAGTATCAATTCAAGGTAAAGAAAGTACGGCAACGTCGCCGTCTACAATCTTTTAATTTATCTTCGGTGCATCGAAAATTCAAATTTATAGGGAAACAAGCAAAAGCAAAAGTCAGTTAACTTCAGTTAAATTCTAAAACGTAGTTTTAACCGCCGAGAATAATTTCATAGAATATTTGCCAAAATAAAGCAAGCAAAAAATCGAAAAATCAAGATGACATCGAGCTTCGCGGAAGGCGGCATCTTATGGGCGTCGACAGACGAGCGGCCGCACGAAGTGTATGAGCGTACGTGACAAAAGAAGGGTTTAGTGTTAGGCAACTAGATATACTTACGTGTTAATTGAAACAGCATGACAGGATGCCACTGTGTGTACGAGAAAGAGGGATGATATATTACAAATAAAACTCAACATGTTTTGACAATTCAGATTAGTACCATCTTTTGTAAGAAGCACACGGTCTCACTCGCGGCTTTTACGCGTGGCTCGTTAATTTTTCACGGCATCCAAGTCATGAAATAGGTCGGTCAATTCGCGGAGTCATCCCGAAGATATAATTATGTAATTATTATATCCCGACTCGAGTCCCGTTTATCTTTTGTACAAAACAGTCGGAAATTCGTGGAATTCTCGAAGGTTTAAGAATGTAGTACTGTATCACGATATTTATGTTTGTTATTAGTGGTGTAAAATGTGTTGCTGTTTTAATGAAGTAAGTAGTTGCCATGCCAAGAAGTAACAGTAAAACCGTATTTGCTGCTACGCAGACCAAATGTGACGGTGGGTAATCGATATAATAAAAGTAAATAAATATATTTTATGTGAAAAGAAAAGAAGCCTTTTATTTCAATTGACATATTTTGAACCACGCAACCTATAAAAATACAGTAAACAATTTATGTTTGGTCAAAGCAAATAAAGGCAGCGGCCAACAGATGTGAATCTCCTGCTTCAAATTCAACCGTTGCTGCTTTCACAGTCAAACTGCTATTATGCAGAAGAAATGTGGGCAGACGGGAATTCAATAACTTCCCTAATTTATCAGCAGTATCATTCAACAACGACGAATTGCTTGTTTAGTGTCAACACTTGGAAAACCTCCACAGTGATTTAAAGGAACTATTCGAGGACATTTTAAACTTGAAGCAGGATCATGCCAGTCTCGCAACTGTATCCAGGATTGATTATTAAGGATGCGTTTTAATTGCTCTCATTGAAACATTCTTCTTTAAATTCTGAAATAGGATAGGGGCCATATCCTATCATATATAATGCACGTTTGGAGGGCTCTAGAAAAAAAAATATTATTAATTTGCCCCTCAGTTATTTACTGGGAGTTATGACCTTTTCTCTCTGATGTTTGACCCCATATTATCGTTAGATCCGCCACTGTGTGTCAGATACCTCATCTTGGCTCGTTACACGATCCAGTGGTTAGACCACTCTTAATGGGACGCCATGTATTTGCTGCCTATTAGGTAATACTATCGGAGCGGACTAAGGAATTTTTAAATTAAAGCCTGCGTTAAATAGCGCTGGCTTGTTGCGCAATCAGGAAATTGTCATTCGAGCTTGCGGGAGACCTAATGAAAATTTACCACATGTTGCGGGTGTGGTTAACAAGTTCGCTTATTGCTCAGCTAGTCCAACGAAGAATTTGCGCTGTTTATTCATTTATTTATATGTTTCATTATATCTATTAATTTTTTAGGGCACTTTATTTTTGAGTCTTTGAGGTTATTATTATGTATTACCGTTATCTTGACACTACATCAATACAATTACTTGTAACCGATATGTTGATCAATCAAGAGAGAACGCAGGACATACTTCTTATCTCCGACAGTTTTAATTTAACGTTGGGCGAAATATGTGGTTGGATCGCATCGCGCGCCGGTCGATCGAGAGACAAGAAGCACGGCGCAAAGGGGAAGAGAGCAGTCTTTTAAGATGGCTCGGTGAAACGAGTGCTCTTATGTACGCTTCGCCATTTTAAGGTCTTTTTGGGGAATTAATGGTTTCCTTTTCAGTAGAACTAAGCAGCCAGCGATTCCGCGTGATCTGACGTACAAAATTGAACTCCTTACAATACCGGGGGGCGTTTTTATGATCTCGATCGAATAATAAATGCAGCAGCAAACTATAAGAAACATTCCCGCATCCATTCATAGAGCGACCCGACTTATCAGAGAGCTGACTTGTGTTTAGAAGTAAACGGTGGCATTTTTAAAAACTATAAAATCTAACCTACTTGTTTTAAATAATTTAATAAACATTTTAATTTGAATATTGTTTACCCCTGTATTTCGGTAACGGCCGGAAGTCGGACCCATGTTTATAGGAACGTTTATTTTGGGTCCCCGAATACGTAAAGTAGTTCCCAACATATTTCGTTTGGCTTAATGACTGCAATAAAACCCCTAATAAACTCGGATTTCGCTTTCGCATAGACGTATTAACCCACATTTATTTTTAATGCCAGTTTATAATAACAATAGATAGGTACATTACTTGACTTGTTATCAAAATTAATACACTGTCTAATTAAGGATTTCTAGAAACAACTTAATTATTAGGATATTTCTCAAAACTTTTAAGTTACAGGTACCTGTTTATATAACTTATATCAATAAACATAATATTCGAAATAGATTAGTACCTATCTATTTTACTTTGAAACAGTGTGAAACAAGTTAATATTAAAAGTATGTGGAGACCTTGGGAATTTTCAGCTAATGCGATATCTATATAGCTACCCTAAACATTCCAGGAAGCATTTATCTTCTGACGCCAAAGTGATCGTGAAAAATGTATGTGAATCGTTATTAAAGAGCGGCCACCCTAAAGTAATTGCCATTAAAGATACCAGTGAACTGACGAAAGTTCCATTATCGACGGTACGAGATATTATGCTAAAAGGACATTTTAAAAAAAAAGTTCGCAAAGATACCGGAAAAATAAAGTGCGTAGATGATTGTAACAAAGATGTTATTCGTAGAAAAATATACCAACTGTATCGAGAAAATGTTGTGCCCACGTTAGATTCTTTAAAAACACGGTCAACAACTGAAATACAACGATATCATGTAGCAGGACAAGTCTTCAACGCGCTTTGCAAGAGATGGGATTTGAGTATAAGACAATAAACAAGAGACAAATTATTATGGAGTCCGAAAGATTAAGAAAAATGAGATTTCTGTACCGTAGGGAAATAAAAAAGTTTAGGTCCGAAAAACGTTCAATAGTTTATCTGGATGAAACGTGGTTTGACACTCATGAGAATGTCAAAAAGGGATGGGTTGATTTAACTGAAAAATGCCAAAATAAAGTCCTTTTAAATAAAGGAAAACGAATAACAATAATTCATGCTGGTTGGGAGAATGGATGGATCCCTAATTGTTTATTACTGTCGGCAAAAAATATAAAGGATTTAAGTCTGGACTATCATAAAGATATCAACTTGAAAGCTGGTTTAAAGACAGTTTGCTTTCAAATGTACCAGAACACAGTGTTATTGTGATGAACAATGCAAGCTACCACAGCAGGCAACTGGAAAAAGTACCGAATTCATCGAGCACAAAATCCGCAATAAAGTTGCTCTTTTCCGCACGCAAACTTTTCACACTTATTTTGTAGTCATAATAAATTAATATACATACAAGTAATGGTAAAAATAAACATGATAAACATTGTTACTATAAGGTATTACTATGGCTTTTCATTTAACTACAAAATCCGTTCCTGTGCAAAGCAGTACCCCGTATTTCATTTCATTTCAGTAATATAAACAGTGATGCCAGCTGGAGCCACGTAGATTTCGCTGGTTGGCGAGCTCATCGACAGTTTTGTATGGGCAATTTTACCAAGAAATTCTTTAAAAACGTAGGTTTGGCAATCAAACAGGTAACGGGGTTTCTCTGGGTGTTTACAATATAATTAAACTATTATTACGGTTATTAGGTCAAACGAAATATGTTCGGATGGACTTTACCTAAAATATTCTTATATAGATATTCTGTTTAAGGGTGGTTGTATTGTACCAAGTGGCAAATTATATATTTCTTATTTTTTATTTCTGATATGTAAATATATGATAGTCTCTCTTTCTCTAACAGTAAAAGATAGACAGAATACGTAATCTACCATTAACACCACGGTGCATGGCTTAACTGTTTCATGATACTCAGATCCCCAAGGGCGGACGCTCACGGAAGCGTTTTATTTAAAACGGAATAATAGCAAAATCAAAATTGGTAATTAGCCGGCCTGCGGCGAAATTCCGACATTGTTTTATGGAACTAAATGAATGAGAGAGCTCCGTGCGAAATATATGACTGTGGATGACTGAAATGTGCCGCTAACACTATTTAAGTATGCATATGATAAATGGGATGTGATGTGAATAATTATGTGAAAGCGTATCAGATCTGGTGAGTATTCTGGCTGGAGTGGAGCTGGTGCCGCGGGATGCCGAGGAATCTTTTGTGCGATCAGCTGAAAATGGAAGTTTTCTGAAATCGACTGCAATTGGCAATCAAGTGCAAACGGCATTTTAAAAAAAATATTGTTTTAGTTGTTGCGATACAGGAACTTTATTTTATTTTAAAACAGAAAATCGCCGATGTTGCTCACTAGTCTTACAGTTATCGGATCATAATAGAAGTGTTTTCAGCAAACATGTTTTCTGCCCATCATCTATCTAGAACTATAAAATAAATGTCGTGTCCATAAGTGGTTTTTATGTGGCATCGGGTATTATTTAATGGCATTATAATAAATCCTATGCGGTCGCTGATATCGAATCGCTCTTATAAGAAGTTTATGTGTGAATGGGCTAAAGAAAGGTGTTGAGTAATTGCAATGATATGGTGTTCGGATAAAGGTAATGAATGACTAATTTGTTTTTTTTTCTGCTATTAAATATGCATTGTCTTGGAGAATTAGACCCTAGAGCTCGCAGAAACTTTTGGTACTCTTTTGATCCAAGAACCTTTTGATGCTGAAAACTTTGAATCCAATCACTCACTGACAAACAACTTTAAAAGCTTAGAACTTGATGATTTAATTGAACAGATATATTCAAGGAAAATGAACAAATTATTAATAGGATACGGTGAAAATACCGAAAACTAGTATACTATTTGACGAGCAAGTTATAGTTAGCTATATATATACCGGGTGATTCATGGCTTAGTTAAACATATAAAATCCCATGTAAATTTTGAGGTGCAACCCATGTGCCATGAATTCCCGCCCAAACATTTATTTTTTGTGAATATTGCGTCCGAGTATGAACAAGACGATGTTAATTTTCTTGGCTTCAACCGGCAATTTTGAACATTATGTTCGTTGTTGAGGGTGAATGTACAGGGTTATCCAACCAAGACTGGACAAGGCGATTTTTTGACTTTTCCTGTACTTTTATAAAAAAACTGAAGTAGCCATCTTAAGTCATTTTCTCCCGCGAATTCGAATATCTTCAGCAAAAAACAATTGAACATCAAACAAAAGTACTAGGGGTCACTTTGATATTTTTTTAAATCGGATGCCGTATTTTTAATGAGCTTATCCGATTTCTCATATAAATTTGGATCTAAAATGTTGGATTTTTAATTCAAAAACGCCTTTTTTCTTCAGTTTTAAATTCGGAAAATGTTCGTCTACCGTAAGATTAATACCTGATAGATGGATACCCGTTTCACCTGTTCACCCTTTAACCTGCTTTAAAGCGTCCGTCAGTTAGACAAAATAATCAAGTTTCAAATTTCTATATATTTTTCACGAATTAATTACAAATAATGAAATATTCTTTAGAAGAACGGCTAAATGTAATAAAATTATATTACAAAAGTGGAGAAAATGCTCGACAAACACAAAGAACATTTTTTGAGAGTTTCCAGAGACACATTTCAGTGGATACAATTCTCAGAATTAAGACCCTATTTGAAGAAAGTAAGACATTGAAAGATAAGCCAAGAAAGATGAAAAGACGGAATATAAGGGATCGAGCTATTGTTCAATATTTTACTATAAATCCGAAGAGTTCTATTCCGCAAGCGGTACGAGAAGTAAGGTATGGTCCAGGGCGGGAGAAAATGACTTAAGATGGCTATTTCAGTTTTTTTATAAAAGTACAGGAAAAGTCAAAAAATCGCCTTGTCCAGTCTTGGTTGGATAACCCTGTACATTGTACATTTATCGGTAAAACAAATATTTCTTAGAAAATCCCTATTATTATTTGCTCTTTCAAAACAGAACACCATTATTTGTTCTTCATCACCTTGCCGTAGCTCTTGATGTTTTTCATGCTTGTAAGGAAAATATTTATGTTTTCTTAAAGTGCGCAACACTGTGGTTTGATGTTTTCCTACGGCTTGCCCAAGAATCCTCGTGCTAATCATTTTATTTTCCTCCACGTGCAGTAAAATATCAATATATCTTTATTATCCCTTTCTTCGGCTCTTCTGACATTCTGCATGACATTACTTTTTTACTACCCTTAAGATTGGATCTTCTGCTTAAAAATCGGCATAAAGTTATACTTTTTTCACGTAACTGTGCCAAGTTTTCAACAGGGTTATTTTCCATTCACTATATTTTTTATTGCATCCCATAGAAAAAGCTCCAATAGTAAAAGATCTGGTGATCTTGCTGGACATTTCACCACACCTCGATTTCCTATCCACTTTTCTGGGAAACGTCGTTGTAAAAATGCACTCACAACTCACATCTCTACCATTAGGCATGGGAAGGTGCCCCGTCATGTGATTAGATGTCCAGTTAGATATCTTCAAATTGATTATTTAAAAAATTAAGATACATATCTGCATCTAAATTATGGTCATATAAAAATTTTGTCGCCACACATCGTTTTTGACTATTTTTTGGGCCGTTGTCTAATCTAATGTCCCTAGAGATAGGATTAAATCACTTTCTTAACGTTTTAAGAATTTTATAGTCCCTGCCATTAGATACGATAATAATTTCGATGTCAACTCATCATCTATCTAGAACTATAAAATAAATGTCGTGTCCATAAGTGGTTTTTATGTGGCATCGGGTATTATTTAATGGCATTATAATAAATCCTATGCGGTCGCTGATATCGAATCACTCTTATAAGAAGTTTATGTGTGAATGGGCTAAAGAAAGGTGTTGAGTAATTGCAATGATATGGTGTTCGGATAAAGGTAATGAATGACTAATTTGTTTTTTTTTTCTGCTATTAAATATGCATTGTCTTGGAGAATTAGACCCTAGAGCTCGCAGAAACTTTTGGTACTCTTTTGATCTGAAAACTTTGAATCCAATCACTCACTGACAAACAACTTTAAAAGCTTAGAACTTGATGATTTAATTGAACAGATATATTCAAGGAAAATAAACAAATTATTAATAGGATACGGTGAAAATACCGAAAACTAGTATACTATTTGTCGAGCAAATTATAGTTAGCTATATATATACCGGGTGATTCATGGCTTAGTTAAACATATAAAATCCCATGTAAATTTTGAGGTGCAACCCATGTGCCATGAATTCCCGCCCAAACATTTATTTTTTGTGGATATTGCGTCCGAGTATGAACAAGACGATGTTAATTTTCTTGGCTTCAACCGGCAATTTTAAACATTATGTTCGTTGTTGAGGGTGAATGTACATTGTACATTTATCGGTAAAACAAATATTTCTCAGAAAATCCCTATTATTATTTGCTCTTTCAAAACAGAATACCATTATTTGTTCTTCATCACCTTGCCGTAGCTCTTGATGTTTTTCATGCTTGCAAGGAAAATATTTATGTTTTCTTAAAGTGCGCAACACTGTGGTTTGATGTTTTCCTACGGCTTGCCCAAGAATCCTCGTGCTAATCATTTTATTTTCCTCCACGTGCAGTAAAATATCAATATATCTTTATTATCCCTTTCTTCGGCTCTTCTGACATTCTGCATGACATTACTTTTTTACTACCCTTAAGATTGGATCTTCTGCTTAAAAATCGGCATAAAGTTATACTTTTTTCACGTAACTGTGCCAAGTTTTCAACAGGGTTATTTTCCATTCACTATATTTTTTATTGCATCCCATAGAAAAAGCTCCAATAGTAAAAGATCTGGTGATCTTGCTGGACATTTCACCACACCTCGATTTCCTATCCACTTTTCTGGGAAACGTCGTTGTAAAAATGCACTCACAACTCACATATCTACCATTAGGCATGGGAAGGTGCCCCGTCATGTGATTGGATGTCCAGTGAGATATCTTCAAATTGATTATTTAAAAAATTAAGATACCTACATATCTGCATCTAAATTATGGTCATATAAAAATTTTGCCGCCACACATCGTTTTAGACTATTTTTTGGGCCGTTGTCTAATCTAATGTCCCTGGAGATAGGATTAAATCACTTTCTTAACGTTTAGAATTTTATAGTCCCTGCCATTAGATACGATAATAATTTCGATGTCAACGTTAACGACATAATCAGCAATAATTATACGCAAATCCTGGCGAACATTAAAATCAATTATTGCCGTTTTCGAATCTTCAACTAGCTCGTCTTATGAATAATGGCTTCCTGGGCATATGGCCTAGAGGAGCTCACAATTTACCAACCAGTTTAACCACTGCTATTTTGGGAAGAAAAAAAAAATCAAAATGGAATTAAGTATCCGGCTAAGATCATATTGCTTTAGGCTCAAATTATCAATGTCCTGATAGTGATAATGATAACAGCCACATAACTGTTATGACAACAATATAATTAATTGTTCCAACAATGGTATACTTAGAAATTAGCTTATTGTTTGAGCAAACAGGATATTAAGAATTTTGACCTTAGTAAAATTTAGAATATGCAAATATGGTGTTGGTTTATGGTTTCTATAATGGAAGTGGTACAGCTGCTGTTCAAGAATATCGTCAACGGTTTCCACATTAGAGACAACCTATAATAAAAACGTATTAATCCCAGTTTTCAATAAGTTGTACGAGACCGATAAGCGTCCCAGTGCTAACATAACATCTGAACGAATTACTCGACAAGGTTTAGAAGAAGTAGAAAATATTCTGGATTTAGTAGAAGAATTTTGTCGGTGGATAAATAGTAATCATTGTGTTGTGTCTTTATTTATTTTATTGTCGCCACTTAGTGACAGGTCATTAATATGGATCAAAAATAAGATCGGTCCCAGAGTAATAGTATCAAGAAAATATTCTATGGATTTAGTAATTACAGTTAAGTAATATAGTAAAGCTTAATCATGTATACGGCTAAACTTCGTTTACAGTACAATGTGAGTAATTAGGTAAATGTTATTTCTTATGGATATAAATCATAGGGACACTGTTAGGAACAATTAGCCAATAACCATAATTTAACAGTTCCGAAGAAAATCCGACGTGAGGCTTATTATTTCATTAACGCAAAGTGGGAAGATAAGATTTTACCAGTCGCGGCGGATAATTGACTTAACGGTACGAACCCGGCCGGCGTATATGTAGACACGACCCGCGGACCAGTTATATTAATCAGTTAGGATGCGTATAGACGTTTGAATTAGGTGGTTCTAAGGGAATCTAACGTCATTTTTAAGGTATAGTTGCGATACTAAGCGAGTAGGAACCTAAACTATAAGGTCAACCTACTTAAGCTATTAACGAAACAGAAACAAAACCACAACAAAACAGAGACAAAACCGAAACCCGTACTGTGAGGTGAAACCACAACCAAAACTAGAACAAAATTGTTGTCTTGCTAGAAGCTTTAGTAGCATTGTTTCAGTTTTGTTCTAAAAATGAGCTCATTTTACACCTCAGTCAAACATTAAAAATAATCAATTATGGAAGCGATTAAAATCTAACTTGACTTAATTAAGACTCGTTCAACTGAACCCGACTATTTTTTCGCGAATTGATCTACTTAAAACCAGTGTCGTCATCGACGTAAACACCACATACATAACTGTACGCGACACAAGTGCATTTTGCATCGGGGTCAAATCTGGCGAGCTCGGAGGCCGCGCGACCTGTCACACCGGTATGCGCTGTTCGTCGCACCGGGTCACTCGAACGCAAAACCTGCCGAATTATTTATGGGGATTAAGACCAGGGTTTATGGCCATTACACCATAGTTAAATTGGTTCCGGTGCATTCTTTGCTCTTGGTTACAGTTAGAGAGAAGAAGCCAAACGGTATGGAAATATTGACAGGTTGTCTATTGTTCTTCGGTGTGTGTATATGTGCTCGTAAGAGTGTTGGGTATATATTGGGCCTTAATTATTATATTTGTAAATGTACCCTTAGTAGGAATGTAGTCACAGGTCGCTAAAATCCAGTTTCGCGAGCCCTGTCATTTGTTATGCTATTCCTTTGTCAGGATCTTCTTTGGCTTTTAAGTCAGGCAGTGCCTTTAACTTCTTTTAATCTTTGATGCTTAAGTCGGTCAATCTTCGTATCATTATTTGGATTGGGCAGAGCCCTACGTTGCTTATTGTGTCATGTGTGTTGTCAATTTATATGTAATTCTGGAGAGCTGGGCTTATCGATGCCACCAGCATTAGTGCCTCTCTTTGGGGCATCTAATTCTTCGAATACTTGTAGTTAGAGCCTGACTGGGATTGTACGTGAGTTTGTCTCATTAGTGGGTTTGTAGCGACGTCCGTCCGTCTGTAGTAATTCGTTGTAATTTTATTGAGTCAATGTTGGTATGTCAAAGTCCCTGTGAAGTACCCTAGTTACAGCATACCTTGGAGCATCAGCAATGATTTTTAAGGCCCTTTTCTGCAGTAACTGGAACTGGTTGTGCTCAGGATCGGCCTGACCAAGGCTTTGTACAAGTGAACCTTGGTTCTATAACCAATTTTGCTTCTCTTGCAAGCAGTATATTGAACTTAGCTGTTTGGCAGCCTTCTTTCTTCTAAGTTCGGAGCTTTTCCTTCAGTTTAACCTTGCGTCAAAAACTTTACAGAAAGTACTGACTTTCTGTACCCAATTCACCTGAATGCCATTTACCGATAACCTGTTCTTAGGTCTTCTCACTCTGCTCTTCGAGAAGAAAATGGCTTTCGTCTTGGTTGGGTTCAAGCGAGTTTTCCAGTCCAAAAGTCATTTTTTTAAAGCTCGGATCTGCCTCTCAAGTTTGTCATCACCAGCCACGATTGTTGTGACACCGATTTGATTGCAGTATCGTCGGCGATATATTATACAGCATCGGAGCGAGAGGAGTGTGCTGATGTATTTTGGCTCAGAAATCGTGCCCTGCGACGACGACACTGCAAAATTTCTGTTCTTCAAAAAGGAGGTAATTATTTTAATTAGGTAGTTGGGGGCCTCCAACCTTATTAGTTTCAACGTCAGACTACAGTGCCAAACCTTGTCGAACGCTTTTGAGATACCGAAGAAGACTGCACCCGCGTGTGCTCTCCTGTTGAAACCTTGCAACAGCCTGGTTGCCAGCCTAGTGTCTGTCTTACCGTGCAATGCAGTCCCCAAAAACCAAATTATTCATCAGGGAGAATATTGCGCTCAATGATAAAGTTGACTAAGCGACTCAACATTATTTTCTCAATTATTCTGGCAAGGCTGGACAACAGGCTTATCGGCCTGTAGCTGAGAACCAGAGTTTTGGTATCAAACCTGGACACAAGAACATTTTCTTTTCTGTACATAAGTATAGTATCAAAGAGGGTTAGTTTCCTCTCGAAGCCCTCTTCGTGTGGTAACGATAGACAATAAATACTAAAATATAACGCAAGGATAGTCAAAAGTTTATTGTAATCAACAATTAAGCCTATAAAACATTTTGAAATTTAAATTGATAGAAATAATGATTAATAATTTTCTCGGTGTACTCGCGCGTTACTTTCTATCATAAGTTCCATCGTCGACAACGGGTCACTTGTGTTACGCGACCTGTTAACGAATTGTTTACGTCATTCTTAATTGGTACCATTGGTTCCGATTACAGTTACACGCTCGATATGGTTCGGCTAGTTTAATGCTTCTATTGTCTACCTTGTTTAATAAAGATTTTTTCTGTGTCACGACGCGTCGCTGCCAGTTTTACGCTTCGGTGTTTAGTGATTTAGTTTAGGAGTTTGACATGGAATTATAAGAAGCCACGTTTCAAATAGGTTAAAAATGTTCAAGATGAAACACTACATGCAAAATGGTTTTGTCTTCAAACGTCAATAAACTTGACATTTTACTACTAATTTTTTGACGTTAAAGTTTGGCTTTTTTTACAGTAGACGGTTGCTATAGGCAGCGGAAGAAAAAGTGTGTGTGTCATAAATAATGTTGAAAAATACAAGAAATATTAGATATTTGTATACTTTATTTATTTTTAAAACATACAACAATGAACTATTTATTAAACATCAGATTAAAAGTGCAGGTATTTATTGTGGCCCCAGAAAAATTAACACAAGGTGTTGCGATGTTGCGATCTTGATTTTTTAGTGTTAAACCCTCCGTGGAACCACTTGCTGTTGAATTTATGTCAATATTATTGCTCGGTGTTAGGTGTTGAAGTGGAAGTGTGTCCACATTGTTGAACTTTTCATTTTTTGTTTGTTCGTCAGTTCAGAGAAATACGCCAAAAGTACATTTTCAGAATTATTATTTTTGATGTCCTTCTCATTACATCATCTCTGAAATCTTTTGAACGCAGCTTCGTAAATACTACTGGGTTTGGTTGGCAACAAATTGTCCACGACATCTGCTACAATTTTGGCATCCTCTGGGGGCGTACAGGTAAATTCTGATTCTGACATTTTTATTTAAAGTTAAGTGTTCGATTAAAAAAAAAATGGTATTTTAAAACAGGAAATTACAGCTTGGAAGTTCCTTGTAATAAGATTCACTGACACTTGTCAAATCGAATTATGCGTCGGTATCAAACAATACATTAATAAAATAAATCCATAGCAACGCTTGCAGGTAAAATTCAAAACTTCACATTTTTAAATGAAAAAAATTTAAAATTTTTATTTTTATCTTTCTATATTTTAACGACGCCGACGCGACGTTTGAAGAAAAAATAGTATGTTTTATTCGTAGTAAAAGCAACTTGTTATGACTCGTCACTAATTGCCAAACAAAACAAAATATTGGCAAACTTTCAGACTCGTCATAAAAAGTATTGCTTTTACTACGAATAAAACAATATACTATTTTATGACATTTACAGAATCTGCGGGAAAATCATGATTAAATTAATCGACCAAACGCAATTAATATAAAATATTTTAAAGTTCTCGCCAGGTGGCGCAATTGCCAGGATATAACTGAAGAGTCAAGTTTTATTAGATAATCGCATTATTAAGGTGCTGTTTTAATGACGGAAATAAAAAGTTCAATAATTTTTGGGAAATTGTTTATAATACTTGTTTTTTGTATCTTTGGGGGAAGCTTGTAAAAAAAATATTTTTTAAATTGCTCTATCTTTCATATACTTTATCTAAATTTAATCGGCTTAGGCTTGTTTGATAGACACTTTTACACTTATTAACAAAACGACTTTGGTCTGCCAATACACACCGCGTCTTCTAGGTGGCGTTCTTTAGGCAATATTCCGTTTTTTTCAAATTTTCTTAATAATATTTATATATAGAAGTTTTAGGAAGAAAATTGAAATTAATTAATATTTTTGAAACTACTCGAGATATTTCAGTGATATTTAGTACGTAGCGAAGTGTGAAGCAAACTCTCATTTGCCCGCCCACTTCATTACAACAAGGCAATTAAAATTAACGCATTAGTTGATTATTCGAATTTGTTCTTCATCTTACTTATATCGTGAGAAATTAGCTAACAAATGTAACTAGTATTAGGATTGCAGGAATGTTAACAGCGACACTTGCTAAGCATTCCGAAATAATTGCGTTTGTGGAACGCGAGAACAGTTGTAAAATTTATGCGGCGTTAATATTTGTTTTTAATGTGTTTAGCGCCTGAATATGAATGGAATTGTTACAATGTGGATTACTAAACTATGTCAATGTTTTGCTTTTTATGCAAATTGCAAATTGTGGCGATTTTAGCCGGGTATGCGGGTATATACACTTCTCTTTTATTAATACCGATGACACTTGGTTGGAAAAAATTACAATCTGCAAGCTGTTGTTTTGGCATTGTATTAAGCACGAAAAACAAGCCGGAAAGTAAGCCTGCTATGTTTGAGGTCATTGGTTTGACGCGTTTGGGATGAAGCTTCAATCTTGATGGCCGAACGTAAAATGCAATGATAAATTTAAAAGTACATTCTACTTACAGATTCTGCCTGATTTTACGGTGCAAACTTATTCAGCCACTGACCTGGAAATAAAAGATATTACATTAGAAACAACTTTTAAACATCAACACATAAAAGATAATCAGAACTTCAAATTGAATTCAGCAAATGTAAACGATTTTTTTATTTTCTTAAGCTTAAGCAAGGTTGAAGCATGTATTGAGCATGAATATTTCTTATTCGATCTTTTGTCTCAACACTTGTATATTTTAAGGCCTGTCATAATAAATCCGATTATTTAGAAATCCCCACAAAAGAATATCTAACCGACTCAGGTCAGGGCTATTAGCCGGCCATTCCTTACTGAATGTGTCAATTTAACGTAAAGCGACAAATATATTACGTTGTTGATTATCATCACTTTAATTTATCAAAATTGTAAACTCAAATATTTCATAAACCATGTCCAAAAGATAGCGCGGGAAAAATGATGCAACTTTTCTATTTAAATTTTTTTTTGGCACTATGTCCGTGTGATCCACTTATCGTGTCCACATTTTAATTTGATATTATAAGTTGCCCTAAGAGTTAAAGAAAAAAGTTAAATACATAAATTTCTTGCATTGACGTAAAATTTTTATCTGTTTATGTTTTATATATACAGGGTGTTTCGTTTTCCCCGTCCAGGCATCAAGTTTCTTATTTTAAATGGAATACTCTGTATATTGATAGGTACTTAGATTCCCTTTAAAATTTTATGTGAATTTTGTATAACATTTATTATGCCTATTTCTTATCGTTTAGCCAATATTTATTTGTTAATAATTTAATGGATATTTACCCGCACAAGAATATTACAATTACAACTACAAATATTTACATAAATTGTTGAAAATGACCCTCATTATTTTCAATACAACGACGGATTGCCTCAATAAATAACTCTTTACGTTTACGAATACTTCAGGTGTTTCTCGTAAATCGTTTACCACTCTTCTAACATTAAATATAATCTCATTTAAATCACTGCATGGAGTTTTATATACCTCGTTTTTAATGTCACCCCAAAAAAAGTAGTCCGTTGGGGTAATATCAGGACTGTTTGGAGGCCACAGGATTGTGCCATTCCTTCCAATCCATTCGATATAATTTTGGTTCAAGTAATCGCTAACTTCCTGAATATTATGCGGGGGAGTCTCATCCTGCTGCCACACAATAGCTGCTACCTCGTTTAAAGGAAGATTTTCCATTAAACTATCTATATTGTTTTGAAAAAAATTAAGGTATCTAGGGCCACTTAATGAGCCCCTATAAAATAACGGTTCAATTATTTTAGAACCAAAAAACCCACACCAGACATTTGTAGACTGCCATCCTTGGTGTCTAACTTCTTGTATCACATGTGGATTTTCCATGGACCAGTGACGAGTATTTTGTCTATGGTGTATGTGACGCGTTGAGAAGCAGCTCTCATCAGTTCATAAAATATTATTAAGAAATTGGGGATTTTTTTCGATTTTACCGAACAAATCTCTGCAAATGTCGATGTTGCAATTTTTGAACCATTCAGCAATATTTTGAATGGCTTATAACCAAAATCGTAAAAAGTTCTCGAAATCGTTCCATAGGAGTATCCAATGTTATCAATAGAAGTTCTTATTGATGTATTAGGATATACGTTAAAATATCCCAAACATATTTCCGCCTGCTCCTCGGTTCTCACAAGTCTAACCTGACTTTTTTTATATTTTCAAGGGACTTATGTTCTATTAATTTTAGATAGTTTCTTCTAATCGTTTTTTTACTCTCTGATTGGGAAATTTTCGTCGATATGCTCTAACACTTGCGGTGGCACTTTTATTGTTTTCAATATAAAGCTCAACCATTTAGAACCTCTGTTCTTCAATAAAGTTCATTTTGATCTTGACAACGAAGTAATATTTGACGTAAGACAATATTCAAAAAAGACATATTAACAGGTAAAGCCGGTAATAGGTAACTCGGAAATTTAACCCTAAAAAACTTATAAAATAGCATTTGAAATGCATAATCTTTCACCTAAAAAGAATTAAATATCGGCTAAACGATAAGAAATAGGCATATTAAAGCTTATACAAAATTCACATAAAATTTTAAAGGGAATCTAAATATCTACCAATATACAGGGTGTTATATTTAAAATATGAAAGTTTATGCCTGGACGGGGAAAACAAAACATCCTGTATATATAATATCAAATTAATATGTGGACACAATAAGTGGATCACACGGTACATGGAATTATTTATGTGATACTCGTGGATCATAAAACCTTAAAACCAAACGAGATATTGGCAATTTATCTCGATTAAAACGAAAATTTCCATAAACAGAAATCGCTGAAAGATAAATGTTTAATTGTGATTTTTGCAGTTTCTGCTGAGAAACTTCCGCATAAAATAATGAAATTATGCATGGTGGTTAATGTCCCGTGGTATACCGGCAGGTGTAAATAACCAGCCATAAATAATAGGTTAGTATTAAATGAACGGGAATATTTAAGGGAATCTTCGACTAACTGAAAAACCCCCAGCAAGAAAGCGTATAATGTAAATATGTTATTGCCAAGATATCCTAATGAAATTAATGAAATCAAAAATGTATTCGCTTTTAAAAAGCAAGAAGCTTGATCTCATTTAACTATAAATTATAAATTTGCATAAATCGTAAAAAAAAAATCATTTTAAGTAAAGTTGAATTTAAATTTCCGTTTTTATTCTTCTTGGCACATTTCTAGTCATATGAATATGTAAATATTACTATCTAATTTGTACCGCAGATATGAGACGTGAAGCTCATACCCAACATGCTGCCTGGAAAAGAAGTAAACATAGCCTTATCCGTAACAGAATTTGTCAAATTTTTGTCGTATTTTTGGTTTTTCTCCCATCATTTGTGGAATATTTAATGTACTAACATTTCTTCTTGCAGTCCTCTTATAACTAAGAACCTTCCAACACAATGTATATTACTTATGGCTAATGGGATTAAGAAGTTTCCTATTATTTAAAAATCCGTGAAAACAGAATTTACCCTTTTGGTGGTTAAATATTTAAAAAACTCTAAAATTTCCTCGGGGTTAGGCAAATATTGAAAAGTCGTTACGTTGGCCAGTTGTGGTGTATTTGTTGGCAGTTTTATCATACGTAAAACCACAAGAGTTTTTTTTTATCGGATACACTTTTATTTTTTACGAAAACTAGATTGCTTAGAAATTTAACGAGTTTGAATTGCTAAAAAGTGATCAAGTTTGAGTTTAAAAAATAAAAGTTTATCCGGTCTTAAAAAAAAGATCGAGTTATTTTTAGCTAGAGAAAGTCACGAATTTTGGCATGAATAGATACTAAAGAAAAAAAATGCTTCACTAAAAAATGTTTGACGGCATCAAATTAATTTGTAACAATATGTCAGGTTGCCGTGCAATGAAAAAGAAAAGCTACTCAATTTTGAGCTGGAGAGGTTTTTACCATTTAATTTTTAGCTGAAGAGGGTTTTATCGCGACTATTCCACTCATCATAATTCGAACCAATCAAAATGTAGCAATTTTAGATATTTACCTGTTTTTAATCGGAAAAACCACTACCTTCATAGTTTTGCCGACCCCACTGACCAATCAGAATTTCAGAAAATAGCTAGCAACATAGTTTTTAATCGGCAAAATTTTGTTACCTTACACTTACATTCACTGTTAAGATTGGTAATTAATAACTGACAGTAGATTGTCACTGTTACTTTTGAAAGGTTGTAATCTCACGTAAATTTATTTATTTTTACCAAAGTATGTGTGAAACCATTCGTTTCGGTCAAAGATCAATCAGTGAAATAAAATCTGCCGTGGAAAAAGTAATTCCAACAAATACCATAAAAACCAGATCGTCGATATGGAACCAATTTCTAGATTTTTGTAAAGAGCGTAATTATGAATTTGTTTCGACTACAACAATAAATGATATAGCCACAATTTTGGAAGACTGGTCATTTAATATGAAAAGAAAAAACGGCGAAGACTATAAGGAAACTTGCGTAAAGTCTATCTGGAATACTACAGCCAAAATGGTGCAGGAAAAATATTTTAATGACTTTAATATTTCGTTTGATCCCTTTAGTGACATACGCTTCAAAAAAGCACGCGATGCACGTAATACTAAGAGAAGAATTTTACAAGAAGATCTGATCAAACAAAAAGTAAGTGCAAAGGCATTAGGCATACAAGACATATATAACATGGCCTTACTTTGGGATGAAGAAACTCAGACGGATTACAAAAAAAATTTTTCCACATATGCGCTTTTGAGCTTGCGTGGAGAGGAAACGAGGCCGCTTATTGCAAGATTCATTATTTTAAAGAAGAAATCAATATTATGGTCAACTTTACTGGTAGAATACCATATAATCCGATTTTTACTAAAACTACACAGGGTATATCTAAAAGCTGTGCTAGCAGCAAGTGGTTAGTAGGAAACAAAATTAATACAAATTTTTGTCCAGTAAGGTTATTTAAAAAACTTTTGACTAAGCGACCTCACCAAATAACAACGGAGAGGTTATTTTTAACCCCCAATCCTAACTGGCACAAGGGCCCTTGGTTTAAGAACATACCATTAGGAATTAATTCCCTTGCAAAATGGACCAAAATTTCAGCTGAGAAGACTGGACTCTATACATAAAAAGGGATGCACCTTTTTTATCGATGTCAAGGTGATAAAAATGCAAATGTCAAATGGACATTTTATTGTAGGAGTAAATTTATCAATATTATAAGTTTAAAAAAAGATGGCACATTTTAAGAAAAATCAAAATAAAAAAAACTCATTCGAAAAATTTTTAAAGTCGTCGTAAACTAAGCCGTTCATGATAAAATGCGATAACTCAAGGAAACCAAATATTGGCCGCAATAACTTACAGACTTGAGACTGGAGAATAAATACGGTTGTATGATAATTACGCATATTATTATATGAGCCATAATAAATGTTTACCGGACTTGATCATTTATCCCGCAAATGTGTGGGAAATTGCAGCTTGAAGACTTTTTATTATGTACTCGTAAATAGTTAAACCATGAGTTTATTATTTTACTAATTTAATATTTAACGTTATGTAACTGGGACAACTTAAAGGTTTATCGATTGATTTAGTGCCTTTTGACCTTGTTAAATAGCTTCTATTTGGTCCTAAAGAAGTTTCATTTAAACAGTTTTAATCACAAACAATGTTAATTTGTTTCTCAAGCTTTTTAAGTCAATTATTGGTTCAGGTAGATAGATGTCTACATGAAAATATACTATAAAGGCCTCTTCAAAGTAAATATTTATTTATGTAATAAGGTTTCCTACTTTACTGCCTGTCGTGCTTCTCGTGGCTTTAGATACAATTAAATGTCATTGTATGTATAGAGTGGCGACCGCAGCCTAGTGGTTAGTGTGTCCGACTACTAAGCCGAAGGTCCCCGGTTCGATCCCGGGACCATGCATCGATCTTATTTATTCGGTCGTCACCTCGTGGAAGGCAATGGCAAACCACCACGTAGTAATTTGCCTAGTACAACCTCTCAAATAGTGCCGTTCGGAACCGGCGATAAACTGTAGGTCCCATATACCTGTGAAAAATCTGAAAAAAGGCACACATCACAGGTATATGCGAGAGGTCGCCTACGCTCGAATGAGCATGGCACATAAAGAAGAAGAAGTATGTATATTGTGTCTATTACTTTGCATTTTCTCTTCTTTTAAAAATGTTTAATTTCAGCAAATGTTAAGCACGACAAATTGAATCGTACCTGATAATCGTTGGCTTAAACTAGTCTTGAAAAATTCGTATACTTTCTTACTTATTACTATACACAGCCGCAAAAAGTCGCGCATAATGCCTGTAACTTTTGAATTACCTCCTATACGAAAAAAGTGACCTTTATTAAAGTTGTTTAGTAAATTATTTCCCACATTTCTATCTGCATGAATTTTTTGTGTCATTTCTGGTTTGGTTGCCATATAGACTAATTTACTTTTTAAATCATATGATTGTATATTTGGATTCTACTAGGAAAACTCTGAATGTTGTATTTCAAATTTTCACCTATCTGCAAGTGTTTCCGAGATATTGACAGCTCAAAAATGAAAAACTTCCTAATTATAATTATTCCAACCTAATACCCACCAGTTAAGTCAAGGTGTTTTTATGACAGCGACCTAAGAGGTGTCAATTTTGAGTTCCTGTTGTCTGATTTCTAATTTGTTTACACTAGGGTTCATCTGAATGAGAAACAACGAGTTCAAATTTTAATAATGAGCGGTTACGGAAATATGAATAGATCGTAAGATCAGGTTTGTCAACTTTTCAATGAATTATATCCAAATAGGCCTTCAATAAATCAGTCAACGGTGTGTTGGAAAGCCGCTGGATCAGGTCGACCTAAAACAGCAACCGGGGGAGACAAAGCTTGGATATCATACTCTCAATACATGAAAATCCAACACAATCATCCAGGTCAATGGCAATGGATTTTAATGTGTTTGACAATTTTTTTTCTTTCTGCTCCTTCATACCTACATACATGTAAAAATTGTTCGTCAAAAAACTCTAACCTCAAATAATTTAAAAATGAGCGGGAGATTTAAAATGATAACATCACTAATTAGAAAAACGCTTGTAACTCTTAATAATACCTACATTATCTAACTACTAAAGCTATTCCTATTTTACCTGCCATAAGTAGAGCGAAATAAAACGACAAAATTAGCTGGGCTTCAATATTCATAATATGATACATAACGGTTGCTAGACATCCATTTTACCTTTGTATAACTTTATGTCAATTTTCAGATAGCCGGTTTTACCCGCATGGAAATTTTACCCGCGTAGCAAGTCAACAAACCCGATTTTCGGGTAATTACCCGAAAATCGGCAAGACTGATTACGACTTGTGATTCGTTCTTTAAAAAATTCTTACAAAGAATTAAAATTATCAAAAGTATCAAGTAAGTAACCTTCATCGTCTAATGCATTTTGAAAGTTTTCTAAAATTTCAAGACAGTATGGCACCAAATTGAGAATATAATGAAATGTGAGTTTTCAGAACCATATGCATGCTTATGCAGCTACATTTGAGGATTATATTCCAGGTTCCGTAGGATACATTTACTTGCTGGCTTAAAAGCCAAATGGGGGTTTGGATGTTTATTAACAATTTGCCTCAATTCTTCTATACTATCTATGCAGTGCTATCTTGAACATCGATGTTCCACTGCCTTCCTTTCTATACATACATCCTGTTTCTCTAAACAAACCACAGATCTGCTCAAAATTTGGCGAAACTGGTCGACATCTATGTGTGGTAATTCCTTTTAAAAGTCCTGAGTGGCATCCAGTGTTGTATTAAGCCACTGGCCTACAACCCTTCTGTCATTTCTAAAGTAATTTTGCATCATAAAAGCTGTTTGTTTGGCTGTGATTATCATATTTAGTTTTTGTGAAACTAAAAACTCAAAACTTGATAGTTCTATTTTTCATTCACCTTTACCTTTAACACCGTAACTCCAGGGCATACTTTGAGGATATTTTTTTTGCATACGCATACGATACAGCAAGATTCAAAGTACCTATACCAGATTTATTTAAATAATATGTAAATGCCACAAGATAGTTGAAACCGGGCCAAAAAACTTGTTATATTACTTATTCACGAAATCTAGTTTTCACCTTTAAAAATTGAAATAACCCAAAACAATGCACGCAGCTAACCTAATCTACTTAATTTTTACGCTTCATTAACATACAACTGAAATCATCGTTTGTCTGGTGGCCGGTAGCTGTTACTTTGTCAGGCTTATATCGGTATTCTTTCCTCGCGATTTGTTCTATTTATGACGATATGCATTGATTTACATTGATATATTGTGTACCTACTAAAGTCTTGAAGCCTGTTTACATTGGGTGCAAGAAATGTAATGCAAAGTATTGCTTTGCGTAACCGTTTTAACAACCAGTTGTACCAATAGCATTAAATAATTTTATATTATTTATTTCTTCCGTGTCTATACTCTACTGAAATTAACTGAAAAACAATCACTGATAATTAGTGAACACGTCTGCAAATGCAAATGCTTGGCCTTGCTCTGATGGATCAATGGATATTTTTGACTTTGACTTTGATTTTTCTCCGTGGGTACCTGTGATTTTACACAAAACTTGCATGTCATGGGACATAAAAATAGCACATGTTCTAATTTGATGCAATGCAAAAAAAATTGCAATACCTGATTGTAAAGTCGCAAGTGCGACACAGTTGCAACACAGTTGCAAGAAAAAAATATTTAACAGTCATAGAAAAATTTAATAATAAGAAATGGGACAGAATAATATAGTGATATGGTATACAGTTGAGGTATTATTAGCATCGATGTTTGCCAAGATCAATAACCGATTCCATTAAGGTAAAAGGACGAAGCCCACTCGAATTATCGACCGGTGTGAAACCAGTACCAAGGTCATGGTACACTTATGGTGTTCATTAGACTACCCACACGCGCATCTTTATGACTGGTTATTTACAGTTTAATTTGAAGACAATGGGTGCATATTTTAATACGGTTTTGGACGTCTTGGTTAATTTAAACATATACGAGGCTGTTCGGAAATATATGGTTACTTAACTTTAAGGACAATTTGCTTATCTAGTAAGACAAGAATATTGGCGTCAAGTTAAGTGGTTGTATATTTCCAGATTTTTTGCACTGCCTACATAACTGTTGTTATTAAAAGAGGAAACGGCAGTGGCGTACATATTTCGTGTTCCCTTTAAAAATTGTAACACCCTGTAACTCAAAAATAAAGCATGGGTGAGCCAATAATGATATTAAAATTTGTCTTATTTTCAGGTAAGGAATCATGACACTAATGATGGCACATACCTTTTGAAACACCCTGTATATTATTGTTTATTTTTAATAAATACATCTAGTTTTAGATTTTTTAGATGAATACGATTTAAACTACTTTAATGATATACCTCTAAAGTCATAAAGCTTCTTTAAGTATGTCGTAGTTAACACAATCAAAAGCTTTAGAAATATCACAAAATATTGCTGCTGCAAAATCTCTTTCATTAAGTTTAAAATAAACATGTTCAAGAATTAAAAAGATAGCGTCATTATTATTTTTATTTACAAAAGAAATCACTCTATTTTTAACCATTTTTTCAATCATTTTAGTGCTGAAGTAAAGAAATTGGTCGAATATTACAATCAGATTTACAATCATCTCCTTTATGAGCTGGGGTGATAATAGCTAATTTAAGACATTGTGGAGATATTCCGTTTTCAAAAGAAGTAGGGTGGTTGCGCTAGTAAGCCGGCCACCTTTAGTAGCCGACCAAAAAGGACTTTAATCATTTATAATTTGAATTTCGCGAGAATTTAGCTCTATTTCTTACATTTGCTATCTTCTTTTACTTTCCAACCTTACTTCCGTAAATTGGCGCGAAAAATTGGGTGTTAGTCATTATGTCTCCAAAAACAGTTTACAAAAGCCAGTGAAGATGAAACAGGGCAATTTTAAAGGTAAGTTAAACTAATTCTATACTGGATTTATGTTTACCGGAGTAAGATTTTTTGAATGAATATATGTTTAAATTACTAGTCCCAAATATATTTATTTTTATTTTTAGGTACAAAAATAATATAGGCGGTTACTGGCATTAAATTATTATAAAGTTGCTGGTGATCGGCCATCGTAGCCGACTACTGGGAAAACTAAAAAAAAATTATTTTGTCTATATCAGACTTACAAATTCATATTAACAGATTCTTCCTTTGCCATCATGGACTATGATGTATCAAAAACGTACGTATCAGTAGTCGGCCGGGTCTAAAATGAATGATAAAGTCCCTAGGGGATATTAAAGTTAGTGGCCAACTACTGGCAACGTCATAAATTGATGATTGTGCTAGTACTCGGCCAGAAGATTTTTTTTGCTATAAAAGCACTTTATAATCTATCGAGAACTGTTTTCTTTACATTATAGACGATGCCACGCAGGCCGAAAAGAAAGTTCCATAGAAATTCTCAAGAGTCCTTAGAAAAAATGAGAAATGGAGCTAAAATTTGAGAAACTTGCCGAAACTATGTTATACCACGTGCAAGTCTGCAGGACCGGCTCGCAGGTCGTGTCGCAAGCAATAAGCCTCGATAAATGGACACCAGATCTATATATAAGCACATAAGTAGTCATCAATAATCTTACATGTAATAGAGCCGATGCCGACGTCCACCTTCCCAACCGATGCTTTTAAAGAATATCTTAAATACCCCAAGTCAATTCCAAAAACAAAACGGCCGAAAGCTGGACCCGTACACAGATATCATTTCGTCCAATGTTTGGAGAACATATTACATGGAGAAGGATAAAGTACAAAATGAGAAAGAAGAAGCAGGAAAAGGGATGAGTTAAAACGAAGAAGATAGCGAAATAGTTAATAATACTAATAAAAGAAAAGAAAGACCCAACGAAAGAGGCGAAATATTAGAAAAATGCTTTGAAATAAATATTGTGCTAAATGTGAAGATGAACTAGGTAGCGATGCCAAGGCAGAAGGTGATAAGAATATGGGATGTGACTGGTGTCCCAGGTGGTTTCGAGATTGTATGTCTAAATTATAACTGCGATTTTTGCGAATACCTTTCTAACTTTACCTATACTTTTAAAAATGCCTGCATATTTTATGTATTCTTAGTAGGTACATTTAATTTTTTTTTTTTTTTTATATTTTTAGGAACATTATTTTTGTGATATTTTTCAGACAAATAAAATATTTACGTACTTTCTCGAGTATTAATATCTTTTTCAATCCCTTATTTAATGTTTAGACTTGACAATGACACATATATTATAATTTTAAGTATTAAATGAACAGATTTATTTGAGAAACAAAAATAGAATGATCAAAAAGGCCGACTACCAGCGCAATCACCCTATTTATTGCTTTGGCTAAAGCTTCTAAAGCAGGAACATATGTGTATGTTCGCTAAACTCCCGTGTAGAGAACGATACATACGCTTACCTGAACTGACGTCACAAACACCTCCAACCCAATCTTGTTACCCCGAAAACCACACACTTTTATTTAAGATTTCGCAAAATTCCACTGAACCACGACCACCACCGTATCTGACCTAAATTCCAAGTCGCCCGTATCTTAACCGGTCAGTCTTCAAATTGGGGACCGACAACCTAAAGAAAAATCAAAGACCCAAATATTGTGGTTCCACGCGTCGAGGAACCCGTTGAAATTATTGAACCGTATGTAATAAGAACCAAGGCCGGCGGATTCACCGACTCATTGACGGTTTTACCGTTATAGCCGATTCAACTATCGGGCGGGTGTCATCGGATACCGGTGGTGATATTCTGCGCTAGGGGCTAGTGGAGTAATATGGTCATAATATACAGTTACGGCAGTTATATTTTGGACAACACTTTGGTAGCCTTTATTTACAACAGTGTTCATGATTTAAGTAATATGTTTTTGGAACCACATGTATACATGAAATATGCTTCAAAAATTGCACAACAAAAATAATAAATAAATTAATTAATTAATAATAATATTAATATTAAGCGACAAGTTTTTATTTTTATTTTTTTGGAAAAATGTTAATTAAGTTTACAACCAATGGACCAAATCTAATAACTTTTTGTGCATACACGTAGTATTTCACATATATTTCATTTTTAAAAAGAAAAGTGCACTCATCATTTAAAATTCCCAATTTATCCCCCACCCTTCAAAAACGGGGGTGTGTAAAAGTATAAAAACTATGTCCCCCTTTATATTATATACTATAGTTCCGAAATGTATTAAGATAGTTCAAACCCTTTGCGAGATATCGCCTGTAACACTTTAGAATTCTAGTCCCCATAAAGAAGCATAACAGGCAAACAAGCGAGAAACCCAAGCGCAATTTTTCATAATTCGATTTGTATAGTTATATAACTGGAGGCAACATTAAACATTGACATTTGTCAATAAGCAGCTGAGCAGTGCAATCTCAATTTCTAAATGGAGACGAGACCTTACTGGTTTTAAGTATTTTGATATTGATTTGATTTTATCTATTTTATTTCGGGTGTGCTTTTTTTTAGATTTTTCTTTAATTTTTGAGGCGCTAGTTGCAGAGGCTTCAAACATCAATGTTTAAAACTCGACCTAATCGCCCCGCCGTCTCCTTCCGCCGACTCCCACGATTGTCTTTCGAACGCCTTCGATGTGTTTTGTTATTTATGGTCGAGTTTTCTGCTGCAGGGTCTACTTCCTGCAACACAGAGAACCTCAGTCCTCCGGCTATTTCGAATAGGGGTTTTCTGCGAAACAGTTACACCAACAATCATATCGTCCATTAAGGCGGGCCTAAAGCTACGTTAAATTATGTTTGGGCCCTAATTTGGCTAGAGACTTATATAGGCATGCATTACTATGAAGTTTAGATTCGTAAAATGCAATTGTTGCAAGTCTAAAAACCGTGAAATATCTCTTACATTTTTCGTGTTAATTGGTTTTATATGTAATTTTGTGTTTCAGATTATTTTCAGATGCCTAAATCCATTTTTGTTTAATATTT
The DNA here is from genome assembly GCA_963920685.1 of Polydrusus tereticollis. NCBI lineage: Eukaryota > Metazoa > Arthropoda > Insecta > Coleoptera > Curculionidae > Polydrusus > Polydrusus tereticollis. The sequence continues at coordinate 2,992,363 of OY987332.1, read as the reverse complement.
GTATTAAGGTTTAGGGTTTAACTTCTAAGCAAAACATTGACACAATCTAAAATTTTGTACAGTCATAAATATAGTCCACCCTATTTACCTGACCTGTGTGTTGAATATTGCTCTTGTATTTTTTAAAGTTTTCATATATTACCATAAATCTAACGTCATCAAACTTTATCACACGTTTCGTTTCTAGAACTAGTTAATAGAACCGTGTCATCGCCAAACCAAATTACTTTTGCATCATGCCATTGATAATGCCATTAATATAATATACTGTAAAAAGAATGGAACCAAGGACCATACCCTGGGGCAAACCGAACTCTTAATATACATCTTTTATTTTGACTTGTTGCGTTCTGGTAAGTAAGTTATTCCATTGCTATTAAGTCTCTCCAACAGAATTCGGTGAGACACAGTATCAAAAGCCTTAGGTAAATCGAAAAACATCACTACTGTTTTGTTTTCAGGGTTGGCAGGTTAATTATTTATCAAGGGGATTTCTCGGATGATCAGTGAAAGTTGCAACTTAGATATAGTTAATGGAGTAGTAGGGTACAGTTAATTTAAATTTTAAACGTATTGAACTTATTTGGAACAAATACTAAATATAATTAAAAGTTGCGTTAGTATTTCTATTTTTTTCCGTTTGCTTCTTAAGCTGATTTCTAAATGCATTTTTATTACTAATTGATTTTAAATAGTTTGGTAAGGAATTAAATATACAACTAAAATGATAGGAGAAGCAACAGCGTCACCCTTCTCGGTCTAATAAATACATCACCTGCAAATGTTAGTTTTTCGTAAAAATAGGTTGAGGTATGGGAATTGTACAATACCAATGCCCAAAAGTAGTTTTGGTCATTTGCCCTGCTTTCTACTTAAAAAAATAACTATGATTTATCGGATATTGTAATAAACCGACATTTTTTAACCTCCTTGTTCTATTTACCGTTGCAAAGACCTAGTACTGTACATTGATATTCTACTACAGACATTGCTATAATCTATTCTAAAGTTGATTATACTATTATTTAAATCTTGCTTTCATCAAAAGTGTTTTGCATTCATGGAAAACCGTGTCTGGCATAGCGATATGCGAATATATGAAATTTACATTGCGTACTGTCTGCAAAAAGAAATGTCTGCAGTCGGCAAACTGGGGCAAATGGCATCCTAAATAAACGAAATTTGTAAAGCAAACGCGGTCCTAGACATATACGCATAAATTGTGCAGACATGCTGATGATATGGGATTGAACAGAATGATCCTTTCTCATACAGAGTCATCTTTTGCATACACAATTAAAACTAAGTGAACCGACAAGCGTAAAATATTTTACGCAGAAGTTCGCACAGGTATTTGAATTTGATGTTTTCCTACGGCTTATTTATCTCCACATGCAGTAAAATATCAAGATCTCTATTATCCCTTTCTTCAGCCCTATTGACGGGATAGGCTTATCAGGGAATTGAACTGAAAATATTTCAAACACTGCTCTTAAACTATTTCCTGTATAATGCTACTTAATTATTCTCTTTTAAATAATAATATGATAAATGATGAATAAATGAATTACTTTTGGTTTCTGGTCATGTGTGTAAGCAATGATTACTTTTTCCCGAGGAAATGGGGTTTTAACAGTACAGTAATTATTGTTTATAACGACCTTCATAAACAAGCAACAAAAAATGTATCCAAATACTGTGTTATGTTTTTGTATTGCGAAAAATAAGTTCAAAAATTTTTGTAAAAGATGTAAGTTTTAAAATTCTATTTTTTTAATTTCGTTTTAATCTCGCAAAGAAAGTAAAAACAAAGAATTGTTGGTGTCAAAATGTAGTTCACAAGAAATCTCAATCGACGTGTTTTCCCTTTTTTTACAAATATTTTTTCTTAAACTTCTAGTGATATTGTTCCAATAAAAGTCCCCACCACTATTGACAGTCTGTTTTACCTGCAAATCATGCATCAAGTCACGAGTATTGTCACTTTGTTTACTTACTTTGTTGTCAGTGTCAGAAAAAGTTAATATTGTACATTTAGTTTAGGTTAGTGAAGAAAGTCTCGTTTCAACCTTCGAAGCGAGCAGACGTGCGACAGTGACGTTAAATTTGCTCCTGTCAACTTTTGAATATTTTTAAAATTTTAATTAATTATTACTGTCAAAGTCAAAAATATTTTAATTTTTATTAATTTATCTTCTACATGGAAGCACAGGACGGGGGGGAGGCCCCCCGGCCAGAGGACGTTGAAATGCCGCCATCCGACGATGAACCAATGCAGTCCGTAGTTCAATTAACAATGGAACAAAGGATTGAAGCAGTCGAAATCCGCATGGAGGCGAGGTGGAAAAAACTATTAGACGAACGTGAGCATGAATGGAAGGACAAGCTTCGGCAGGTGAAGGAGGCTGATTTTGCCAAGGCAAAGGCCCTGCAAGAATTGCAGGAAGCACACAGGGATTTACAGGCTGAGTTAGGTAGATACCGTAATAACAATGACACTGACATTAAAACAAAATCAAATTTAAATTCAAATATAGATATTATTCTTTCTGACAAACCTAGAACAGTGTCGATCATCGATACCGCTGATAACGCTATTGCTCGACGTTCAAATAGCTTACAAGTTAATGACAATAATAACTCTGGATCGGGAATGGATTACGAATCCATGTCCGATTCAGGCAATGAGCAGCAATGGTCGACGCAAAAGCAAAAACGCAGTAGAAAAAGACAAAATCTGAACCCTGAGATTACAGAAACCAATGTTAAAAAGGTGGCTAGCGATTCCGCATGGCCAAACTTACCGAAAACGAACAATAAGGCGCTAAATACGTATTTAGTACAAAAAGTAGCTCAGGATAAGCAAGGCAGCGCGCCCAAGCCTAGCCAGACGGAATCGACAGCCACTAAAAATGTCACTGAAACTAAAATCGATTCAAATGATAATCAGGGGTCCAGCACGCCAAGAATCCGCGTTCCCCCGATCATTATTCGCGATAAACTCAAATATAACGATATTACTAGGCATTTAAAATCTGAAAAAATAGATTATGGCCGCGCAGTCACTGTGGCGGATGGCGTCAAAATTCACCCCCCGACTCCTGCTCATTACAACAAGATAATCAAATTCTTGATTTCCAATAACCTCCACCATTACTCGTTCCGTTTCCAGGACGAAAAGGAGCTCCATGTGGTGCTCCGAGGCGTTTTGGAAACGTGGTCGGAAGCAAAAATAAAAGATGATCTCATCGAATTAGGTTACCATCCGTCCAGAGTGATTCGCTGGAATAATCGCAGCGGCGCCCCACTGCCATTGGTGCTGGTTTTTCTGCCACGTTCCGAAAAAATGATTTACGAACTCCGAGCGTTAGACTCTATGTCAATTAGAGTAGAGGCGCAAAAAGCGCGCGCGTCTTTCTCGCAATGCCACCGCTGCCAGCTTTACGGGCATTCTCAATTTCGATGCAATGCTCCCGTAAAGTGCTTGAAGTGCGCTTCTGATCACTTTTCTTATGAATGTCCAAAACCTCGTGAAGAGGCTGCAAAATGTTCAAATTGCGGGGGTGAGCACCCGGCAAATTACCAGGGATGTCCGCGCCACCCCAACAATTTGCGTAAAAACGTAAATCCAGACAGAAATTCAAATGTACCAAAATCAAATCCCAACTTCCGTTGGGGCCAACAAAACAACAAAAAGTTGGCAGATGATAGCAATGCGAAGAAGGACGCTGCGCAGGGTACGCAACCAGTGCCAAATGCACTAGAGGTGGCGCTGCAATCAACAATGCAGAGCTTTCTCGCCCAGTTTTCTAAAATTATGGAGGCTCAGCTAAAGAACATCGTTAATACTTTCGAAAAAACCGCGGTTTAATGGTAGTGCAGACGGAGACGGCTTATTTCAAATTGGCGACATTTAACGTCAACAGCATCAAGAACCGGAGGAACGAACTTATCGACTTTGTAGAAAGAAACGAGATAGATGTGCTTCTTTTGCAGGAAACATGGCTGAAGGGAGAGAGGTTTTCATTCCCAAATTACATCATATTTAGGAATGATCGCCTAGGTAGACGAGGGGGAGGCACCATGATACTGGTCAAGAAGCACATCTCAGCTCAAGTTGTGCCGGGTCCTGACAATTGCGCCCACATTGAAGGGACATTCATTTCAATTAAATTCAAGAACAATCAGCGCGTTCACCTGGGATCGGTCTACTGTAGTCCGTCAGTTAGTTTCACGGGGAATTGTCTGAGGAAAATTTTTGATAATAACAACAGAACAATTATAGGGGGGGATCTTAACGCCAAGAACACAGTTTGGGGTTGCAGAGACTCAAATCTAAGAGGTCGCACTTTATATGAGTTCTCCGAGGTGCTGAATTTTCATATATTGCCGCCGGAAGAGCCCACTCACATGTTCGGGAGAGCTCTTCCGACTATTCTAGACATTTTTGTGATAAAAAACTCTGTTCAGATTTCACAGCCACTTGTCATTTGTGATCTTAGCTCGGATCATATACCGGTTGTCGTGGAAGTGGGTGATCCTCTCGAGAAGGGCCGAGGTTTTGTAACTCGGGTTAACACAAACTGGCTGAAGTACAACACCGCCATGAGGAACATCGAGCCGCTAGGTCCGCTTCGCAACCCAGATGACATCGAAAATGCTGCGAATAAGATCACAAATGACATCAATACGGCCTTTATCCAATCCTCTATCACGAAGATGTCTGAATATTCGAAATTCGGGGATTTAACTGACGATATCAAGCAGCGCATCAGAGCTAAAAACCGACTTAAAAACAGAGCGTATCGAACTGGGGATCCTAACATCAAAGCCGAGGCAAATCGTGCAGCCGAGGCTATCAGGCTGTTACTAATTGATCGACAATCGGAGTTGTGGGACGACAGAGTCCAGAGTTTGTCAATCGAAGACAACTCTTTGTTCAAGATGACTCGAACTTTAATTAGAGGTTCGAAGAAACCGATGTCGTTCCTCAAAAACCAACAAACAGGCCTGATGGTGACGGATGCAAAGGATAAAGCTGAATTGCTCGCAGACAAACTCTGCGAGCAATTCAGCGAAAATCCCACCACGGATCCGGCCAGAGATGAGAGGATCTCCAGAACAATTAACATTTACAGAACGATAAATTATCCTCTGCCAAATTTCCCGACGGTTACTCTTGAGGAAGTCAGATCACTAGTCAGTGCTTTAAATGCTAGAAAAGCCCCGGGTTTCGACGGCATTAAGAATACGGCGTTGCGAAACCTGCCAGACGCAGCTTTGAGGAACATTGCAGACCTATCCCAGGCTATTATCAAAGAAGGTCATTTCCCGTGCGTCTGGAAACACGCGAAAGTTATCCTCATTCATAAGAAAGGGGAGGATCCTACAGCACCGGTTAGCTACCGACCTATAAGCCTGTTATCTGGCCTGGGTAAGGTAGTCGAAAAAATAATCCTGTCTCGTATAAACGATTTCGTTTTTACTAACAATATTTTGCCTAACGAACAGTTCGGCTTTCGTGCCGAACATTGCACAGTTAGGCAAACGACGAGACTCACTTCGAACATAGTGAAAGGATTTAACAGAAGGGCGCACACGGGGGCGGTTTTCTTTGACGTTTCTAAAGCTTTTGATAAGGTCTGGCACAACGGTCTACTATTAAAGTTGATAAGGCTCGGTGCTCCAAACTATCTAGTAAAGATCGTAGACTCATTCTTAGAGAACCGAAGTTTTGCAGTCTCGTCGGAGGAAGCGATTTCTTCGATAAAACGCATCGGGGCCGGAGTGCCGCAAGGCTCACCTCTGTCTCCGATGTTGTACAACATTTACACTCACGACATTCCGCGAGATAGACAAAATCAGCTCTATCTGTTCGCCGACGATACTGCAATAACTTCGACTTCTAAACAGCCACGGCTCGTCGTCACCCGTATGCAACGCCATATAAACCAGCTAGAAAAATGGCTTTCGGATTGGAAGATTCGTTTGAATCCCGCCAAAACAAAGGCTATTTATTTTTCGAAATGTCGTGTCAGAAGACCTGAAACAAGGCTTAGTGTCAATAGAGTCCAGATTGACTGGTGCCAGGAAGTGAAGTACCTTGGACTTATCTTTGACCAAAGACTAAACTGGAGGTTAAATTCGATAAATAGAATCAAGTTAGCGTTGCGTCAAATGAGCTCAATCTACCCCCTGCTTCACAGGCGGAGTAGACTTAGTAATAGAACGAAAGTTAACCTCTACAAGGTCCTGGTCAGGCCGGTACTTACCTATGGAGCGCCATCATGGTGCAACATAAGTAAGTCCGAGTTGAATAAGTTCCAGGTAATTCAAAATAGAGCATTAAAGACGATAGCAAATGTCCCTAGGTATACGATGAACAGGGTGCTCCATAACGACTTTAAAATACAGACGATTAACGAGTTTTTTTTGAAAATTATAACTGATTACTACAAACGAACGGACGTATCGACAAACGAACTGATAACAAACTCACATACAAGAACTAGACCAAACGCAACATACAAACTACCTAAAGACTGGCTCCCTGTGCGTGAGCCTAATATACAGTAGAGAAGCACTGGAGACAGTAGAGAAGCACTATCCGACAGCATCAAGGAGATGGAAAACAGGCGCCAACGCAAGCAGCTTAAAATATTAGAGAAAACACGCAAGCACGAGACACGACAATTCAAAGCTCCGGCCGATTGAACATTAAAAAATTAAACAAAAATGCTGAATAAGCAAACAATGACCAGAAAAATGTCAAAGGTATTTACCTGACGTAAAGATTCCAAAGAAGACCTCGTGGTAGGTTAGTGAAGAACATCGACTTTAGATACATATTTTCACATTTTTAATTTTTAACACAACTTTTCTTCAAAGTTTCCTTATGTACCCAGTACACTTATTTATCTAGCAGTATGTAAAAAAATTTGCTCTTTCTAATTCTGCAATAAAAAATTGGGGTTTCCATTTAGAACAAAATACGGAGACGTCATATCTCTTTGATATACCCTGTATATTTCGCTGCAACGTTAAAAAACTCTATACTGTAAATACCTATTGCTGGGTCCGAGCGGTTTTTTTTACTCCTGATACTATTTAACAAAAGCAGGATCACAGCAAAACTGCCATGAAGTTACAGACTTAATCGCCTCTTGATCTCATCGAGAAATCTTCGAGTTTTTTAAATAAATATATTAATGTGCTTTTTTCAGGACGCGAAAATTAAATTTAAAGAAGCTCGGTTTCGTTTGAAAAAATTAGGTTTCATTAACGGGTCTTATAGATCGTTAATGGCGGCGTTTACACGGCTGTTACAGACAATTTATTTGTAAAAAAAATCAATCTAAAGGTTCTTCAGGTTCGGAATGATGAGTGATCTAGTAGCTGTGAAATGAATGACTTGGCAAAACGTCCGCGAATAGAATTAGGTTTTTTCTAATTATATTTTAGCGTGATCGTGATAGATCAGTCATCGAAAAAAACAAACAATTTTAAACTGCCACTTTATAGCGTTATAAATTTGATCTGCTTTGGCAATACTTTAAAGTAAGACTGGCTTTGTGTTTAGCAAGTGTAAACCCCTTCTAAAACAACCAGAGGCGGCTCTTTCATAAGGCCATTTGGCTAATGACGTCCCGTCTTATCACCTTTCTCATTCATGTAACGTACTATTTATTTAATTTTAAAATACATTAGTCATTATTATTTGCTTTGCGTACTATTGCCTCGGAAATCTCCCCCGTATTTATCGCGAATTTATTGTTGAATGCATCAAACGAGACATTACGCTACTTTTTGTTTCTCCCCGCTAAAACTTCTGGATCGAGCTGAAGGTGATCGCGGCTCTCCAAGCGTTTTTTATAAATCAAATAATAATTTAATAATTATCATGTGAGTAAGAACGAAACAAATGTAAGCTTCCACTTACATGAAAGACGGTAAAATATCTGTTTTGGGCAATGTATGGGGGTGCATTGCTTGAGAAATGTGTGGGAAGGATTTCTTTGCGCAAATCGTTCCTAATTTATTTATTCTTTTATTCTTCAAACTAGAATTTGCGAAATGTTCAAGTTATTTCCAGGTTTTCTAGGGTTAAGTTTTGGATTATTATCAATTGAAATTAAAACAGCTTTTTCAATTTTTGAAGTTCTTGTAGTCTTAGTTTCAATTTATTGTTTGACTTAAAAGGACCTGTTTCAGTGAACCTTCTATGTGTGCAGGACGCCAACTCCTGATTAGTTAAAAATCAGCCATTCTGCTTCAAAATAACACACAAATTAAGTAGATCCAAGTTGAGTTTAAAGAACTGAACTGCCAAAATTAATTAAACAAAAAGAGTATAATTCAACAACAACAGGACATGAGCTAATTGTTGTTCTTTCTTTTTATTCTGAAAGACGGTTCAAGATACGAAAAAAAGTCAAGAGATCTTTTTTATTACAAAATGATACTCCATTAATAAAATAACTTAAAAAAAAAAACAGGGGCGTATCATTTTTGACTCAAAATAATTAATTAATTAAAATTAAAAATTAATAGGGATGCCACTGGTTGAAACTGAGAATTCGATCTTTACACAAAAGATGTGGCTTTACACCTAGTTTACATCCATCAAGTTTTATAGCAATATCTAATGTAGTTTCGGAGTTAATAAAAAAAACCTTTATCACCATGTATTATAAAAATACGGATCTATGTTTATATGAACTTTTTGTCTTAAAATCATGCACAGATTAACCCTCTTCAATTATGGGACACCCTGTATATGGGCTCTATGACTTGATTTTCCGCGACTCTATTCACATTTTCCGGAATTCTAGCAACCAGCTTGACCCCGGACCGATCTTTCATCCCAGTATCTATGCAGTATGTGGTGTGACGTAACCGTAAGTCGCGGTAACTACGCCAAACCGTTAACCAGAGGAACGAAAAAATAAACGGCTGTCAAGATCGTATCTCTAACGCCCGTTCGCCAATTTTCAGTGAACTTATGCCCATAAATTTCATGAAAATCGTTTAAATTGTTGGGCAAATTTCTCTCGGATATGCCGGCGGACGAAACTGTTTGTCAAGAAGTGTTTGGTTTCGATTTTTTTAAAGCAGCTATGGCTTATTACTGTTTTATCTCGGAATCCAGATACAACGACAGCAAAATGAATAAATCGGTTGCTTAAATTATATTCTGATGCTCTACATCGTTTAAAACATATTTTAAGTAAAGATGTTGTAAAGTTTACTTCTCCTCGCATCAGCGTCATCTTCTTGGAAGGGATCTTCTAGCTTCATGTGAAGTATTTTTCCTACAATCGAGCGCAAGGTACAGTTTTGCGCTTCCAAAAGAAAGCATGGAGGATACGCGATGCAAAGTAAGAGTGGGACAGAGTCTCTCCGACTCCTTTAGTATCAATAATGGTCTCAAACAAGGTGATGCCCTCTCACCTCAACTCTTTAACATAGCATTGGAATTGGTAGAAATAATCGGAACCGAGATAGAGTAGGACAAAACTTCTCTATCGAAGACTACAACTTCGAGCGGACAAGACAATTCAAATATCTGGGACAAGTATCAGTGAAAACAACGACATCACAGAAAAGATAAATAACAGGATACAGGCGGCAAACAGATGCCTTTTTGCTCTTCAAAACCTAATAAAATCTAGAATACTTACCAGGAAAACTAAGCTGAACATATACAAAACAATTATAAGACCTGTCGTAATGTATGGATGTGAGACCTGGGCACTAATGGTTGCAAGCGAAGAACGACTTAAGGTCTTTGAAAGGAAAGTGCTAAGAAAAATATTTGGCCCAACTAGAGACGAAAACACAGGGCAATATAGAATAAAAACCAACCAAGAACTGAAAGAACTCCACACGGATACCAGCATAATAAACGAAATAAAGGCCAGGAGACTACAGTGAGCATGATAGAATGGTAAAACTGGTGCGGGAGGAGGTTCCAGGGGGTAAACGTCCATTAGGTCGGCCCCGCCTCAGATGGAGAGGCAATATTACAAAGGACCTAAAAGCCATGAAAATCGAAAATGGCCCCGATCGGATGCTTGATAGAGAAGGATGGAGACGTGTGGTCGAGTCGGCAAAACCCCACCCTGGGTTGTGAAGCCACAAATGATGATGATGAAAAGAAAGCACAAAGTAACACTTTTCCGAGAAGCTTGTAAGCTCGATTAGAAACAAGTTGGTCAAACTCCAACCCTATAAAACAGGATTTTCACTTTACTTGATATCCTAGAACGATTATAATGGTAATCTGGTTTTATTTAATTAGTACTAGTCGAGTACCAAGCATCAGTGCTCTTTATTAACTTTGTTTAACAAACTCTTAAGCACTTTATGGACTTTATACTGCGCCTATTAGAACCTTCCAATACGGAAGGCTCCTATTAAATATAATCCCAAGCTTCTTACACCTATTTAAGCTGAGAATCCCATATTTTATTGGGCAGTTACCAGTTTATATCTACAGAGGTAACTCTATATATGTATGTTTGTTGGGAAAATATCTGATTAAGTTTGGTTTAATTACCAAAGCTTAAACAGAGATATTTGTTTTATTGAAATTAACATTATATTTACGATTGCATGTAGTTACCATAAAATTTGTTGAAAATAAAGTCCGCAATACTCTCAATATTATTCTGCCAAGACACAAATAAACCTCAAGTTAACAGCTGATAATGTTATGGCATATTTTCACTATCGAACATCTATTGCAATAAATTCTTAAGGAAGTTTTTAAGTTAAAAGTAAGAGTTAAAGTTAGAGTTAAGAGTTTTTTACAAAATTTTTTAGACCGGTCAAAATTTCGTAAAAGATATTTGTTTCATAAAATGTCTGTCACTTTTCTTAACCAAATACCGTATCACTTTATTTTTTGAACATTTAGTTTAAGCAAGAAATTCTATATTTCTTTCAAAGCTATTAAATTAAATAACTACGCCAATGATGACATTTAACCCCCCTGTAACGACCTTGCTGTAGTTGCCGATGGGTCTTTAACATTTTTAAGTGGCTTCACACGTTGTAAATTAGGCCTCTGTTTTGTTAATGCGTTCGCAAGAAGCAACTTCCTTACTTTGTTGGGCTGACGGTCACTAGACAAGGCCGTTAAAAAGTGACAGTAGCAGTTAACAATAATTAATAGAAACTTTGTACACCGAGGTTCGTTCTGTAATGATCATGTAATGAATATTATTATGATTTAAATGTTTGTGGCGGATTTTAACAGGATTTTGACCGTGTGAGAAAAAGTGATGGGCTATAAGCTCGAACGAAACAAAAAATGTTTTTTAGGTCCTCAATAATTTTTTTTCCAATGTAATTTTGTTTTTTGCTAGAAAAATGTATTGATCCTTGCTACACATTGCTCAATGTAGTTAGACAAGTCAAAATAATAGTAAATATCACAGTTGTAAGAATTTAACAATAATATAGAGGCAACAACAAATATTTAAAAAAGGCAGTACCTGTGGCACTGACAGAGAAGTTACACCAAAGTACATCTCAAGAAAGTCTAGTATTTAAGAATTACAAAAGCTGGCAAACTCATCCAACGAGTAGAAACTATGAGAAATTAAGAATTTCTTAAGTAACCTTTTAAAAATATTTAAGAAGCAGCCAGCATAAACTAAAGATTTTTTTTTTGATGATAGACATTCCTATGCCCGAATTATGTTGTGAACAGTACGCTAAATAAATGTCTCAAATACATAACGTCGAGGTAGAGCGACTTTTTAATTATTTTAATTAATTCATAACGAAAATTGTAAATTTAAGCCCATAAATCGGCTAAACACCTTTTTTGTCTCCGTTCCACGACGTTTTTGACTTCCAAGGCTACGGGGTTATCAACATCAAAAATCATGGTTAATTGCTTTTTACTCAGCGGCTTTATGGAAACTAAAAATATAATGAAGGAATTAAAGAAGACATGTTGAATATTTTTAATGGTTTCCTCTTAAACTGAGAAACATAATATGTGCGAAGTTGGGTATACAGTACGTTTCTTTTAACTCTGATCTTGAGATTTGGCATGTTGGGACCTCCTCTACTGTTTTGATACAGCTGGAACTTTAAACAAATTAAGTTAAGTCTCAAGCTCAATCCTAAATATCTATGGAGAATACTAAAGAAATTTGATGAAATGACCTGATAAGATTTCAAAATCAATATTTAGTTTTCTGACATTTATTTATACAAAACCTATAAGATCTAACTTTGTTCATTGGCACTCGAAAGCACGGTTTGATTGCATGGATTTAATCATCAACAGACAAATACCGTCTATAAACGAAACAAATTTATCATACGTAAAACCACAAGAGATTTTTTTTTATCGGGTAAACTTTTATTTTTTACGAAAACTAGATTGCTTAGAAAATTAACGAGAACAAACGAAATGATAAAAACTATCTATTCTATCTATCTATTACCGTTTGTTCGAGTTTAAATTGCTAGAAAGGGATCTAGTTTGGTTTAAAAAATAAAAGTTTATCCGATCTTAAAAAAAAGATCGAGTGATTTTTAGCTAGAGAAATTCACGAATTTTGGCATGAATAGATACTAAGAAAAAAATAATACTTCACTAAAAAAATGTTTGACAGCATCAAATTAATTTGTAACAATATGTCAGGTTGCCGAGCAATGAAAAAGAAAAGCTACTTGATTTTGAGCTGGAGAGGTTTTTACCATTTAACTTTTAGCTGAAGAGGGTTTTATCGCGATAAAAAAGGATGCACCGATGTCAAAGTGATAAAAATGCAAATGTCAAATGAATATTTTATTGTAGGAGCGAATTTATCAACAGTAAATATTAAAATGTTCTAAACAAATTGTTCATGTCAGTGTCCCCCTATTCGGTCAAACAATAGCCCCGAGAGTCTTAAAAATAGTTTCTAACATCCAGGAACTGGCGGACAGTAATGGTGCGTCAAACCTCGATAATTCTGTTCAAAAGCTCTTCTATATTGTTGGGCCCGCCTCTAACAATATCGCATACTTTTAATATAAGTTAAACATTAATTCTCAGACAAATTTAGTAGCTTAAATATCTATTAGATTTTAGGACAAAAGTGCTGATAATAATTTTATACTTATTAGAATTTTCGATGTTGTTATTATTGGGAAAAACTAAACTCATACATTTTTAAAGATATTTTAATAAGTTTTTAGCGCAAAGTTAAAATTTTCCTAAAGCTGAAAATCTCTACTTTACTGCTGTTCCATGTTTCTGCTATATACTTATTCCTTTAGCAGAACAGACTCTATCTAGCACATATTTGAAATTTTAATACAATTTTTACTGTAAAATACTACGTCATATGTGAATGCGTACATAATCTAGTTTTATGTATCTATGTTTGCAAAGCTAATTATCTGCATATTTAATAAAGGCTAGATTGCGGATGAGATGTTTCATATTCGGTTATGTCTAATAATGAACAATTTTTAGCGTTAAATTGCGACATCTCGAGTTTATTTGCGAAGCAAATTATAATGGCAGTTCGATTTATCGATATCTACACTCGCGGGCATCCTGCGCGATATTTTTGGTGTTCAGAAACTTGGGACTTCGTATGAAAGTACCTTCCAGCGAACCCTCACATTAAAACTTTGTTCTACAATTCTTGGAATTCTCATTATTAGGTATACAAGGATTTACTAATTAAAGGTCTAAAAAGGTGTCTTTACCATCACTAAATTCGAATGATTCGTCTGTGGAGTCAACTGAAATAATAAGTGGTTCTACCGTTTCTTCCAGTATGTTGTCTAAGTCCCACATTCTTTTTCTTCTTTAATTACATGTTTTATAGCTTCTTGTAATAATTGTTAATAAATATTTCATAATTCAATATGTTCGTCTCTTTCCATTTTTCTTTCTCGCCAAGTTGGATGTTTGTTGAAACATTTCATAGACTCGACGAAATATTTTTTTGCCTGGAACGTGCATCCGGGGATTAATTCTACGGAGTTCCCTTTAACGCTTATGTTTGTTTTAATAAATGTTCCCTTTCTGAATTTTTATTGAAAAAATGTTATATTTACTAAAGGCTTAACTGTTAGTAATAAACAAAGTTTTTGCTTCTTCGTCAACCTGTAATTAACGGCCACCTAAGAACTTAAATCTAGAATATTTATTTTTGAATATAGTCGCTTAGTTAAAATGTGAATATTTCGAATACTATTATTTTTATCTAATGGGCAGAACATAAAAGAGAGGGGGACATTATAAATAATCACCGTGTGTATTTTGCTTTTACTTCAAGTACACCCTTACAAAAGACTGGTGAATAAATATTCGCCATTTTTATAATAGACCATTAGCTTTCGATAACACATTGAAAACTAAAGTAAGTATGTTGGAAATATTATATATAGGGAAAAGTAACGTAATACCTATAAATACTTCATTATCTTCTGACGAGCTGAACGATTTTTACTGTTCGATTGCTTTAAAACTTTCTGAAAATATTCATCCATGCATTGATCCACTTTCGTACATGAAGAATTTTAAAATTAAGGATACATTTTTCTTTAGTCCAACCGATGTTCAAGAAATAAAATTAATCATTTTGGAGATAAAAAATTAAAATTCTGCTGGATGGGATAATTTATCAATAAAAATTGTTTCTGGTTTAGAAGCTTTAGCGAAGGCAATAAATGTTTCTTTTGAAAATGGAATATTTCCACAAAAATGCCTTAAATCAGCTATTGTTATTCCAATTCATAAAGGAGGTGATTGTGAATCTGCTTCTAATTTTCGACCAATTTCTTTACTTCCAACACTTTCTAAAATTATTGAAAAACTTGTTAAAAATAAAATGATTTCTTTTTTAAATAAAAACAATATTTTAAATACAAACCAATTTGCATTTCAAAAAAATAAAAATACTAGTTTTGCTTTTTTTTCATTTCTTGAACATCTTTATTTCAAATTAAATGAAGGAGATTTTGCTGCAGCAATATTTTGTGATATTTCTAAAGCTTTTGATTGTGTTAACCATGATATAGTATGAAAGAAGCTTGAGCTTTATGGCTTTAGAGGTATATCATTTAAATGGTTTAAATCATATTTATCTGAAAGATCTCAAGTAGTATTGTTAAATGGTAAGAAATCAAAAGGTAATAAAATTGATTGTGGAGTACCTCAAGGTTCAGTTCTCGGTCCATTTACTATTTTTAATATATATAGATGACATTGCGTCAATTTTTATAAATGGTAAATTTACCATATTTGCTCATGATACAACAATACTTTGGCATCGTAAATATTGTATTGAATTAATTAAAATAATTAATGAAGATTTAATAAATAATGTTAAAAAGTGGTGTGACTCTAATTAACTCTCATTTAATATCACTAAAACAAACATATTAACTTTTAAATGTTTACTTAATAATACAATTTTTGACAATCTCATAATTATTAATAACCCCAAATTTATAAAATTTTTAGGAATCTATATTACTCAAAATCTTTCTTTTAATGAACATATCAAAAAGTTATGTAGAAAATTAGCTTCAGGATGTTATGCACTGAGAGTACTTTCTCATGAAATGAATATGGCGGTTCTTCGAAATGTTTATTTTGCTTTAATAGAATCTCTTTTGAGAGGAATTTGTGTCTGGGGAAATTCTAGTCAATATATTCTAAATTCAATTTTTATTTTACAAAAAAGAGCTATCAGATATTTGTGCAAAGCTAGATCTAGAGATTCTTGTAAAACTCTTCTTATCTCACAAAAAATTTTAACACTAACTTCAGTTTTTATATTGGAAACAGTTTATTTGATTCATAAAAAGCATAGAAATAGTATTAATTCACATACTTATAATACAAGACAAACCTTTAATATATGTTCACCTATTCCTTCTTCAAGTCTTGTAAAAAATCCGTAATCTATGATTCTAAAAAAATTTTTAATTATCTTCTAGATTTTATTACAAAAATGTCAAATTTTAAAATGTTTAAAAAAAATGTTAAAAGTTTATTATTGAAAAAAGCTTATTATACTCTAGATGAATATTTTGGTGATACTCTGTCATAATTATTTGCATTTTTTTGTTTTTTTATTCCGGTATTTTAAGTTTTACTATATTATTATATTTTATGGTTAATTTAATTAAAAAAAAGGCTTTGTCCATAAAAATAATACTTTATTACAACAAAGCATATTTTGATTAAATTTGATTTGATATTCTACTATAAAATATGGTACCTGTGTAATTTATGACCAGGACTAACGTGTTATTGTCGCACCTATGAATTATTGCGGTTTTGTGACTAATACTGCTGTCAACCATTAAGAAATAGAATATTTATACTAAATTACAATTTTTTTGTTCCAGGTGAGTCACAAGCGCCAAACAGAATTCTGACACTCCAGAATCAATGAAAGAACCGTAAGTACAATATGCGGGTACCGACAAAACCCATTGAAAAAGCTTCTTTCGTGTACTCAGTATATAAACATGTTGAATTCCTCGTATAGTGCAGTGCGGCTTCTAAATGGCGCTAAATATTCCGGGAACGTGACTCGTGGGCCGAACCCAAGGAAATAAATTAAATCTTGGACATCCGAACCTGTCGGGCGTCCCACATATTACACAATGACCGGCTCGGGCTGCGAGCAATATGAAATGTGTGTCGAACAGTTATATATGCCTATTGTTTTCTAATATTTACTTCGTTTAATGCAATAGGGGACAAAAAAAAAATATTGAAAAAATTTCGCGTGTGAATATGTATAATGTAAAAACTTGTTGCTGTTTTTTCCCGTAAATCGTACACGCATCGCTTGCAAAGCGCCGTAAAAGATCTTAAAGAAAAAAGAAATTGGACATGAAATTATTATGTAAGTAAACCAGGAAAACCAAATGGGGTTACAGACTTTATCGCCTGTTCATCTTCTCTTGAAATCTTTGAATTTTACCCTGAAAGTCGAAAAGTACTGAACGAATTTAGAAAATCCATACAGAAAAGAATGAGACTAACACTAGAGAATGTTAAAAAAATACATACTAGAAAATAGAGGTAATGTCGATGGTATTTTTGCATTTTACAATACAATTTTTTTTGTCTGACGGTTCAAATAAACCTTACGATTCTATAAACGCGTGAGGAAAATAATCAGTTTTGATTATCACTATACATTTTACTTTAAAAACGCACAACAGCTGTTTCTGTACACATTATCCCCTTCAGATGTGAGTACCTTAATACTAAACTTGCATAAAGGGTGCTTTTAAGTACTTATACAAATTTTAAAGAGTGAATCTTTGACTAATTCTAAGATAAAAAGTTCATATAAACATTGGCCCACAACGGCTTGGTTCTTAAGATAAATAACCATACCTTTTTTGTGTCACACTGTATGTCATTTTTAACTAGACAGACCTATTCTCCATTCAGTTTTTAAAAAATCAGCGAAAAAATGTGTCTTTTATTGATTGTGTTGTGATGTGACAAACTTAGATAATTTACAAGACTAAGACTAAACTACTTCTACAAATAAGTTAATAACATTTACATTTACAATAACTACTATAATGACCGCCGCCTACTGCAATGCATGTATCAATTCACCTTAACATTGATTGACTAACTCTTTCGAATATACCTGGCGTCTGATTAATAATGACACGCGTTCGAATATTCTGTTCAGATCCTGTTCATTTTGGACTGGAGTTTTGTAAAGTAGTGACTTCAAGTGACCCCACAGAAAATAATCCAAAGAATTCAAATCTGGTGATCTGGGAGGCCAGGCTTGCCGTCTCGCTCTTTCTATCCGACGGTTAGGGTAATTCTCGTCCATAAATTGACGCGCAACCAGACTAAAGTGTGGTGGTGCTCCATCGTGCATCAACCACATCCTGCTTCTGGTTTCTGAATCAACTTCTTCTAAATTTCCAGGAAGCTTGTGCTCCAAAAATCTTCGGTACCCTTGGCCAGTAAGTCTTCGTGGAACGATGCAAGGTCCAATAAGGTGATCACCGATAATTTCAACCCAAATATTTAGAGAAAATTGAACTTGAAAATGATTTTCTATGATAACATTGGGATTATCACCCGACCAACAGAAATTGATTTTTTTTTTACGGGGACATGACCTCGTTTAAAGCGAACTTCCAACAACCGGACAAAACATGCGACAAAGAATTATCGATGCGTTTGCCACAATTGCGCCTGCAATACTCAGAAATGTGGAAATGTACTTTTAAGCGAGAATTCGTAAATGCCTTGATCAAGAAGAAAGACATTTAAAAGATCTTTTAAAATTGCTTTTAATCTTAACACAAATCGATTATTTCCAGAGTCACAGATAAATTACAAACAACTTTTAAGTATTTTAACGTATAGTTTCGTAGTTAGGCTATATATATCCGACCAATAAAAATTTTAATAAAATCTAACAACCTCTTTAAAAAGTGCTATTAAACTTTAGTTTCTACAGCCCGTACACCAATCAGAAGATATTTGAATGGGATGCCATGTTAGATAAAAGCGGATGGCAAAGCCAGTGTAAAAACGTCTTAGAATAATGGTGCAAATAGATATTTGACTCAATTATGATTTAAAACGGTTAATTTAGGACATCAAATTAAATTCTAGAGTTTGCTAAATACATATATTTAAGACCCTGTTTGTGGGCGACAATAAAAAGATATAAATAAAATTATTTGACGCTAAATCTGTGGGCAGGAGAGTGATCGGGCGGACTAACTAGCAAAGTGACCGTCTCATTTTCAAAAAAGTATGCCAACCCGTTATTATTTATCTCTTATAACAGGACGACACCTATGATGAGTACTTTTTTGTCTCGTTTATTATTGCCTTTGATAATCTGCTGAAATTTTTAAGAATATTTTAAAAAGTTGATTAATTTTGGTAATTATTAATAAAGAACCGTCTAGACTAGTAAATTAAAATTAGACCATTGCGCTTTTAATGATGATGACAGTTTAAACATTTGGATACCGCTTATCTAAAAGAACCCAAGTGACTTTTGTAGAATTTAAGAAACATTGATTGGAATACTGCAAATCTAATTTTAGAAATTTTGTAATAACAACTGTTAATTAGAAAAATTACTATGATTTGTGAGTAACACACTTGACGTCAAAAGGTCACTTTGTTGCTTGGTTCCTTAATGAAAAATTAAAAAATCAAAAACCTCGTTTAGTTGTCTATTGGTTCCATATTAAAAAAACACAATCGATCTTAAAAAAGTAAAATAATTTTTTTTTATTAAAACTGTACTGATAATTGAGAAATTATGGTTTTCTCCTGTTTATAAATCAGCTGGAGGTTCAGAATCTTCCAAGTCTTCTTTAATATCAGCTGTTTGTATGTTGGTATTATATAAACATTTACGCTCCTCAGGAACTATAGACATTAGTTATCAGCCGCTTTTTTCTCAGAAGTAAATTTTGACTGAAAGTTTCCGTTTAACGCTTTGTTTGATACCTTTCATTCTTCTATCTATTTGTAGCTCCTTGTAGTCGTCCCGAGCATGTAAGTGTTTGTAGAAAATACTGTATGGCTTTTTCTTCAATATTTTTATTTCCCGGACATTCAGCCAATCAAGTTTTACTCCCGTTTCAAATACTCTCCTATTGCAAATAATCTTTTCAATATTCTTAATAGAGAAACAAAATTCTGTTCTTGTAAGGGTATTTTTAGACATTTTGAGATTGTGATTCGTACATTACACCCAGGGCCGTAGATAAGGGGGGGGGGGTTTAGGGGGTTCAAACCCCCCCCATAACAACGAATGTTCAGTTCTACCTTGTTAACCACCGTAAATTTTAATAATAATTCTAATAAATTGCCAGAGTTTTCTTACCTAAACCCCCCCCATGGGTAACGCCTAGCTACGGCCCTGATTACACCATAAGTGCAAGCCTTGCACATAAACAAAATCCGACACAAAACTCCACCAGAAACCATTTCATTCCGTATAAATATTTTACTGAAGTTAAAAAACCGTCGCTTGGTTCTACTAGCTCTTTGAGCTAGACTTAAAAGCCCCTAATGCAATTTGCGAATTGATGAAATTGGTTAAGCAATCTTTCATCGTGAGTATCTCGAAACGATAAGAAGTAAATTTATTAAATATGGCATCATAGCTCTCAGGTTGTTACATTTGAAAGAAAATTCGTAAGAGTTCTAATAAAACTGTACGTCTGACAACGCCGTTACGGTCACCATTAAATCTGCAATGCTAAAAAAACCCCAGGGTATGTTTAGAAACATTCCGGTAATAAAAGTTCTCTTGTAACATTGACTAACCTGAAATAAACGTAATAAAATGTGAAATTCATCGCAAAAAGCAATGTTATTGTTTTACTGTTAACACAACTGACTCTATAGCGTAAAACCCATACGAGAAAAATCAAATTTGTAATGCCGACTGAACAAATTACAAGGTAATAGTTCCAATCACTTCCAGTGATAGTTGGTTGTTAAGTCCCGTCTAAACTCCAAATATCTTAAAAGTTTAACGTTGCTAAAACTCTATGGACATGCATCGATACCTCTTCTAGGTTTAGTCATGGACTTCATTACATAAAAAGTCTTGTTCACCAAATTCGATTAGAGGGATTCATTGTAGGTGTTGTTGTCTAACGGTGTAGGAATGCACGCAAAAACACCAGGCAATAAATCTGGTTAATTCGGCGTCCAATTGCCATATTTTCCGATTATTCTAAGATGAACCTGTACAAATATCGTACGTAAATAGAAGTAGGCATAATATATTTATTGTACTCTAATAACTAGCATAGTTAGGCACAATAACTTTTAAACTTGAAGAAGTAGTCCATTACAGTGGAGTTGATATGATCAAATAAAACAACGGCAGTCTACCTCCACAATATTGTGGAGGTAGACTGCCGTTGTTTTATTTGACAATAACTTTTAATTCGGAAAACCTTGCTCCTCTGGATTTTTTTACTCGTGAGCATGGTAAGAATGCAGTTCAGTATTAAACTGATCGCTTAAAGATTATTTCTTTTATTTTATCTCGAGTTTCTGCAAACATCAATTTATCGGTAACATTTGCACATGTCTTAGAGAAGAAGAAGTAGAAGAAAACCAACTAATGTCGAAAAAAAAGCTGAACGGACGTGATGGCGCAATCCGGTCAAGACGACCCATAAATGCTTCGCGTGAATCCTATAGTTGACCTTGCGATTATTGCATTCGATCAATCGGAGTTGTATTGATTTTAGGTAAATAGCTTTTGAAATATTGTTAATTAGTATAACATGAAAACTTTTTACTTGGACTGTATGGGGGTGTCCGGAAAATACGTGTACAACGTTTGACGACAGACTCCTGACGTCAAAATAGGTCGATCTAAGCCGACTTAGTTATATCCAAAATTGTCTCGTTTAGCCGGTAAAGGGCGTCAAAAATTTGTAAAAATATTGGTTTTTCTTAAATTACGTGAAAACCTGTTAATCGATTTTAATGATTTGTAGTATGTAGACTAATACTATAAAATGACGTTTTCTAGTAGTATAGTCACCGGCTGTAAATAAGTGGAAGTGATATAATACGTCAATATTTCTCCTGATTTTTTATATCAACGGCGTTATGACAACCCAGATATTTTTGTCGAGCGACTGGATGTATTTGGAAGCTATTTTACCTCTTTAATATTTTTCGTTGAATGATCTGTTTTGCAAGGAAAAAAATGTTTACAATTACCTGCATACACCAATTATTATTAACAGTAATAATAAAATAAAGTACAACAAAGTTGGAAGTATGTATTAAAAATATTGTAAGAAACTAAGTAAAACGAAAACATTACTTAAGCAAATGTGTAAAATGACCGCCATCTTGCTGAATACACTTATTAACACTCCGTAAAAAATGATATTGGACCCTATTTAATGTCTCGGGGTCATTAAAATGGTTGCCTGCATTTAAAACCCGCGTCAATAAATCATGGCGTGTGTTTACCGGAGTCTTGTAAACTTCTGTTATAACAGCGCCCCACAAAAGGAAGTCACACATATTTAACTCCGGAGAACGTGGTGGCCATTTTACTGGTGCATCATTGCCCCTTCCAATCCATCGGTTGGGATATTGATGGTGTAAGTATTGCCGAACGGCAACGGAAAGATGGGGCGGGGCACCATCATGCATATACCACATTTCCCTCCGAAGTAAAAGGGGCAAATTTTCCAGAAGAATTGGTAATGTGTCTTGCAAAAAATTTAAACAAATATTTCCATCTAACCTGTCTGGAATAACAATAGGACCAATAAGGTGGCTAAGTCGGCTTAGATCGACCTATTTTAGTGTCAGGAGTCTGTCGTGAAACGTTGTACACGTATTCTCCTGATATTTTGTTGGAATCTTTTACCCTGCTCGTTGCTGACAGCGCCCAAATTCTCTGCTGACAGCGCCCAAATTCTCAGGTCTTTTATCTGTCTCATGCAAAAATAGCAATAGTGAAAATGATGTGTGAGTTCTCGTCATACCATTGGAACTGCAAGAGGCATACTTTTTCTCTTGCCTTTCATCCACTGTATTAATGACACGCTAGAGCTGACACAGCACACATACCACCATACAACAAAATACATCAAATAGGCTTTTTTTACATTTTCAGAAACTGGTCCGGCTTGTAACTCCACCAGAAATTCTTCATGAATATAACAAAACTTGCCAGCAACTGCAATTGCAATTTTTAGGAAGAGTTTTTTCTAAATAACTTTTAATTGGCTTCTTAGAAAATGATTAAATTTGGTGCGGGAGTCCACTATACAAAGACCTTCAAAAAAGTCGAATACAATTTTGATGTAAAATTATAAGGGGAGCCAATATTTGAGGGTAGCAAAATTTACATGGCATTTCCTATGATCGGTCTGGTGGTGCACCAACCAGTGTATAGAAAACATGCATTAATTTACCTTCAATTAATCACCATCCAGAAAAATTTCTGTTTGTTCACTCACCAATGAAAATGAAAATCGATCAAACGAACTCTCGACCCCACCAGTGGACAATATTTTTTTTAGTATCTGCAAAAACTGCTTTTGAAAATATTCTATGCATTCTAATGTAAAGTAATAATTTAACCAGGAAATGAACCGTTAGATTTTGGATATAATGAAGTGTTTTGTGCTCATAATAATGCAAAAGGCAATTTATTTTTGAATCGATGAATAGTGTGTTCTATTCCGCCATTTATTTTACAATATATAAATACATACTTATCTCCTATTAGAGGAAATTTGAGAGAAAACTTGTTAAAATATGTAGAGGAGCGCCTCGAATTTTGTTGTAAACCTATTCATTTTGGGGCAAAACTTCTTGACTCCCGTTTTAAAAGGAAACATTTAAATGAAGACGAAGTTATGATGGCTATTGATTTTATTTCAGAAATAGCTCGTTTTTATCAAATTTAGATGTAGGGAAAGTCATGGCAAATTTAGTCCATTATTTCACAATTATAATTCAGTTGCCTGGCACGTGTTTTTTATAATTTGATTATATTGCTAGACCATTTCGGCTATTAGTACAGGATGAAATGGATACTGAATATGTCCAGGATGAGGAAGAGCAATATGATACTGTAGTTAAAAAATCATAAAAAAAAAAGTAATCATTTAAAATCTGGCAACAATAATTTGTCTGTAATTAGAATATTGGTAATCTGCCACATCTGTTGGTAAGTGGCGGTATATAGTATGGAGAATCTTTGGCGTAGGGCGTGGCGCTATCGCTATCACACATAGATCATAGATGGCAGGCGCGGGTTATCGGAATGTAATGGAATATAATAATATCACCTGTTTTAAAATCCGTTGGCCGTTGCCACAGCTTCCTTTACTTCCAAGCTATGAAGGACAAAGTCTGGCAACGTTGCAGGTAGACCGATGATTCGCTATTTTTGTTTGTGCTCTTATGCTTCTGCTTGTGAAGTGCATCGACAAGTCTTGACGCATGCGTTGTTTGTTATTTTCCCGAGTTTTAGTTATCAATGTTATCATTATAGGAAAATCTTAAGGTTAGTTCCAATGTTTGTTTAACTTGCAAGATGTTTTTATTTGCGTACGGCAAGGTTTAAAAAAGGGACGATTGGACTACCCCAATATATTTAAAAAATTATTTCAAGGTAAACTAGCTAAAGAAATTTGTGACTTGGCTTGATATATATATGGCATAACGATCCAGAGGGGACGGGTTTAACTAGGGACACTTATGAGGCTATCGAAAAGTAAATTTCTAGATTTTAATAGTCCAAAAAAAGGGCGTGGCACCTAAAAAGAATTTGCATGCGGCGCTTTTTTTAACAAACAAAGATGGTAGAGGGGCCACAACGCCAAAAGTGCCAGGGGCCCCCACATACCTAAAGACGGCCCTTGCTGTAGAATCTCAATCAAATGATTTCTCTGAAGCCGAAGAATCCGACTCGTACATTGACGATGAAACTCTTTTGGATTTGGCCTCGTTCCTGTAGTTTGTATTTGTTGTTGTTTTTACTTTTTCTGTTAACAGAGAGCAAATGGTGTGTTTTTATTTTTTTTACACTCCTGCAAAAAAATAGCATGGAAAATAAAAGTAAAAGGGGTTCCTCATTATGAGATATATTGGAAAATATTTTTTTTAGCATCTGCAAAAATTGCTTTTACTAATATTCTATGCATTGTAATGTAATGCAATTTAACCAGTAAATGAACCATTATGTTTTGGATTTATAATGAAGCGGCTTGTTCTAAATAATGCGAAAGGAGACTTGATTTTAATTTTTGAACGGATAAACAATTCCGCTCTCAAAACTAGTCGGATTGGTTACTTACTGCGTACAAAGTAAGCGCGGAAAGTACCGAGAAATTGAAATCAGAGATTGTGCCAAACAACTTGGAGGACACCTTGTAAGGGTTTAATGTCGCTTTATAATCATTTTTTTTTTTAGTTTCTCTGTATTCTTATCGTATTCTTTTGTGGACCGAGCCGAAGCTTGTTAGTTTTTATCGAGTTACGATGAATTTAGTCAAATTGGACTGCCGGTCAATTTATAAGAAGCTTGGATGACTGCTAAGAGGTTCATTGTTATCGTTAATAAAGTCTGTGCGTTTTAAGAAGTCCGATATCGGATTAAATCAGCAAGGGATGTTATCGCTTTTAAAACAGTAAGTCGGTTAAGTTTCAATATCTTCGCACCTTCGCTATACTTGATCACACCGAACATCCCACTGGTTTACTGTATTCTATTACTGGGCGAAATCAGAGGTTTCAAAACAAAATTATCTTAGAATTACGCGTTGAGCATAAATAATAATTAAATAGATAATTAAATTATTTTGCTATTATTATAGTTAAATCTATATAATAATCGCTATTTTCCAAGAATCAATTAAAATTTGCTCAAGTGCGGGATGGTTAAATATGTTAAAGATTTTGACAGGTATATACTTTTCCGATAATGACATTTTTTTGGGATTATTATAATTAAATCTTCATAATAATTACTATTTTCCAAGAAATAATTCAAATTTGTTGAAGTGCGGGATGGTATGTTCTACTTTATTTTAAATAAGTAGTTGTGCTTTTCACTTTTAGTTTGTTTCTCATTGTGTGTGAATTAAAATCAGTTATTAAGCAAAGTTATGGAAAATGTTCAGCAAGGTGGCACATCGCCTAGAAGGCATTTATCTCCAGGTGAACGCCGTTTGGTATTACAAGTGGAACGTTATTTTACTTTAGAAAAAGATAACTCGGGCCCGTTAGAGTCTGTTTTGGCAGTGCAAAAACGAACGTCTGATGCTTGCGGCATTTCAGAGAAGACCTTAAGAAGACTTCGAAAAAAGAGTGAAGAGGATTTGGACAGACCATATAAAAGGGTTTGACCCCATTCAAAAACCTTGGATTTATCCCAAGGGATAAAACTCTCTATTAGGAATATTGTTTATGATATGTATAAAGCCAAGGAATATGTTACCCTCAAAGCTATTCTTGAAAAGATAAAGCAGAAAAAACTTTGCGATATTGGAACTAACAGTTTGTCCATCATCTTAAAACATATGGGTTTCAAATATAAAAAAACGAACAACAGAAAACTGCTTTGCGAGCTGTCCAATGTTGTTTCGAAAAGATGGCAATTTTTAAGGGATTATTTAAACAACAAAAAATCGGAATTGTCAAGACAAGTTGTTTTTCTTGACGAAACATGGGTATTTGCAAACGGAACTTCAACAAAAACGTCTTGGCAGGATGACTCAAAGCATTGTTATTCAAGTACCCGTGCAAGTCATGGAAAAAGTATATTATATTACATGCTGGTAATGAAGAAGGTTTTGTTTTAAATGCCAGTTTTATATTTTTATCAACATAAAAAACTGATGATTATCACGGCAATATGGATGCTGAAATTTTTGAGCATTGGTTCGAGGAAAAACTTTTAAAAAGTTTAGAAAAACCTTCCTTAATTGTTTTAGACAATGCCTCTTACCATACGAGACTCGAAGAGAAATTCCCTACAAGCAGCTGGAAAAAGGAAGAAATAAAAGAGTGGTTGTCAAAGAAAAACATAAACCATGAAAATTTATATTTAAAAAGTGAACTTTTAAGCAAGTGTAAAGAGCAGTCATTTAAAAAAAAGTATGTTGTTGACGAATTAGCCCTCAAATATGGACATCAAGTTTTGAGATTGCCGCCCTACCATTGTCATTACAACGCAATTGAATTGGTATGGGGTATTAGCAAGAACTATTATGACAAACATGCCTGTAAAAATATCGGTAAGCCTAGCGTTATAAAGTGATGGGAGGAGGCGCTTAGCCAAGCGGGCAAAGAAGAATGGCGGAAATGCATTGAACACACAGAAAAAATTATTTTTGAATCTTATTAGACAGAACAGGTTATAGACGAAGTAAGACCGTTAATTATTACGAATGATGATGATGATGACGATGATGTTGATTCTGATGAGTCTGAAAGCATGGGTGAAATTTCAAATGCAGAGGAAGACTACTTTTAGTAGTACCTATCTACAAGTAGGTACGTTCTGTCGCAAGACTACAAAATCGGTTCTTTTTAGAACCAAAACTTTATAAAAAAGAATTCGTAAAACTAATTTGTCTGAATACTACAAAAGCTAAAAAATTATTATTTTTCTTTACGTAAACTAATTTTTTATTTACTTTAAATTATTTTATTTAGAAAATGTAATTCATCAACATCCAAAATTACCTTCAATATAATTTATTGTTTGAGAGCCACCGACATAATGCTCAAGAGATTTTATGGCTTAGCGGACTTCTTAAAACGCACAGACTTTAAGCAACAATCACGGACAAAAAAGGAATGTGTTGTTTTTTTTTTACCTGTGTAGTTTTTTTTGCTTTTATGTTTTTTTTGTATTTTTAGCAATAGGAACCCCGATAAAATTAGGTATTTCAATTTTCGAAAATGTCCCAGAAGTATTTTCGCCGTTCTGTTTCATATAAATAATTTTTCATTAGAATGAAATCAATATAAAAGTCCAGTCTACTTAATGACTCAAGCAGTTCAATCTAATTACGAAATACGGACGTAATCATAAAATGGCTCGCCTGCTTCTTGCAGCTCGCATCCATCAAATTCCTGTACATCCGTTCTATAATAAGATTGGTACTTATTGTTTTGCAGCGGTCCTATCCTTACGGTAGTCGCATTTTTTTCTCTAGTATTCGTTTCCCGGTACCGACCTGTATACGGTTATTCTCATTTTCATTTTTGGAATTGAAATAATCAATTTCTTAAAAGTTCACGCATGTACTTTCTTAAGACCGGTATTTTCTAATGTTTTTCTTAAAACAGAAACTAAAAATTCTTTGACTTCCCCGTCTTTTTTGAACAATTTTCACTAAAAAAATCAAAAGTTTTCTACTAATATTACAGATATATCAGTTTTTCTGTCACGAAAACTGCCGAAAAATCACGCCCTTCAGGCGTTTAAAATATTACCCATTTCGAATAGTGACCTATGATTTAAACATGTGTTTGTATTTGGGAAAGCTGAAATTTGAGATTGACGTCAAGATCACCCGAGATGTCATAAAATTCGGGTTTTAATTTAATTTTAGTGTTAATACATATTACATAGTGTTGGACTTATAAGTGTATTTAAAAATTTAACATGCAAAAGTCATTGTAATATTTTTGGATGGAAAATGAGTCCGTTAAAAATTAAAAACTTTAAACCAACTCGGGCGATGTTATTTAATATTTTCTAATGTTTTTGACCGGCTTTAGATGTCCCAATAAATTATGTTCGACTGGAACAACACTTATATTATTACCATTCAAGGACTATGAACAAGCGTTTGTATTTAAACTGTTTTCAACTCTTTAAATACATGCTGTAAGCGAGGGTATCAAATCAATATAATATGAAAGACTGAACCTTGCAAAAACAAATAAGGAAAAATTGCTTCACAACATTCTCCTACTAAAGATAAATCTCTAACATAGTATCACGAATTTCTGAATCGATCCTTTCAACAATTTATAAAAACACTATACATATCGACATTAATACAATCGTGCCGTGTGTTTGGGGTATTCCAAGTACTCCCCAAGGACGTGCTTCAAGGCGCGGCACAGAGAATGCCCTTAAAGAATGAAAGAAAGTCCTTTTATAGGCAAACGAAGAAAAAAACAACGCCAAGAAATATGAAACGGGTTTGTTGTTAAGTAAACTGAAATCGAAATTTAAATTTCACTTTATAGACCTAGCCCATAAATAGTCAGTATTTGTATCGCCCTATATTCGATACTTGAACATACACACTACCAAACTTATATGGAATCACTCAGGATTTGTGACTAAAATATTTTGTAGGGAAAAAACTTGGTACGCTTGTCGAAGATAAAGGTTTTTGCTGTAAAAATAAACATGATAACAAAAAATAAACGACTGCATATTATAATAATCTTTTAAATTTTGTATTCAGTAGTAAAATCACTTTAATCCGATAATTTTGTTTCGGTCCAAAGAAGATAATAATGCCTTATGTTGGACTAACAGATGTGCAGAGAGGAAAAATTGTTGCTCTCGTTGAACAAGGAATGCCCCAAAGAGACGTAGCAGAGGTGGTAGGCGTTACCCAGGGTCTTGTATCAAAAACGTATGCAAGGTATCTGGAATTAGGAACTCTCAAGAATAGGCCTAGACAAAGAAAGAAGGATTAGAGCTCGTCGGGACAATCCAGGAAATATCGGACAGCTCATTCAAGCAGCGTTAGGAGAATGGGAAAACATACCACAAGAAAATGTTGCCAATTTAATCAGAAGCGTGCCAGCGCGAATTGAAGCTTGCATAAGGGCTAGAGGTGGCAATACGGATTATTAAAATTAATAATTTTATATTTTTTATCGTTTTTTACTGATTAATTTTACTATTATTAATTTTCAGAAACCTACAAAAAAACACTTCATGTTTCTTTTGTCAATTATAATTAATTCTTTAATTCGTATGTGAAAATTTTTTGATTAAAATATTGGGTAAAGATTGACTTTTATTTCTAAATAAATAATTTTCATATATTCCATACATAATAAAAAATATTAGGTGATTCCATATAAGTTTGGTTGTGTGTATTTAAAACTCAAAATTAGCATATTTTTACACCCTATAGTCCTAATAAACGAAAAGAAGTTATAAATAGAATATGAATAATTGCGAAATTAATTTTATGTAATGCTATAATAGAAGTTTTAGCAATTGCATGAGCTGATTACCTAACTATAGTTTAACTAATAAATAACAATGGGTGGTACTATTTTACATAATATAATTACAAAAACAAGATATAATATAGAGTCTTACAAACAAAGCATTTTCAAAAATCGAATAATTCTTTGTCGTTATAGCTTAATCATAGTCCAATTCGGAAGATGAACTTTTATTAACACCGTTTATATATTTCTTTAGTTATTATATCTTCCTACCACATTTTGGCTTCTTCTTCTATCACATGATCGATACACTTTTCCGCACTAATTTTACCTATAGCCTCATTAAAGAGTTTTTTAAATCCACCATTTTATGAGTTGTGTTTTTTTCTGGCGACATCTGTCTTTATTTGAGCCCATATAAGTTCGATCGGGTTTAATTCGCAGTGGTAAGGAGGGAGTCTGAACACAGATATTCCTCGTTACTTTGCCATTTCATCGACTACATATTTTTTGAATGCATTTTTATGTAAATTGGCTAGTACCAATAGTTCTTTTTTTAAGGAATCTAATGGAAATTCTACTTGTCTGAAACTTAGCCATTGTTATTTCACTTTTACGCCTTGCACTTGTCGGTAATTTTTCCGTCAGCCTAGAGTGATAACTTGTATTATCCAATACAAGTCTTGTATCTTGAGAACTTCCAATATGGGTTATGATAAGTCGATGTCCTTTTCCAGATGGCGGTCTTTATCCTGTGTACAATCCTTCCAAGAAAGCTTAAGCCTTGCTCTTTTAATATTTTCATCCTGCCAAAATTTAGTCACAGTGTGGCCTTCATTTTGCCATGTTTCGTCTAGGTAAAATATTTTTTTGTTTTCTTCTCTGGCTTTTCGGATGCTTCTTAAGTAGTTTCTTCTCCAACAGACGATATCGCTTCGATTGCTTATTATGTTTTTGCCACAGAAAATCCATTTTTTTTTAAATAATTTCTAAAGCGTATTTCTACACATAAATGGGTAGTCCCGGTCTTCTCGGATTGAGGACACAGTTTTGTTCAGCGTAAAAGTTTTTTTTTAAGAAACTATGAACTTTTCGCCTTATTCTCTGCATTAAAACGCCATCCAGCTCAAGTTTTAGTCGTCCTGGAGAAGGTTTTGAAGGTTTGACGCCAACACTTTTTTCTTCTTTTAGAAGTTCATATATTGTTGTTTTCCCAACGTTAAGCATATCTGCTGTAAATTGCACTGCATTGTCAACACTCAAATTCGCATTCTTCCTTTTAATTTAATCGTAACAGTTAAGAATTTTTTCTTTCATTTACTGTACATGGATCGACTCTAGGGCGTTTAGGCAATTGTTGAAAATTCGTCATATTTAATTAAGAAAATACTGACACTTCACACTTTGACTAGTTTCACTGAGAAACAAATTCTAATTGAGACACACATAAGGGCATAATAACCACATAATTAGCAAACAGGTAGCCAGGTTTAGGTACAAAAAAAAAGGAATAAAATTATTAGAAACGAAATAAGTACCTAGACTCTATTTAGTTTTGATAAAATGGCTTTCTAAATTTCCAGGTAAATGGTACGGCTGTACATAATTTTAAGCTTAAAAAATTTAATATTAAAATATAAATTTGAAGACAAAACTTGAATTTATTGTCGATACTTGTACTAATTCTGCACAAATTTAAAAATTCAGGCGCGCCCATGGAGAAGACGGTTTTGATTGATTTATTCCTTCGAATCATTTAAGATAGACTATAACCTGAACTAACCTAAATATTTAATTTTGTGGCATTCTTTTTGGATAATATACATTTTTAAATTGGCTATTAACATTAACATGATATTAATTTCATAATATTATTATAAATTAATAAATATTACGAATATAAATGACAGGTACCGCACAGCAGGAGAAATCTTGATGTGCGTTGTATTCTATTCAAGCAAGTAACATTTTTAAGCTCAATTTTGTGCATTTGTATAAGAAAATGAGTTTTTTTGAACCCATACCCGCCACTGGGATCAGGAGACGTGCATTATACGTTGTCCCAACATAAAACAGCCGGTCTCATTTATATAGGTTATAAAATCATTGATTGCGGTACCCTACAGCCTGCCACGGGGTGCTAATTAAGAGACTGCTACTTTATATCTATTTCAAAATGATACCCGCGAGCTTTCGGGGGTACGCTCGTTACTTTATCGATATAAAACGAACAGCGGTAGGCCGAGGAGGTACTTCGGGTACTTGAAAACGCATTAGTATAGCGAATTAAATTTATTATATGGATGGGGTTTATGGGAGCGCGGCGTGGTTTCGATGGCATATGCGGTACGGGTACTTATTTTGTGTCGTTAAAAGATATTGTTGGTTTTAGGGTTTTGTCCGTTCGGAAGATAATATCTCAAAAACTGGTGAACTAATTTGCTGGAGTAACTATACTCTATTGCTTAATGCGAGAGAGTAAGTAAAAGGTTGCATTTCAGGTAAATTTTAATGATAGTTTTCAAAAATTCCGTATTTCAGACCTACACACCCCGTAGGACAAAAAATACGCCCAAAATAAAGATTCTGCTTTATCACGAATTTATAAATTCTATTTTATATGAGTTAAGTATATTTTTTTACAATAAATAAGGAATAGAAGAAAATTACGTAATTTTTAAAATGTTTTATTTTGTCGTAAGGAAGTTTATAACAGGTAGTAACGGGTTGTGTTTGATACCAAATTGAGGTTTAATGAGCATGGTATTAGGTTGTTCAGAAGGACATTATTTGGTATTTAAAAATCTTTAGGCCCGTTTTGTACCGTTTGCCTAAACATTGATTAAAACGTTTCGGAATATCTGGCATGCCGTCTGTTAAACAACGATTAAAGGCAGCTAATCATAAGTTAAACTAAACATGGGTTCTGTGATGTTTAGTTCATCGATTAGTAAAAAAAACCTGTGATTAACCTCGAAAGTTTATTGTGTGTTTTTAGCTTTGACTTATTGATTTTATTTTATTATTTTTTTGGGGCCTAAAATGGATTTTGTTGAAGATGCATATATGTATCTTTATAAACGACGATCTGGATATTCTTGATTTCGGATTTCCGCGCAAGATTCAGGTACAATAGAAAAAATAATTTTGACGAGTTTGATAATATAACATTCTTTAGGCGATTTCGCCCCACTAAAATCACTTTTACATTTAATTAATCTCGGAAGAAAACTTGGAATTTGGTAATGATGAACCAGCGTTTATTTTCTGTAGTAATATATTAAGGGATAGGGAAATTATCGAAAATCATTCCGAAGATTTTTTGCCGTGGAAATCGCTCGAGAGCTTGCCCGAGAGCGATTTCCTAATGGCAAAAAATCTGAGAATGATTTTCTGATTATTTCCCTATCCCGAAATGTATTTTGAAGATTATTTACCAAATAAAAAACTAACGATTTCTGACGGGTGAGATTTTCACTTTTGACAAGGGTGATTTTCACCGGAGAGCGGGAGATTATCGCTGGATTTCTGACGGGTGATATTTTCACTTTTGACAAGGGTGATTTTCACCGGAGAGCGGGAGATTATCGCTGAATAATCAGGTGAAAATCAACCCGCTTTTATAATGGATGAGGTAAATAATCAGGAACAATAGTGTAGCGCCCATTGCTATTCTGTTCCAAATTAAATTTCTTTAATTAACCAATATACTGCCAGTTTTTTTTAACTTTGTTGAAAAATTATTGTTTTAAAATAAATTCACCTATCTGAAATTGGCAAACAACCTAAAATTTAAAAAAACTGAACTGTTGCGAAGTGTATGGTCCGGTTAACTAAAGGGACTCTTAATTTTGGTGATGCAACTCATGTACAAACAATTATAGATTAGAAACAAATCGGCCCTTTTATGCGAAGACAATTTTATTGACGAATTTTGAGACATTTATATTTTCTATTATACTATATTATATTATCACATTATATCATACCACTCGTGCCTAAATAAGCAATGCTCGAACAAAAATAAATATTTACAGTAATAAAAGTAGTAATATACTTTAAATCTAGAGAATAACTCTTGGAGCTGAGCATATTCTTCTTGCCTTCATTTTATTATGGTCTAATAATTTAGATGCTTTGTTATAAGGTTATGAAAAAGAGACAAATTGTACAAAATTATAATTGTGTCAGATTTAAATATGACCTTTAAAAGTATGGAGCATGGAATAGTTATTTATGATATAAGTGTTAAAAGTACATTTTTAAGAAACTTTAACACAAATATCATACAATATTTTTTCTAGAAACGGCAATAAAAAGCATACAATAATTGAAAATTAAATGTTTACAATCTCTTACATCCAGGTAGTATCTAATAGCATCGTATATTTATATTCAATTAGTTCACATTTGTCAATAAAACCTAGCAACCATCATTGTTGGCTGATTTGTTTACAGAAAAATAGAAAATTTGAAAGGTCCTGTCAGTTTTGCCAAAAATGCAAGAAATACGAGAAATCGATCCACTTAAAGACATAGAAGAAGCTGCTAACAGAGCTACCTTGGATTTACTGCCACGAAAATCAAGAATTCAATATGAGATTTTTCATAATAAATTTTTAAAATGGTGTGAAAACAAAGGCGTTCCTGGAAAGTAGTCCGAAAACATATTCCTGGCCTATTTTGAGGAAAAGGCAAAGGCATGGAAGTCATCTTCCCTTTGGTCCCATTATTCAATGATCACCGCTATGCTACGTGTAAATAACGAGGTAGATATCAGCAAACATTTTAAATTGATTGCCTACTTAAAGCGTCAAGGAGGGTTACCAGGCCAAAAAATCAAAAAATTTTACTAGAGACCAAATTGAACAGTTTCTGAAGTGCGCACCGGATAATGAGTATCTTCTGATGAAAGTAGCTACGATTGTAGGAGTATTTGGTGCCTGCCGCAGGGAGTAGCTTTGTCAGTTGACTCTTGACGACGTAGAAGATATGGAGACTTCATGAGTTATTAAAATATCCGATACCAAAACCAAGATACCCCGAAATTTCACTATCGTTGAAAAATTTTATTTGGATTTTTATCGAAAATATACTGATCCTCGTCCAGCAGATATCGTACATCAGCGGCTCTTCTTAAAATATGTAAAAGGTAAACGTACCAGAAATCCGGTCGGATTAATACGTTCGGAAAATTTCCTGCTGCTATAGCAAGATTTCTGCAACTTCCAAATTCAACACTCTATACAGGGCATTGTCCTCGCCGTTCCTCTGCGAGCTTACTTGCCGATACTGAAGCAAATTTGACGACAATTAAGCGGCATGGGGATGAAAATCCTCAACCGTTGCGGAAGGGTACATCGTGGACTCCTTGGAAAATAAAAATTCTATTGCTCGAAAATTGCTTACAGTACAAACGACATCAGCCGATGATGCTTCAACATCAACTGAACATGCTGCTGTTTCTGTTCAATCAACCGCCAAGAACAGCAGAACTGAGGAAAGAATTCATTTTTCAATTTTTGCAAATTGTACTATTAATATATATGTAAATAAATAAAATAGAAATGTTTTTTGACGTTTTGTTGAAAAAATTGACATTTTACTTTTAACACTAGTGCCTTAAAGTAGGGATTGTAAGGCACTAGTGCCTTAAAGTAACATTTTTAAGGCTAGTAGACAGTGTTAAAAGTTCCATTTTTAACACGTTTGCAGAAAAAATATTTATATTTATATATATATTAACTAATCTTCTTGCCAGTTTTACCCAAGGGGTGTTCTTCTAAACTCTTGACTGCCCCGTAATAACACTGCATTTTTTCAAAGAAGTTTTTCTTACAATTATTTGGGCACTGATTTGAGAAAGGGTTGTGTGACACATTTTAACGAATAAGGATTAAAAAATGAAATCAGTCGATATGAAACACAAAATTACATTATTTAAATTATTTATTTGTATTGTTTAATTTTTGTGCTAGGTTCTTACAATCTAGGGCTTGCTAGTTAAATGTGGCGTTATTATTATTTTTTTTTTGCATTACTTATCTTCTATGGGTTAAGCAAATCCTGCAATATTATATTTTATATAGTCAGACTTATAATAATCTCGACAACACTTTATTAGATCACAGTGACTTATTTTTAAGTTCAAAGTTAACTTCTTTAGCTTTACCAAAATCAAACAACTAAATAAAAAATAAAATCCAAGTGTTTGTCCTTGAAAAAAG
The DNA here is from genome assembly GCA_963920685.1 of Polydrusus tereticollis. Lineage (NCBI taxonomy): Eukaryota > Metazoa > Arthropoda > Insecta > Coleoptera > Curculionidae > Polydrusus > Polydrusus tereticollis. Next base: position 2,956,423 of record OY987332.1, on the reverse strand, counting down.
TATTTTGGAAAATAATACAAGATACAACATGGTTGAAATGATAATTAAAAAGCAACAGTTACCTTTTAATTTTTCCAACTCCAGCACACGATCCTCAGCGCAGCAACAGATTTTTGTACCACCGGGAAATCGCCGATACCGCTCGACAGGAACTACCGGCAATCAATGGAAAATTTATCGACAATGTCAGTTCGCTTATACGTCTTTTTCCTCGACACCGACACTAACTGCTACTCGATACTACCATTAGATGCAACGCCTCACTGCCCTTGTCCTTGAGACTCTTAAGCAGTACTCAGAAAGGGGTAGGTACTAAGAAGGTATAGGTCTGTACGCGAAAACCGCCACAACAGGAATGCTATCCGCGAAGTCGGTACTGCTTCTTTTCGTTGGTACTTCTTGCAGGTTGTGTGCTCTTCGCGGAAGAGTCGCCTGGTGGGGATACTGCCTTTACGGTACGACGTATTGGCGATCTTTGGTACTGTATAAGTACGACAGGTGGACGACGCTAGCAGGAGTGTCGCGCGACGCCGATGAAAAGTTGCGTAAGGTACGATTGCACTGTCAAGGGCGGGTGGTACGCTAGGACAAGGTTGAGACGGTACATTGACTTTTGTATGCATCGGTATTATGCAACTCGATATCAGTTGTTTTGGTATTGCAGTCAGTTCTTTAAAGTATTGAGTGCATTGTATTGATATGTCAAGGGTGGTATCGTAACTTGTATGTGTTCTATATTTGACTTGTTGGTACTTTGACGTAGTATGTAGTTGTCTATACCGGGCGGTGTACCGCCAGACTGCATGACCATAGAAAATCCATGTACATTTTGCTACACTCAAATTTTGGCCCTCTATTAATTTTACATCAAATTCAAAATTTCTTTATTTTAAATTTTGCCTTTACAATACATGTTCACCAAGGTACTACAAAGGCATGAAATTAAATGTTGTCACATTTTCTTATAAATGCTAATATAATCCTGCAAGCTGTTTAGTTTTATTTTTAAAATCTTTAAAATTTTGACATGTTTTACATTATCTGGTAACTTATTAATCATTTTTTTCTACCAACGTGTTAAATATGGAACTTTTAACACTGTCTACTAGCCTTAAAAATGTTACTTTAAGGCACTAGTGTTAAAAGTAAAATGTCAAGTTTTTAAAAAAACGTCAAAAAACATTTCTATTTTATTTATTTACACTTATATTAATAGTACAATTTGATAAATGAATTCCTTCCTTAGTTCTGCTGTTCTTCGCGTTTGAGGAGGATTGAACAGAAACAGCAGAATGTCCAGTTGATGGTGAAGCATCATCGGCTGATGTCGTTTGTACTGTAAGCAATTTTCGAGCAATAGAATTTTTATTTTCCAAGGAATCCACGATGTACCCTTCCGCAACGGTTGAGGATTTCCATCCCCCATGCCGCTTAATTGTCGTCAAATTTGCTCCAGCATCGGCAAGTAAGCTCGCCGAGGAACGCCGAAAGCAATGCCCCGTATAGAGTGTTGAAAGTTGTTGAATTTGGAAGTTGTAGAAATCTTGTTATAGCAGCAGGAAATTTTCCGAACGTATTAATTCTTACCGGATTTCTGGTACATTTACCTTTTACATATTTTAAGAAGAGCCGCCGATGTACGACATCTGCTGGACGAAGATCAGTATATTTTTGATAAAAATCCAAATAAAATTTTTCAACGATAGTGAGATTTCGTGGTACCTTGGTTTTGGTATCTGATATTTTAATAACTAATGAAGTCTCCATATCTTCCACGTTGTCAAGAGTCAACTGACAAAGCTCCTCCCTACGGTAGGCACCAAATACTTCTACAATCGTAGCTACTTTCATTAGAAGGTACTCATCATTCGGTGCGCACTTCAGAAACTGTTCAATTTGGTCTCTAGTAAAAATTTTTGATTTTTTGGCCTGGTAACCCTCTCCTTGACGCTTCAAATAGGCAATCAATTTAAAATGTTTGCTGATATCTACTATCATACCTTTACATTTTCCTCAAAATACGCCAAGAATATGTTTTCGGAATACTTTCCAGAAACGCCTTTGTTTTCACATAATTTTTTACCTTTATTATGAGCAATCTCATACTGAATTCTTGATTTTCGTGGCAGTAAATCCAAGGTAGCTCTGTTAGCAGCTTCTTCTATGTCTTTAAGTGGATCGATTTCTTGTATTTCTTGCGATACTGACAGGACCTTTCAAATTTTGAATTTTTCTGTAAACAAATCAGCCAACTATGATGGTTGCTAGGTTTTATTGACAAATGTAAACAAATTTAATATAAATATACGATGCTATTAGAATCTACCTGGATGTAAGAGATTCTAGACATTTAATTTTCAATTATTGTATGCTTTTTATTGCAGTTTGTAAAAAAAATATTGTATGATATTTGTGTTAAAAGTATTTTTAAGGCACTCTTGTGGTTTGCAGAACTCACTAAAAACTAAAACTTGGCAAAAATAGTTTTAAAAAAAATGCAGGAGTTTAACTATTTATTTTTTAAAATTAATGAAAAATAAAGTTTTGTATAAGGTAACGCCGGGTAACATTGACAGGGGGTAAACATTGACACATTTTCAAATATCCCGCACAGCACTGGTACGTTATAAAAGAATGCATGTTTTGCGATGTTACAATTTAATATATAGTGTCGTCCTCTTGTGAGAATACAGAAATTGTGCAACAGTCAATTCCTAAATTTTTGCTGGACATTTAAACATTGCCTAAGTGTGGTTATAGTATTTACGCCGAGAAGAATCTTTGTTTTTCTAAGCCATCCTGGTGTAATACAATATTTTTTGTAGAAGGTAGGTTGTTTTAAATTGCTTTTCATGAATTCTTGGGTTCTTGTAAAATTTACTGTTGAAAAACAGAGGTCGACTGACGTCTATCATTACATTGGAAAAATAAAATAATTTGTTTCCAAGAATCGGGAAGTAACAGTGGCATTTTTGAGACGGAAAGAAAAGTATTTCGTTTATCCAAATGTTCCTGACGAGGCCACAGTTTTGCTCAAAGACATAGTGAGGATTTTGCCACAACCTACCATTCGTCGAGGAATGCACATATTTACCACAAACTTTGCTTCTGGTAATGGCAAAGCTACGATTATTTTGTAGTTTTGATTTATGTTTTTTATTCTGTCATTTCTATTTTTAACAATATAACCCACATTTCTGTTCAAATAAAAAAAAAACAGTGTTTAATTAACTTATTTTATGTCAATGATACCGCACCATTAGCAAATATAGTTTTATAAAGCAGTTTATAAGGGGTGTCAATCTTACCAACATAGGAGGGTAACATTGACATTTGCATAGTTTTTAAAAATAATTTTTAAGATCCAAGGTTTCAAGCTAAACACGAAATTGCTACTCACTATGAGCTACCAACATAGTAACTTAATTACACCCAGGTTTTCAAATTTCTGATATTAATATTAATAAAGCAAAAAAAATAATTCTAAAGATATGTCAATTTTACCCGGCGTTACCTTACACCACAGGCGTTACTAGACTATAATGCCCATTATAGTCTACTTAACGCTCTTGGTACATAAGTAACTATAATACACATATAAAGCACTTTGAGGTCCCTTACCTTTCCGTCAGACCCGGAGCCTTGCTGAGGAGCCGTAAACGGCGAAACGCGTCCAAGGATTGGATCTGACGGAAAGGATAAGGGACAACTCTATACACGAACTTATTTTAGGTTTGTGTTTTTTAATACACATATAAGATGGTCGTTTTCCGTCATAGTTAGTCTGTGAATAGGATAATAAATGTCCATGTTTCTAGTATTGTAAGTTATATTGCTATTATTTCTTAAAAATTAGTCCTTATTCCTTAACTTAACACGAGGCAGGAATGCCATACATATTATTTTGTCTGATTAAGATTTTTTTTTGTGTACTATTTCCGTCCCACAAGTATTGCAATGGGGGAAGTACATATTTTCTGGGCATTTTGAAATAGTAAATACCTTGTTCAATTTTAACAGTAAAACACATATAATCTCTCCTTATTTTGGACGATAGATGTTATACAGTTAAAATATCACTTAGTATAAACAATGATACAAAAATATTTTTTTCTCATGTTAAAAACAAGCTGAACAAAACATTAAAACAGGTACTTACTTTAACTTATCTTCGCTGTACTTAAGGCATTCACTAAAACACAATATGCTCAAAATTTTCATCGAATAAATTACGCAGAAAAAAATATTTCTTAACAATACGTAACGCACTCAGGCAGCCGAACAAGCACTGACTCGACGACAGCGTCGATAAGTAGTTATTTCCAGTATAAAGTATAGGGCTATCTCTTTTATATAGCGAGGTAAGGAATGTGTGGCGTTTCTCCCACTTTTACCCTATGCGAAAAAAAATAAATTGATGACCAAACTGCCGCAAAAATGTAGAATCATTCACATTGTCAAAACAGTACCATAATGGTGCAATTTTCTGTAGTAATATATTAAGGGATAGGGAAATTATCGAAAATCATTCCGAAGATTTTTTGCCGTGGAAATCGCTCGAGGGCTTGCCCGAGAGCGATTTCCTAATGGCAAAAAATCTGAGAATGATTTTCTGATTATTTCCCAATCCCGAAATGTATTTTGAAGATTATTTACCAAATAAAAAACTAACGATTTCTGACGGGTGAGATTTTCACTTTTGACAAGGGTGATTTTCACCGGAGAGCGGGAGATTATCGCTGAATAATCAGGTGAAAATCAACCCGCTTTTATAATGGATGAGGTAAATAATCTAAATAATTAATTTTTAATTTTACCTCAACAGCGGCAATCGTTCAAATCTTCAATTATTAACTTCCAGCATTTTCTCTGTGCGGATTTCATTCTAAAGATGTGTAACCAATACTTTTAGAGATACAACCGCTAGATGGATCACCCTGTATAGTATGACAATGTTTTCGACTGATTTACAATTAAATATGTAATGTCTTGGGCATACCTCCTTAGCAAAAATAAGGCATAACTTTCTATCCTATGATCGTAATGCCAAGCATTTTAATGGATGGTAAATTAGATTCATTAGATTACATAAAACGCTTATATAAAATCGACAATTCATCAAGTATTCATCGGATGCTTGTTCACTTTTCGCTTCTGCAGAGATGATTATACCTCACCTCGACTTATTTATTGACTGCATCATTTTTTCCGGCCTCCGGCTATTATATTAGTTGCATGGCATACGGTTTTATGTCGAACCAGGACTTCCAGGGCTTATTTAACATTTTCTGTTCGTCTAAGATTAACATAACTTAATTAATTTAACAATCTCACAGAAAATAAACGTCTAGAAGAACTTATTACCCCAATTCCCATCAACAACTCGCTAGCGCACTTTTTAATGGAAATGTGATATGTAGATACACATGATATGCACATTCTGGGTTAAGCAACATTGTTGAATGTGCGAAAGTTTAAAATGCTTTTTGAATATGTAAATTTTTAAGTTGTGAACAGAATCACTGGCCTTCTAGAATATACAACAATCTGGGCGATGCACATAGGTCGATTTAAAGGATTTAGGCGGCCAAAATTATTTTATGGTCTATATTGGTTCTAAACTTAATAAATAATAAAAATAACTTATTTTTTGTAATGTACAGTCAAGTGTATTATATTAAATAAAAAATTACCCTCAAATAACATGCAGTTTACAACTTGTTGAGTATTACTAGACACTAAAATTTAAAAAAATATGTACATACAATATTAGGTATTATCTATAATATTGTAGTAACCAGCTCTTGGTGAAGTAAGGATATTTCGAAGAAAGAAATATTTATTTAATCATCATTAAGATACATATTATCTTCTCGCTTTCCGAAGAATATTTATTGGTTTCTTTATTTGCTTCAGCAGGCATTAACAGTTCAATAGTTTCAGGTAAAAATGACTTAATTTTCGATTTTTTTATGCGCCTCATACTGCTTATAAGTGGATCTGAACTCAAAAGCAATCTATTATAAATATCCAGGTTGCATTGTTCCCTTGAAAACTTTCGTGCAAAGTTTTGGCGGTACGATCGAAAATGCTTGTTTCGGGCTTCTGCAGCCTCTTCTGATAACTGCCCTATAAATAATAAAGCATTTTTAATAATGGTTGCACCATGAATTATAATTATAATTATAAATATTAATGTAATTTCACTTGTGCAGCGTGAACTATTACTTCTTCATCTACAGTGGAGCGAACTTCTTCGGTCTTTCTCCTCTTACTTCTCTCGCTTGATTCCCCAAATGACTTGCATGGTCGCCCTTGTCGATTGTGCATTACTATGGGAATCTCGAAGGTTCCATCTAACCAAGAATCATTGTTTTTTAAGAATACGTCCTCATTTTTATGGGCTTTTGACTATCTTTGTTTCATATTGGCTTTAAAATATGAAAATTTATGCTTTAGCCTTTTCTTGTTTTCTTCTGTATCTCCATAAGACGACAACAGATGATTTTCTAAATACTTCAATTTTTCATTTAAAGTTGTCAAATTTTGCAGTTGCATCTGCTCAAACAGATATCTACGGGTCACTACTCTTACGCCCGAAGTGCTCGATGAACCTATAACTAACAAAAAACGATTTCACTATACTAAAAACAAAAGTTGCCTTTTTGAAACTTTGAACCAAAAAGCTTCCAAGTCCTCTATTCTGGTAATATGCGGGATTCTGCGGATAACTTTTTTAACGTTAATAAGGTAGGGGTGTAAAGTACCGAATCCAAAAGAAATTATTACAGGGACGAACAGGGAAATATTACAAAATAGCTTTTAAAAACTAAAATCTCTATAAAATACCTCTACGAAATACGTTGTTTTTGAAAGCATCAAACTTTATCAGAAAAATTATAAATAACTTTAAAATATATTGTACTCTATTGATTCTTACCTGAGTTACTGGAATCCATCACATTTATTTTGATAACTAACTTAGAAAAAAATATATTCACGTTGAAAGAGTTGCTTACACTGAGAGCGACAAGAACAGACGCGTACACCATAAGCGACGATTGAATCTCTACTAAGTAAGTGGCAGTTCCGGCGCCACTATAAGGGGTGGGAGGGGTTGGATATTGTTCCTGGAACTGTCTTATTTCTCAAGAAATAGTTTGTTTTATCTATAGATATATTTTCGGAAACCGACTTTTGGCCGCCTAAATCCTTCAAATCGACCTATGTGCGATGTTTATTCGTTTACATAGGGGTTCTTTTACACAGAGGACAAACTTTTTCTTGTGCGTATTAAATCTCTTAATTGATTTTTTGTTAATTGTGGCAATGCCTCTGTTTCATCAAGTGAAATGTATTCCAGATAAGATATTTTCCGAAAAAAAATAGAAAACCCTTGTAAATTTTGAGGTGGCTAAATAATGGCTACCCTCTACATTTTAGAGAAAAATTGTATTAATAATATAAGAGGCTGATATAATAAACTCATGCATGTGCCAAGTTTAAATAAATTTTAATAAGTCAATCCTAACTTATTCAATTAAATGTGATGACAAAAATTACGACATTTGGTTTGCGCAGAACTGTCTTAGTTCAAATACCGATATGTCTCGATGAGTCATGATGTTGTGAAGGGAAGAAACGTAAAGGTTCTAGGCTTGACTCTCGACGATACACTAAGCTGAACTTTACACGTTGCGTCGCTGAGAAGTAGACTATCATCTGCTATCTTTGTAGTTGAAAGATTGAAATTATTTTTCAATAATTGGGCTATTCTGAACATACTGGGTGAGTCGGGAGGAATGGGCCTAACTCTAAGGGTGTAATCTATGCATCAAAATAATAAGAAAAAACTGAAATGTTGTTATCCAATATTCATTTGTTTTCAAGTTATAAGGCTAAAACAAAATATTGCATTAATTTAGCTTTCCTGCAATAAATGTTATTATTGTTTGCTTTTGATTGTTGTGCTGTCACTATCCTATTAGTGTCAGTATAAAATGTTACATTGATTCACCGTTAACTTTCGGATTTGTATCATTTTAATTTTATAAAATGCCACACATTTATTTACATCTCGAATACGCCAATATGGTTTTTATTTATGGTTTGTGTAATGGGCGGCTGCTGAAGAATATCGTGAACGATTTCCACACGAAAGACCACCGAACAGAAAGGCTCCTTTCAGAGTTTTCAACAAACTCTGCGAGACCGGAACGCTTCCAAGTGCTAATGTAACATCCGAACAAGCCATTCAACAGGATTTAGAAGAAATAGAAAATGTTCTAGCTTTAGTAGAAGCAGATGCGACGACGAGCTCACGAAGAATTGGAATTCAGTTGGGGGATTCCCCAAAAAAGAGTGATCAATACGCTTCACGAACAAGAATTATACCCGTACCATGTACAGCGTGTACAGAATCTTCAACCTGGAGACTACGCCAAGCGTATATGCAATTTTGTGAGTGGATAATTAATAACCGTCATCTTTTACCGCCCATACTTTTTACTGACGAAGCTATATTCACCCGTGATGGCATCAATAATAATCAAAACTCCCATGTATGGTCGGACGAAAATCCTCACGCAATAGTCGAAAGTAACTTTTAACACAGGTTTTCAGCAAACGTGTGGTGCTGCATGATCGATAATAATTTAATTGGCCCTTTTCTTTTGGAAAATCGCCTTACAGGGAATCACTACTTAAGTTTTTTACAAAATGAATTGCAAGGACTACTGGAGGAGATTCCTTTAAACATCAGAATTGAAATGTATTATTAACACGACGAAGCGCCTGCCCATTTCGATCGTCGGGTCAAGCAATATTTAGACCAAAGGTTTCCAGGGGTTTGGATTGGTCGCGGTGGTCCTATTAGTTGGCCTCCTAGATCGCCAGACCTCACGCCGTTGGAATACAATTTATGGGGTTGGTTAAAAACTGAGGTTTACAAAGTAAAAGTAGATAGTAGGGATGCATTAATTAGACGCATTAGACATGCTGTACTCAATATTAAAGAAAGGCACGAATCAATTAGAAGATGCACGGGCGCCCTTCGTAAACGAAGCAGGAAATGTTTGGAAGTCAATGGCGGTATTTTTGAAAATTTACCAAACCAATGATTTATTTAAAACAATGTTAATGTTGGATATTTTGGTTTAACAATATTATTATTTTATTTAACGCTGTAACTTGAAAACAAATGAATATTGGATAACAACATTTTAGTTTTTTCTTATTATTTTGATGCATACATTACACCCTTAGAGTTAGGCTCATTCCTCCCGACTCACCCTGTATATTATTTGCTTTTTCATGTACACTTTTCTAAAGGGCCTACAGACACGCGTGCATATCTATGGATCACTTTACTCTATAGGAGGAAATTGGTAAAGGAATGATGGTCTTCCAGCTCCTTTTTTAGTTGTATAGAACCTGTTTCCCTAAACAGAGCCACGGTTCTTCTCAGGCAATGATAAAATTCCCTAGCAGTAAACATTTTCGTGAAAATCGTCCATGTTCAAACGCTGATTGTATTGCCACTCAGCATTTACCCTAACCCCGTTTCGAAAATACGCTTCAACCATAAATTTTTTGTGCAGTTCTGTAAAGCCCATTGCTGCTTTGTTCGCACGGTAAATAAAATATTAATGATATCGGGCTTAAAATGGTTTTAAGACTGGACTGACCGATATGCTAGGCGACGATTTGCTGCACATTTAACTGTTTCCTCACAAGAATGATTTCACCGACGCAAATTAGACCGTTTTTGTGAAACGGTTTGAATGACAAGGTCGTTTTTCGACCGATTAATACGAGTAATTGAGGCTTTAAAGGTTGCATCTTGCGGAAAGAAGAAGGTACGGCAAAAAAATTGAGTGTTATGTAAAACCAAAATTAATTACGGTACAAAAATCAAAAAAAAATGTGACATTTTTCCTTTTTTTCAAAATTCAAATTGAAAATATACGTTGTTCTTTCAAGGACAAGACAGGAATACATAATCCAAAACACCTAAAGTTTGGGATAGTTTTATAAATGCCTAAAACAAAAACATTAAACATTAATTTTTTGTATGATTTTAAGGTGTCTCCAAATTTACATGTGCTTCAAATGCTAATTTCATGAATTTTGAGATACTTGTCAAAATATTTTTACTACGCAAACAATGTCGCGGCTTCATTGTTTTGGACCAATCAATGGTCTGGCCTAGTCGATCCCCTGATCTTACACCATTCGATTATTATGTGTGGGTTATCTTACTTGAGACAGAATGTCTGCAGTAATGATCTCAATAATACTCTATGGACCAAATAAGAGACAATTTTTTGGAAGCTATTAATGAAGGTTTTATGATCGCGTCAATTAAAAAATGTGTGCTAGTTGAATTTTCACATGTTAAATAAATACACAGTTCCCCTTTTTATTTCAAACTTTTCATTACTGTTTGAGGTTACAACCATAACCGTTATTTTTTAAAGAAAATTTCCAAAAAGCCAATTAAAAAATAATGTATGATAGATTATCATACATGTGAGTTTTATTTCCGCGCCCGTACAACTTTCCTATTATGTTTTGTACATACTTCAGAAGGATTTACAAACGGTACCCCTTGTTGATTCTAGCTCAAAGTAGTTGGGCAAATATTTGCCTTTTATAATTGGGTATAACACCTAAGCGTACAAATATTAGACGCATTCCGTATTCGAGAAGGTCAAAATCCTTTGTTTCTCGCGTTGTTTTAAAATAGCATGAGAAAAAAAGATAAAGAGAGAATTTACAACTTTTTTCCATTGTCGAGACTAATTGAAAAAGTTAATCAGAAACTATTTTAATGATTTTTTTAACATTTATTTTCAGTGCATTGAAAGTCTGGCATCTTTTCTTTGGTAATAGTAATTTTGTGTCACCTACGTGCATATTCTAAACATGGAGTGACCAAACGAAACGCGGGTGAAAGACTCTGCCAAAATATGTTTTATGATGATGGTAACTCATTGCCCAAACAGTTTTTATAATATGAAATTATGTTTTTTTTTTAATGCACGCATAAAAATAATGTCCTAACGTAAAGCCATTGGTTTTTAATCAACAGCATATTTATTGACTCTCATATGTGGCGAAGAAATAAGATCTCAGAGTGACAAAAAAATGTTTTGGTGTTTGCTTACTTAAAATAAAAGAAAATATCTCGTATTCAAATTGTTCTTACTTTAGTTTGTGTACAAATATGTTTTATATTAAATAATACTTTTTTTCTTCAAACGTCAATAAACTCGACATTTTTCTACTAATTTTTTGACGTTAAAGTTTTGCTTTTTTTACAGTAAACGGTTGCTATAGTCGCTAAGAGCGGAAGAAAAAGTGTGTGTGTCATAAAAAAATAATGTTGAAAAATACAAGAAATATTGGATATTTGTATACTTTATTTATTTTTAAAAAATACAACAATGAACTATTTATTAAACATCAGATTAAAAGTACAGTTATTTATTGTGGCCAAAGAAAAATTAACACAAGGTGTTGCGATGTTGCGATCCTGACTTGTTTTTGTATTTTCAAGCGTTAAACCTTCCGTGGAACCACTTGCTGTTGAATTTATGTCAATGTTAATAGGGATTGGTTCAGTAAAATGAGGTTGTAAAATTTTTGTTGCAATATCTTTCTTGTTGGTCATCGATTCCTCAATGTACCCTTCAGCTACACTACTGGATTTCCATCCCCCGTGGCGCTTTAAACACGTTATGTCTGCACCTGCATCTACAAGCAGTGTAGCTGAAGTTCTCCTTAAACAGTGACCGGTATAATAATAATAATAATAATAAATAAATATTTATTTCATTAAACAATAATAATAATAGATACAATACAATTTCATCGATTAATACAATAAAATTAACAATATATTACATTCCATATAATCGGAGAGAAAAAAAAATAGGAGGAAATAAATATTCGAAAATTAATCTAGGTGTGTCTTGTATATGGTTGATGTAATCCATATAGAAATTACTAAGTTTATAATAAACTTGTCAGCATTTCTAATTGGATGACTTAATCTTAATAAACTAGTCAATCTGGGGAACAATAACAAAAAAATTAATAAAATAAAAAAACAAAAGAAAATATATGCTTTTTTCAATCCATGGCAGTAACAAAAAAAAACAAAAAAAAAACAAAAATGTGCACAAAGAGAGAAAAAGAAAGAAAACGCACATATACCACGGACATATATTCCATAATAAACAGAGAGAGAAGGATAAATTAATATGTTTCAAAATTGATATCATTTTCAATTAGCCATCCTGTTAATTTATACTTAAATGTTTTTCGTGTGGATTCGTTCTTTAGGACAAGAGGAAGTAAGTTGAAAATTCTCGGTGCCACATACTCGAAAGAACGTTGTCCTACAGTTTGGTTACTTCTAGGAGTAAAGACTCCTAAATTTAGTTTTGTTCTTGTCTCATGTCCGTGTGTAGTTTTAATGAGGTAGACATTTTGAGATTTTAACGAGTAAAGGAGGGCAGCTTTGAAGTATAGCTTTCTTGTATTTAAAATTTTTGATGTTGTAAATAGTAGTTCAGTTGGAAACTTTAGTGGAAGACCTAGAATTAATTTTATAATGCGCTTCTGAATTATTTCTAAAGGTTTTACAGTCGTAAAATGTGCACCACCCCAACCAATTACACCGTAAGCCAAGACGGACTGAACCAGTGAATAATAAAGCGCATAGAGTTGTTTATTGTTAAGGACCTCTTTAAGTTTCTTAAACATATAAATTAGAGAGCGCAGTTTTTTTGTTATGCTTTGTATATGTAAGTTCCACCGTAGGAATGGATCTATAAGAATACCTAAATATTTTACTGATTCAGTATTTATAACTGTCCAATATTGATGTCTGTGGCTTAGATAAACGTTCATATCTTTTTCTGTGGGTTGTCTATTCTTATAGTTACTAAAATAAATTATATTTGACTTTTTAAAGTTAATCGAGAGTAAATTTTGGTCGAGCCATTGAACAATTTTTTTCGTATCTTGATCGATGATCTGTTTAACCTCATCCCATGTATTTCCAGTAGCGTATAGCACAGTGTCATCAGCATATGAGAGTATAAAGCTTTGAATATCTAAATTTAAAATATTATTAATATAGACATTAAACAAAACATATATTCTGTGGCATTAGGTAATTTTAAGAAAACTGCAGCTTCCTTAGGAACAGTACTTATCTTATGAATTCCCAGTACCATGCGACAACAGCGACCATTTACAAATTTTAAAAATAATCTTTGTTCATTCATGCCTTCTGGGCGTAATGATGCATTTTTTTTTATATGTTGTTCCCCAACAATAGTAAACGATCGCGGTTTTCTAGTTTTACTAGTTCAGGAATTCTTATGTGAATGGCAGATCCTAAGTCTTGAATGTCATCAACGGTCATTTTTACAATTTCTTCACATCGGCATGCACCAGAAATACCAATAACAAGTACAATCTAAAAATACCATAATATATTTCATAAAAAAACTTTTATTCTTTGACGTAATATCTAAATTTACCTTAATTCCCAAATACTTCTGATTAGGAGCTTCAGATAGAAAGTTTTCAAATTGTTCCCTGGTAAATACATTAGCTTTTTTGGGAGTGTATTCTTCATTTTGCTTCTTTAAATAAGCACGTAGCTTCAAAAACTTGCTTATGTCTATCCCTTGCCTGATATTTGGCATTGACCTTATCATAGAAAAATGTGACCACATTGTTGAACTTTTCATTTTTTGTTTGTTCGCCAGTTCAGAGAAATACCCCAAAAGTACATTTTCAGAATTATTATTTTTGATGTCTTTCTCATTACACCGTTTCTGGAATCTTTTGAACGCAGCTTCGTTAATACTACTGGATTTGGTTGGCAGCAAATTGTCCACGACATCTGCTGCAATTTTTTCAACCTCCGGGGGCGTACAGGTTAATTCTGATTCTGACACTTTTATTTAAATAAAGTGTTCGATTAAAAAAAATTGTATTTTTAAAACAGGACATTAAAGCTTAATGCTGGATTTATAAAGTCGAAAAGTTGGTGAGGTTGAAGTTCAGTTGGTGTTGGAAATAGGAGTTTAATTTAAACTAAAGGGAACACTCAGTTCCATTTATACACTCGTTCATGTTGTTCATGTAAAGCTCATGTAAGGTTCGAAAACTTCCCGGGTAGTTCGAGATAACCAATTTTTATGCTCGGAGTTCGGAATATCTAACCTCACAAACTTGATCATAACTTCAACCTCACCAACTTTTCGAGTTTATAAATCCAGCTAGCTTGTAATCAGATTCACTGACACTTGTCAAATCGAATTATGCGTCGGTATCAAACAATACAATAATAAAATAAATTCATGGAAACTCTAGCAGGTAAAATTCGAAACTTCACATTCTAACGACGCAACGTTTGAAGAAAAAATAGTATGTTTTATTCGTAGTAAAAGCAATACTTTTTATGACGAGACAGACTATACAGAACAAAAGTGATTGATTTCGGACATAGGTTTTCACTGCTCTTAAACTAACAAAACGCGTTCTTAATGCCAACCTGCCTTCGATGTTCAAGGCTCTCCAGGTTGTTTGTCAGATATTTGAGCATCCAAAGCAAAAGATGAAAGAAGTGTGCTGTCATCAGCAATTGGATTGGATATACATATAATGTTTCCAAAGGAATGATTCCGTTTAAGAAATGTCTTTAATTTTTTGAACAGAAACAAAGTTTTAAATTTCCACAATTTTAATTTTTTAAAAAAGCCGTAACATGTTTCGGCACACGGTGCCTTCTTCGGAGGGACTAAATATAAATGTGTCAAATATGAATTTAAATATTCTAGGTAGGTACAAGGTGTAGTAAACAATATTAATGGTAAGGGATTAACAAACTATAATTAGGTACAACAAATGGGCAAATCCTACTTATGCTATACAATTTGAATAATAGGAATGGTAGAGATATAATATTTTTATGTAATTAGGTATATAAATTTAACAATGGGGAGTAATTTGTGTCTAATTGTTCGTTCAATAATAAACCCGACCTTTTCTTTTTATTAATCTCTAAACTTTCCAAATAATTTAGTTTCTTAGATTTGTTTTCTATGTGTAAAATTTTAAAATCTTTGGAAAATTGGTGTTTTTCTGAATTTAAATGTAATGCATAATGTGAAAGGTTGTTATTTTTTATAAAACTAGATTCATGTTCTTTAATTCTTGTTTTGAAAGCTCTTTCTGTTTGTCCAATATATACTTTCGGACAAGAACCACAATTTAGCACGTATACCCCTGATTTGGTTAATTTATTCGATTTACTTTTGTTGTTTTCAATAAGTTTACCTAGGTTATTATTGGTTCTAAAAGCAGTCTTTATTTTATTTTTGGAGAGAGTTTTAGATATCTTTTTCGAAATGGTGCCTGTGTACGTGATACATTTAAATCTTTGGTCGAGTGTATTATTGGTTGTTGGATAGACCAAGTTTATTGCCTTCTTATATGATTTACTCCTAACAAGATTATCCACTATACCCGCATTGTATCCGTTATTGACTGCGATCTGTTTAATGATATTAAGTTCTTTTTCGTAGCTATCCTTTGATAATGGCACATTTAAAAGTCTATGTACAAATAAATTGAAAGCTGCCATTTTGTGGGAATATGGATGATTAGATTTATTATGAATTACTGTGTCTGTATGTGAAGGTTTGTGGAAAATCGAAAATTCATGATTATCCTTTTTATTGGTGATGGTTAGGTGTAAGAAATTGATAGATTTATTATCTTCTAATTCGACTGTAAATTTGATTTTCGGATGTAAGTTATTAATGAATGAAAGAAATTGATCTAACTGTCTATCAGTGCCTGTGAAGCAAGTTAATATATCATCGACATATCGATGCCAATAAAGAAATCTTTTGCTTAGTGGATGGTTAAAAATTTGTTTTTCTAAATGATCCATAAAGATTTCAGCCAATAACGGACTTAAAGGGTTACCCATTGTCAAACCTTCATCAGAAAAGTAAAACTTATTGTTAAATTCGAAATAATTTTGATCCAAACAAACAGAAAGGGAATCTAATATATCCTGTTTTATGATTATATTGACTTCATTTTTTGTTAAGAGAGAATCAATCAAATCTATGACTTCAATAGGTGGGATACTGGGGAACAGATTTTTTTTTTACGTCAAAAGATAATAGTTTAGCATTTTTTGGAATTTGTATGTTTTTGATTTTATTAATAAGTTCATATGAATTATTAATGCTGAATTTGGGAGAAAAGTTACAATATTGTGAGAGAATATTTATTAATTTTTTAGAAAGTTTTGTTGACGGTGCGTTGATGAAAGAAACTACAGGTCTTATAGGATAACCTTCTTTATGTATATACCGTGTGCCGAAACATGTTACGGCTTTTTTAAAAAATTAAAATTGTGGAAATTTAAAACCTTTGTTTCTGTTCAAAATTTATAATGGATTTCCATCAAGTATCGGCTAAATCAATCTATTTTAAATGTCTTTAAGTTGAAATATTTTTTTCTGACTTTAAATCTTACTGTAAAGAAGCTGTCTTTATTAAACATCTCAAGTGTTCTAGGTAAATAAATATTTCTGAAAGTAATTATTTCTTTGAAACAAAACTCCATTTTTATGTGTGTGGGATGCCCTATATTCTATTATTTTTAAATTATAGTTTCCATTATCCTGCTCAATTTGTTAATAAAAATATAGAGTTCCTTCAAAATACCATCAACCATTTAAAGGGTGAATTGATTCGGCTGTTACTTGATGGAAATTCATTATCACTGTATAATAAATGGTAAAAAATAATTTTACACTTTAACACACTGTTAAGTACTCTTTTGTACTTCTTTGAAGAAGCAAAAGTGTTGCGAAACATGTCAAGTTAAAAAAATAAAACTTGTATATTTGTGGAAAGTGTAAAATTATTTTTTACCATTTATTATAAAGTAAAAAAATTAAAAGGGTGATATTAAACATCGCCTATTAAATATTTAGCTCATATGAACTATAGTCGATGATGTACTATAAACGAAAAACAACACAAAAATATAAAATAATGTCGCTCAAATACAGTTTTAATTGGTTTTGGTCTGAAAGTCGCGATAAGTGTGTTGCACACAGGATTTTCGGCAATGTCGCGCAATCCGTCTGTCGCGAGTACCGCTAGTTCCGTCCAAAATTATATTAATTGTATCGCGGTACATCTGTTCAAGCCAATCGTGAATGTTGATGCACTAAAATTCATCTTTAATATTTTTTTGGTTTGTGTGTGTTTTTTTTTTGGTTTCTTTATATTTCGCGTTTCATATGTTGACTGAAAGAGAATCTAGTTTTGTTGACGACAGTCTACTTGTTTCATCCCTTACTCGGCTCTACATGCAACACAAAATCTTAAGAAATGCCTTGTTCTTGAGAGAAGAATTGTTTTTATTTTATAATAAAATCATGTTAGTGTAATCGTTGAAGAGCATTTATTTGACAAACTCCTATGGTTGAAATACCAGCTCTTTTTTGTCTTCACGCATTAACGGTTTCTCGCGCTGTAAACTTTTAGATTAAGCTGTTACCTTCCGTAAATTTGGTAATTAATTTTATGCAAATCATCGCTCATAATCGATTTAGGTGTTACCATCGGCATCGGTCCGATTTCGGGTAACTTGCACTTTTTACCGTCACTTTTTATAACTCATCTAAATTGATGATGCGTTCAAATTATGGAATTTTTCGTTAGGTTAGTTCAAAAAGTATTTTTTCTACGAGTGACCGCAAAGAAGCTACTTTGCGCACACTTTTGCATACGCAAAGTAGCACTTTTTTCCCGCACACTTATTTTAAAGCAAAATTACCATATTATAGACGCGTTTTTTTCTTATATTTTATAATTTTTTTAGATATTTATACAAAAATATTGTAACAAGACAAAGTTGACAGGTGGTTTATGTGTTGCCTTATAAACTATACCGAAGTATTGTGCCGTGCGGCTCAAAATTTTTTTGAAATCTGCATTATTATATTTTCCTCTAATTTTGTTCAAGTTAAAAAAAATCAAGTATTTTTGTGTCAAATGCGGTTTGTTCCCTTAGCAACCAAAATACATTGTCATACAACGCTTTCATGTCAGTTTAGAGGTCTTCTTCAAAATTTTCACTAGCATTTTCACCTATTTAAAATAAAAAAAACTGTTTTAAAAATGGATATCACTGAAGAAGAACTTCCAGAAGATGTCCTAGAAGCCGCCAACATGGCTAGTTTGCAATTGCTGCCTGCCAAATCGCGAGAAAAATACGAGAAACAGTACGAGTTGTTTTCCAAATGGTGCGAACAAAGGGGGATAAAAACTTTAAAGGAAGAGGTACTTTTAGCCTACTTTCTTAAGTTAAGCAAAGAATTTAAACCTAACACAATGTGGTCAAAATATTCAATGCTCAAAAATGTAATAAAAATAAAAAGAGACATCGATATTGGTGAATTTTATAAGCTCACTGCATTTCTGAAAAAGCAGAATATTGGGTTTAAACCAAAAAAAGCAAAAATATTTACGAAGGAAGAAATATTCAGTTTTATTAATTCGGCACCAGATGAAATTTACCTTTTAATTAAAGTTGCCACTATTTTTGGACTTGCCGGCGCATGCCGAAGGGAAGAGCTAGCAAATTTAACCACTGCCGATATTGAAGATAAAGAAAACCTCATAATTGTCAAAATTAGGAATTCAAAAAATCATACAGCAAGAAACTTTATAATATAGGAAGAAATTCATAACGGAGCCTACCTGCAACTGTACAGAAAATACAAAAGCTTACGCCCGATAACGTCAAACAACCGTTTTTTCTTAGTCTACAAAAAAGATAAATGCGTTTCACAATGTGTTGGAGTAAATAGTTTCGGAAAGATGCCTTCTGAAATAGCTGCCTTTTTGAAACTGCCAAATCCGGAACTCTATACAGGGCACAGTTTCAGAAGGTCATCAGCAACGTTACTGGCCAATTCTGGAGAAGGAATCACTGACATAAAACGTTTGGGGGGTTGGAAATCTACTGCGGTAGCTGAGGGATACATCGATGAGTCCACAACTTATAAAAAAGGGCTAAGCAACAAAATTTTAAGCTGCAGCCCTAAAAAATGTGAAGCAGTTCCAAGTACTTCAAAGAATGGATCCATTTATTCCTTTTGCAACACGACAGTACTGATGAACCAGGAAATGACATCTACTACAACATTTTCACCTCTAGTTGCTAGATCTGCAATAAATGTAGAAAAAGCGACCAACTGCACATTCCATATTAATGTAATTAATAATAATAAATAGGCAATTTAGGTATAAGTAGTTATAAGTTGTTTTTGATGTCAATAAAAATTTAAAATTAAAAAAATATATAGTTATTTCACTCGTAGAAAAAATATTGTTCCTAACACGTGCGCAAAGTAGTTTTCCCGCACTTAAAGCTTATCCGAACTCCGCTTCGCGTCGTTCGTCTAACTGCTTTCGCGTGCGGGAAAACATAACTTTGCGCACTGAATAGGAAAACTACTATTTCCTACATCTATTTCCTAACACTGCATGTAGAAGATATATGCAATATAAAGAATTTACATTAATTTATCGTTTAAACAATCTAACGTTTATATGTAGTTGCTGACACCCAATAAACTCATCCACGTATCATATTATCCAGGGTGTGATAATATAGATGAAGCTACTTTTATATTATGAGAACAAGTTAAAAAGCGATAAAATGCAAGCCTGTTGGCAAAAGATAGGAGGCGTGCCACGCAAATGTTTTTTTTTGTAAAGTCTTCCACCTAATATGCAAATAATTACTTAGAAGATGAGGCTGCATCTTTTTACAATCATCGGGATATGCTGTACAGCACTACACATCCGCTCTCGCTGCTAATTGAAAGAAATTGATTATTTATTTAAAATGCAATTAATTTGTATAAATATTGTAATTATTATTAATTGTTGTTCTTATTAGAGAAAACGCTAAACTAATTGCCACTTCCCCTTTTAATCTTCCTTGTCGACTGTAGCTTTTCATTTTCTTTATGAAACTATTATTTTACTCCAACCAATACATTTGATTTCATTAAACTCCAGACCGAAATGGCAGAAATAATGCCAATCATTGTCCTACTTTTCAAAACTTTTTTTTTCCTCCCTGTAATATTTTTGGCTGACTTTTATGTATTTTAGCTTCTGGTACATTGAATTGTGAAAAGAAAATTGAGAGTTTGGTTTACTTTTTCTGACCCTATTTTTCTGTGCCAATTCCCAATAAGAAAAAACGAAACGTCATTGCGTGCGATGCGTGCAATCATATAATTTACTTAAAAATATTGGGCTCATCGTGAGATTCTCGATGTGGCGGAAGCGATAAAGTGCCCACATTAAAAGAGACTCGTTTCGTACTGTAAAATTTTTGGCAGGTTTCGGACATTATCTTCGTAATGAGCCTAATTAGGGGAACACCGTTAAGTTATTCTCTTGCTACCTTTTAATAAACTTCAGTTATGTAAAAGAGCATGTTGGCAACAGGGCTGCAGTGGCGCAGCTTACGGTAGTTGACAGGTTCGGTTTCATAAATGACAAAAAGTTCGTAACTTATTTACGATGAACTTAAAACACTGGATTTTGTTGGGTTTCTTCTGTGAGCCAACCGAGTTTTGCAAGGAACACTAATTTATGTCAAAAATAACCAGATTCAAGTAGAAAAGTTCATAGAAACATTTATTTGTCCTAAAGAATCTGGTTTTAAATGTACAGGGTGTCAAAGTTAAAAAAAAAATCAGTTTTTTATTAATATCTCAAAGATCTTTTTGCTGATTTTGGTTAAATTTGGCACTGTTGTTCGTTGGGATAAGATGCTAAGTTGGCACTAACTAGATGATAATTATGAGTTTCAGTGGCGTCCTAGGGGGCAGTCTTACGAATAATATTAACAAGAAAATGTAAGCCACTGACTTATTTAAAAATTTTGTATTGTTTTCGAGTTAAGCAGCTAAAAATACAACTTTTTTGTCTCTTGGTAGTTTTTCGTATCTTACTTCGTTTTCGTTAATTTTTTTTCTCCAAACGAAGTAAGATACGAAAAAATATCAAGAGACAAAAAAGTTGTATTTTTAGCTGCCTAACCCGAAAACAGTGTAACATTTTTAAACAAGTCAGTGTAGTGCGATTTACGGTAGTATTTCCTCAGTGCGTCTCAGTTCATAGAATTGGAAATCGATGTACAGAGTTATCCAACCAAGACTAGACAAGGCGATTTTTTGACTTTTCCTGTACTTTTATAAAAAAAACTGAAATAGCCATCTTAAGTCATTTTCTCCCGCGAATTCGAATATCTTCAGCAAAAAACAATTGAACATCAAACAAAAGTACTGAGGGTCACTTTGATATTTTTTTAAATGGGATGCCGTATTTTTAATGAGCTTATCCGATTTCTCATATAAATTTTGATCTAAAATGTTGGATTTTTAATTCAAAAACGCCTTTTTTCTTTAGTTTTAAATTCGGAAAATGTTCGTCTACCGTAAGATTAATACCTGATAGATGGATACCCGTTTCACCTGTTCACCCTTTAACCTGCTTTAAAGCGTCCGTCAGTTAGACAAAATAATCAAGTTTCAAATTTCTATATATTTTTCACGAATTAATTACAAATAATGAAATATTCTTTAGAAGAACGGCTAAATGTAATAAAATTATATTACAAAAGTGGAGAGAATGCTCGACAAACACAAAGAACATTTTTTGAGAGTTTCCAGAGACACATTTCAGTGGATACAATTCTCAGAATTAAGACCCTATTTGAAGAAAGTAAGACATTGAAAGATAAGCCAAGAAAGATGAAAAGACGGAATATAAGGGATCGAGCTATTGTTTAATATTTTACTATAAATCCGAAGAGTTCTATTCCGCAAGCGGTACGAGAAGTAAGGTATGGTCCAGGGCTCCGGAGAGTAAGCTATGGAACTGTTCACAGAACTTTAAAAAAATGTGGTCTAAAACCATATTGCATCTTTCCCGTTCAATACTTAACACAGCTTCAAAAAGAACTGCGATTTCGATTTGTTGCTTCAATGCTGATGAGAGAGCAAGACGAAGATTATAATTTATATAATAAAATTCTATGGAGTGACGAAGCGTCATTTACAACATCGGGGGTATACAATCGGAAAAATACAAGATACTGGGCAGCAGTTAACCCTCATAGATATGAAATGATAAAGTTTCAAGGTTGGAGCTCACTTAATGTTTGGTGTGGGATGTTAGAAAATCGAATTATTGGACCACTATTTTATCGTGGCTCTTTAACAGGCCAAAGATACCTCCATTTTCTTCATAACGATATCGAGGATTTCTTGGAAAGGTTGCCATTGCAAGCCTACAACAATATCATTTGGCAGCAGGATGGTGCTCCGCCTCATGCAGTTCGAGAAGTGGTAACATACCTAAACGAGCGTTACAATCAGTGGATTGGCCGTAACGGAACAATTCATTGGCCACCAAATAGCCCCGATATCACGCCAATGGATACATTTTTATGGGGTCATTTAAAAAATGTAGTTTATCAACGACCCAACAGAAGTCTGGAGGACATTCAGCAAAAAATTATAAATGAAATTAATAGACTTAACCAGGACCAAAATATTGTAAGAGATTCTTTGGAGAGATTGAAAAGGGGGCATCGGTCATGTTTTGAAAATAATGGAGGACACATAGAACAATTATATTATTGAGATTAAAGTTATTCACTTTAGTTTATAGTTTTTTCTAATATGTCATACTTTTTTTATACGTAAGCAATAATAGATTTGCAAAAACTACTAAATTTGTAATTAATTCGTGAAAAATATATAGAAATTTGAAACTTGATTATTTTGTCTAACTGACGGACGCTTTAAAGCAGGTTAAAGGGTGAACAGGTGAAACGGGTATCCATTTATCAGGTATTAATCTTACGGTAGACGAACATTTTTCGAATTTAAAACTGAAGAAAAAAGGCGTTTTTGAATTAAAAATCCAACATTTTAGATCAAAATTTATATGAGAAATCGGATAAGCTCATTAAAAATACGGCATCCCATTTAAAAAAATATCAAAGTGACCCCTAGTACTTTTGTTTGATGTTCAATTGTTTTTTGCTGAAGATATTCGAATTCGCGGGAGAAAATGACTTAAGATGGCTATTTCAGTTTTTTTATAAAAGTACAGGAAAAGTCAAAAAATCGCCTTGTCCAGTCTTGGTTGGATAACCCTGTACAGATACGAGAAGCACAACAGGCAGTGAAGAAAGAAACCCTATTGAAATTCCACATCAAAAACTCCAGTGTTTCACTTTAAACCTTTATTACAACAAAACCTGTCAAATACCAGTAGTTACGTCACTGCATGAATAAACTATAGAATTGTAGATGCAATAATAATAATAATAATAATAATAATAATAATAAATATGTATATTTAAATGTCTGTGAATACTTTAAAACACAAAATCCCGTTTATGTTACCTATAATAATAATAAAAGTTTTTTTTTTAATCTTAAACCAAATAGTTTTGTTATTGTAAATTTGTTTTAATTGCAAACCCCTATAACAATCGATAAGGGCATTCATTATTTATGGCACAATTCTTAATATAGTAATGGTAGTTTCTTAAGTTGGAATCCTTTTCCTTTACTAATTCTTAATATGCTTGTAGTTGACACCTAATACATTAGGCTTTAAGAGCTGTTCTCTGTTGCTAAATATCCTAATGATATTGCTAGGGGATCCTTAATTGGAATTTCAGTAGTTAGTATTTTGCTTGCAATTCCGTCTTATTAGGTTATTTAATAGTTTAAGGTGGTTATAATATAATTAAAATTCACAAGCCGAAACAAACATGTCGTAGTCGGTCAAAGACATCTTTAAAACTGTTGCTTTGGTGGAAATGCCGCGCAATGTGGTGGGAACATGAATTTTTGTCGGTTTAGTGGAAAACCGCCATTGTACTAAGTAATATGTTATGTACATATCTTTTAGGGTGTGTGAATTTCCAAAAGGGTTTGATATTTATAAATACATGGGGACGTAATATTATATTTTTTTATAAGATATTGACACGAGTTGAGCAGTCCAATGCTATCTATCCTTTTGCCCACTTTTGAATTCGGAATGCTCTGTCAAATAGAGACGAGTTACTCCAAACCAAGAGTGAATATTGGCGAAATATAACAATAGTTATATTTAACTTTCAAACGTTCTTTTTAGTTGTCTTAGCAACTGCTTAATTTTGAGCATAAGTTATCAATATGATACCTAAGTCAATTTTACTTCGTCGTTCACAAAAATACCCAATATTTTGCATTGTGCTGGAACTAAATGGATTTTCTGGGTTTTCTCGATATTTACCTTTATCTTTGTCACTTCAGAACCAGTTCTGAGCGCTCTGAAAAAAAATTTGAACGAAATTTCACTATAGATTTCACGAGGCATCGCAGTTGTCAAGACAACAACTAAAGCCAAGATTATTTCTTAGTGACAGTGTATCGTATTCGATTCGTTCCGATTCCAGCAGCGCCCTACCGACAAGGAATTACAAAAAGGAAGTATGCCATCAATATAACCAGCGTTAGCGCATCGTCCCATCCGATAATGTATGTCCCTGCATCCTTCGCTGGCTCTTTTTTTCCATTAAAACAGCTCGCACGGCGGTGTAAATATTTATAAGGACCGCAGGAATGGGATAGTTCTCTTTTACTACGGCGCTACAGATTGGATTATAGCGCAGGGATGGATTAAAGTCGGATTTAGCAAAATATTATCATTATCAAAGTGTGCTTTGCATCTAAGGCCGTACTGTTTAGTAGTGGAGCTGGAAATCAGTTGTTTGCCATCTTTAACAGTCGTCAAGGAATAAAAGTAAAATACCTTTACTAGGAAAACAGGGCACAGGTTAAAATCGGAATACAGACTCCGAAAGGTTTTAAGACAGATAAAGGACTTAAACAAGGGTGTTGCATTTCACCCACATTATTTAAAGTTTACCTGGAACAAGCATTTAAACCCTAGAAAAGAAAATGTAGTACAATGGGCATCCCACTAAACGATTCCACACTGTATACCCTATGCTTCGCTGCGTCTTTTTATCAAGTGAGCGGGGGACATGACAAGACAGCACATGCTAAAATCTGTCAAAGTTTATGGCTTCACTCATTAGAATATCACAACAAAACAGCACTTCTCGGCTAGCTGCAATATATCACTATATACAGTGTGTCCACGGATAGAGTTCGGAAGAGGAAAAACTTTTTTATTTGTGGGTTTAGAAGAAAAAGTTATTTTTTATAAAAACGTCTGCTTGTGTTGAAACTACAATTCCAAATACCAAATTTACGATTAGTATACAGGGTACATCAAAAATAACATTTTAAATGATTTTGATTTTTTTTTGAAATTATATGAAAATATTTTCAAAACCGTGATTTATTACACCAATTGTGCAAAAAAGTCTAATAAACATTTTTCTCAAAGTGGTTAATTTCATCATTTAAACGAAATCCAAAAAACTAAAAATGTTGTTTGTGTCTAACCATGTTTTAAAACGTTTTTTTTTGTAGACTTAGAAGAAAAAGTCACTCTTTATAAAAATGTCTGCTTGTGTTGAAACTACAATTTCGAATACCAAATTTACGATTACTATACAGGGTTAGCCAGAAACAACATTTTTAGTTTTTTGGATTTCGTTTAAAATAAATTTACGTAAACTATTGTTGCTTTCCTACTTAGAATATAATTTTATATCTGGCCGAATAACGATTTTGTTGTAAGAAAACTATTTCTTATTTGTATTTTTGTTATTACATGTCATAGGTATTGCTTCATTTTATTTAATCATAAATTATAAAATATTAAAATAAATAACGTTCTATTCGAACGTGGTATCGCCAAGTTCAGCGCATAGTTCAACTCGATATCTGAATTCCCGATAACAATTCCTAATTTGCTGTATTGGGATATTTGCAATGACTTCTCTTATTTTTTCTTTTAAGAGATCTAGGTTATTATTGAAATTGGTTTTATACACATGTTGCTTCAGATATCCCCAGAAATGAAAGTCCATAATTGTAAGATCGGGACTAGGTGGCCACTCATTTGGACCATACCTTCCAAACCATTTGTTCCCAAACTGATGATTTAGTCAATCGAGAACAATTATCGTGGAATGAGCGGGACAGCCGTCTTGTTGGAAATGTAATTATTTTATTCGATCAGCTAAAGGTATATCTTGCAAATGATCATAAAAAAAAGTTAACTTTTTGTGAATACTGTCTTCTAGAGCGGATTCGAAAATTAGGATTGTCGCGGCTCCAATAGCGACAGTTTTGCGAATTAACTACCCCGTTTGTGGTAAACGTTGCCTCGTCCGAGAAAATAATATTATTAACAAAACTTCTTTGTCTAAGGATATGTTCCCCTATCAACAAACAAAAATCCAAACGCTTTTTGTCGTCATTTTCTTCCAGAAAATGATTAAATTTAGGTTTGTACGGACGAATTTTATTGAATTTTAATATTTTTTCTACTAGAGACTTACTCACATTACCAATTTGAGAAGATCTTTTTCTTAAAGACAGTTTGGGAAAATTTCCAACTGAATCCATTGTCATTACAGTTACAGCATCATCTTCATCATACTTTTTTTTCTCCCTTTTTTTATTTAAAACACTACCAGTTCTCATGAATTTTATTACAATTTTTTTTAAACCCTTGTCCGTGAGAGAAACAGCAGGCCATATCTCATGGAATTCTCGAAGAACTGCCATATAGCTTTTTTCATGTCCTAACCCATAACTTCGCACAATATAAATTCTTTGTTCTAACGTTAGCATTTTCGAATTTCACTATTAGTTATGCAGATTTATGAGAAAATTATGACACAAATATCAACAATTTGAAAGATAACTAAAACATTTCATTTATTTAGAACAGGCTACTTGATATTTTATTATTTTAATAGTAGCTTTGAAATTAACCACTTTGAGAAAAATGTTTATTAGACTTTTTTGCACAATTGGTGTAATAAATCACGGTTTTGAAAATATTTTCATATAATTTAAAAAAAAAAAATTGAAATCAAAATAATTAAAAATGTTATTTTTGATGTACCCTGTATACTAATCGTAAATTTGGTATTCGAAATAACAACCTTCGTTATCTAAATTGCCCTTAAAGGGTGACTTGTTTCTAAATGAAAGCACGGTAGGTACGCTTTTTTAATTAATATTAATTGATTTATAAAATTTCCGAGTCCTATCCTGTCCTCCACTCGTATTACGGTTTATTTACAATTTTCTTCGGTCACTGGATCTGATTATGGTTATTTTTGGCGTATGCGTGTAGAGAATACATTAATTAAATGCTCCAAGAAGCCTCGCGCTCCTCTGCTTCTGCTGATTTTTTCTTCCTTCGGCTCGTCGCCAACCGGTTTTTCCGAATTCGCAAATTGATTTTTTTCGATCGATAATTAATCGATTGGATTAATCGTAGTGATGGTTACATAAGGACAAGCGCCACCAAGGTCGATGAACTATAAGTAATACATTTTTCGTGGCAGGAAGTGAGTCTACATACCTTTATGACGATGCGGTTTTTTCCGACTGATTGGAAAAGTCTGGTTTACATACCTTATGGAAAAGAAAAGGTGGTGCACCGCAAGGAAATTCCATGTAACTTTTGCATTTTCACATCAAAACTGTATTGGTCTTTTCTGGAGGTCCTTATATGATGCACATCAAATTTTATTATTTTCTAATTATGAGTCAATTAAAAGTTATTTATTTATTACATTTTAAACGGAAAAGAGTCGCAACTGACCTCTCGATGTTGTATATCAAGCAATAATTCTGCCGCATTTTAATTATTGTGCTAGTCTTCTCTACCTCCTTCATGGCAATGGCAAAGCCACATTACAAAAACTGGAGAATCGCTGTATGAGGATTAGAGATGTAAAATTATCGGTAATAATCTTTTGGAGAATATTTGCAAGAATATTCTCGAGAATATTCTTAAGTTAGAGAATTTTCCGGGAATGGTAAGAAAATCGCTAGAAATGGCAATAAAAAGAAATAATTCTTTTATTTTTTACAATACATTACAGTACATCTTTGGTATTAAAATATTGCCAAACGTTACTTTTTGGTTTTGTGATACCCTGTAATTTATTTTGCTCCATGTTTTTATACTTATAGACGGTCTAAACTGAGCCGAACAGAACGCCAAAATAAAACTAGTCTCACCACATCATTTACAATTCACACAGCTGTATACGAGTATACGTTCGCGCTTCTAGGGGATTTCCCTGAATTACTGTTATACTCGGATTCCCCTAGAAGCGCCGACGTTATAGAAAAGGTTGGAAAAGCTCAAAATTTTAAAAATCATTGCAAAATTTTTCAGAGTAGATTATGTAGACAAACTTCTCTAGAGAATATTCTCGGAAAAATTCTCTTACAGAGAATAATCTTTCGAATATTCTCGTTGTCGAGAATATTCTCGTTGTCGAGAATATTCTCGTTGTCGAGAATATTCTCCCGAGAATATTCTCCTCTCACATCTCTAATGAGGATACATCGGTGCAATCGTTATACCCCAATGTTAATTTTTGCAATAAATCTGAAAACACTTAATATTTCCGAAACAGTTGAAGATAGGTATAGGATATTGTACATGAAATATTTCTAAAATTTTCTGAAGAATCCAAAAATTGAATAATATACAGGGTGTTGCATTTAAAATAAGAAAGTTAGTATTGGCCACTGTTACATGACACACTCTGTATAAAAAGTTTTTATTGAAAAAGATGCGCAACTAGAGATACCAATCGACGTGTCCGAGCGTTTTTTCGGATACGCCCCCATGTATTCATTATCGAATTTATTCCATTTGACTGATACACACTGTATATTATTATTATTAGTATTAGTGCTAAAATGTGGCGTCCATGGGCTTGTACTGTACTTGTAGTGTCACTTTCAGAATAAATCTGTATATACCAAAATGAATTTAACGAACGAGAAATCAAGAAAAATAAAAGGAACTGCATAGAAATAAATCGGATAAGGTATGCCGAATATTCTTCACAAAATCTTTAAAATTGCTACAAGGTGTACCTCTTAGTATGCAAAAAGCATTCAGAAACAAGTTAACAATTGCAAAAATCACGAATTTTAGTTTGTTGCGTTTAGGAGTCGTAAAACTTGAGCACCTACAACAAATCATATGAACACAGTCTTGTAAACAATAAAATTGAAAGCCATGGCGCACTTAATGAACCGTAAAAAGCAAATGTCTGTTATTCGCCCGTGAAGTTGATTTTAATGATGACATTACGAGGATGTTTAGTTACTTCCAATAGACATATAAAGTGAATCGGTGGGAAATGCGTTTTTCTTCTTTAATGTCTTACCAGCTGGTGATATAGATCGGATGATAAGCGGCGCGCCATATAATTGGTCAACTCTATACGAGTGCAATGGTTATAGGGGCAAGAAAGGGTGTGGTGGCCACCAAGAGACTTGAGAATGGGAGCAGCCAATCCAGAGGTGAGCCTACATAGTATCTGGGCTATCCATAACGTAAAAAATACACATAAGAAATTAATAATTCTCAATTTTCCATACATCACTCTACTAAAGCGTCGCTAGCTCGAACATATAGATTTGAAGTTTATGGCCCATGGTAGATGAAGCAGATATCATTGAAGTAACAAACCAAAATGTTAAATAGAATGCGTAGTCGTTAGAATGTGACAGAATTTCAACAACTCAGTAATGTTAGAATTTAATTTTATGATCGGTTAGGATATTGTTTAGCTGTTAATGGAGGGTTATTTGAACCTTTAATTAATTAATGTTTTTGGGAAAAGCTGTAGTCTTAGGTATAAGCTATGTTAAATTAAAGGCTCAGTAAGAAAGACATGTGGATGTGTGATTGCCGGATTGATGAAACCAAAATGCGTTTTTATTGTGAAATAATCTTTATTCATTATTCAATAATTGGGTTGACACTAAGTGCTATAACTGTTTTATGATGATATTTTAAAAGGAGAAAAGGACATTTCTTATACAATTTTTGGTTGTTGAACGAAATATTAAGGATTCTAACCAAAATGTTGAAAAAATTCTGCATTTTTGTAAATAAAATTTGATATCCGTCCAAAATTTCAGGGATTTCTAGGTCAAACCGAATCCTATATACAACAACGCCGTTGATACTTATTATTGCCTCAAAATCTGCGCTTTTAACTGTTGCAACTGGGGTTCAGCTCGGGGCGAAGCACCCAACGCATTCAAGTAAACAATAAAATAAAATTAGATTGCGCGAATAATTCCAAAAAAAATAAACCTGTATCTATACCGCAAAATAGGCGCTATCCTGCATCGCGCGTCTCCCACGCCGCTACATGCCCTCTCACAAAACCGGCAGCGGTAATGCAACTCCCATTCCTGCTGCATCTCCTGCTGCCTTCACCTTTCTTGCGTTCGGCCGAGGTTCATTACCAAGGCCGGCTCAAGATCGCTGCAGGTCGCCGAACCTGCTCTCGATGCTGCTAGGGTCAGGTTCCCAAATCTGAAACTAAACGGTCGCCAAATCAATATTTGTTATGTTAATTGATTTGTCGGTGGTTCCAAGGATTCACTAATTATGTGTGTATTGCAGGATAGTTTTCAGAGACCATTTGATACAAACATTTCAAATTTTGTGCGATGATATACCGGGTGATGCATTGCTTAGTTTCGTAGTTTAGGTAATACTGCAAACACCAGCAAATAATTTATATGACGCTATTGTCAAGAATTGACGTAAAGCTGGACATAATAACGAATAAGGATTATTTCACATTAAAAACACATTTTCGTTTCACCAATCCGGCGATCACACAACCAAAATAAAAGACACCATTATGTTTTTCTTACTAAGCCTTTAATTTAACATAACATACCGAAGACTACAGATTGTCACAAAAACATTAATAATTAATTAAATGTTCAAAGAATCCTCCATTAAGAGCTAAACAATATCGTAAACAGTCATAAAATTAATTTCTCACATTACTGAGTTGTTATTGAGAAATTCTGTCACATTCTAACGAAATACAGTTTTTCAGCTTCAACATTACTTTACATCTTTATAAATAAATTTTTTTAAGTTGCCCCACAAAAAGAAGTCGTTTGGCAAAAGGTCAGGAGACCTGGCCGGCCAAAGGATTAGATGCCGTGGGCCAATAATATTTTCGTTAAAAATATTTTGCAAGTATTCCCTAACCATGAGAGAATTATGAGCAGGACAACCACCCATTTGATACCATCAGTACATTCATCGGTAAAACAAATTTTTTTAAAAAAATCCCTATTATTATTTGCTCTTTTCATTACCTCAAAGCAGAATACCATTCTCCGTTCTTCATTACCTCGCCGTAGCTTTTGATGTTTTTTATACCTGTAAGGAGTATATTTTTGTTTTTTTTTTAAGTGCGCAACACTGTGGTTTGATGTTTTCCTACGGCTTGCCCATGAATCCTCGTGCTAATCATTTTACTTTCCCCCACGTGCAGTGAAATATCAAGATCTCTATTATCCCTTTCTCCAACTCTATTGACATTTTGAGTTGAGCATTTACAGTTATTTATCACGCAGTGCCTTTGGACTCAAATTTCCTAATGATAAGTTTAAATAATGAAATGAAAGGCTTACCATGGAATTGAACTGAAAACACTTCAGACACTGCTCTTAAACTATTTCATGTATAATACCACTTAATCATAGTTACTTTTTCCTTAATGGAATAGCTTATATTTAGCTCTAATTGAAGCGCATTCAATGAAAATGTTGTCACTGACGCTACTTTTCGTTTTGTCAATGCCAAACAATAATTTGCTACTGTTTACCCAAACTATGAAAATTTCGTAATTTTGCCATTATATTTAATTGAATAAGTTGGGATTGGCTTATTAAAATTTATTCAAACTTGGTACATGGGTTTATTATATCGACCTCTTTAAGAAATTATGATTCAATTTTGCTCTAAAATATACAGGGAAGCCAATATTTAGCCACTTCAAAATTTACATTGGGTTTCCTATGCTTAACTAAGCCATGGATCACCCGGTATATATACGCTTAGTGCAACAAATATAGTTTTTCTACGATCAAATTAAATTTGTTTTCATTTCAAATTTATTTGAAGAGTATTTTACAATGCAAGAAATATTACTAATTCTTGGACAAACTTCACTTCCAGTAATTTTTTGATTTTTGAGGTCTCAGGCTCTTCACTTAAAAGTATTTTCAGATTGTTGTGGAGTTTCCGGTACTGGTACTTGATTCACCTTCCAGAATTTGAGTCGCTGGTTTAGTTTTTTTAGAAATTGATTCCTCAATGAAGCCCTCAGCTACAGTTAAAGATTCCCATCCTCAATGGCGTTTTAATGTTAATATGTCTGCCCCCGATTCCACAAGCAATGTTGCAAAAGATCTGTAAAAAAGTGGCCTGTATATTGCATTGGGTTTTCAATATTTAAGTCTTTGGCAATATCACTTGGAATTTTAGTATTTACATCAACAGGTTGAACTGAATATTTTCCGTTGTAATATCTGATAAAAAGTCTAGTGTGATTGGTAGACTGTAAACGAAGGGATGCGTATTTGCGATACATTTCAACAAAATTAAAATATCTAATCTCACCTCTTATTACAAATGATCGAGGTGTCTTGCTATCGGGAATTTTCACAGTTATGATAGAATCCATGTTATTAATATAATTTAATGTTAGTTTCTGTAACTCGTCCCTGCGGCATGCTCCTGAAATGCCAGATACTGCAAGTATCTATAACAAAACACAAGTAATGTGTAACCTTTATCATTTGAATTTATTGTCGGAGCTTCAATTAAAAATTTGTCAAATTCTTGTCTAGTAAAAATTTTTTATTTCTTGGGACTGTATCCTACTGGAGTTAGTGTGTTAAAATGTCGAATTTCCACATTTTTATTGATTAAAAGTGTAGCCTTTAACATTGAATACGTTGAACATAAGGTCGATGGCTTTAGTATCTCTCTCTATATTAGTTCAAGTTAGTTAGTTCTTTAACAAATATCATACACTTTTTTAGATTTATCGGGTAATTAATCTGCTGTAGCTTCATTTGCCGTTTTAATTATATCTGGAGGAGTACAAATAGTTTCTTCCTCACTATCCGAAATCGACATTTTTAACATTTTTACAACAAAATATTAAAATTTGACTGACAACTTGAAATTAATTACGGGATTTGTCACGGTGGGACGCTATCTACAGGTGACTATGATTATGCTTTTGTTAATAACAAGATTTAGATTAATTAAAATTAGAATAAAAAAGTTACAAACAATAAACGTTTTGAGGAATATTTAAGGTTACCTATGGTTACCATGTGTATACGTATATACACTCAAATTACAAGAAAAAAAAATGTTTAGATTAAACTCTTAATCAATAGATTATCAAAGTATTTTTTGCACTAGTTCAAAAAATAGTAACTTTTTGCACTGTCGTAGAAAAAAGTATTTTTGTAAAGTGGAACAATGGAATTCTGTTACATAAAAGTCTAGTAGAATGGAGTGAGTGCCTGACGTTAGATATAGATCGGGAGGAAACGATTCTCATGGGCCAATCTAATCTCCATTGTAAAACAAATTTTTCAAGGCGATCCCGCTTTTTATTGCGTGTCTGCATGACTTTGATAATTGTTGATTAATTGTAGTTTTGTTTGATGGGAAATATTTTTGATTTTAATTATGAATTTATCTGCTTTTATTCGATCTTATACTGAGTAAATTGTATATTTAAAAAAATATACAGATTAAGTCGGAAGGAACGGACCAAACATTTTTAAACCAGCCCCATAAACACTAATCTAGGGCTGTGAGGTCTGGAGATCTTGGCGGTCTTGCACCTTTTTTATCGATGTCAAAGTGATAAGAATGCAAATGTCAAATGAGCATTTTATTGTAGGAGTGAATTTATCTAAAATATTTGTACTGTTATTTTAAATATATTGTATGGCTGCCAGATGGACACAAAATATATCTGAAGTAAATACATAAAATTATTTTTGAATTTACGATACTTTTTTCTTAGTTTACTGCATTTCTTGCCAAACTAAGGGAGGAGATGCTTTTTTCTCACAATAATATTGTCCTGATGTCCACACGAAAATCCGTATAGAACTGAGTCTAAAGCACTCCTTATGGCTTGCTGCCACGCTGCCCGTAAATAATACCGACCTGTTTATATTCTAAAAATTGCATTGACACTTTGACCTTATTTTCTCGAACGGCCATCATACGTCCTAAAGCTATGTTTGGTGGATCGACCGTCATGACTTAATTGGGCGTTTTCGTTTTTCAATGAACCTCTGCGGTTTACCCGGAGCCATAATAGTCGTGATATATACAGGGTGTATTAGAAGCCAGGCAAAATCAAGAAGTGTATATGAAAGATGGGCAAAATAGACGAGGTCATAGCTATGTCAAATTAATCTTTATCTGCGCCCGGAAAGGCTTTGGAGGCATGTATAATGTGTAATCTTTGGTTATCTTAAGAAACCAGGGATGGACTATTGGGTAAATAAGGGCAAACTAGCAGGCATTAATCTTCGAGCTTTTTGGAAAAATCTTTATATACTGGCAAAGCCCTCGACACAACAAACTCCGGATTAAATGAGTTACTTCGGTCCCTTGGTTTATAATATACTAATATATTATTACCATTTCCGCCTAATTTTTAAAATAGTTTTAAAATGAAGTAGTCTGTGATTTCTCTTGTCAAAAGAAATACGATCTTAAATTTCATTTTGTAGAAATTTGTGGTCGTGTCGACATTTTTGAATATGACAGTTTTCTTTCGTAATATCTACTAATTTGTAATAAAAATTACTGTTTTATTGAAAATTTCATACTATTTTCGGGAATTTCTTTATTTAAGATGGTTAGTCAAGGCTCAAAATTAATAACAAGTTGAGTAAGAATGCTAAAGTCGTGTGTAGCGTAACCCCATTACAAAGTAAATTTTTCATTATTTGCCTAGGTATTTTAATAGTATATTATTAACCAAGGTTTAGACAGCCATCATTACTGCCCGAGCTGCAAGTTTAAATCACGAGGAGCGGAGCGACGAGGGATTTAAGACGCGAGGGCTATAAGCTGTCTAAACCGTGGTTAATATAATATTGTTTCCACTACTACAAACTTTTATAAGACATTTATCTTTATAGTATTAATAATTATAAAAAATTATTGGTAGGTATAAGTATATTTTTTAATCAAGTTACCTACGCTTTGGAATTGACAAAATATTCTGTTGTTTTGTCAGGTGGCTTTGTTAATGTCAATTTTTGTTCATTTATGTCATCACATTTCACGAGTTTTCCGTTTTTTTAAAAAATGAGCGAAGAAAATGTTAGTGATATTATTATGTGCACACCTCCAGAATTAAGGATGGAAGCAGACAAAATGTTGATTGTATCGATATTTTACAATATCAAGCATCTCTAATAATCTAATATTTATTGATAATTATCTGGTTGCCTAACCACAAGAAATCACCTTTCAGGTGGTTATTCATGTTTATGAATTCATGTTGTAGAATCAAAAAATCAAGTTACCTGCGTTCAAATAGATTCTTGAAGATCGGTCAATAATGGATTTCATTGCCTTATTATTGACCATGGTCAATAATAACACACAAGGTAGAGAAAAACGATTTCTAACGTTAATAATTGGTCAATAATGGCGATGTTATAGATTAGTAGTAGTGGAAAAAATATTTTACTATTTTATAATGTTACTTTTCATTGGAGAAATAATGACTATTTCTTAAGCTAGTAGTAAAAAAACACTTTTCGTACGCATAGCAAGCAAAATTGTTAAGTCTGACCCTGGCCTGAAAACACAGATGATAACCCTACCGAAAGTGAGAAATAGAAATGAAATCCGAAACACCTCAAGATCAGGAAGCAGTTAAAGTAAATGATGCTTGCCACAAAGGCATGTTTAAAATTGAATTCCCTTGCCACACAGATGGAAGAACAATAAAATGGTGTCTGCTGGGCTTCGGCTTATGCCCATTACTATTAAATTAATAGACAATCTTACTGCATTATTGTTTAATGTATAGCCTAAATCCATTGTCAAAAAGCTTAATTTTTATTACCTACCAACACGTTATTGGATATTCTGTTGAGAGGTCTATATGTATATTATGCAAAATGATGAACATTGACAATTTTTTTTTCGTACCTTCTTTACTATCTTCTAATAATAATAATAATTATTTATTTAACACTTGGCCAATAATTTGTTGATTACCATTTCTAAAAAGCTGTTAAGAATGCAAGGAATTGAGTTAAAATAAAAGTAAATCGCTTAATACTTCATTTTTTTTGTGATCCACGATTTTCTTTCCTATTTTTGTCCTACTATTAGATGTTTTCCCTATTGTCCATCTTTTTCTACCTTGTTGTCTTTAGCAAACGGAATTATAACCACAAAGACTAAATCGATTTACAAGATATTTTGATTCGTTGGTATTTTAATCTATTTCTTGTTAGATTTTCCTTTTGATCTTATCTCGTCTTAAAAATACAGATAGCAAGTAATGTTCCAACTCATCAATGCCGACGTTCTTGACAGTAAATAATATTGAACTGCCGCGCTCTTTGTACAAGCTAAAAGAATACGAGTATTATAAATAATTGTTGAAAATCATAATCTCGAGAGCCGCGTAGCCTTTTTCTCTTTCCTAAGTAGTTTTGTTTTGCTGAACGTTTAAAGCCGAAAAAATGTAGAACAAAGGAATAGTCTGAAAAAAATGGCACGAGAAACATTTTTCTTTGCAGATAGGCATCAGGATATTTGCCTGCTTGATGTGGTTAGTGTAAGAAAAGGCAGAAGAAGTTCAAACGATGGTTTTCATACTCCTGTGCTCTATCGATCATTCGCGTATAACTAAGTTTGCATTATACCGTTCATCTTTTGACATGCAGGCATAACACCCTAGTTATCCCTCTGGTCACAAAATGCCCCAAATAGACATCTTTTTGGGCCGAGCCGAAGTACAACATTTCTGCAGACAGTTGGAAAAACTGTATACAACATGTAACTAAGGTGGAAAATTCTATAAATAATATATTTTTTTTTGTGTTCCTTTCTTTATTTCCAATAACTTTTATTAAAAATATTTTTACCCTACTCTATTCGATTCCGAGATAAAAACTATTTTCCTCAAATTTTGACCTTTAACAGGGCGTCACCTAAAATTGAATATTCATTTAAAGATAGAAGAAAGAAACTCGGAATTTAGTTTGTGGCTTTAGATAGTATGGCGCTAGATAATGTATTGCCGGAAAATAAAATTTTATATACAGGGAAGTAGAAAAATAATAAGTATAAAGTAAGAAAGGTATGTTTTTTGGCCTGAAGTGTCAAAATCGAAATATTGTGTAGGGATTAGTTAGGTAGTAGATTATAAAGTTACGTTTTGCGTTTAACCGGTACCATTTAACAGGTACCGAGTTTGGCTCTGGCCTTTTTGGCTGGATAATATAAATAGGTAGTAATTTGGAATAAACTTCATATATCGTGTGTGTGTATGACCTTAATAAGTATATTTGTTTAGTTTAACGCATCAGTATTTGCTGTTAAGCCGTATATAGTGTTCACAGTATTATAAGATTAGTAATAAAATGGCGACATTCACACCAACAAAAAGATGTTCCAATAATTCTCCACTATCAGTGAGTGAAAAGTTATTATTTTAAATGCATAAAACACGATTATCCGAATTTTACTGTACAAGAAACTGTCGATCGATGTTCCCGAATAACTGGAGTTGGAGAGTCCACCGTTTTTAAATTATTGCGGGAGAAATAGACAGCAGGTCAAGTGGAACCTCCCAGGAAAAGTCCAGGCAGACCAGTAAAAGTCCTTGATGAAAAATTGTAGTTCGAAGAAAAGTTCACTCTTTTTATTTTAAAAAAGAAATACCCACCTAGATAAGATTCTAATGGAGCTTGGCCAGGATGACAGTATTCCGTTTATAACTAGAAAACTTTTATGAACCACTTTGAAAAATATGGATTTTGTCTGGGAATAGCATAACCGTAAATCACAGTTTTCGTATCTTTTTGCGTAGACCTTGAGTTTGAGGACCGCTAGGTTAGACCAATGACCAATGTGACAGAGATGTCCATTTGTAAAACAAATTAAACTTTACTTTAAACAGCCCGCCGGGACAGATTTAGATACACAATGCGTTTGTTTAATGCGGAAGCATTCAAACTGCCAGTGACAGCCATTTTTTTTCAAGTACCACGACAAATACATATTTGTTCTATAAAAACAACCGCCTATTAGTCAATGCAAATACAAGTTGGTTCGCTTTGAAGATCCCGCGGTTTGGTTTCGTTTTCTATGAATATACTTTGACTTTAAACTGGTCTTTAAAACGTCATATATTATGTCCTTTTATAGAAATAGTTTTACTTTTTTCTATATGCTGACTGACAACAATAGGGTCACTAACCGGTAGTTACACTCATTAAAGAAGATTCTATACAATTTCGGATTTTATCGAATGACCCGTCCACCGTCCAGACTTAAAGCCTCTTCCAATTTATGTTAGCCACTTTTATATTACTACAACATACACCCACGTTCTTGGAACCGATTTCTTTAGTCCTCTCACAATATTCCTATATTGAAAAATTCCTATTCGGAATTCTTTTGTCGATACATCTTTTTTACCGTAAGTTATAGTGGTATCCACAACGTGCTCCCTTTTTTTTAACGCCGCCGGTTGTGTTTTGTGGTCAGAAGCGGTAATTCAATAAAAATTTGATCATTAACAGCAGTTTTCTTTGCCAATCGGGCATTTTTGCATTGTTGCTCTTTAAAGTATAGACGCTAGTTACAATAATTGTTCTGGTTAACTTGGCTGTATTAGTCCATAAAACTAGTGATAAATTTCCTAAAGTCAAGCTATACCAAACTGATCGCCGATGATAAAGCACCTTCATGTTGTTAATATAAATAATAAATAACACTTCATCTTTTTTCTTGTAGCCTTAATTACCATCAACAGGTAAGATTACAATTAACTCCTGGCATATCTATAACACATAATTTCGTAATGAAAAATGTGCGTTTTAAATGAAAGATAACGGTGCTGTTCTATCTATATACAGCCAATGTGAGATGTCGTTTATTTTCGACGTGCGGGGCTTAACGCAATAAAAAGCAGCAGGAGTGATTTGAATGCAGCTCGTAACAAATTGGAATGTCGGTTCTTATACGCTAACGAACGATTTCTATTGACTATGACACCCTGTATGATTATGTAAGGAATCTTCATCTAACACCCTGTAATGTAATGAGATTAATGAGAAGAAGAAATATTGACACAAAAAGTCTACACATGTATGTTTTACTGTAACTTTCAGTAAAATTTATCGCATCCACAGCCATCTACATCGTAACGACATTTGGTTTTTGCTGTAATTAATTTTCCAACATCGTATCTCTCATCTCGACTATATGATTCATGTGATTTACGCATAAAATATTTTGCAAATTTGTCGTCGTGTATGTCGTGTGCTGTGATGTTTATGTAAAATATGCAAGCACAGAATTATATGATTTGGTTTATGGAGTAGAATTTTTGCAGAGAGGAAAATGTTCCAAGAGACAAATTAAATGCACACAAAGAAAACTCGATATAATACATTGGAGGTAGTGGAGACTAAACATTTTTTTCGGATATTTGATATTTTAATTCTTTGGAGTGATTAATTAGGTATCATCCTTCTCTTGAATGACCAACTTAAAGTGAAAGGGGAGGAACTATTATCTCTTGCAACCAATTATTGTCTTATAAATAAATAGAATTCAACTTATGAAGATGTGCCAGTATATCGAAATAATCCAGCGTTATTTATTAGACATTTAACTGTAGTAAACTAAATGCGGAATGATAAACGTATTTTGGATTCCCATTATCATTTACAAGCTACAAACCATCCATGAGAAAGAACTGTGATAGTACAAAGACAGAGCCAGAGAACCATTGTTAACATATCATCCAAACAACTGAACACCATGGATGAGTCTTTGTTCGCCAAGGGCTTAAATCTTTCGATTGCCTCAAAAGAAACCCCAACTATTGGACATTATGTG
This sequence comes from Polydrusus tereticollis, assembly GCA_963920685.1. Taxonomy (NCBI): domain Eukaryota; kingdom Metazoa; phylum Arthropoda; class Insecta; order Coleoptera; family Curculionidae; genus Polydrusus; species Polydrusus tereticollis. The sequence continues at coordinate 2,916,121 of OY987332.1, read as the reverse complement.
TGCAACAGACTCAGTAGCCATTGAAGCGACTCAAGCAGAGAAATTCTGATAGATACTGAGAGAATTTTTACAGAAATCCAAACCGCGGAAGCCAAACATTCAAAAAGAAGAATCAATTGCGCTGTCCAAATTACGCAAAGATACGAACATAAAGATTCTACCTGCAGATAAGGGAGATGCAACCATCGTGATGGATGTGGACATCTACAATCAATAAGTCGAAGAAGTCATGGAAAAAGGAAACCAGCAGAGTATCCCAAAGGACCCCAGTACTACCATTGAAGGAAGAATATACCGACTTAAGAAGCAGACAGAAGTAAACCGGGTTTACCAACAAAAAATTCTCCCAAGATTCGAACTGTCCAGATTTCTGCTCCCAAGACTACAGCCACTGCATAGCACATCATTTGTGAAAAACTCGCAGTATTTAGTTGAGATCATAAGTGGAAAGTAGTAACGGGCTAAGGGGGTTCCCCATGATTAAACCTTCGCTACTTGTGTAAATATTGTTATTGAATTCAAAATAATTTTGTTCCAAGCACATAATAAAGCTCCAATGTGGCGAGACATGTCACATTAATATAAAATCATATTAATAAATACTGGAGAAAAGTATGTAAATAGTATTTTACATTATATCCTAAAAACATCCTAGACCTGAAGAATTCTGAGTGCGGAGAATCCTATGTTGGTGAAACTCTACGATCTTTTGAAACAAGGACCAAAGGACATTGAATCCACAAACTGAAGGAAAAAATTATACTCAAGGAAGAACATTCAAAGAAGCAGCTGTCATATCCCAGAATTCTGACTGCTTCAGTAAACCCTATTTAGATATATAAGAGATATTTGGTGACAATTTGAAAACGAACAGCATTTAATATTGCCTCTACCAATGATAGTATGAAAATTTGGCGAAACACGTCAATTGATATATCAAGGGGGAAATTTTTTAAGGCATTTGTTGTGTGTTACTTTCAACCCCCCTGACTCCCAGGGCACCTACCCCTAAAATTTTAAATGGCAACCCCTTTCAAAATTGTGATTATTAACCTCACAAATTAATGAAATGTATTTAATATCGAATTTTAAAACGGATTGCATTCACCGCCTCATAGCACTTCGTTTAAAACTGTTTCTACCTACCAATAGTTACATTCCAAATTCTTTTATTTATTTACATTTCGTCTTCGATATTGCCACTAGAAAACATAAAATAATTTAATTTTTTTGCCGTTTTCGACAAAACAAGATTCTCGTTTTGCTTATTCCTGATATTTCGAACAAATGAAAAGTACTTAGTAGGTACTTTATTTTCCGACTCCTGGTGTTCATTATTTATTTCATGTTCTTCTAGAATCAGTGAAATAAGCTGTGAAAGTTAATTTCATAAACATTTCAATAGTTTTTAATTATTAGTGTCGTTTCCTAAAATGGTTTACACTATTGCTGAACGCGTAGAAAAGATTTTCATTCACGGAGCTGAAAATCGTTGCTTTGCACGAACGGCGGCCGTATTCAACGAAAGACATCGTGAAAGAAATGTTGGACACAAGTACATCCGTGAGTTAGCAGCTAAATTTGAAGAAACAGGATCTGTTTGCAATAAGAAAAGGAATGAGCCAAGACTGCTCAATGAGGCCGCTCAGATTGAGGTTCTTGGTGAAGTTGCTATGGCTCCCACTACGTCCCTTCGTAAAGTTGCAGATCAAACTGGACTGTCGCGTGACTCAGTCAGGAAAGTATTGTAGCTTCACAAATTTCATCCATACAAACTCCTAGTTACTCAAGAATTAGGGGACGATGACCCGGACAGACGGATAAGATTATCACTCAGCCCAGGTTAATAAAGAATATCTGTTTTAGTGACGAATGCACTTTTTACTTAAATGGCAAGGTCAACAAACAAAACTGTCGTTATTGGAGCGACCTCAATCCTCACATTATTAGAGAGGGGCATACGCAATACCCTCAAAAAATTAATGTTTGGGCGGGTATATTAGGCAATAGTATCATCGGTCCCCTCTTTATCAATGGAAATCTAAATGGTGAAATTTATGCAGAAATGTTAGACACAACTATAGAACCTCTTATAATTCGTGAGGTGGAAAATCAAAGGGACGCCAATAGAGATGGCGCTCTAGATGAACATTTGCTCCACTTCCAACAGGACGGAGCGCCTCCGCATTATATACGCCCAGTAAAAGAGTGGTTGGATAATCATTACCCAGAGCAGTGGGTTGGTAGGAGGGGACCATAGAATGGCCACCTAGGTCACCAGATCTGACACCGCTGCATTTTTTCTTATGGGGTCACTTGAAATCCGTTGTATTTAAAACTCGACCAGATTCCATTGAACAATTACAAGAAAGGATTGTACAGGAGTATAGAGCTATTTCACCTGAAACTCTTGAAAACGTCCGAAACCAGTTTGAATACCGGCTGTACTTGTGCTTGGAGAAGAATGGAACCCATTTTGAACAATTCATAAAGAAGAAAGGTGAGCTTTCCAGTATTTCATTATCATTATCATAATTTTTCAAGGAGTTGCATTATTTAAATGTTTATCTAAATACATTTCATTAATTTGTGAGGTTAATAATCACAATTTTGAAAAAAAATTAATACAGTTTATGTAGAATTTTATAAGGAACACAAAAATGGCAAAAGAAATAGGGGTTGCCATTTAGAATTTTAGGGGTAGGTGCCCTGGGGGTCAGGGGGTTGAAAGTAACACGACAACAAATGCCTTAAAAATTTTCCCCCTTGATATATCAATTGACGTGTTTCGCCAAATTTTCATACTATCATTAGTAGAGGCAATATTAAATGCTGTTCGTTTTCCAATTGTCACCCTGTATAGCCTGTTGTCCTGCAATTGGGCAAAGTTGATTCCTGCTTTGATTGGACAGTCCTATTGTTCATGTTTATCAGTACTATCTACTGCTGATCGTTTCCGGACACCCTGTACCTGAAATGGATAATCCGGTAATATACAGGGTGGCCAATTAGTACGACAAAGGTCAATATCTCCTGTACCATTAAAGATAGCGGAAAACTTTTGACGAAGCTTATTAAGGGTTAAAAAGTGCATCTTTTAAAATTATTTTCGTCTATACAGGGTGCTCCAAAAAAGCGGCACGGTAGAAATTTGATATTTTTTAAATGGAACACTCTGTATATATTTACATATTTCAATTTGCCGTAAATTACTGTACATAGCACCATAATTATTTATACACATTTTTGCAACGTTGCCGAATAGATGGGAAAATCCATTAAATTTGTGAAAAAACATCGTTCAATAAAATGTGTAGTATTTCTTAACTTATTATAATTGGAAACAAAATATTTTTATAATGGAAAGAGAAGTGTTGGCAGAACTCGCCTAGGGTAAAATAAATTCATATTTTTGTACAGGGTGATTTCTACGGACATGCCAACTTTATGAACTTTAAACCTAATTTTCTCATTTTTTTCAAATGAAACACCCTGTATTTGATTACTTTGACTTGTAGGGGTTTTCATCCTCTTTAACTTTTGTTAGGATTTTTTCATGCCTATCTCTACAAATATTGGTCGTATTTCTGTTTTTCTCTAAACTCTAGCAAAAAACTGAATGTATTTTACCATTGTTGTTTTTCTAGTTACCTATGACATAGAAAATACAAACAAACGTCAGTTTTGTAGTTTTTCTATTAATTTACATAAATAATTAACTCGAAACAATTTTTAGATTTAAGTTTTTTACCGATTTAAGCTTGAGGACAATTTTTAAAATTTAAATTAATTGATTTAAAATTACCTAATTAATTGTTCAAAGTGGCTCCCCATAACTTGAATACACAATTCTATACGTTTTTCAAAAGAATGAGTCATGTTTCTACACATTTCCCGAGTTACAGTTTGAAAACAGTTTCTAATACGAATTTTCATATCATCTCTTGTAGTGGGGGCCATTTTATATACCTGATCCTTTACAAATCCCCATATACTGAAATCCATTTTTGTTAGATCTGGTGATCTAGCCGGCCATGGTACGGGCGCTCCTCTTCCAATCCACTGCTGCCCATATGTTTCATTTAAAAAGTTAGTAACAGGTCCTGTATAATGCACGGGGGCTCCATCATGTAAAAACCAAAGACGTTCACGAATTTCATTCGGTATCTGAGCCATTAATTGTGGTAAATCGTTTTGTAAGAAGTCCAAATATACTTGTCCAGTTACTTTTTCCTCAAAAAAATGCGGTCCAATAACATAATCTCCTACAAGTCCTTCCCAAACGTTTAAGGACCATCTGTTTTGTGAATGGGTTCTTATAAAATAGGGATTGCTTGTAGCATAATAGTGAAAATTATGCCTATTCACATTTCCATTTTTATGAAATGTTGCTTCATCACAAAAGAATACTAAATGTGCAAAATTTTGTTGTTGTCTCATTTTTTCCTGCATCCATTCACAAAAATCTATTCTCTTTTGAAAATCTCCTTCATTTAGTTCCTGCAGTAACTGGATATGGTAAGGATGCATTTTGTTTGTTTTCAGTATGTTCTGAATCGATGAACGGCGAATATCTAATTGGTCGGAAATATTTCGTTGGCCAATGTGTGGATTTTCAGTGACTGTTAAAAGAACATTTAATTGATTTTCTTCCGTTAAAACACGTTTTATTCTTTCTTGTTTTTTATAGGCTGCACTCCCCGTTGTTTGAAAACGCTCCTTTACTTTTTCAAACGCCCTTCTACTGGGTTGTCTTCGGTTTGGATATCTTTCTTGATATATCCTCATAGCTAGCAAGCAGTTTTTGTCACTAGCTCCTAATACAAAAACCATATCCACCATTTCGACATTTGAAAAATCCATTTTTATTAATTTTTGAAGAATAGCTCACCAAATCACTATAATTGTCATTATATTACAAACAAACTGACGTTTCATTTTAAACAAGAACGTTTGTTTTTATTTTCTATATCATAGGTAACTAGAAAAACGACAATGGTAAAATACATTCAGTTTTTTGCTACAGTTTTAGACAAAAACTGAAATACGACCAATATTTGTCGAGATAGGCATGAAAAGACCTTAACAAAAGTTAAAGAGGATGAAAATCCCTACAAGTCAAAGTAATCCAATACAGGGTGTTTCATTTGAAAAAAATGAGAAAATTAGGTTTAAAGTTCGTAAAGTTGGCATGTCCGTAGAAATCACTCTGTACAAAAATATGAATTTATTTTACCCTAGGCGAGTTCTGTCGACACTTCTCTTTCCATTATAAAAATATTTTATTTCCAATTATAATAAGTTAAAAAATACTACACATTTTATTAAACGATGTTTTTTCACAAATTTAAGGGATTTTCCCATCTATTCGGCAACGTTGCTAAAATGTGTATAAATAATTATGGTGCTATGTACAGTAATTTACGGCAAATTAAAATATGTAAATATATACAGGGTGTTCCATTTAAAAAATATAAAATTTCTACCGTGCCGCTATTTTGGAGCACCCTGTATAGACGAAAATAATTCTAAAAGATGCTTCTCTTAACCATTAATAAGCTTTGTCAAAAGTTTTCCGATATCTTTAATGGTACAGGAGATATTGACCTTTGTCGTACTAATTGGCCACCCTGTATATTGTGCCATTAATTCTGCTTGAGTTGAAGAATGTAAGGCCCTCACGATGCACTTGCTTGTTCCTCGACCATTCTTCTCTTCTTGACGAGATGAAGCAACTCTCTCTCGTCTTCTATTTTATTTATTTTCTTTTAATTACAGCCTGAGCGCAACACATTATTTAATCTCTGTAATTTAGAGACGTTTCTTCGGTTTCATAATTCATTTTTTTCTCATTTCATCTATAATAATACGAAAGTGCTCTCTTATATTTTTAATGATAGTTTTTGATTATTTTACGGCGACGTTCCGTAATTGGTTTACATATTATTATACAGTTGGGTGTATGATGATCATTAGTTTTTTACTGTCGCTGTGTTAATATGCGTCTCCCGCTCGTTTTTTTCTCCTTATTTGTCTTGTGGGTTAATGCACGGTTTTATAACCAACCTTTGGAAATTTATTGCCGTCATTTTTCTTTTCAGTTTTCAATTAAACTAGAAGATTAAGCTTTTTACAGAGTGTTCCAACTTGATTTACCCAGTCCATTGATTGAAATCAGAGCTAGATAGAAAAAAAACAACTTAAAAATGGAGATTTTGCTATAAAGTTCCCTCTTTTCTTAGCGGGAAATCTTGTGTATGTAACACTTTTTACATAAAATAGATCGATCATATTACGCGCTACGTCATGTGCAAAGATTGTGCAGGTATTTGTGCAAAATTAAGTTTTTTATGGAGATTACGGTCAATAAAAATTAAGCAATTAAGGTGGTATTTATATAGTCTCATAACCTAGGTTTTACCACGTTTAATACGTTTTTAAGCCCAGATAATATGCTACCAGCATAGTAAATAAAATTACTTCATCAGATTAGGAGTGTCATCGAGCATATTAATAATGTGGAAGAAGAATTACTTAGGAATTAGATTTTGAAGCGAATGATCTTTATAATAGCCTTAATTAAATGTCTTGTACACGCGAAAGATATAGTTAGAAATGGTTTTTTTGTCTTAACGCCACTGCAACGCACATAGTCCAAAGATCTACACTCCACACTGAAATGATAATTCACCCCTTAATTTGGGACCGCCCAGGCAGTCGATCTAGGAATTGCACAGTAAAAAATTGAGTGGTAAATTTAACACTCAATAGTGGTACATATAGGACCACACTCAATAGAGTATATTAACCAATCAGTATATCTTGTAGAAAAGACATTTTTGGGATGGGTGACCACTTGGGAAACACCGCGTGCTTAGGGAAGAGTGTAAAATGAATCGACATCAAAACCATCCAATTCACGCCGGACGGGCCGGATGAGATCGGATATCTCGTAGGATGGAGGTGCCGTTTCACACTCCCCAGTCGATAGACCGCACGATTAATAACCGTACGGTCGATGACCGGTTCAAGATGGCCTCTGATACGCCGACGACCGTAAAAAATAGTAAATAAAAAAAAAATAAGAATGGTTCTTGTACTTCTTGATAAGTGTTAACTTTTCTAATTTATGATTAGGTACATTTACACTATCGTGTGTAAATTAAACTCACATATTGTAAACCTATCCTTCTAGGGTGTAAAAGAAATAATGAGAGGTGTAAGTAAACCATTTTTTAATGATAATTTGTAATTAATTAGTGTAAATTTTATTATAGTTATACTTTACTATAGTTAGTTTAATAAAATAATCTACCCAGGGCTAGAATACTTTCCACTTTGTTTAAGTCATTTAATCCCGTATCAATCTAACCGGGCGTTTATAATTGAAATGTAAAAAACTATGCATTCAAGATGTTTTACATTATTAACTTCTGCTTAGTTTGATACATGATTGAATGACTTATTCAAAGCCGAAAGTAGTTGCCCCTAATATACATATATAAATCTTCAGATCGCTTGGAGAAGGTTTGTTAAATGAACGAAAATATTGAGTATTATTTATCGTTTATTTATAAACAAAATAATGGTTACAACAGAACTGGAAAACACTGTGATTTTTTTTACACTTACTATTATAACTAGTTGAACAAAATGACACACCTATTATATAGTTTAACAATTTAATAAATTAAACATATATATATCTACGTTTAATGTACCTCATTGTTAAGCTTAACAAAACAAATAACATAGTAAATATATGTATACTTAGAACACCAAACAACTAAATAAAAAGATGCTTTGGAACAATATAAAAGAATGAAAATAACGAGTATTATATTAATCGTATACACGGAAAAAAAAATTTATAAGAATATCCAAAAATATAATAGAAGTAACTATATTTTATAGTTCTATATAGGACAGCCATATGGTATATTAAGGAAGACTATAAAATGATAGTAAAAACGAGTTAATATTTTTAATAGTTACTACAAAAATATATTGGAATAAGAAAATTCGTCACAGTAAAAACTATTAAACAGGAGTGCAAATAATATAAAATATGTTGTTGTTTTTTTCTAGCTTCTGTTGTTACGGTTGTAATAATTATTTGTAAAAACTACCAAGCAGTTTTGCACATTTTACTAATGAATATTGTAAAATTTGTAATATATAATATTCTCGTAAATTCTATTTATTTCATACTGTATTGTAAAACACACCTTTACATATTTGAATTTAGTCCAGAAAATAAGGTTTTACAGCAATAAGTCCGGTAAAATTTTTTTACCGGATTAGTCCTGTAAAATTTCTTTACCGGACTGAAACTTGTAAGTTTTAGTTTAATCAATGTCAAACACACAATGTTTCCACCAGTAAATATAAGCACTTTTCAAATATACGACGCAGAATAAAACTTCATTATAATTTCAAAACATAATTATAATTTTCAACAGAACAGTATGAAATAAAATATTGTACGTCATTCGTCCGGCAAATCCTAGTATTCGTTTCAAAATTCCAGACTCAGCTCCTTCGTTGCCTCGTCTCAAAACATTTCACTCATACTGTAAAAGTTGATTTACCGGACTTATAACGTAAATATCTATAATTTTAGTTGAATTTCTACCACCAACTTTTGTTATACTAACTAAATATTTTAGTAAATATTCAAAACTCCTTTTGTAGATTAATTTAAATATTTTTGTAACATTTTTTATTTGCTTTTACACATGGTATAATGAAATATATTTGGTCTTTCTTTCTTGGTGGTCGAAACTAAGTCTTCCAGATTCCATTCTGCTAATAAATCCTCCAAACTCCACATAACAGCACCATAATACCATAAACATAAAATCAGAGACAAAATAAACCAGTTTGAACTTAAAACACATAAGAGTAAGAGTTAGAGGTACGACCCCTTTGATGGCATAACTGTAAATGCGACACGGCGGCAACGGACGGCGCGGCTTTGACTATTCCTGTAAATTATTTAGGAGTTTCTACCATATTCATTTAGTAAAATACGAATTTTCCTACGAAAATTTCATAAGCTCTTCTATGTTTTTTGATATTTTGCAAATATAGTGTTATAAAAATTTGAATAGTTTATTGTTAAACAGTCTTACTATAATTACACCCTTCTAAATTCTATTAAAAATTTTAGTAAAGAGATACAGTAATTTTTACTAAGGATTTAGTAAAATTCACAATACAGTTTCTTACTTTTAACTAAAAGAAATGGTTATTCAATTTAACTAAAACGCATTTGTAAAATGTAATATATACCTTAGTAGTGGCATAATTATACTATGTTATATAAAAAAGCTAACCATATTTTTTTATAAATTTAGTTTACAATTTTACTTTGGAAAGAACTGATATAGAGATTTGTAGTTATTAAGAGGTTTAATAGAGAAATATACTATAAAACTCTTACTAAACTAAATTTACAATACTATTTTTTCCGTGTATTTATTTAGAGATCTATGAAGTAAAATATGTAGGTAGGTTATATAAAAAAGGAATAAATTTATATTGCAAGCTTATATCAGAATCATTCTAAAGGGAAAACTGTAACAATGTAAATACCTACTTAGTTTCTTAAAAATGGCGTAATTATTAGTAAGGTTTCTATTAAATTTCGTTAATATGCTTACCCAATTTAACAAGATCCTCATAAGAGGCACTTACCCGGGGCCGTGTAAAAAAAACGATTAAAGAATAAGTTTTACACTCAATGTGTTAAAAATAATCTTCTAGCGGGGTTTATTTACACCCTAATATGATGTTATTAATTGTAATTGTATTTAATTTCCCTAATATAGTGTAAAATGGAATAAATAGCACCCATTCAACAAAATCAACTTTTTAGAGAGTTGAATTCAGAGGCAAATTTAATACAACTTTGTATTACTTAGGTCCCATATGAGTGTAAAAATGTGGTAAATTATGGATAACTGAATAACAGAAACCGAATTTAGGAGATGTTGATCACAGAATGTCTAAAATGCAATATCAAGCTGTTCGAGACTCATTCCTGTGGTAATTCTTAACTGATTTCTGCTCATCAGAAGTAGCCATTTCGTTAGTTTCGGGTCTGGGCCCCCAATGAAAGATTTGCTATGGTTTAATTCCTGTCTGTTGTTCCAGTAGATTTTGTGTTGATTCTTTGTCCATCGTACTGTGCACCTTGGGACTCCGAGTGCCGGTTCTGGACCAATGAATGTTTTTTCTGACCCCTTTTTTGCAAGTTTGTTTCCTGTAATATCTTCATGTCCTGGTACCCATTGTAGCATTACATGGTTAGCTTTTGCCACCAGGGCCACTAGTTCCTCTTGGCATTCCCATACTAGTCTTGATGTGGTGTGGTATTCTCAATAGTTATTTAATTGGCCCGTTCATTTTGAAGAATCGCTTCACAGTAGACCACTACATCATTTTTTTACAAAATAAATTAGAAGGACTACTAGATGATGTTCCTGTGAACATCAGAAGGTAAATGTACTATTAGCACGATGCGAAGCGCCTGCACATTTCGCTCATCAGGTCCAGCAATATTTGGACGAAACATTTCCAGGGTGTTGGATTGGCCTCCAAGAACTCCAGACCTTACAGCACTAGATTATTTTTTATGAGGCTGGTTTAAAAAATGAAATGTATAAAGTAAAAGTTGGCACTCGGGATGCACTAATTCGACGTATTAGAAATACTATAGCCAATATTAATGATGAAAGACATAAGAGAAATAAATGTTTAAGGTCAATGGTGACATTTTTGAACATTCCTACAGCCGTTCCTCCCGACTCACTCTGTATATACACCATCAGCACCCAATTACAGATTGATGCATATAAATAAACTCTCAACAAGCGAGCGATCATTTTTCAAAATAAACTGTCTCATAAACCCAGCAATTAACACCTTAAAATGGAGTTTTGATAAACATTTCAAAGGTAATGTGTAAAAGTTAATATCGTGTAATTGTGTATAATAAATTGATATTGCAGCCATTATTCTTATGCCATTAACACTGGGCAATTCGACTCGTTTCTTAGGAAACATGAAAATAAGCGCTTTTAAATGCAAAATCTACTAAATTAGTTTAGTTTTAACATCAATCAAAAAGAATTAAGCTCGATTCATCAAACACGGAACCTAGCAAGGTAAAGTTCCGTCTTCAACTATCTCGGAATCTATTTAGAGCGTTTCATGCACAATAGTGTATATGGCATAAACGTATGGTCGTATTTCACTCATTCGTATAATAACGTCCGCGAAATGGGTACTAATGCACCATGTTGTTCGTATTATTCTGCTTAACTGTTACATTTTATACTGGCCGTATCCTTATCTGTAACAATATAAGCTCGGAGGAGGTTAAAGTCCGACTTGGCGGTACCTCTGTAGTCTGAGATAATAATTGTTATAGCCTATTTCATAATATCCTTTAGGAAAATAAATTTCCGGGTTTATACAAATTTCCGAAAATTCTAAAAAATTCGGTGTTTATTTTCATCGTCGTTTCATAGTATAAATAGCCCGTTTCCGAAGGAGTTTTCAAACTATTCCTCCATCACCATTTTTGCAGTTGGATTCTACGTTACTTTTATTGGGCTGTCCATATATTCTTCGCCATTATTTTTTGGCATATTGTAGCCTCACTCTTTAAGGACTGACTTACTGATGTTTCCCGCCCTAGTTTATAGTTTCTATAACAACACAAAACTCCATAAATTGTTTCCATACAAACGACCAGCTTTTCTTTGCATTGGTTGAGTTCATTTTTATATATTTTGAGCAATAATTTGTTCGCTTAATTTACCAAGCACGTTTTTGAGAATTTCTTTCAAATAAAACGTCTAAAGTGAGTTCTTTATCATCTGTTGCGTTAGTTATCATTTTAAATGTTTTTATTTATGTGGAATAAATATTACAGGGTAATTTCTAGTGTTGATTTTCCACTGTAATTCAGTAATGATTATAAGTTTGTTTTATACGTGAGGGAAATTTTCACAACAACGTTTTGTGGTTGACGAACTCAAACGCCTTGGAAAGATTGAAAAACGTTACTGCGGCATCATTTGTCAATTAATTTGTTTATGTCCTACTCGAATATTATTGTTTCATAATACCATAGTTACCAGACGTACACTTTAAATGGTATATAATACCCTAGGGCATTAAGGAAGTTTCTAATTAAGAGGAAAATTAATAGGAAAAATCAAAGTAACAACTTTTTACTAACGAAAAAAACTTATTTATCATTTATATTAAATGAAAAGTTATGAAAAGACCCAGTAAAAACGAATTTACCGGCTTTTCATAAGTCAATGTTTTCTATTATTTCGTGATTTTCACGTTTTTTGATGTTGATGGTCTCGTTGATGGTACTCCAGCTATCAATTTTGAAATTTTTGACATACTGTCTTCCAAATATCCCTCAACCACAGCTGACCTTTTCCAACCGCTATGTCTTTTCAATGTGGTCATGTTTACCCCCTCGTCCGCCAACAAAGTTGCAGAGGTTCTGCGCAAACAATGACCAGTATATTTGTCCGCATCGCTTAGACCCAGGTATTTTGCAATAATGGAAGGAATCTTACCTATGGTGTTCTTTCCAACTGGCTGTGAAAAACAACGACCGTTACGGTAACACAAAAATAATCTATTGATGTTGCAGTTCGTCTGGCGTAAAGACCAATAAGTTCTCAGTAGCTTTAAACAACCCATCTCTTTCTCATCAATAACTGTGAAGACACGCTTTTGTCGGTCTTTGTATCGGAAATATTAACTATTACTACGGATCCTCTATCCTCTATATGTTCAACCAACATATTAACTAGCTCTTGGCGGCGGCAACCACCAAATACACCAAATAACAGAGCCACTTTGTACATCAAAAAAGTTTCATTGGGAGCTTCACGGATGAATTTCAGCATATCTTCGCGAGTCAAAATTTTCGATTTCTTCGCTTCATATTCTTTGGATGCTTGCTTTAGATACTGGCCTAACTTGCAATATTTTGCAATGTCTATATTTTTATTAACTATTAATGTCTTTTTTAACATTGAATATTTCGTCCATAGGGATTTAGGAGTGAATGTTCCAGACTATAATCGATATACATAATTAGTATCATGCTAAGATATCTGGCATTCATTGGGGTGCAATTTAGTACCATTAAAATTGAGGGGAAGTGGCTGTGGTACCTTCTTGTTAGTACAATTTACATGAAGTTTGCTGTTTGAGGTTTTCTAATGCAACTTCTCTGTACTAATAAACTGCAAGAATAGCAGCATCATCAGCGAATGTACCAGTTTCTTCTGATACTAGCCATTGACGTTGGAAAAATTAAAAATTAAACATTGGAATGTGCTAGGTTAATTTTATCTATTGTTTTCGTGTAATATCCATTATTTCCTGCAATTTGTTTGATAATTGTGTTTCATTATCTTTGAAAGTTACTGTTGTTTAAATGTAATGTTACTAATCGATGTGTCATACTAAAGAAAGACGCTAATTTATGTTGTATTGGATGGAAGACGTCTTGTGTATAGTAGTGTCAGTATATATGAGTGTGTTTATGGTAAATAGAAATAGCATTTATATTATCGGATCTTTTAATAGTTAAGTCTAGAAAGTTAATATAGTTGTTAATTTCTTTTTCTATTGGAAATTTTATATTGATATAAATGTTTTTAATTGTCTTTTTGTGCCTATAAAACAAGCGAATACCTCGTCCACATACTTATACCAATGAAGATTGGATGTTTTAAAATAATAGTTTCTATATAATCCATATAGATTTCTGCTAGGGGGGGACTCAAAAGGTTACACATAATAAGACCTTCTTTACTTGTATAAAGTTTATTACCGGAAAAAGTTTTGTTGTAAACATACCTCATAATTTCCTATTTTTTAATGAAGTTAATTTTCTTTTTCATAATAGATTTTCGACGAGTTTTATACTGTTTTTTACAGGAATACTGGGGAATAAGTTACTGACGTCAACAGGAGTAAACTTGGCGTTACTTGGTGGGATGTTTTTGATTTGGTCAACCAAATCGTAAGAATTCTTGATGGAGTATTTTGCAGAAAAGTTTGTGTTAGTTTTTATGATACCAATTAAATGTTTTGAAGGTCTGTAAGATTAAGCTGAAAAAATGTCTAATTGGGTTACCTGGTTTATGAATTTTTAAGAGTGAGTCTAACTTAAAGGGTAAGGAATTTATGAGTGTTAATTTGCGTAAATCTTTTTGAAGGAATAATGGATTGCCACCAAGTAAAAGCCGAATCAATTGAATTGTTTCAAAGTTTCCCAGAAATTAAATCGGATCCTGGTGTTAAATTAATATATGCTGCACAATGAAAGTATCAATCTGTACAGTTTGTCGTATTATTTTTTAATTAAAAGCAGTGGTTGAATCTGCTGCTTCTTTGACCGCGGTAAAAAAGAAAAAGAGGATCGCCACCACACGCTGTAGTATATACACCACAGGCGCACATTGTAAATAATTGGATGCTTCCTATTTCGCGAATATTTTCAGGGTGCTACCACATGCAGACCCTTTTTTTACTGACGTCATAAAGGAGAGACATTTTCAAATCGACCTGTCTTTAAGTAAAGTGCCTTCTGGCAAAGATATACGATTTTTTAGGGGCTACAGAGTATCCTTGGGTACGATATGATAACTTGATTCATGAAAAAGTAAGATGATTTAAGATATTTCGACACCTGTACCCAGTCTGAGGATTTTGGCCCTGGTATTTTGCAGTATAAGAACTCTTTTTTGCACTTTGACATTGTAAAACGCAAGTAAAAATCTCGCCGTAGTGCCTCTCCCGATATCCCAGGTTTCTCTGGACACGCAACTTATCGATATGCACAGCCTATGGGGTCGATCTTACAAATAATTAAGCCAATGGTACATGTATCGATGCTCGTGGTGATAAAAGCCATAGCAAGAAAAATTATCACAGAGATTATGTGTTACAGTTTATGCATATAGGAGAAGAATATTGCCGGAGATCTACTATTTGGATCACGGCATAGATGAAGCGATATTAGGACCTAGAGCTATCCCAGAGCAATTATTATTTTTGAAGTATACATGCAGTGCTTTATATTATATAGATTTTTGATTAAAGGTGGATGCAACAGAATATATTAAAGGAGGGTTCCTATAAAGTAGTAATTATGTGTTCGTCATTTCCCTGACGGTCATTTCACTGGGTATTTTTCTTACACGAGGTTTGGTTTAGTGGGCGCTTCTAATCGTTTTTAAGCAGGGTTGGGCAAAATTAAATTTAAAAAAAAGTCAAAAATCATTGATTTTTTTTAAATCATGATTTTAATAACAAATTTATTCATCTCTTCTAAATTAATTTTTCTGTTGAACAGTTTTATTGTTTTGCATAGTCAGTTGTTTCCGGTGAATAATTAACTCTTCTAGTCAACATCCAACATTGTCTACAAGCTTCAAATAGAAGCATTTAAATCAATTTGAATGAAACTATTACCTTCGTAATTCATACATAAATCAAACAATTTCTAATTGAATTTAATGCCGTTGACATTCTAAATTATCATCGCCAGTAAAATATTCGTCAGAAGATAATGCGATAATGCATTTATGCATACAAATCTTTTGTAAGCCGAGTCAGAGGTCGACTGTTTGGTAGAAATGCAAATACCTTAGTTTGTATTATATTGAAGAGGCATCTTCCAAGACATCTAACTGTCTAGCCGAGCAAGGATTTTAATAAATGACACTAGAAGTGAACGTATGGCACGGTTTTATGGTTTTGAAATTGAAAATGATCATATTTCACTGTGAAAAATGACATCGGCGATAGGAGGATTGCGACTCGCAGGAACTGAGCCACAAAGTATCGCATTTCACTCGTAACAATTATTTTTAATTTGACGCAAGCAACAAATCAATAACTCTTTGCATGCAATTGTCCGGCTCGGATAGCATTTTAATAGTTATATAATACTGTCATAGATACGACTTTAGATCTGCAAGTTTGAAATGAGCAAATTCTTTAGAAATGCTTCTGCTTGTTATTTAAAAAACCTTGGATGTTGTGCTGGAACTGTAACTTTTTTCTAACAAACAAGCTTATCATTTCGTAGTTTGCGAGAACACCAATATACGGGTTTTAACACATGATTTTTTTATTGCTTAAATCATAAACACTGTTGTAAATGAAGCCTTTGGTTGTTAGGTTGTCACACTGACAGTGACGGTTATCCCCTGATTTGAGTAGTTTTGCTTGAAGTCAAAGTGTCTGGCAAAAGCTTGCGAACTCTTCAATAACAAGTATCCTCGCAGAGAACCGATATCTCGATCTACTGCCAGTAAAATGGAAAATAAATATAGAGATTTAGGTTAGTTCAGGTTAGAAGAGTCAGCGAAAAATTTTTGTGGTAGCAGCAAGACGGAGCTCCTACCCATTACACCTGCCGCGTGTGTAAGTACCTTAATACAGTTTTTCCCAAACGAGGTCCAATTGAATGGCCGGCCAGACCTCCAGATTTAACCTCTTTAAATTTTTTTTTGTGGGATTATCTTAAGTCTAAGGTATATGTTAACCGACCAAACAATATTGATTCGCCATTTTCCCTATAGTTCTGATTTATCTTACTGCGATTTTCATTTGTTTGGATATTTCTAAGTATAATCACGTGTATACCGTATATAGGTCATAATCTCACGAAGCATGTTCTTCATAAAACAAAACCCATCATTCAGTTACTTCCTCTAACACCATTAATTCTAAATTGAAACTTTTTTTCTCGCGGTCCATTCGTGACCACTTATTAATTTCACGTTATGTACTACCACAACATCAATTAACCATATATTATTTTAACGCCATTTCTATCACAACTGCACACACATACATACACAAGCAATTTTTCATTTTATAATACAGACCGGAAAAAACCTGACCAAAAAATAGGACAAATTTAAAGCCTACAATTATGATTAAAAAAAGATCATTGTTCATTAAGAGAAGAACCTCTGGTCGTGCGCTTCACAAATTGCATCGGGGTTCTTTTTTTGTGAGAGAGCGTGTATTCCAACACTAAATCACTTTTGATTATACGTTTGAAAAAAGGTGTAGAGTACGTTAGGGTGTTATTAATATACCGTTTCTCACACTTGGAAATGAAAATTACCAAAAAATGTCGGGCAGTATTCACGATACTCTATGTGTAATAATGATTTTGGATAATTAAATTCGTGACTTGTGGTCATTAGGCGCGAGTTCTCTTTACTACTGGTCCGTTAAAATCACGAAGTTCACCTATTTTCGTTAAAAATTTACACCTGGCTCATCCGCAAGAAAAGAAAACTCAAAAAATTATATATCATAAAATTCTACTGGAGGAGTGTCATAGTTTCATTTTCAATTAAATAACTTTGCAATTTAGTTTTGGTGCCTCTCTCGAGGGGCGCTAGCATAAGACCAACTATGACAAAAGTCAATGGGGGACATTCTTGAGGCTCAGGAGCGGCAGGGTCGGTACGCAGAAATTAGAAAAGAAACTTAACGAAATAATGATTTATTATTAAAATAATATTTCTCGCATGAATAGAATTTCTATTAGTTCTGGATTTTCGTTCAGAATTAATGGCTCATCTGCGCGACATCTCGCCGACTCACTGATTCTCAACATGCCAACGAGGAAGAAGATGGTGACGTGACCACTACATCATAAAACTTTTTGTCGGGCAACCACATTTTTAATATGGGAATTAATAGTTATTAATGATACTAGTTCGATATGAACACTATAATGAAACGTGTGCAACGTTAAACCACGAGGCGTTAGCCGAGTGGTTTAATTGCACAAGTTTCATTAACAAAGTTCATATCGAACGTGTATCATTCAAAATTTAATCTACGACAGTGCAAATAGATTTTATTCGTCTAAATTTCATTGATATCAAATAACGTTTTCGTAATTTTTAAAATTTTCAGGTATTCATAATAGTCGTTATCATGGTAACCGCAATTTTGATTGTTTCAATTTCGATTTTGACAACGTTATTATTGCCGTCTAATTTTCTATTGTATGCAAAGTGTTGGCCAAATGTATCTAGGGAATTATAATGGTCTTAATTACCGAGGGCAAAGTTTACGTCCCGAGGGCCTTTGGCCCGAGGGACAGCAATTGCCCGAGGTAATTGAGACCCTTGTAATTCCAGTGATACATAGATAATTTTATTTCTGACCGATTTTAGTAACATTTTGTTCATTTTTAAAGTGGAATAAATGTTTCAATAGATGACAATCAAATTGACATTAGATGTCAATCGTTTGATTTTATGTCAAATTTTTCTTAATATCCCAAGGGAGTTATGACCCTTATAATTCCCGCGTAACTAAGACGTTATAAGCTAATAATATACCGGTCAGAAATAAAATAATTTAAATATGGGAGATTCTGAATCCGAAAGTGTCCCTTCGGATGTCGAAAATATCGCGCAAAGCGTAATAGTTTGCACCGACTTTATTTTTGTTTTTGTATCTTAACATTTGGATGTTATTATGAATTCATAATGGCACTGAGTGCTATGACATAATGACATCCAAATGATAATGCTAAATACGTCATAATGGCACTGTCGTAGATTAATTAGTTTAATAATACTATTTTTGCCGTAATAAAGTAAAATCTGGAGAAAACTAAATTAACAAAATTTAATTGACCCAATAAAATTTCGTTTAAGTCAAGAATAAACTAAGTTTTTCTTCAAACGTCAATAAACTTGACATTTTTCTACTAATCTTTTGACGTTGAAGTTTTGCTTTTTTTACAGTTGCTATAGGCAGCGGAAGTAAAAGTACTTTTTCTTCCGCTCTTAGCGGAAGAAAAAGTGTGTGTGCCATAAATAAATAATGTTGAAAAATACAAGAAGTATTGGATATTTGTATACTTTATTTATTTTTAGAAAATACAACAATGAACTATTTAATAAACATCAGTTTAGAAGTGCAGTTATTTATTGTGGCCCCAGAAAAATTAACACAAGGTGTTGCGATGCTGCGATCCTGACTTGTTTTTGTATTTTCTAGCGTTAAACCCTCCGTGGAACCACTTGCTGTTGAATTTATGTCAATGTTAATAGGGAAGTAAAATGAGGTTGTAAATTTTTTTTGCAATATCTTTTTTGTTGGTCATCGATTCCTCAATGTCTGCACCTGCATCTACAAGCAGTGTAGCTGAAGTTCTCCTTAAACAGTGATCGGTATATTCTGTGGCATCAGGTAATTTTAAGAAAACTGCACCTTCCTTAGGAACAGTACCTATCTTATGAATTCCCATTACCATGCGACAACAGCGACCATTTATAAATTTTAAAAAGAATCTTTTTTCATTCATGCCTTCTGAGCGTAATGATGCATATTTTTTATATATGCTTAAATATTCTTCCCCAACAATAGTAAACGATCGCGTTTTTCTAGTTTTACTATCAGGAATTCTTATGTGAATGGCAGATCCTAAGTATTGTATGTCATCAACGGTCATTTTTACAATTTCTTCACATCGACATGCACCAGAAATACCAATAACAAGTACAATCTAAATTTACCTTAATTCCCAAATATTTCTTATTAGAAGCTTCAGATAGAAAATTGTTCCCTGGTAATATACTTTAGCTTTTTTGGGAGTATAGCCTTCATTTGCTTCTTTAAATAAGCACGTAGCTTCAAAAACTTGCTTATGTCTATCCCTTGCCTTATATTTAGCATTGACCTCATCATAGAATAATGTGACCTAATTGTTGAACTTTTCATTTTTTGTTTGTTCGCCAGTTCAGAGAAATACGCCAAAAGTACATTTTCAGAATTATCATTTTTGATGTCTTTCTCATTACACCATCTCTGGAATCTTTTGAGCGCAGCTTCGTAAATACTACTGGATTTGGTTGGCACCAAATTGTCCACGACATCTGCTGCAATTTTGGCAACCTCCGAGGTGCATGGTAGAAATACACGACGAGCCACTGCAGCCTACCGTGGTTCAGCTTAGTGTCCCCCGAACGACACTGTTCAAAAATTCTTTCATCTGGAGAACGTCATCACTCTGAAACGACCTCCCTGAAGCCGTGTTCCCCAACGAGTATAATCTCCAAAGATTCAAGACCAACGTGAATCGTTTCCTGCGCACGCGCACTGCCCGCAGAGCCCCGTAAAGCCTTATCATAAAAAGAAAAAGAAATTGCCACAATTAACAAAAAATCAGTGAAGCGTTTTAATTCACCCAAGACAATTAAATTAATGTAGAAATACCTGCTATTTTTTCATGATCATTTTTTTCATTATTATATCATACAGGTTGTAATAATTTCGTGCAAAAATACATTTAAAGCAATATTTTAGTACCTACTTCTATTCCCAACCTAATAAGAAATTACATGGAGTCTTAAAAAGGTAGCATTAATTACTTTTAACTAACTATCACGTGTATATTGAACTAATGAGTGCTGCGAGGCGCGAATATACATTTCGCTGATACAGACTATAAAGTTATAAGTGTTCTAGTCGTTCCGTATTGACACAATACTGTGTGAACAACGCCATTGGCAACAAAATTTCCGGTAATTTTTCGCGATGAAAACCCACTGGTCACTGGGTCACCATATTCAAAACGTTTCGGCGTGCCTCAAGATCGTGGAATATATTTAAATGTAAAACGGCCCTAATGGAGAATAAATTGATATTGAATCGTTACGTTAATCGACAATTTATCCAGTCTGTCGTTTGCCAAGTCGGATATTATGCAGTTCGGTTGTATTTGGAGTGGCCTGAGAAATGATTTTTTGACCCGTGACTATAACCACAAATAGAACCGTTATACCTTGTATTCTTACAGCATCGAGACTAGTTCCACTTACCCTGGAACGGCCTTTTCTAGGTCGTGTATATTCTCCAAGGATTCAAAACGAATCAAAAGTTATTATCACTCTAAACCCTTAAAAAATATTAATTCTGATATATTTTACTTCCTTAGTGTGGTTAGGTTAGGTTAGTTTATTATATTGTGTGTTAAAATGAAATAACTGGCAATTCTACTAATTATCACACAATAGTAGCAGCGCTGATTTCAAATCTGATTTTAGTTTTTTTGTATCACGTAAGGTTATTTTTCAAACCAGTAAAATCCAAAAATATGGAAAAAACACGATTTATTTCATTTATAAGCTAGTTTTATAATATATTAAAGAAAAAAATACAAAATATACAAAATATACACATAGAAACTATTAGGAATAGTTATATATTCTTTACGCTTCTTAAAAAAACGTTTTCTTTTTTCAGAAAAGCTTCTTTTAGTTGTTTTTCTGTCATATTCAGCTATAGGAAGATCTCTTCTCAATGTCCAACTGTAATAGTCCAAATGGGAATGTAAAAAGTAAATTTTTATGCTCATATTGCAAACAAGAATCCTGAATTTTTCCAGCATATTTTCAACGATCTCAACATAGTTTGGGTCTTTATAATTCCCTAGAAATGTATGTACAACTTCTTTAGAAGCACTCACTCCTTGCATGTTTTTCCTTATATTCTATTACATTTTCAAATTCTGTATCTTTCATCAAGCTCCTAATCTGCGGCCCTACAAGAATTCCCTCCTTTAATTTTGCCTCTGACAGAGCCGGAAATGTTTTACACAATTATTTAAAACAATTTCCTTCTTTGTTTAATGCCTAAACAAATTGTTTCATAGGTCCAAGTTTTATGTGAGGTGGTGGAAGTAAAACTTTTTGAGGGTCAATAAGACTTTCGCGAATTACATTTTTGGTTCCAGGTCTTAAAGTCTCTCTTTGTGGCCAGTCTCTTTTTATCCAATGCTGTTCTCGATTTCTGCTATCCTACTCACACAGGAAACATGGAAATTTAGTAGATCCAGACTGCTGACCCAAGAGAAGGCCTTGCGGTTCTCTCCAAACCATCGGTATTCCAATAAGAAGGCTTTTTCTATTCCCTTTGGCCCAATGTCTTAAACCTTTTTCACATACCTTGCAAACAACGTGCGGTGCCCAATCTTTATCTTGATCTCCTAATTTGATTTTAAAATAAGCATGTTATGTATTTCTCACAAATTCACCAATTGGTCTCATAAACTTTTTCAAGATGAAATATCCACAAATATAACAAAAATTAGCTGGTTTGTTTTTGGAACACCGGCTAGACATGTTTTTAAGCAATGTATATCAAATACCACGCACAAAACTAAACAAAAAATAAATTTTACTTGTTGACTGATCAAAACTCAGAGCTCGAATGAACCAAATGACATTAAAATATAAATTTTGTTTAGAGTGATAAACTTAAAACCCTGCTTCTTCGCAGTACTAATAAAGGTAAGGCATAATAAATAGGATTTAGCAGCTCAAAATTCCCGAAAATCTTGTCCAAACTACCATAAATTTAGCAATTAATACATATAATAAAAGATTTATAATATTTGCAGAATTATACCGTTGACTCTTACTGCTATAAATAATTTACCTGATTAAATCCTATTGTATACGCCTCAACCTTTTCAAAGCTGAATAAATGGGATCAGGGTCGGCTTGAAAATGTACTTACACCACATGATTTATTTTTATAATTTAAAATAAATAGACAGGTATTTTTAGTTTTAGGTACCTATAATAAATGTAAAATAATGATAACAATTAATGATAATTGAAAATAATATAATTTCAAAGTATAACTATTAGGATAACAAGTACAATAAAAATTAATTAAATTCTTAAAAACTATTGACAATTTATTCAAAATTAAAATCTGTATCACTATCACTATCTTCATCTAAGCCTAAACTTATAATTAAGGGTTGAACATTTGTAATCATACAATTGTAAGAATTTTCCACCTTAAGTACATGCTGTACACAGTTTTTCCAGCTGTCTGCAGAAATTTTTCTTACTTCGTTTTTAATTAATTCTACTACAGATGCATTTAATGTAGGAGAAATAATATTTCTCCTAATATTGGATTTTAATTGGTGCCATAGTAGCTCAATAGGATTGAATATACAATAGTATGGAGGAAGACGCAACACTGTATGTCCATTTTCTGCTGCAAGTTTGTCACACTCGTATTCCTTATTTATTTTAAAAGCTTTAAATACTTCTAGCAGTTCTCGTTTTTTGTAAATTTCTTCAAAATATAAATAATTTTCAATCATAAAATTTTGAATTTCTGCTTTTGTATTATTAGAATTGGGAATGATTTTTGCTTGCCGACTATGATAACTAGCATTGTCCATTACAATGACGCTATTTTCAGGTATATTTTTAAGGAGTTTATGTTTAAACCAATCTTCAAAAAGTTGTGCGTCGGTATCTTGATGGTAATCTAAAGAAGAATCTGCTATGTTTTTAGCTGAAAGCAACAGACAATTTGGAACAAACCCGTTCTCTGAACCAGCATGTAATATTGTGATTCTTTTGCCTTTATTTGATGGTGCCTTGGTTTGACAATTTTTGGAAGAATCATCCCAACCTTTTCTTGGAGTGTCATGGGTATCGAACCATGTTTCGTCAAGGTAAATAATTGGACGATTTTTTTCTCTAAATTGTTTAACAGCTGTTAAATATTTAAGTCTCCATTCCCGTAAACGTTGAGATTCCATTAATGTTTGTCTTTTATTAATGCTTCGGTATTTAAAACCCATTTTATGCAATATTTTCCTAAGACTTGAAAGGCTACAAGAGATATTTGTTTCGTCTTTAATCAGCCGCTCTTTGAGGGAAATCAAAGTGGGTACAGTTTGTGCCTCATACATTTGGTAAATCTTTCTTCTTAATAAATCCATGTCATTTTCGTCAATGCTTCTAAATGTGCCAAAATCACTCCGATTTTTTCTAGGATTAACAGGTTTAAGTACTATGTCTCTTACCGAAGATAAAGGAGTTTTTGTCAAAGTAGATGTCTCTGCTAAAGCATCCATCGAATTAAAATTTCTACTCAACAAAGATTGATACACATTTTTAATTATTAGTTTGGCATCGGTAGATAAATGCTTTCTTTTAAAAATGACACTTGAAGATGCCCCCCTATCAGCACAATTCCAAGGACGCCACATTCTACCACTAATAAGCCCAAATAAAAATTACTCGCCGGAAAATCACTAAAGACTAAAATTATTAAAAATCAGTTTGTATTTATATATATGCATCAGGCGTAGGTAGAAATTGAATTTGTACCTGGTCCGGCTCTACTGGAAAAGGTTTTAAAATTTGGGATTTCCTTATTTATTTTATGGTCAAAGGGATAATGAGGGTTTTATTGCAGTCTAAAGATCAACGATATAATTCTACAAATACTATCCCTCAGGTAATGAGAGCCATAATAAAAGATTTACCTCAGGTAATGAGCGCCTACTTAATAAATTTCTTGAAAAGCACCACAGAAAATCATTTTTGGGTTAAAATGCATTAATTATAACGCCTATTATAAGGTTTTGCTATATTTTTTCTTTTTTTTTGCAAAAAAAAAATTCTGTGGGTAAATAGAGACCAAAAAGTATTTTAATTAGTTATTTCTATATAAAAAATGAGCTTAACAAATAAAAATCACGTCATCACAAATTTCATGCAGGCCTGTGAGTTATACATAATATACGACACTATAGTAAGTGTTGTATGTGGTGCTATTATTATCGGGACAAAAAAGAAACACGGTAACCTACTATGTGACCGGTTTGCAAAATAGAACATTTAAAAATAATTTGTTTATTATGAGATTATGAAAATGTCTGTGGTTATTACTGTAATGGCGATCTAATGATAATGAGGACTATCAGAAGACACGATCTGTACCTAATCGTGAAACAGGAAAGGACTTAAGTAAATTTTAAAATGAAAATGGCGGTAAGCATTCGAAATTTCCAGTTAATCTTGTGCGCTGTGGTATCAATAAGAAGGATAAAAGCGAACCAACTAGTTGTATTAATTTATTTAACAGTCGCGGCGTAATAAATCAATTACTTAACATACACAGGACGACTCGAAAATTACCGAGTCCATTCCTGGTATTAATTATATTATAACTATTTATTATGGAATTTATGGTAACTATGAGAATTTGTCATATTACTGGAAATTAAGGCAGACAGCTTTCCTTGTATTTTTATACATAATTTGCATGATTATAGAATTAACATAGGTTTAGGCCTATAATACATAATACATTTTAAGGTCCGATGTTCATACGGGGTGCGCCTTAAAACTCCCCATTACGTATTATATTTCTAAAATCTGCAACGTCAAGGGGTTGGGTTCTTTGAATTCTGGAGATAGCCCATAAAAAGTAATTTTAAAAGGGGTTTAGATCGGGCGATCTCGCCAACCACCTTATTGGTACTGCATTGGCAACCCTTGGTTTCCAAAAACCAAGCAGCGCCATCTTGGCGGAACCAAATGTTTCTTGCAAGGGAATTTCTTATAGGTAAATAGGTAATTCATTAAGAAATGTAGGTAAGATTTGGTTGTTTCAATTATAATAAAATTTACCCTCCATTCTTAATCTCTTGGTCGAAGTTCCTGGACCAAAACTATTTTGTAATCGTGATACCCATTTTCTTGGGGAATCCGTCTAATGGAAGTACTGGTCTCGCTAATTAATTAAAGTGAGGTGTTGGGATTTTCAATAGCAGCACCAACATTATTTCTATTGTTAATGCAAGGTAAGCAACATTATTTTCATCCAAGAGAATTATAGGGGACGACATATCTAACCTCAGCCCTTGTCTACCACATGTTTTTTGTAACTGTGTTGAACGACAATACCTGGTTAACGGGAGACTTTTAGAACAAATCCATTTTGTCGCTTAGGGCTTGCAAGTTCGCGCTTTGCTAAAATGCATTAAACTATTTGTGTTAACGACAATATTTGCCATTGTTTACTGCGAATTTATTGACGATTGTGTGGTTTTAAATACTGTTAACTTTAACGACGTCCATCGAGAATTTTATAAAGATAATTACTCGGTACTGATAAAGTCGTATATTTTCTCTGTTATTAAGAATATGAAAAGGGTGATTAAAATCAAGCTGATGAAACGAAGAATATAGTCATAATAAATAGCAAAAAAATACTACTTGACAAGTGACATATAAATATGTATATATGTGACAACTTTGTTCTCTAGTTACTTGCTGAAACCTTATACAATAAGGATTAACGAAATTATGCTAAAACAGCTTTTCTCTGGGCTACATGCCCCAACGAGCGCTAAATTATATAGCAAAATTTGGCGTATTTTGTGTTAGTACTAAAATACAATCTCAGATTGCAGAAACTACCGGAAAAGAAAGGAATTAATCTTTATTTTCAATGATAGGATGCTACACTGCTGCTACCTGTAGACCGGTTTCGAACTCTTTGGTTCTCGCTAGTACAGGGAAAGCATGACATGCAAGCAAGCATACCTTTGTTTTAGCATAATTTGGTTTATCCTTATTGTATAAGGTCTCAGCTAGTGGTTAGAGAACAAAGTTCTGACATATATACATAGTAGTATATATTGTTCACATTTCTTCCATGTGCTAATAACGATATGATGAAAAGTGCCAACGGCCAAAACAGTTTAAAATTGGTAAGCATAGTCTGTAAATGCTATATTTGTTAGGAACTTTTATAAACGTGTTTTCATGTATCCTAAAACTGCCGAGGCCGAGGGAAGCTTGAATTCAAAATGTGGAACCAACCCCTTGTGGCACCGGTACCATCTTGTATTTAAAACTAAGTAGTAAGGGTAATATCGGTAGGAATAAAATTTTCTATAATTTTCGATATTTTTTAATATTTATCGAGTTATTTCCCGATTCAACAATTTTCGAACGAGTAAGTTTAGTAAATGCTTTTATTATAAGATAGGTCGTACAACAATAATTGAAGACACAAGTTGGATAAAGGTTTTTGAAGTTGCTCAAGGTATGATGCACCTGTTAGAAATAAAAATGGATGAATTCGCAATAATTTTTTAACTATTTCAGTGTCATGCACGTTCAAGACATGTTTAAACCCGAACAATACATGTTTTCCATAAAGGAGGTTTCTAAACATTCTATTAAATGGTTACAAAACAATTTAGGTGTTTTCAATACTTAATAGTAAGCTTACAATAGTTATTTATGTATCTAGGGAATTATAATGGTCTTAATTACCGAGGGCAAAGTTTACGTCCCGAGGGCCTTTGGCCCGAGGGACAGCAATTGCCCGAGGTTATTGAGACCCTTATAATTCCAGTGATACATAGATAATTTTATTTCTGACCGATTTTAGTAACATTTTGTTCATTTTTAAAGTGGAATAAATGTTTCAATAGATGACAATCAAATTGACATTAGATGTCAATCGTTTGATTTTATGTCAAATTTTTCTTAATATCCCAAGGGAGTTATGACCCTTATAATTCCCGCGTAACTAAGACGTTATAAGCTAATAATATACCGGTCAGAAATAATAAGAATTAATACAATATTTTTGTCAAAATGAATTTGCTCATTATGACAGATTTAGACCCAAATGATCAGCGATAACAGCAACAATGGTATCCTTGGAGGTTATCTTGTAGTTAGTGTTAACAGGATATTGACACATTGTCAATTTGGACCTTATCTACGTGTATCTTCAATTATTACTATAATAGAAATACGGGAAGCACAACAGGCAGTAAGGCAGGAAACCCTGATTATTTCCTACACCTGCTGTCGAATTCACCGTTTCTTTCAATCAAACTGTTTCATTTCGACAATCACCTATAATAGAAGGTCTTGAATTTTTATACAGGGCGTCCGGAAAATACGTGTACAACGTTTGACGACAGACTTCTGACGTCAAAATAGGTCGATCTAAGCGACTTAGTTATATCCAAAATTGTCTCGTTTAGCCGGTAAAGAGCGTCGAAAATTTGTAAAAATATTGTTTTTTCCTAAATTACGTGAAAACCTGCCAATCGATTTTAATGATTTTTAGTATGTAGACTAATACTATAAAATGACGTTTTCTAATAGCATAGTCACCGGCTGTAAATAAGTGGAAGTGTTATAAAAGTGATATAATACGTCAACATTTCTACTGATTTTTAATATCAACGGCGTTATGACAACCCAGATATTTTTGTCGAGTGACTGGATGTATTTGGAAGCTTATTTACCTCTTTAATATTTTTCGTTGGATGAGCTGTTTTGCCAGAAAAAAATATTTACAATTACCTGCATACATCAATTATTAACAGTACTAATAAAACAAAGTACAACAACGTTGGAAGTATGTATTAAAAATATTGTAAGAAACTAAGTAAAACGAAAACATTACTTAAGCAAATGGGTAAAATGACCGCCATCTTGCTGAATACACTTATTAACACTCCTTAAAAATGATATTGGACCCTATTTAATGTCTCGGGGTTATTAAAACGGTTTCCTGCATTTAAAATCCGCGTCAATAAATCATGGTGTGTGTTTACCGGAGTCTTGTAAACTTCTGTTTTAATAGCGCCCCACAAAAGAAGTTACACATATTTAACTCCGGAGAAAGTGGTGGCCATTTTACTGGTGCATCATTGCCCCTTCCAATCCATCGGTTGGGATATTGATGGTGTAAGTATTGCCGAACGGCAACGGAAAAAAGGGGCGGGGCCCCATCATGCATATACCACATTTCCCTCCGAAGTGAAAGGGACAAATTTTCCAGAAGAATTGGTAATGTGTCTTACAACAAATTTAAATAAATATTTCCATCTAACCTGTATGGAATAACAATAACCCATATAAGGTGGCGATCAATAATACTTGCCCAAATATTTAACTTAAATTGATGCTGATGATGTGCAACTTTAATGTCATGTAGATTTTCATCGGAATAAATATGTTCGTTGTGCAGATTGGTTACTCCAGATCTTGTCAGTAAACAATATTTTTCTACAAAAATTTGGATCACGGATTCTTTTGTTTCTAATAAATTGACAAAATTTAAGCCGCATGGGGGGATCAGTCGGTAAAAGTTCCTGGACTTTTTGCACCCAATATGGATGTAACAACTGTTCTTTTAAAACCTCATTGACAATCGTTTTAGGAACATGTAACTCACGTTCTAAGCGGCGGGTACTGGTACTTGGTTCTTCTTCAACTCTTTCCAGAATGTTCCCTTCTGTTTCCATAGTTCGAGTTGTTCGCATACGAACCCTGCCTTCAAATTTTTTCTCAAAGCTGCCCGTTTCCCGAAGATGACGCTCGATATTGGCAAATGTTTGGTGGTTTGGTATTCGACGGTTAGGAAATCTCTCCATGTAAACCCTAACACTCTGACGCCCATTTCCTTGACAAAACCCGTATACCAGGAGCATGTCAACCTTCTCAGAGTTCGTATAATTTTCCATGTTTAATGGTAAAATGAACTTGTAATTCAAGAATGCTGATCGTATACTTTAGTCGATTTCATAGACTGGTGACAATTTGTCAATAATTGTCAAATTATTAAATGCCATAGCAACAAGGTCACTAAAAAAATTATTGTTACAGGTAATTTGATTTTAATTTTATTACTAATGTTAATAATTGATGTATGCAGGTAATTGTAAATATTTTTTTTCTGGCAAAACAGTTCGTCCAACGAAAAATATTGAAGGGTAAAATAGCTTCCAAATACATCCAGTCACTCGACAAAAATATCTGGGGTGTCATAACGCCGTTGATATAAAAAATCAGGAGAAATGTTGACGTATTATATCACTTTTATAACACTTCCACTTATTTACAGCTGGTGACTATACTACTAGAAAACGTCATTTTATAGTATTAGTCTACATACTAAAAATCATTAAAATCGATTAGCAGGTTTTCACGTAGTTTAGGAAAAAAAACAATATTTTTACAAATTTTTGACACTCTTTACTGACTAAACGAGACAATTTTGGATATAACTAAGTCGGCTTTGATCGGCCTATTTTGACGTCAGGAGTCTGTCGTCAAACGTTGTACACGTATTTTCCGGACACCCTGTATATTAACGTTTTTGATGAAACGTCTAAATTGGTCTTTTATTATTCTTTTAATAACTTTTTCTGTGAATTTACGATTTTTCAATCCATATTACATAAAATTAGAACAAATTCTGTTTACCTACTTGTTTTAATATTATAATACTTATTTGTCTTTGTCTTTTCTAATAAGGTCTAGTAATGTCGAATTTTTTAAAATGGGACAACAACAAATTGGACAGCCTGAATGCAACCTCAAGAAAAAGGTGCTTGCTCTGAGATTGTACATGTACAAGACAATATGGACATAAGAGCTTTAAGTAGGTTCAAATAAGTAAAGCTCCTATTTAATTTATCTAGAACAAATGCCAAAAGAGCTAGTCTTCTTAGGCGTACTCTTCTGACCCTGTAACTCTTAACTTTTAACTCTTGTGACCCTCCAGGACAGTTCGTGCCGGTTTCGTAACAGTTCGATCACTCGGCGAGATTTTTATCTCTCCCGACAAACAATCTACAAAAATTATTAATTGCCAATAATCTTTAACCTATGTCTAAAACTCTAAGATAACTATAACGAATTCCCTTTGTCGATGTCACGACTAGAATTGCTCAAATAACTAAGAAATGCCTAAATAATTCCGATAAGTGCTGATGACCTTTTTAATGGCTGTTCTGAGGTTTTTTTCGTTTCAATGTACTCACGATTAATATTAAACGTTCGAGACTTTTGTATATTTACGAGTTAAGATATACTACAAACACCTCGAAATGATTGAGGAAAGCACATCTTTGTACCACTGATCTTATTGATTATTTACCGGGTCTGTTTATACGCCGTTAAATTGCATTTACTGGTTGCTAAGAAGGTGAAGAGACGTTTGACACCAACGTGACAGTTTTTATAAAAACGTGCACAAACAAATACATGCCAACAATAATAAAGTCAACGTGAAATGTTCATTAATTTAGGGAATTCATTAAAACAGACGATTTTTCAAAGTTTTTTCATATTTATCGTATAAAAACTCTAGTATAAATATTTATATTCTAGGCCTTATTACCCAATCTCTTTGCTAATTAATAGAGCCGTTGTTGGGACGTTTGACTATTGAGAATATTTAATAAAAAGCCCTTGAATGGTCAAAATTATTGTCAAATCACCGTAAATATCGCAAGTATTGACAATATTATTGACCATGTAAGGGCCGCTTAAGAAAAATCCTTCCAACCAATGAAAACGTTTATTTTAATAATATTTAATACTATTCTTTTAAAATAATTCCACTGTACCAAATAACGAAAAGTAATTTCGCAATACCAACAAGGAAAACCAGTTATTAATAATATTTTGCTCCATAGACTGGCGCTCATTTTTGTCCCCTGTTTATTGCTAAGATTTCTCACGTGCTACATTTGGTTCACTAGAATAGAAAATATCTTAATCTTGGATATATTAATTTAATCGTTCTAATGTCATTTCCTGGGTTTGCATATAAGGTAGATGGATATGGTCGATCAGTCAGTCTGCAACATTAATTTTATTTTCATTCTAAATATCCACATATTATGCATATTTAATTTCTGTATCTGGGTTTAATTCTATATATTTCATTTTTACAAAGGATGTTTGTGCGATCTCGATTCTGGTTTTAGCAACCAATATGTTTATGTCGTTTGACACTTAATCGATTCGTTGTCCACCAGAAGATCCCGGTGTGATTTATACCTTAAATGACTGAAGGACGTAGAAATGCATGGAAATTGTTTGGAAAATGAGCATTTTAATGCTAATTATTTTGATTCGGTATATTTTATAGTAATTATTGCATTAAAACTATTTTTGAAGGTTCAAAAAAGGATTAAAGATTATTAAACAAAAGGTATTGTCTACTTACTCTTATAGCTATTAATATAACGAGATTATTATGCGATTTATAATAGTCGAGGACATTGCTAGGTGACGAGGCGACAGCCGAGTCACCCGCAATGTCCGAGACGGTGTTAAATCGCTAATAATCGAGTTATATTCAAAGCTTTATCGTATCATTGACAACGGCGATGCGAAAATAAAAACAAGGTGTTTTGTCATTTCATTTTGGCATTTCAAAAAGTCATCATTAAAATCATGCAAGATTTTGATATTCCTGACGATATATTAGCTGCAGCCAATAATATAAGGTTGAACTTGCTTCCGGACAAATCTAAAATCCATTATGAAAAAGAATATCGGCAGTTTTGTGAGTGGCGAAACAAAGTACATGTTCAAGGTGCAGAAGAAACGGTATTGCTGGCGTATTTCGCAAAACTCTCTGAGGAATACTCTGCTTCATCCTTATGGCCGAAATATTCCATGTTACGAGCGACTTTAAAACTGAAGGAAAGAGTGGAAATCGACAAATACGGCGCCTTAATACGTTTCATCAAGAAGAAAAATGTTGGATATAGAGCAAAAAAATCAAAAGTATTTACAAGAGAACAAGTCAACGAATTTGTGTGTTCTGCCTCAGACGAGAAGTTTTTAATGATGAAAGTGGCTTTTTTAATTGGAATTGGAGGAGCCTGTCGAACTAATGAATTAGCGAAGATGACCACGGAAGATGTTGACGTTTTAGAGGGCAAGCTGATTGTTACTATTCCCGACTCAAAAACCCACAAGAAACGTATTTTCGCTGTGATATTTGACGGCGAAGTCAATCCTGTGCTTTTATTTAAAAAGTACGCAATGTTAAGGCCAGACCATGTCACTCACCAAAGATTGTTTGTATCATATAGAAGAGGGAAATGTACGGTACAGCCCTGCGGCATTCATTTCTTCTCTAAAATACCTCAAAAAATAGCTGAGTATCTCTCACTTGAAAATCCTAATTTGTATACTGGTCACTGCGTTAGAAGATCTTCGGCAAATTTTCTTGTTAATGCTGGAGGAGATATATTAGACCTACAAGAACTTGGTGGATGGGAATCGGCGAAGGTTGCTAGAGGGTATTTAGAAGAAAGTGTGACCAAGAAAGTTTCCATTGCTCGCAAAATTCAAATCGGCGATGTTTCCGGCAGTGGATTAGGCACTGGGGAACCGCACGAAATCGAAAGGAGTGCTTTCTCGGTCATTAATCAGTCTTCAGAGGGCATACCTAAGATCGTGGACGTTAAAGACAAAGGTGTATCCATCAAATTTGAAAACTGTCAAAATATTGTTTTACATGTTCATGAAAAATAGTTCTAATATTATTTGGTATCTAACGTATTATGCTTTCGTAACTAACGTATTAAATTATGGTAACTAATGTATTATGAGTAACTAAGGTTTTATGTAGGTTTTAGTACGTTTATGATGTTAATAATTATTAATAAAGATATCATATAAAAATGACTTAATCTTCAATGATACGATAAACATTATAAAACGAGTTTATAACTAAATGTTTTTCAAAATTTTCTGCTAGAAATGATTTCCTATGTTTGAACAAAGAAAACCTTCTTTCCCCGTCAACCAAGCTAATTGGGGCAAATTTTAATTTTGGCACTAAATTTTCTTTAATTTCAGTCGAGGTAGAAAAATTACCAAAAAAAAATCTTTGATCAATTTTGCAATTTTTTGAACCTCACATCATTTTCAATTACTATAAATTTTTTTTTTTAATTTCTTTCGATACAAAACTGTAATTATACTCTGTTGCTTAATGCGAGATAGTGTAAATTTGCAATGACAGGACCCATTAAACAGGATGGACCACTTAAAGGTTGCATTGCAAATTTCAATGATAGTTTTTAAAAATTCCGTATTTTAGATATTTAAGACCTACACACCTCGAATCGGTTCTAAATTAGGTTCACCCTAATTTGCATAGAGTTTGTTGAATGAAAGTAAGGTGATAGCGACGTTTATATGGGGTTTAATTCACAGTGATATGGGGGAAGGTGAAGTACCGTTATATTTCGTTTTGAAGCCATTTCGTCGACAACAAATTTCGTACAAGGAGGTTTATTCAACTTTAAAATCTCCAGTAGCTCCTTTATTAGCATATCTTTATGAAATGGCTTTTTATTTACAGTAAGCCAATGAATTATGTAATTTTTTTTTCAAAAAGACGTTGGATTTTTTCGGCTTTTCTTGAGTGGCATTATCCATGGCTATAACAGACCCAGAAGGAATAAGATTTGCTGAAAGTATTCTTCAAAGACATCAGCGTTCATGTCTTCATGATAGTCTCCAGTACTCTCCAGTCCGTTTTGATTTAAATTCTAGTATGCCGCCATCGACAAATCCATTTTTGCTACCAATGTGAGTAATTATTAATCTTTTACCTTTTTCGCATGATGCTTTTATTCCAGTGGACCATCCTTCCATTAAAGCTTGCCTCGCGCTTTTTATATGCTTATACATTTGACCAAGTTTCGTCCCTATAACAGATATTCCTGTTTGCCCTCAAATATCGTTGTCGCCAGTCTTTTCATCCTCATTGATTACAGTTTCTTTTCTTCCTGTACTTCTCTTTGATGACCTGATGGGGCCGCCTTTATCCTCGTGCACAAGTCGGTATATTGTTGACTGTCCGACTCCAGTCATATTCGAACACATTTCAACTATTTTTGCAATTCAATATGAAACAATAATTGGACTACATCTATGGAATGCGGCAAAAACCACTGGGTTCTATAATTCAATAAATATTTATTACTCTCTCGCATTAAGCAACATACTATAGTTTGTAATATTTTTACTAAATAAAGGAGTAATAGGGACTAAAATTTCTACTGGCGGTCACTAATAATGTTGAAGCCTTCCAGGTATTTTAGTAATTTTTCGTTGATAGCCTTCTCCATAACTTTTGATATAACCGAGAGCAATGCGACTGGACGATAGTTGTTTGGCAAAGTCTTCTTGCCTTTTTTGGGTATGGGCTGGACTCTCGCAGTTTTCCAGCAAGAAGGAAATATTCCTTTTTTGTAGGATAAGTTAAAAAGCCTACAAAATACCGGTGTCAGTTCGTCAGCGCCTGTCTTAATTACAATGACTGGAATATCGTCAGGGCCAGAAGCCTTTTTAGTATCTGATCTCATCTTCATCTCCGGCACATGTGCTATTTCTTCTATAAGTTCGTGACCTTCCCTCTTTACTCTGGAGGTCGGCAGCATCATCTCAAAGCGGTGGAGGCCCGTTCTCGCCTCCTCCTGTATCGTCAAGTGAAGAGGAGGGAGGTCAAGAAGGCGCTCCATCGCTGCAGTATGGGTCGTTTTTATTGCACTTGTTATGCCTAAGCAGGCCAGTCTCTGAAGACTTCCTAGCCTGAGCATAGAGGTCCTCTGCAGAACTTTTGGCCACCAGATCACGGATGCGTAGGTAATTGAGGGTATCACCACTCTGATGTATATTCAATGTACCATCTTGGGCGATAAACCCCATTTTTTTCTGTACATTCTCCTTGTTACTGCAAGAGTAATTTCAGATTTACGGATAATTTTTTCCATGTGGCTATTCCAAGTAAGTCTAGAGTCCAGGATGACTCCCAGATATTTTACTTCCCCAGCCAGCTGCAACGTTTCTATTTGAAGGATAAGAGGCCCTAATCCCTCTTTTTTCCTTCGCTTTGTGAAGTGAACTATAACGGTCTCATAAGGTATCAAAAATATGCATAGTTTTCCGCATTTACCAAATCATGCAGAAATTGCATTAACATGCTTTGGATTACAGTTTATAAAAAAGCTGGCATCCATTAAAAGCTATTAAATTCTTATTAGATGACCTCTCTATTACGTAACTACCTAACTCTTATTTTCTTTGCCTCTAGGAAGTTTTATAATTATTTCCACACAATTAACATATAGTTTTTTAAATTGCTTTACTACTAATGCGTAAAATGAGTAGACCTAATCAAATGGCACATTTAATTTGTACTAAAACATGAATTAACTTTAGCGATGAGTTTTCTTATTTAAAATAAGACGAGTAGTTGTAATGTTCGTATTAACTTTATATATAGAATTAACGAATCCAATTTGATAGAATTTTTTATTGACTTCCACGCCTCTGGCCAACCAAATGGCACTACGTATCGAGTGATACATGGTTGCAAAAGGACATTAGATTGCCTATCTAACATGGCCCAGAAAAGTGAAAAAGATGTTAAATGTCAAAAAAAAGTTAAATTTAAAAATGTGCGCTGTTGACAATTCAAACATAGAGAAGTTTCTTTTGGCCAAAATGATGCAAAGAATGCAACTAACCTGAATGCCTGTACTAACACGTAATATTTATTAAATAATTATAAATGACATAACACAGAATGCGCCTAACAAGATTAATTAAAACTAGCTATATTCGATCCGAGATTAAGACCACTTTTTGTTTTGTTGACTTCAGTCTTCATTCAGGTGTTTTTTTGCGGGTGCGTACATATTTCGCGGGTTTCTATACCGTACAAGGCAGCTAACACGAAGAGAATATTTATTTGAAGCTAACCGACACAACGGAAATCAGGTTGGTAACACACAGAAGTCGGAATTAAATAAAACTCTTTTTGACATTCTTATAATTAAGGCATTTGTCGTTCACTTGTATTCTACTCAACCGGTGATAAATCGGGCTAACGGGTAGGTCATTTTGCATAATCACAGACGTATGCATGGCATTTTGAAGGCACCTTCATTCATTCATCTCCGTTAGTTAAACAAAACAAAGGCGTTTATTTTAGCGCGATATTTGTCATTAAATTGTTCCCAGTGTTTGCTAAAATGCGATTCTCTAAGAACCGTGTTCGCTTGGACCATATGGCTACCACGTCATTGCATGCCATCGGGTTGAACTGGCATTTTTTTAAAATTCGTAATTATTGTCTATAAACACTCTCAACTATTGTGCACAGCTTAAGACAAAAAAAATTATTTTCATTTTTAGAATTGCAATTATTTACCTAACAAATCACAATGATATTATAGAATCAGGGGTAAATAAGTGTTAAAGAAAATCATATCTCTCGCAATGCCTGTTGCGGAAAAAGGACGAATTTGCCTTTTCGGTTTATGGATATATGGGGTTGGGACCATAAATATGAGATGGATCAAATTAAAAAATCGTAATGAAGCTTTTTCTGAGTCTGATAGCCGAGAGAGTAGAATTCAAACGAATTTATTGCCAAGTTTATAGTCCCTAGCATTTTTACGTTACCTCAGATAAACTTAATTACAACAAATTAAAAAGCTTGGAGATGGTAGTAAAAATAGGTTTTAATAGGGCATTACTCGCATTGGCATGGTTTGAAAAGTCATAAAAACAATGAGCCTATAAACGATATTTTTCTTTACTTTATTCCAAAGAGCTTGTCTAGCTTTAATAATTGTTTAGCGCCTAATACAGATTCACAATAAATTTTTAAAGTTGGTTCAAATAGGCCTCGACCTCATTCTTCCTTGCCTGCCGTTGACGTCAGTAAAGTCGGCGGTTTATTCAAAATTTAACCTTCATATAACAAAGTAGATGATTAGGGATACCTTAGATTTTGATACTAAATAATGAAAAGTATATGATACCATTTAAAAATATTCTTTAAACTAGAACTTAGGGAGAAGTTTTTTTTCCAATTAAAAAATGTGTCTTCAAAATTAGTCAGTGCTTAAGTTAAATTGTAAAAGGACTCAATCTAACTTTTATATTAGAAAAAATGCTTGCTGTAGTTATAGTTGTTGGCAGGCCCGGATTATCCATAAGGCACATTAGGCACTTGCCTAGGGCCTACGAAACGCGAAGAGCCTACGATCATAAAATATAATAAAAATAGACACAAAAAAAGGATCAATACTGTATTCTACAATAAGAAAAAGAGTTCACAGACACAGAGACAAACTACAATGTGATACAAAAAACCTTATAACATATTACATATACCTACATTATATTATATATATTATTTATCCTACGCAATTATTTTCGATGGCAAAAAGTTAGTTTTGTTCAATAAAAAGCTAAAATTTCTAAATTACTTTGTAATTTTTTTTTAATTAACAACTTTTGGCCATATATTAAACATGATGTTTTTAGCTTTTTCTGTAAAAACAGCGACGTCAGCGACTTCATCAGGGCATGGGCATCCATTGGGCTCTTCAAACGCATAAAAATGTTTAGGAAACCACTTAATTTGTAAATTTTGTTATTTCTTGGTAAAATGGGCGTGGCACCCAAAAAATTTTCGTCTGCGGCGCATTTTTTCCCACAGCCCGTTAGTAAACCTCCCCGAATTAAAATCTAAAATTCACCATTGGTGCCTAGGGCCTACGAAACCTTTAATCCGGCGCTGGTTGTTAGTACTATTGTGTAGACGTTAACTAAGAGCTAAACTTCGTTTTCGTTTCGTCCATATAATAGATATTCCTGTTTTGCCTTCGAAACTGTCTGCAGATGATTTCGCCTTTCTCTATTAAAAGTGATTTTCTGTTTTGAATTTTTTCATACAAAAATTCATTTCCTTCAAAGTTTTCCATAGTTTCTTTTTACCCATGGGTGAAATGAAATCATCCTTTTTCATTTCAGACATTATTTTGTCCAAGTCGAGTGTATGATCCTTCTGATGACAGTCTTTTCATCCTCATTGATTACAGTTTCTTTTCTTCCTGTACTTCTCTTTGGTGACCTGATGGGGCCGCGTTTATCCTCGTGCACAAGTCGGTATATTGTTGACTGTCCATGCAGTCATATTCGAACACATTTCAACTAAGCCCACTGCGTTTTATAGTTCAATAATGATTTATTACTCTCTCGTATTAAACAACAGACCATAATTAAGGTTGTTTTTTTTTTCGCTAATGTCATCAATTTGTTTTTTGTATAGTTTTGAGACTTGAAGTTGCAGAAAGATAATACTTTTATGAAGCTGTAGGAAAAATATCAAAAAATATGTTCCATGTCATAGTTAGTTTATTTTAAAATGCGATTTATCGCCATGCAAACTAGTATTATGTAGAGTAATAAAATCGCCTTTGACGCTGAC
The DNA here is from genome assembly GCA_963920685.1 of Polydrusus tereticollis. Taxonomy (NCBI): domain Eukaryota; kingdom Metazoa; phylum Arthropoda; class Insecta; order Coleoptera; family Curculionidae; genus Polydrusus; species Polydrusus tereticollis. The sequence goes on along the minus strand of OY987332.1, from coordinate 2,877,112 downwards.
CAACATTGTAACAAGTTTTTAAGCCCCCCCTTGCGCGAGATTTAACATTTTTACAGACACAAAATTAAACGAGTTTTTCGAAGCATCCCGCATTGTTTTATTAATAATTTAATTCATTTTACTGATTTAATTTGTTTTTAATTGGTCGCTTATAATAATTAAATTGATGGAAATTGTTGGGCTGTGATCTTTCTAAATCCTTATGCTAATCAAGCAGCCATTAGCAAAGTCACTAGGGTTGTTACGTACTAATGGATTTTGGTCTGCTTTAAGATTGTTTTATCTTGGTCTATTTTGAGGCCCTATTATTGTTGGTCGAAACACCACGTAGTTAGTCTTCTTACGATTGAATACCGTTATTATTTTAATCATCTGTTCAACTGTCCTAAATGAAAGCTGTAAAGCCTGTCCAGAGATATAAGAAAGTTACACTTTGCCTTTGAATGGGACTATCCAAGGGTGGCCATAAACAAACAATGAATGAATGAATAAATGCAGGTAAATTATGGTCCGTACTTAAAAATGTCTTAAAGTAAACTGCAAATCCCGAAGACGTAATTTCATTATTAAAGTAATAGTTTGGTGATTTTAAACCGATTTTTACCTGATTCAAAATGAGAGGGTTAATCCCATAAAACAAATTATGTTCTAAAGACTGTATACATAGCCACTCTAGTTAGTTTTAAGCTTAGTAATTATTCTTACTTCGTGTGTAATACAGCGTTTGTTTAATCGTGTGTGAGTCATGGAAAATATGTGTGAGCCCAATGTATCTCAGGAGATAATCCCGTCGAAAAGCAGAAAACACTTTTCTGTGGAAACTAAGGAAATTATAAACAATGTTTATTCAACTCTCATTGAACGTGCGGTCAGCAAGCAAGCAGCGTTAGAAGAAACGGCCACATTAACAAAAATTCCAACATCAACTGTGTGAAAAATTGTGAATAATCCCATTTTAGCGAGGAAAGAAGAACCGATACTGGCATTTTCTCGAAGGTAGATGGAAGTGATCAAGATATAATACGGCGTAAAATTTACAAGTTATACGAGGAACAAAGCGTGCCTACATTAGATAATTTAATTAAGAGGCTTGAAACAGATGAAACCAGCGTTAAATGTGGCAGAACAACGTTATGGAAGTGTATCCAACACATGGGTTTTAGATTTAAAAAAATTAACAAAAGACAAGTTTTAATGGAATCTAGTAGAATTCAGGAATGGCGATCCGAATATCTACAAAAAAATAGGATTTACAGAGATCGGCAAAGGCCGATTATTTACTTGGATGAAACCTGGTTCGACACATATGATACCCTGGAAAAGGGTTGGTTGACTCAAGCGGCAAGTGTAAAACAAGCGCGCCATCAAAAAGAGGTAAACGAATTGCGATTTTGCATGCTGGACCTAAAGACGGATGGACTCCAAATGGACTTTCTCTGTCTGAAAAAAACATTAAAAGTTCTTCTCTGAATTACCATGAGGTCACCACTGCTAATTGATTTGAAGATTGGTTTAAAAACAAGCTAATTCCAAATATACCTTCGAATAGCGTTATTGTAATGGACAATGCAAGCTACCATAGTAGGCAGTTGACCAAGACCCCTCCTCAAATGACACAAAAGCAACAATCCAAAAATACATGTATGATAATGACATTTATTATCAGGAAGATTACACCAAAAGGCAATTAACTGAGGTTTTACAAAGTTTAAAACTATAAAAGGAATACTTCTGTAATAATTATGCAAGAAATCTAGGGCATACAGTTTTAAGGCTTCCAGCATACCATTGTATATTTAATCCCATCAAACATGTTTGGCACCAACTAAAATCTGCCATTCGTCGTAACAATATTTGCCCTACTTTTAACTTTAGTGTACTTAAGCTTATAGAAACTGAAGTTTTTAACATCCCTTCACAAAATTGGGCAAATTCTGTTACACATGTTGAAAAAGCTGAAAAATCCTATATTCATATAAACAATATAGCACAAATAATGATTAGAACAGATGATGATAGCGATAGTAATATTGATACATTAAGTGAATAATTATTTTAAGTACCGACTAATTTGAATATTTTTGTAATCATAAATATAATTTTTAATAATAATATAACTTGTAATTTCACATTTAAACATAAATAAAATATTATTTAATGTCTTACTTATTTTTATTACAAGCCATGATTAAATTCTAAGCAAAGTACGGACCTGTTCGGCCATATTTCAATTTTACAGCTTTCCTAATAGGGCTCAGTTAGTCACTTTCTTATATCTCTGAACATACTTTGCCTGTTACCATCAGTAAGTTATCAAGCCCCCAGAATGTTTAGGTTAGATTGGTTTGCAAGTTTTCTTGTTATGGCCCCATTTTATGTTATGCTTCTAAAATAAAAAGTTAATTTATTTATTTATCCTTTTATCCCTTTATTACTTTTATAGAATAGACTTAAACCCTGTAAACAATGAATATAAATCCTGTGAATGATTCCTGATTACCTGATTACTTTCTCTGAACGAAACGTGCAAATCAATTGGACAGAAACGAACGCCAACCACTATTGAGATTCTGACTCATTTATCTGCGGAAATATTTCTTTTCAGAGATCTTAAAATGAACAAAGACATCATTAATAGTTTTGTTTTTTCAAAAAAACATTGATTGTAGAGTTCCTATGCTTTACTAGATACCGCAGATACTTATCAGTATAAAAACTGTAAATCTATATGCTGTTCATACATTCCGTATAGTAGTAACTTCACTGAGATCGCCACGCGAATAGTTTACAAACAAACTAGCAAGTTCGTTTACTCTACGACCTTGCCAGGGTCGTCAATTATCCTTGATCTTGATGACCTCTCTTTCAGCGAAACGTTGGAATAATAATATTGCCGACATACAGGGCCGCCGCTAAGGTGTTGGCCGCCCGTGTGCAACTCAATATTTGCCGCCCCCCTTCCCATCTAGATACTAATATTAAACGAAATGTATAAAAGTTGCATAGTTACTTTTTACATATGTATCAATAGTAATCAGTAAATAGGTGAATACTTACTCAAAATTTTAAAGTAATATCCAACATCCAACACAGTCAAGCCTAGGAAGTCTCCAAATTTAAATACAAACGTCCATTAAAATAAAATATAACTAAATAACATAAAAAGTAATTAAAAACGAACTTTTCGGGCTTTCGTTTCGGAAAACTTTTTGACAATGTCTTTAGTATCCAATGTCGCACGCACTTCATGTTCGATAGATAACATAGCTAAAGCAGAAAGTCTATTTTGCGTCATGGAGGATCGTAAATAGTTTTTAATAATTTTAAGTTTTGAGAACGACCGCTCACCCGTAGCTACAGTAACCGGTAGCGTTAGGAATATACGTACGATTATAGTTAAGTGTGGAAATGTTGATAGAAGATTATTTTCGTAAATGTATTTAAGAACATCACTAGGACTTTTTTCTGTGGTAAAAAATGATTCAATAGCTTTAATTTCTTCATATAAATCGGTTGCACTAATGTCACTCTCTGAGCTGTTTATCTCTGTAAGGGATTGATGCATTTTCTCATAATTGATTTTAAGTTCGTTATCATTCTTTATTTTAATTATACCATATATTACATCAAAACTATCTGTGTGTTGTAGTAATTCGAATCGTTCTTCAATTGCCGTTATAGCACCATCCAAAATCTTAAAGCAAAAATTTACTTTAAATGACAATTCAGGAGATGATATAGGTTCATCAGTTCCTTCAACTCAAAATGCCTTTTTTCTTCTAATTCGTTGGGCAGGTAAGCTTAGAAATGCTTCTTCAATGTTAGCTTTTGTAGCTATCTCTCTCGATTCGTTTAAAAAAATTTGAAAATGTTCATCAGAACGTTTGGTTATAAAATAATTTTTTAAATTATTAAGTGCATCAAGTGAAGATTTTATGTCAAATTTTGGACTCAAGGATTTTGCTAACCACATTTATTTTACTTAAAATATCTTGCCACATCACAACAGAGCACATGAATTTAAATTTAAAAATTTTATTTTAAAGTGATTTTGCTATGGTTCTAGTGTTCATATCCCTTTTGTTATCATTTTCCAATTCTTCCAAAGCATCGTATATTTCACCTATCTGAGTTTTTAGTGGTGTGATTGCATCGATCCGACTTTCCCATCGCGTTTCCGACAATGCTTTTAATGTCAACTTTGGAAGGTGCTTTAATAAAACATGCCATCTAATATTTGACAAAGAGAAAAAGACTTTACTTTACTGCATAATTCACAACCAAATTCAAACTGTGCGCAGAACAGGGAATAAAAAATGCTCCAGGATATTTCTCTAAGATTTTTTTTTGCAATCCAATGTGTTTACCACGCATATTTGCTCCATTATCGTAACCCTGGCCACGCAAATTATTCATATTTAAATTTAATTCTTTCAGTTTATTTTCTATAAATTCAAAAAGACCTTGTCCAGTGACGTCAATAATTTAATTAATAAATTAATAAATTTTTATCAGTGGGGTCTGCTTCGGCCGCCCCTATTTTTGGCCGCCCGTGTGCGGTGCACACTTAGCGGCGGCCCTGCCGACATAAATCATTAAAAAATGTTTTTGACCTAAGAATATATCCGTAGTCGTTCTACATTTATAATCTGTTGTATCATACCAGGGTCCCTCAAATTCCTAGAGCTAAAAAATGAAGCCCAGCTGTACCTTAGTCCAAAAGTTGATCGTCTGCGAAATGCAGGGCTGTATAAAACTTTTTACAGCAAAAATTAGGGAGCTTGTAACAGTCCTAAGCCTGAATTAGATGTAAAGGAAGTGAATAATGAGTTTCAGTACGCAATAAAACATTCAAATTCATTAAGCTCAGAAGAAACAGTTGCGCAGATGCAACCTTTAAAAGTGTCATTTCATTTATTGTTTAGAGTATATATTTATCTTAAGATATATTAATTCACTCTTTCTAAACCCAATAGAAATAATTTGGAACTTGAATTTCTTAAGACAAGGTATATTTAATAGATCTATAAATATACAAATAAAATTTATAACTTCAAAGAAGGTGTTCACAATGACCTTCGTTATCCTCACGCATTTTTTTGCTCTAAAATGCAATTCCTGCAGAGCTGCAGATACTACTTCTGGGTTGATGGTATTACAGTCTTCAGCAATAGTTTTAATTCAATTGGATCCACAAATGACTATACATTAATTTTGTCCTTTGGAACGCCCCATGCGAAATAATCAAGTGGATTAATCCATCTCTTACCACTTATTTCTTATATGTTTTAAAGGATTGTCCCCCTCGATGAACCCAAAAAGTTCATTACGTAAAAATTCGAAATATATTTTAAAAACAAGCGATTTAAATGAAGCACCCTGTATATCACTTAAGTTATAGTAGGTAGGTAGGTATTGTAAAAAACTAAAAATTTCAACATTTCTACTGATTTTTCATTAAGGTGATGGACGATTTTTGGCTAAATGTGCTATACAACTCTACATGTCACTGATTCCGGTGATTAAGGCATTTCTTGTATTATATGAAGAACAGTAACACCTATCAAAGTCCATCCTAATTTGTAGTAACACAGTAAAACTATTGAATTATAATTAATTTTGTAATTAGCAATAAAAAGAAACAATGAAGAAACCGCGTCATTTTCAAGGTATATTTATCGAGTAAAAATGTACAAAGTGACCGTATATTATTTGTGAGAAATTAAATTCTGTCCAGGTTCTTCTAGAACCAGCCAGGTCGCAGATGGTTCGCACAAAAAGGCATAAAACAAAAGGAAATGTTATTCCTGGTAAATAAACATCTTTTAATATAATTTTCGTGGAATACCAGTGGACGGAACGGACGTAAGCGGAATATTTATTTAGAGAATTTATTTGTTGATTGAAAACGGTTTCTTTAGTATGGATTTAATAGTTAAATACGGAATTCTTTGTGGACATACGGGATGTACACGGTCACAAAGAAAAAAATAATCGAACACTCGTTATTTGCAGAAAAGTATAGTGCCTGGTTTTAACTGACGATATGTCGCCATCGTTATGCGGCCCACACACAAACTACTTTTGCAAGAGAAAAAAGCCTGCGTGTAAGTATTTGCCACCGCGCTAACAACCCGCTGGGCGGCTCAGAACGCAACTCTTTCGCCCACGCTTTTTGAACTTACTGTTTTCATCAATAATAATTAATGCGCTTCTTGTTAATTATTTTTGCGTAATCGACATAATCGGGAACTACTTGGACGCTTGTGTGTGGTAAAAGTGTATATAAGCATTTTGGACACTGGCGATATCGTCAGCTGCAAAAACGCCGTAAAAGTAGCATGTGTGTGGGCCGGATTAGGCTTACACAGTAAAAAATATCCACCTGGTAAAAATCATTCCAGGAGTGGTAAAAATAAGTAGTAAGTGTTGATGTTAACACCCGGATCAACATAATTTACCAAATTTTTACACTCATATGGGACCAAACTTATTCTTTAATCGTTTTTTACACGGCCCTGGGTAAAAATACCTAAAACCGTGTTACCGAAAAGACAGGCGGCAACAAGTGGTGTGAAATTCTAGGAATTGACACATGACGCCGACGCTACATGCAAATTCAACTTTCAAGTCAGTCTGATTGTGCTCTTTGAACGTGATATAGAATAATGTTATATTTAAATTAAAATATAGAAACAAAGCAAAGTTCTGTAAAGTGCCAAATGAGAGTGCCTCTTATGAGTTGTTAAATTGGGTAAGCATATTAATGAAATTTAATAGAAACCTTACTAATAAGTACGCCATTTTAAGAAACTAAGTAGGTATTTACATTGTTACAGTTTTTCCTTCAGCTTTTAAATTATTCCGATATAAGCTTATAATATAAATGTATTCCTTTTTTATATAATTACTTAGGTACCTACCTACATATTTTACTTCATAGATCTCTAAATAAATATATGATTAATATAATACTCGTCATTTTCATTCTTTTATGTTGTTCCAAAGTATACTTTTATTTAGTTGTTTAGTGTTCTAAGTATACATATATTTATTATGTTATTTGTTTCGTTAAGCTTAACAATGAGGTACATTAAACGTAGATATACATATATGTTTAATTTACTAAATTGTTAAACTATATAATAGGTGTGTCATTTTGTTCAACTAGTTATAATAAGTGTAAAAAAAATCACAGGGTTTTTCAGTTCTGTTGTAACCATCATTTTCTTTATAAATAAACGATAAATAATACTCAAAATTTTCATTCATTTAACAAACCTTTTCCAAACGATCTGAATATTTATATATATATATAAGGGGCTACTACTTTCGGCTTTGATTTGGTCATTCAATCTTGTATCAAAATAAGCAGAGGTTAATAATGAGGTAACAATATAATAAATCTCTAAACTAGTCGTTTTTCTAAGAATAAATAAAGTTTGTGGGAGGACCCTTTAGACTGGTGATTATTTTATATATTTAATTACTACTTTAAGGCGGTTTGTCCTGCCAAAAAAGCTTAAGAAATTGTCTTTTTCATTAATATCACGCAAAAGACTTCATTTAAACAGTTTTTTGATAATTACATTTTTCATAAATAAGTGCAAAATTTCACCTGCGCATCGGAAGAAAAGTATGCAGTAGCAGTAGTTGAAGCCTCTAGATGGCATTTGACTAAGAAATTGTAAAAAGTACTCTATTTTATATACTATGTTTATTGATAGTTTAAGAACGGTTTCTGTTCTGGAACGGTTTGAACTAAATCAAACCTAGTGCCTTATGAAGGTAACTAACCTGAAGTTGAAGGTTCCGCGAATTAATAGACGACCTGTCGGAGAGGACGGTCCCCAATGCCGACTGCTCGACCTACTCCTTCTTGTAAAGCTTTAGGTTCGTTTATTTTGCTAATTTCAATATGAAATATTGTTGTTGTGTATACTTTACAAATGTGCTAATACGATATTAAATAATGAATTGGCTGCTGGCGTATCACTAAACTATCCCGATAATTTGCGCCAATAATAAACTTCGAGCGCGGTGCTGAAGACGAAAATAAATATGGCGTCCCACGTCGCGCTCATTTCAAATGGTCGGACTCCATGCGAACAAACGTTTTCAGCGTGAACCAGGCCATTTTGAAATTATTGTTCTTATTAAGTTTACCATAATCGTGACATTTATTAAATATCGGTTTTTGAGGTATGATTTGGAGTTGCCGTGAATGCAGTCAGGTTCGGACTGAATAGAATCCTTGATAAATAGAGTAGTCATTTTAATAATTCATAGCTAAAAATCAGGCTGACTTATTTTAAGATCAAATTTTTATAGCGTTGAAATATGTACGTTATCCCTAGTTTAGGTTAGAAACGCTCAAATACGTCAATTTAGTTTTTATTCGCCTACTTTTTGACTTGATTCATTTGTTTTTTTATTAGCAGTAAAAAATAACCCATCTCAGTGAGTGTTGAAAGTGATGTCCTACTTGACAATGCCCAAGTCTTGAAACAAACTCTTCGTGAACATTGTATATTATTTCGGGTGAAATTTTTATTATTTCCATTCATATGCGGCACTTCAGTTCATCAATATTTCTAGAAGGATTTAGAAACACTTTGGATTTGAAGTAACCTTACAATAAAAATCCAGAGGGGTCATATCAGGTGACCTGGCTGGCCATCATGTCACAAAATTGCAGTCTTCTGTTAAAATGGTTTTAATTTAATTCGTGTACGTTAAAAGGATGGTATATTTCTTGGTGCCAAATTGTTTGCGTATACTTATAGCTTATTCCCATGTCAAGTGCTATTTGGCGACTGACACTATGCGAATTTTCTTCTACAGACAAGTAGTCAGTAGTAGTAGTAGTATTGATTGAAGAGTTCCCGTACCTGGTTAGTTGATCTGATACTATGTACTGTGTTTGTAAGAGTATCCTAACATAAAATAAAATTTTAACGCGGTCACTTTTACAGAGCGACATTTTTGGTTTATTGAAAAAGCTTACTTAGTTTAAACTAATCACTATTGTCAATTCTGACATTTTATTATTGTTTGTTTCTTTGGTTTCTCCAAGTTAACTATGGCCAAAACTAATACTTGAGTCAATAACATTGAGATATCGAATTAAATCATTCAAGAAATATTGACGGAGTGTGGAGTGAGGAGAAGGCTATCAACGAAGAATTATTAAAGTACCTGGAAGGCTTCAACATCATCTAGATTAACAGGAGACCTTCTCGCTTATGTTACTCACATTTGGGACAGTGCAATAGAACATCATGGGGAGTCTCGGGCGGTAGCACTGAACATTTGCGAGTCACTTGACCGAGTATGACATGAGGGGCTCCTAACTAAAGTGAGAGCATACGGAATGCCGGTTAAATTTTGTTCATGACTGTCAAGCTTTCTTAAAGACCGTTCTCTACGAGTGGCGATGGGGGATTTCTTTCAGACATATTTAACATCAACGTCGGAGTCCCTCAAGGTTCCATATTGTCGCTCACCCTCTTTTTACTATACATTAACGATCTTTTGGAAAAAACTAAAGACCCTATGTATAGTTTTGCTGATGACAGCACACTTGTTTCATTCTTTACTTTGGATGCTCGAATACCTCTATATCTATAAGCAGCAAAAGGTCTCCTAGGATCTTAACGAAGACCTGGAAGAAATTTTGTCTTGGGGTGAAGTAACCAAGTAGAATTTACTCCAGGTAGCAGCTTTTCTAAAAACGTAAATGTTGTAGACCCGAATAGTAATGGTGGAACACTCAATTCCCTTGGCTCCATCAATTCATTTGGCAGCCTCGCAGAAGCTTGAAAATTTTTTCCCAACTAAGAACGTCTATACATCCCAACAAATTTTGATGCTCTATAAAGCACAAATTCGATCATCGCTGAAGTACTGTTCGCATATTTGCGGCTCTACTCCTAAACATACCCTGAGATTGCTGGATTCCATTCAAAGAAGAGTCATCCGCTGACCACGATCTGGCAAAGAGTCATCCGCTGACCACGATCTGGCAAACAACCTGGAAAGCCTTGTGCCGATTTACTTTGTATGACCGCAGCGTACTAAAGCGCCTGTTAACGGCGGGTTGCTGACGCCGGCGCCGCTTCTTTCTAGGCTCAGATTAGGTCATATCGTAGAATTTATTAAATCCATGCCTGGCTTTCTGATATGGTCTGAATTACGACAGTACCGGACACTTTAACAGGCCTAAATTGTCTCAAGACACGAATATCGTATTATTTTGCGGAGCAAAGTGATTTTACGAGCTTCAGTTAAAGTCGCGGGTGGTGGCACATCCTAAGTTACTAAGTACGTTACCAGTTAATATTTAGTTTTATATTTTTATTGTCTTTTTAGTAGTTCGTACAATAATTTGTTAATCCATTAGGAAATAATAACGTGTTTATTTAGATCAGCCAGGTTATGGCAGTCTTGTGTTACTTATCAATTAAAGCTTAATTTTTGCTGACCGTGGTATTGTAAAATGCTCCGATATAAAGCGGATTGTTGTAATATTTCGCGAGTTTTCCCGACAGCGAGTATTTTGTTGTTTCAATTGAATTTAGTGACACCATACTGCTTTAATCCATTTGCACTAGTTTCTTATCCTATTGATTATAAGATCAATTAATAAATTGGGTACACGCCTTAATGGTTTTCCTTTTAAAGGTGTGAATTATATGCGCATGGTAGGAGTAAGTACTGTTCAACTCGACTATACGGTAGTACTGGTAATTAGCTAATTTAACTTGCAGAACACCTCTACGTACGATTTAAGCTTGATTGCGTGTAAAAACCGCCTGCACACATATATTATGTACGTGTGATAATACCTAATTGTTAATAAATACCTTTATGCGTATATGGGAATAACTGAAATGTACTTAAATACCACAAGTTGAAATTTTATTTTATGTGTACTAAACCGTATTTTGTTATGGTATGGGTTAGTTACTGCAAGTTTAGCAGGAAGAATTTGAGTATGGATTTTTCTTTTAATTAAATGAGGAACAATTGTATTTTAAAAGTAAATTTAATTAGCATACACTTTTAGTAATTGTTCAAAATGACCTCCGTTAACATAGGAACAAAGATTAATACGATATAAAAAGTTTAAATTTACTCTTTGCATCAATTCCGCATCGTTCTTTAATATGTTGACTGCATTTTGAATTCTTCCCCACGATTCATCTTCATTATTAATCGGTCTGGAGTATACCATCGTTTTTCCAATGGAGTCATATCCGATGAGCGTGGCGGCCACTTTACAGGAGCATCATTTCCTCTACCGATCCATCTGTTTGGATACTGTCGATGCAAAACATTGCGGGCATTTAAACTAAAATGTTGTGGAGCACCGTCATGCATAAACAATATATCTCGTCAAAGTTGTAATGGCGAATCTTCTAATAAATGTGGCAGCGTATTTTGCAAATGTTCTAAATAATCCACAACATTTAGTCGTGGCGGTAAAATGACAGGACCAATATTGAAATTGCCAATGATTCCTGCCCACACATTAATTCTAAACTCATGTTGATAATGAGTTACTTTCGTGGCATGCGGGTTTTCAGCAGCATAAACATGTTCGTTATGTAAGTTGGTTACACCACTTCTTGTAAAACCTGCTTCGTCAGGAGATAAAATGTGCTTAGCAAAATTCACATCCTGTTGTCTTTGTTCGGCAATGAATAGACAGAAGTCCAATCGTTGATCATGATCCGGAGCCAATAGGTCTTGTACCTTTTGGATATGGTATGGATGAAGCTGCTGTTCTTTTAATGTTCTATGAACTACATCCTTGGATACTCCTCCTCTGGTGCTTAATTTTGGATCTTAAGCAATTCTTTCCAAAATTTATATATAATATCTTTCCTTGTATACCCTAACACTATCGCGGCCATTTCCTTCACAATACCCTAAAACCAATAGCATATCCGTCATTTCTGCAGAACTGTATCCTTCAGCCATCTTTACAGTCAATTTAAAATTTAACTAACACGTTTCAAACACCTTATTTTTATTCTTGCATTGGCATATTCTTACTGAAAATATTTAAATAGTCTGTAGGAAAAAAAAGTTTAAAGGTGTTCATCAAACAGGTAAAAAATCCGAGGATTTTTGGATGTGACACTCCAAAAAAGTATCTAAAAAAAAAATACATTTTCGACTGCTAATTCACTGACCATATTTCATCCTCAAAGATAACAGAAAACATTTTTTATTCAGAACAATTTAAATATTCCGGTGCGGCATCGAACACTAAAAACCGAAATATCTCAAAAACGGCTTACTTTAGCGGATTTTCACAAGAGTACCTTTTTTGTTTCAAGATGTTCAAAAATTAGTTCCTTAACAAAAAAAGGAAAAAACTATAGCGATAAAAAAGTTATGGCCATTGTAAACCATAAGAAGTGCATTGTGAAGCGCCCTCTAATGGCCACAGTGAAAAGGTGTCCATATTCGGGCTTCACATCCCAAAAAAACCTCGGGTACCAAGTTTTAAAGTAATACGGTAAAAAATGTTCATTAATTTTAAAAAATTCGATTTTTAATTTTTAACTTTACCGCCCTGTATCTCGGAAACGGAGCAATTTCGGACTAAGATAAGTTGCTTTAAATCGCCTTATTTTGGCCTCAGGAATATGTGCTCAGATTTTGTACAGACCTTTTAGAGACACCCTGTATATTTAGTAGCCATAAATCAAGAGTCACAATATTGTGATGGTATTCAATTTGCCCAGGCCTTCCAACTAGTGACAATTATGCCATATTATCCTTGTATATCTTTCACTAACTTCATATCAAATCAGTCATCCTGATCAGTATACGGCCATGCTGGACATGAATTCGAACCCGTAAGATTAGATAGCTGTAGGGCAATCATTTTTTTTCGTAATTGAAAAACCTTTCAGCACAAATCTGCTGGCGTCAAATGCAATTAATACACCGACATCTTCTCTTTAATCTCCGCGTGAGAAATTTAATTTAAAAATAAAAAAAAAACATTAAATAAAATATCTCAGGATTTTACGACAAATTCCATAAAATAATAAATTTTTAAACATGCGAATATAAAAAGCTGTAATTATCGTCTCGGTAGTGGCGACTAGGGTTTCTGGGTTTAGACGGACACTATAGGCCCCCAAGTTTACTTCACTGCTTTGAAGAAGTATCCCAAGACAATAGTATTGTTGTAATTGTGTTACCAGCAGCTAGTTCTTGTTTTAAGTAATTTATTTTCTAATTGTTTCAGTTCTACAATACAACAAATTGCTTTGTTCAGAAATAAATGGACTTAGTGTGCTAAAATTAAGTACGCACATCCCAAATAAGTGTTACGTAGTTCTGTAAAAGGCAAGGCAGTTGGAAGAACTGGCTGTCGTTGATTTAGCTGAGCATACGGTTAAAGAATGGGGGTTTAATCTAAAAATTTATGCACATAAGTTGATATGCTTATTATGGCGCCTTCCATAAGAGAATGATGTCAAAGTAGCTAGAGAAAAATGTAAGAGTATAGTTAAACGTTAGGGATAGCATTTAAAATGAACATATATATTCGATTCCGGCTCGAGGATTACTTTTTTCAGAAATATAAATTATTGTGTGAAAAACACAAATAACTTTCCCTTTTCTTTTTTTTTTTTATATATATATTTTTATATAGGTATACCGGGTGACAATGGAACTACTACCCAGGCTGGCGTTTCAAAACGACTTTAGATAAAAATTTGAAATTTTGGTCGACGTCTGGGTTAAGTAATGTGCATATTTTAAGCAAAAAAACAAATGACAATCGCTTCCGGTTTCACCGGAAACGATTAAAATTTTGATATTTTAAATTGCAACCCCCGTATATTTTTGCACATTTGAATGCTGCGAAAAATTATAAACATTTTTTATGTAGCATGTCCTATACCTAAACTTAACCGATTTTGACTTATGGGGCTTTAAAGTTTGAACTATTTTAACATTTAATTCATTTTTCCAAAAACACGAAGAGCGCTACGACCAAAACAAACGGTGCAATTCGTACTTCATTAAAGGCACTCTAGGATAGTAGAATAAAAAAACTGATGCTAGCAATTTTAAAAAATCGATATTTTCGACAAGACGTTTTTCAGTTTTTGATCCATTTTTGTATGAAAACGGTTTAACTTACAACCATAGGACTTTCACTACCCATCTTACTTTTTTATCTTCTATCCATTTATATTGTCAGTTTATATTTTCAAACAACGGATATTATTTTTGAACCAGCTGGACGTTTAATGCTCTTTTGACTAAAATTAAAATAATCATATTAGCCATGACACAGGTTGCTATGGTTTTTAGAAACAATTATATTACCTATGTCAGTTATTTTTTATCACCTAGTGTGTTTTGCAGATTGTTGGAAATTCTTGTAAATTATCGTTTTTTATTTCGTGATTTTTTTGGCTCTTTGTTATCTGTTTCAAATGGTAATTTTTACAAGAGCCGAACAAATAGATATGCTTCTCGTTTATGGCGAGTGCTTGCAAAATAAAAGGCAGGCTCAAACACTCCACGCAGAACGATACCCCGACAGAAACCAACCCTGCTATGCTTATTTTCTGTGGCTGGTACAACATTTGAAAACACTTCCCCAAAATGAAAATGAAGAAAATTTTATTATTAGCGAAGAGGCAGAAATAAACGTTCTGGCATGTGTGAATGCTGATCCAAATATTTCTACTCGCCAAATTGAAAATGAAGTTGGAGTTAACAGAGAGAGTGCAAGAAAAATTTTGAAGAAACATAAGTACAAGCCTTACAAATACCAAATCCACCAACACTTGGGTGTTAACGACTTTGCCGATGGTTTATGGAAAATCATAACCATAATAATAACTTTTATAGATTGATATTATTTCTCGCTTCACGAATCTGGGAATGTTCAACAGGAACAATGTAAGATATTAGGCAAATGAAAATCACCATTTATTTAGAGAAGGATCATTTCAAGAACGCTTCGGTGTTAATGTGTGGCTAGGTGTTTTAGGAACGACAGTTGTGGGTCCAATATTTTTTAATGAGCACCTTAGAGCGCAAACTTATTTGAACTTTTTGGAAACAACAGTCAACGATTTTCTGGACAATTTACCTCTTGCACAAATTCCCAACATTTACTTTCAACAAGATGGTGCGCCGGCTCATAATGCTAGGATTTGTGTAAATTATTTAAATGACAGGTTTGGGGACCGATGGATAGGGACAAATGGCCCTGTAAGGTGGCCAACACGTTCGCCAGATTTGTCGCCCCTAGATTTTTTCTTCTGGGGTCATATCAAAGAAAAAGTCTATTTAACTCCACCTGAAAATTTGGACATTTTAAGAACTCGAATTATTAGGGCTATTAATGATATTAGTATACCTCAAAAAGAAAATGTATTACGGAAAATTGTTGAAAAGTGTGAGACCTGTATTGAACAAGAAGGTCGGCTTTTTGAAAAATCTTCATTATGATTAGGTTCGTTTTTTTCATTTCTTTTATTATTAGCTAATTAATATTAATCATGTGTACTCCTTTGTATAATAAAGTATTTGTTTGTAGTTTTGAAACGTTTGCATTTGCGAATTATTAAATAATATCCGTTGTTTGAAAATAAAAACTGAGAATATAAATGGATAGAAGATAAAAAAGTAAGATTGGGTAGTGAAAGTCCTATGGTTGTAAGTTAAACCGTTTTCATACAAGAATGGATCAAAAACTGAAAAACGTCTTGTCGAAAATATCGATTTTTTAAAATTGCTAGCATCAGTTTTTTTATTCTACTATCCTAGAGTGCCTTTAATGAAGTACGAATTGCGCCGTTTGTTTTGGTCGTAGCGCTCTTCGTTTTTTTGGAAAAATGAATTAAATGTTAAAATAGTTCAAACTTTAAAGCCCCATAAGTCAAAATCTGTTAAGTTTAGGTATAGGACATGCTACATAAACAATGTTTAGAATTTTTCGCAGCATTCAAATATGCAAAAATATACGGGGGTTGCAATTTAAAATATCAAAATTTTAATCGTTTCCGGTGAAACCGGAAGTGATTGTCATTTGTTTTTTTGCTTAAAATATGCACATTACTTAACCCAGACGTCGACCAAAATTCCAAATTTTTATCTAAAGTCGTTTTGAAACGCCAGCCTGGGTAGTAGTTCCATTGTCACCCGGTATATGTCAAATATTACTTCTTCAATCAATTCTCTATTAAATATCTATACAATGTTCTATGTCTAATGTTGTCTGTTTTCGAGATAATGACAAATACAATTTTGTGATGCGTTTATCAATTTATGTCCTACTTGAATATTATTGTTTCATAATACCATAGTTATCAGACACTTTAAATGGTGTATGATACCCTAGGGCATTAAGAGAAATAAATAGGAAAAATCAAAGTAACAACTTTTTATTAACGAGAAAACTTGTTTATCATTTATATTAAATGAACAGTTATGAAAAGACCCAGTAAAAACGAATTTACCAGCTTTTGATAAGTCAATGTTTTCTATTATTTATACATCAAAAAAGTTTCATTGGGAGCTTCACTGATGAATTTCAGCATATCTTCGCGAGTCAAAATTTTCGATTTCTTCGCTTAATATCCTTTGGATGCTTCCTTTAGATACTGGCCTAACTTGCAATATTTTGCAGTGTCTATATTTTTATTAACTATTAATGTCTTCTTTAGAATTGAATATTTCGTCCATAGGGAATTAGGAGTGAATTTTCCAGGCTATAATCGATATACATAATTAGTATTTTAATATAATTTACAACAGCAATTTTAACATACCAATTCCTGAAAATATACGAGTAGCACCGTCTCGTTGATAATTTTTACATCATTATTTTTCATCCAATTCCCAAACCTTTGATATTCCTTATCATAGGCGTCTTTAGACTTCTTTGGGACAAGATTATCCAAAGCTTTGGCAGCATTCACAGCAATTCTATCCGGAATCAACGGAAAGTCCATTATTTTGTATGAATTTTAGTTTTGACTTTGACACAGCACAACAATGAACACTTATTATTTTTGTTTATTTAGCAACTATATAGGTAAAAAACCTATCGTGGTCTTGAATTTTGTTTTAATTTAACTTGGAATTATCTGAAGTAGGACATAAAATATTGAATGTACCACGGGCATTACTTGATGTCTATACCCTCGGGCCAAAATGCCCTCGGCTTTGTAAGATTGTTGCCCTCGGAGGCATAAACATCTTCATAATGCCCTTAATACATAAATAACTATAAAATACATTTAAAATAAACATAATAAGAATGGACTTATAAGAGGTGCTCAAAATGACGACCATGTTCGGTTTGACATGCACTGATAGAAATTGGGGTAATTTTACAATATTTTTTTACACAATGTTTACAGTTTTTATACACAAAAATAATAGAAAATATATTTGAACATATTAGTGAGTGTATATTTACACAGTGCATGGTAAAAATATGTTCTAAGTCTACAGATACATTTGAGTCTATTTTTACAATGTTTTATGTAATAACTCTTCAATTCCATGTAAATTTACATTAAAACTACACGCAATTATGTAGAAATACCAAATACAATGTAAAAATCCATTAAAAATGTAAATTTACAATGTACTTAGTTAACTCTATCAATCAGGTTAACGGTTCGGGTCACGTGTTTATACCAGACCACCGATCATCACGCGATGCAGCCGACCAGAGAACGTGCGTGCGTGCGGCCATTTCAATCGTTTTTCTTTTTGGGTGATGCAACTCCTGCAATTTTTCAGTTTTGTGCTAATTTATGTATTCTAAATTATTCATCTGGTTGAAAAAGTACGACAGGTAAGTTTTATAAATATGTTTATTAATAGACTGTATTATTATGTTATTTTGTTTTTTATAGTAGTTGATAATACAAGCCTAAGAGAGTTATGTTTTATATACAACTTACCACTGGTGAAGTAACTAAACTTAAGAGTGTAATATTTTTATTTTAATTTCTTTAAAACCGTAAACTAGTGTCAGTTAGGTTGAAAAGTGATGATAACTAAGTCTTATAAAATAGTAGAGCACATAAAGTCGTCAATCAATCCTATTAAAATTATGTTGACATATATTTTCTGTTTAAAACCATATTTTTTACGTTCAACTATGTCATATATTTCAATTGCTGTTAAATAATAACTTTTGTCTAATTTTTTATTGGTCGCATGTTGTGTACTACCGACCATGCTTATATTAGTGCTGTAGTCTTGTTGCAAATTCATATTTTACATACAGTTCTCGAGAGTATTTAAAATATGAATATGTCATTTTATTCACTAAAAGCAATCCAGGTTTTACCAAATAATTTATTTGTTATGTTTGCAATTTGGTTTGCAGTTTATGCTCATTAACATATTTGACTACCTTTTGTTTCTTTTTGTTGAGTTTACGTATGTCAGTTTAAAATAAAAGCCCAAGGAAAGCCATTTAATTTACTTTTTGTTTAATACCCTTATTTGTTACATTTGTTACTGTATTATATTTTTTTTTAAAAGGAAACCTATTTTCTTTAATTTGTTATTAGTTTAAGATATCTATAAATCTATTATGCTTAATGTAGGTTTGTAGAACTTAATTCTTAATATAACTTGAGGTTAATAGAAACTTAAATAAACGGATAGGTTGTTTTTTTTATAACCACACCTTTTCAACAAATTTTGCCAGTTCTTATTAATATATTTTATGGGTTGAGCTTGGTAACCTTTTTTTGTTTAAAATATATTGTTTGGCTGTTATAATGGGATGTTTATTGGTAAACTGTTTTTGCTGGATATAACCTATTTATTCTGTCCAAAAATATTTTGCTGGAAAGAGAGTAAATTTTCAGCAAAATATTTTTAGATGAAACAAATAGATTATATACATCAAAAAAGGTTTGCCAATAAACAACCCCTTAACAGCTATAGAATATATTTTTACTAAGTATTATTACAGTTTAATAATACACCGTAAAAAAAAACATATATTAAATAGTAAAAATTAAGAGATATTTTACATATACCTTACGTATAATATGGAAGCACACACTAAAATATTGTAAAAATACATGAATTGAAGTCGACTTAGTTGTGTAATAATATATCTACAATAGTATATTTACATCTTATTATTACACACTTACTGTAATAATCCATTCCTATTATAAATAAATAAATTTTAAAATTTTACATAATAAATGTAGAATTTGGGGCAAGATGTAATTTAACACATAGGTATTTGTGTGGCATAAAAGTGACCAATGTTTCAATGTGTGTTTTTACATTTTTTTTTATCAGTGTATCTCGTATCTTCTGAGGAGTCCATTGTGCAGGCAAATGTACTCCCAGGAAAAGTCGTTTTTTGAATCAAGAGCTATTTCTCTTGAAACTTTTCTTATATCATGAACAGGGTAAGCAAAGTGTGTCCTGTTTCCACAACTAAAGGGGTATTGGCAAGCAAATATTTTCTTTAGTTATACATATTCTGTCGTTTCTACACTGGCATCACCAAATCCATTAAAAATATTCGCAAAATAATTTACAGAAAATAATCAAGATAACAGCGCCTATAATTTGAGAAAAAAGTATGAAAATCAATGCAAAACTTAAAAAGTTATTTAAGATTGATTTTCAACAAAGTTTTGTTTGCCCGTTTTTTTTTTCAGGTGTGTATATTAGGTCACGTCTAAATCTCACGTGCAATTTTTAATATGAAATTCATAAACGAAACAAAAATCTAGATAAAGCGACAACGGGAAATCTGTTCCATTGTGCATTCTACAACCTGTTACCGGATCCCATATATTATAATTACTTTCATGTTAAATAATGCCCCGCAGCCTGTTACCATGATGGACATTCAACCCGACAAAGTGCTTCCACTCGCATTATCGTGGCAAGAAGCAGTTTCTTCTTCTATGACTGCTCTACCCCCCCGGTTAATTTGGAATTTATCTGTGAAAATTGTTTGTTACAGTCTACATACACATCTTATTTTATACGGGGACATTTAAAGTATGAGATCCGAATCCGAGTAAAATGCCCTCCGTTATAACCGAATTTAGTCCTTCAGACTTTTTTTTTTAGTGTTCTATATTCTGCGGCTTGTCTTCGACTTCGAAATACCTGAATTCGAAAAAATAAATCGATTTACTATAATATGTTAGTTGTGTTTACTGTCAAGGTACACATCCCGTGGTGCAGCATTTGTTTAGTTACCAATACTTAATTACGTATTAAGGCTATAGCTATCGACGATATTATTCTGTATACAGCGTGATTGATGGTGAATGGAACATATTTTGACGTATAAAGAAACTGAAACTTTAAAATACTGTTAAGGTGCTTCTTAGTCGATATACGAATTTAGATCTGATAGATTAAAAAAAAAATATTTTGAGTATCTTGACTCTACAAACTTATGACGTGTGTACGCATAAATTTTGTAATAACAGAAACTATTTAAATTTAATTTGAATTAAACGCTTGGGGAACTTTTAATTTAGCAATTTGTGAGGTCTTGTCTAGTTACAGAAAGGTCTTACCCGATAAGACCGCGTTACCAGGATGGTTGCTATGCAAATAAGAGTTCTGATTGGTCCAATAAATGTGAATTTGACATTTCAAATTTGTGACCAGCCAGACAAAATTTAGAGGGGAGTAATTATCAAAATTGTTTTAAAATATGTCCGTTAAAATAACACGAGGTACTTACTTTTAAAACCCCTACTTTTATATTCCAATTAAAAATAGACTTGATCAAAAAGTGTAATGTTTATTTCATAAATTCATATCTCTTAAACCGATAACGATACCGAGAAGAATAAAACAGCAAAATGTTAAAAATGAATCAAACTCTGCCGAAAAGCAATCCAGTGTAGTTTACATTGCAAAATTACTCTACAGAGTGTTACAAACTTAAGAGAAAAAATATACTTTTTTTTCCTGTATATTTCAACATGTAAACTGTGTTTTTGAAAATTGAATAAAATTAATTAAAACCGAAACAATTATCTACATTTTGAAAAAAAAGATTGAAATCGGACTATGAAAGAAAAAGTTCTCATACATTAAATTTGATCTAAATTTTGGTTGCCCCGAATTTTATCTCGGTGAGTGTAGTTAGTCCATTTAATATACCAAAGCTGCAACGTAACATTGTCGAAAAAATTATGCAACAAACTACATTTTTGGCAATAATGTTCCATTGAATCGTGAATCACTGTGTACATAAGGGTATAAAACGGTTTTACAACATCGCATAAGCCGTTTAAACAAATTTTTCTCTGTACATTCCCTTTTCCTTCTTACGTATATCGAATACCGACCCATCAAGATTATTTATGGTTCGAAAATATGAAAACCCATTAATTGGGAACCCATTAATCCCATACTAATAATGAACTTAAGACTTGTATGATAACACCATTAATTTTCCATGGCTACCGAACGATGGAGCAACAACTAATATGCAATATATACATAATGGATGGTTGGAAATTAAGTCCGGTGTTATAACTTGATAAATTAATTCTTATACTCGTCGATTTTCACTTTTAACTTACACTACTCAACGTTTGTATTGAACTGTGGTTTAGCATATCTACACTGTGTTCAGAAAGACGCAGACCACGCCGGTATTTGGAAAGGTCACCTCTAAAAAAAAATATTTCAAGTAATTGATTTTGTTACATTTTATTTTATTGTTCAAATTAATATTTAAGTTAGCTCCTTTATTTAAAAAAAAAAAAAACGTATTATACTCTGCTTATGATTAGAGCTTTCGGAGATTTCCAACGAACTTATATTGAAACGCAAAATATTTTGAATGATTGACATTGTAGTGACCGTGCAGAATTTTGTAGGTTTCTATTAGATCCCCTCTTATGCTTCTGTCATGAAGCGTTGTCAGGTGGAGCTTTTTTAACCTTTCTTCGTAGCTTAGACTACGTATTGAGGGTGCAAGCTTTGTGATCCTTCTTTGCGTCTGTTCTAAGGCATGGATGTCTTTTACAAAATAGGGGTTCCAGAGTGGGGCTGCATATTCTAGGATTGGTCTTATGTATGTTTTGTAAATTGTTTCAAGAGGGGACGCAGACAGGTTTGTAAAGACTCTTGATACCATATAGGCAACTGCATTGGTTTTCTTGATGATGTTACCATCATCACTGATGATGATTCCAAGATCTTTCTGGTGGGTAACATGTTTGATGATCACGTTATTGTTGCCTATATGGAGGACTGTGCATTTTTTATTGTTAAGATGTAGAAGCCACTGGTCAACTGTCTTCAGATTTAATGCTAACATATCATAATGTGTGGTAGGATTTGTGTACATTTTAGTGTCATCAGCGAACAACCTAAGCTCTGCTCCCAGGACTGACCCTTGTGGTACACCTGATGTGACTTTAAATGTCCGTGAAGTAGCACCATCTATTCTGACTACGCTGGTTCTGCGGTAAAAAAGTCAGTAATCCATTTTAGCAAATTCCCCCTTACTATTTAAGTTTTTGTAGTAATCTTTTATAGGGCACTAAGCCCTATTAAAATCCAGGTAAATGACATCAATGGGGTTGTTCTTATCCAGAATACTGTTGAATAACCAGGTAGGAAGCCCTACTGGTTAAATGGTAGTATTTGGTTTCGGAGAAAGAAGTTAGTAAGGTATTCTGCGATTAGTTTTTCCATGAGTTTGCATGGAATTTAATGTCAAGCTAATTTAGCGATAATTAGAATTAAATCTGTTCCCCTAAATATGGGTATAACAATTCATTACTTCCAGTGTTGAGATAATTTGCCTTCTTCAATCGATTTTTTCATTAGTGTGATTAGGGGGTTTTTAATTACTGGAACATTCTTTAAAAATACTGGATTAATATGTCAGGACCGAAATGTGAGAATGTAGAAGCAGTTCTTCCTCGAAATATACGAGAAAATTAAACTTTTTCATTTTTGTTCCTTTATTGCTTTAACCCAAACAAACTTTACAATAGCAATGTGAGAAATATAATTCATTGGTTCATTTCAGACATTTGGTAGTCCCGATACAGATTTTCGAAACACAGTATGTGTGTTAGTTCAGATTGGTTTTTCATTAGATTTCACCTTTTAATTAAAACAAATTACAACAAAAACCATTTCCAACTTTCATCAAAACAACAAAGTTGCCGTTTAGAAGCCTCATCACATGACTTGCAAGATAAGGTAAACTAAATGGTATTTGTAACTTTGGTACGGCATTAAATACTTAGTAAGATCATCGTTTTTTACCCGTACATATCAAATCGACTGAAAATTAAAAGTAAATTTAATTATACATAAACGGATTAGAGAACCTTTTTGATCCGAATCGGTACGATTTTTATTCAGGATCAAATCCAATCGTTCTCAGAAATATATCGACTTTTGCCTTATTTTATTATCAAAGTGTTAAACGCTTGTTAACGGCAAAAAGGGCTTTCGGAGAAACGTCGTGCTGTCCACTTGCATCATCAGTTTCACAGTTTCAATTAAATCAGTTTTAATTGAATTATATTAGTAAGAACAATTATTTTAATGACATTGAAATTAACCTTACAGTGCATGTATGCAGTAACTCTACCGTCTGAGCCTTATCTAAACAAACCAACAAAGGCAAACGTATAAAATAACCTCCTCCAGATTATTATCTGACGCTGTAACCGAAAATTCCCGTCTTAATTGTTAATTACAGTTTATTTTTTCGTGTTTCTAATTACCCTTAAAATGTGTTGTTATTGTTTAATTGTATAAAGTACTGAAAATATTCACATAACTGTTCATATCAAGCTGAATTTTTTTTATACTCCGCGGAACAATGGGAGAATTTTGATTGCACTCATTTAATTTACTTATTATGTGAGGTGTTAGTAAGCCTACACGGCCATATTCTCATCAATTATTACAAGATGAGCTTATACATATAAGTGCATAAAGCACTTGGCGGCCGCGACGCGATAATCTTCAAATTTTTTCGCTAATTTCCACGAGATTTTCTCTATTGTGTCATATCTGAAATACCGTTAAATAACTCGGGTACTTTTAGTAAATTTCTTTAAACGACCGGTACCGGTTCATGTCCAAAACAATTTATTGTAAGTATAATCGCGGTAAATATCTGCCGGCATTTTTGTTTAATTGTCCGCTTTATTTTCTTGAATTATTCCTCGATTGGTTCCCGAGATATCGGCTTTGTCTCCTCCTAAGGCCATTAAAATACGCATTGTTCTGTTATGGATTCGATTCATTAGAAACTATGCACGATATTCATTGGGTAAAATACGGTTTGTAACTTTTTAGAAGTATTTGTTGTTAATGGTACCTGAAAGCAGATATGGTCTGGTCACTTACTTATATACGCATATAACCCTCCTGCCTTGTGACCCCCTAATTTTCAACTAAGTGCATGGCCCATAGAACAAACCAAGAACTACAGCTCAGCAAACAACAATTTTCAAGGATCAAATCAAAGTCTTTATTTGGTACTTGCAAAATGCAGCCATCTACGATGGATGTACACGTCATGTAACACACATATAAGTCTGACAACATTACACTAAGTGGATATGGACATTTAACAACGCTAAAAACATTCATCTATATTATTATTCAAGAATTCTAATACTGAGAAGTAACTTTTTTGAATAAGGCAGTTAAGTTTATTTTTCAAAATGTTGAGGCCCATCATACTCCGGAGATTTTTCAAATTAGCTTGTGCTTAACTATTGATAAGTGGTTTGCACTCCTGGTTGGGTATAAATGAGAATAAGAGTTACGTTGATATTTATTCTCGTTTATATACAGGGTGTCATTGTCATAAAAACGCTCGGACACGTTGATTTTATTTTCATTTTTTACACATTTCAAAAATATTTGTTTCTATACAGGTTGTCCCACAAAAGCTAGGGAAACGACTACTTCGTTTTTTCAAGAAATACTACAATTTTTTTTAACATTTTTGTGTTTTACGGAAAATTCTACACAGATTTCATGAAACATAGTATGATGGCAAATATAATACAAGGTGTGAAAAATTACTTTACACAGGAAAAATGCCAGTGTCAGTTTATTAGATAGGCCAAGGGCTCAGCAATTGAATGTTTGATGGTTTTTATGACTTGTCGTTTTATGAATCGTCAGCAAATCATTTATGGTACCTGTATAGCGATGAATTGGTCCAGGTAAAACTATATTCAGTGTTTTTTGTTGTTTCTTTAATGGCCGCTTCCTTCCGTTCTAAATTCACAATTAAATAAACTTAGCCACCCTGGCCTGTCTTTGTCTTTACGTTTTCTTCGCCCACTTCTGGCAACCTCGTAGGATAGTTTTGGTCCTGGTTTTAAAGAGGCCTTTCGGACTAAGTCGTTGGCTTTTTCATTATATCATTGTCCTGGTGAGCTGATCTGGATACTTACGCTAATGTTACTTTCCTAGATTCTTGATGCAGTCACTGGCTTTGATATTTTGCTACCGGTGCCGATTACTTCGATTGCCGAGCAACTGTTTTGTAGTCTTGACGCTCTCCAAAAAAAAAATAGTTTGACAATTTAATTTTTTTATGTATTTGCATCCTTTGTTAACGTTCGCGTCGTTCGCGTCCCAACATCCGTCTCGATATCCCCCCGTGGTGACAGGACAACCCATCTTTCCGCATTCTTTTTAATGAATAATGCATTTGTTTGAAAATGCGAGTCTTCCATAGCTCCATGCAACCGTCAAACTAAATTCCTGATAGATTATTTGCCTTGAAAACGGCGAGTACATCGATGACGTCGCCTGTCTCCTTTGACTATAATCCGCTGGCCGCGGAAGCTTTTCAGATCTATCGAGCCGATAAACGGACGTTCTGTTCTGAAACGGTAGTGACAAGTGACAGAATATCTAGGGACAGTGTTGTCGATTTGGGGTATTTTTCCTTGGGCAGCGTGATTTTTAGTAATACTCCACTAGTTTACGCGTGTAACAGCAAACCTTAATCTGTCCTTTTTAAATGCGTTGTTATCTTTTGAGCAAATCAGTTTAAACGTGAATTTGTATCATAAGGCCAAAATCACTGACATTCGTTTTATTTACGGGTGATGGCAATTCATTACAGCTAGGCGGTTGTACATTCTTCCAGGCACATTGGAACAAAGTGGGGAATCAGGAAGGCCAATGACAATGGAGACCAAGTCAGTATCATTCCGCACAATTTAATGGATCGGGACAAGAGCACTCTTAAAGAATCTGGAAGATTAGATGGTATCTAGACATCTCTCGAAGTTCTAATATCGTCATATGTAGCCATTAATTAATATTGTTAGTACCTATTCAGATGCACTTACCCACCGGGACCTAATCTGAATCTAACAGGCAGTTGTACCTGGGGTAGGATCCCTTACTTATCTAGTCAACTGGTCAGCGGGCACACGTACAGTATTACCCGCGTCCGCGAACCGCAGAGTCCTCGTTAAGTGAACCTTATAAGTAGTTTGGTCAAGAATTCTTATTAGCCAAATAAAACAACTACTTTCTCAAAACACTTAAAATCTATTACAAAGAAAAGAAAGTGATATTTTACAAAAAGAGCCTTAAATACATTTGCAAAGGAATATTTACATCTAGCGAGAAAGAGAGGTTTCGAAACTAAACCCCAACTAGATCATTATTCAGTATTCAAACTGAATAATCGACATGCGTTTAATGAAAGTCCCTAAATAAGAAAAGATAATGATTAATAAAAATTAATTTCGAATGGAAAATCCCCCATAAGAAAAATAAAAAAAAGATAGAACAGAATGAACTACCAGATGGTATACGTCTTACCCCAAAACACTAAATAATAAACGATAAGAGATTAAATTGAACTTTATAAAATGAAGAAAAAAAAAGGATCACTTTACACGAGAATTAGTAAGTCGACCAGAGAGTTCGGTAAAAATCTCAGAACTGACTTTTCTGCGTTCTCGAAAAGAACTTTTGGCCCGAATACCACACCCCTTGACTCCTAAAATTACAACCTTTCAACTTTAACCCAATCAAAAACTCCCAAAACAAGTAAGCAATGGTCGTTTCCGCGTCCCATGACTGATGGTACTTTGGCCAATCACCAATGTAATTGCACTATTACTTTTAAACCCTCATTGACCACCCCCTTAATATTCTTAGGCTGTTCGCTGATAGATGGCTCACCTAATCCACGGAAAGGATATAATTGAAAATATTGATTTCCTCTCATAGAAAATGACTTCAAATCTATAATTTATACAAAACAACAAAGTCCTAATCCAATTATACCTAAAAAGAGTTAGATATAATAAAAAAAAAACCTTTAATGCATCTATTTTTCTTTTAATATCTTTTAATATTATAACTTTTTAACTAGACCCTATTAGGTAAGGGTGCTTTCTAAGAAAGGTTCTGTTTCGAGCAATGTTTTGAGTATCAATACAGAATATTTTCTTTTAAATTCAAAACTTGTCGACCTTAGGAATATTTATGGTTATTTGCTTTTAAGTCTAGAAGAACCATAACGAATGAAATTAGGTCCAAAAAAGAGTTAGGTCTATATTACAGAAAAGATGTTCTATCGTTTGATTTACTATTTAGCTTATCAAAAGACAATAAAACCCTTGCTTTCCCCAAATACGAACCACATGTTAACATATTTTTTGGGAAAGTTTCTTCCAGTAAAGCAAGCCTTTTAAATACAAATAAAATAAAATAAAATATTCTATGCTGTTACAAATTCTGGAAGATCCAGGTACTTCTACTCGAAAAACTGCAAATACTTTAAATGAGGGTAACGCGGGACTGATTGGAAAATCCTAAGTGACTATTTATTGTACCCATACCACATTCAACGCGTTCAGGTACTTCTTCCTGCGGATTGCATTCTGTCAATGTCTTTAGCACACATTGGCTTAGATCAATGCAATGAGGAGAAGAAGCTGGAGGTACTCATTTTTAACAGTTCTTGTAGATTAAGAAACTTTACATGTAGTTTTTGGTAATAAAATGTTGTTATTGTCGAAACAAAGCAGCTTTTCCAAAATCATGAAAGGACAAAGTATTCTTAGAATAGGCCAGGTCCGTCAATTTTGTAAAGTAAATTATTACCCCTCCTGGAAAAAATCGAATCGACGCTCATGCCGCAAGTGCGCAGCATGCCAAATCCACCCTAGTTCGCCTTACAGTGAAATTACTCAATACACAACTTGGCAACACAGCTTGCAGGCTACTTGCTTACAAAAAAAAAAAAACAGGGAAGACACGAGGCTCCTGCAATGCGACGTGTCCAATACTGTGACATTCGTGTATACTGTCAACTTCTTTGGTTAAGCATACTGTGCCATATCTCGTATCACACAGTATGACTTAAAACTGCTATTTATTGAAGATAAGCCTTTATGGAAATAAAAAGTTACTACTACATAGTACAGTGGGATTGAAAATATATTAAAATATTGCGGATTATCCTTTGGCCAGCAAGATTTCCTGATTTGACGCTATTGGATTTTAATTAATAATAATTATTTAGTTCTGAAAATATCGTGCCGCCTTTTCCATCACTAATAGACACTGTAAAAGCCTTTACGCACGCCGCTGATAAAATCATAACTATAGATAAAATCCGGCGATACTTCTCTACTGCCATTAATCATCCGTCCGTGCGAGCGTCTAACCACGGCCGAACGTATGGCCAATCGAAAAGTCGACGTTTCGATGTTTTTCGGCCCGCTTCCGCGTCATACGTCACGAACTTTTGACGTTTACACGACCGATCGGTACAAGGGTGCCCTGTAATATCGACCGTACCGAAAGCAGAGTGTGCGGCATTTTAAAAGTGGAGCGTTTACATCGTTTCATTGTTTCCTGGGTTATGTCTGGTCAAGTTGGAGTTTTTGCATATTTCAGACACTGTTATGTGTATGGTATATACCATGCAACACACATCGAGACGTTTATTCTACCAAGCCCGCTGCACATTTGTATACAATTTAATTTATAATGATTTTTCTTTTTTTTAGGTAAGTTGCCTGTTAACCTAATGGTAAGTTCATGGCCTGATAGGAAGATATTTGGATATACATCTATGGTATATATATTTGCTTAAGAGTATCTACTCTATTTGACCTCTTATATGAAGGAAGTTTTTGGGTAAATATGGAACACAATTCGACCCCCTGGACTTCTCGATTATTGAATTCACAATTATCAATTTTCTGTTTTATTGCCGTCTAAAGTTATTGCGGTAATACAATATGTCTTGCATAAATTACATAAAAAAACTTAACTTTTATTATCTTGTTATAATTATTCTGTATGGCTAATCATATGGCAAGTGTGCAGTTAGACAGATTGAATACAAATTAAAAAATGGCTCGAAGGACCAGAAAATTTAAATTTGTGCAATATGCAGTTTTGCAGTACTTCTGGTTCTGTTAGAACTTGGGGCGAAACATATCCATGGTGCTACATTACCGGTAATCTCTGATCGCGTCGGGTACCGTTACCAGCTTATGGTTCTTGCATGGTTCTCCACCGACACACGAAAATAATCTGAATGACTGGCATTTTTGCGGACATTTTGCATTGCTGTATTTAGTGCAAGGCATTTAGTCATGCATTATTTTATATAAATAATATGTGTGTTATTAAGAGTCGCAGAGCAGGGGCGCGCGCTGAGTTACCAGAATTAGGAAGGCAAAAGCATCGTAGGCGAAATATTTTTTGGGGGATGGTTGCCAAGGAATTTATCTAAGAATTGGATATCAAGACCAAATCAATATAATTCATTAGAATCTTCAGTCCATCGGTAATTCTGTAAATCTATTAGAGAACTTTTTAGTTGATCAAAGTGACTGTGATATACAGTGAAAGCTCCCATAAGCGGACAGTCACGGTTCCCGCTTTTTTGCCCGCTTATAGGAGGTGCCCGCGTAAGAGAAAATTTCATTAAATAAATACATACAGATGAAACAATAGATATTAAAAATAAAATTTGTTATTCAAATAATAATATGTACATGCATGTAATAATTGCCATGCAAACCAAAACTTGTAAAAAAACATCGAACATAAATATTCAAAGTTATATAGGAGCATTTGAAAAAATCTTAAAATGCTTGACTGCTTAAGCTTCCTTTGCTGTTCTTCCATACGGCAGTTCTGGAAATGACATTCCAGATTCTTGATTTGTTCAAAAGCCACATAGTCGTCTTTAGAAAACTTTTTTAGCTCTTTTGTAATTTAAAGCCTCTTTGAAGCACTTTTTTTATTTTCCTCTTCTTGAACGTCCTCTATTTCGTCATCCGTCTCGTTGTTTCCATCATGTTGACTAAATGCAGTAACCTGTTTTCCGAAATCATCATCTTCTGTTGGTGTGTTTTGATCAATGGTTAGAAATTCGTTTAGATTTTAGATTTTAGTCATTGACAACATTCAACTTATCAACAACCCTTATTATTGTCGCAAGGACAGACAATGGTAAGTCATCTTCGGTGTCAAAATGGGAAAGCTTCGTATGCGCTTTTCTAAACCCAGCTTTTCTGAAATAATTTTGAATTGTTGCTGGATCGACCTTTTGCCATGCCGTTTTTATAAAGTACAATGCCTCCAAAACATTAATTAATTTTTAATTTTAATTTAATTTTTTTTTTAAACTAAAATAAATTGTGAAATATAACAAGTACTACTTTAATTTCCTCTACTAATTTTTGCAAGTTCAGATGATGATTTAGCAGAATCCACGTTTGATAAAATATGTTTTAAAACCTGATTACGGTAATAAAACTTGAAATTCTGAATGATCCCTTCATCTAGTGGCTGGCAAACACAGGTTGTACAAGGAGGAAAAACAATAATTTTTACATTTCTTATTAGTAATTCTCGAGGATGTGATGCGGCGTTGTCTAAAAAATAACACAATTTTCCTATTTTCAATACCCATTTTTCGATCCAACTCGTTCAACTATTCAGCCAATATTTCGCGAGTCATCCAGACTTTTTTGTTTGACTTCCACATGACAGGTTAATCTTTAATATTTATGTTTTTCAATGCTCTGTGACGTCTTTTGCCAATTTTTCTCCTGAACACTTCTCAGATTTGAAGGCGAGTGTCTTATCGGGAAGCGCACAGAAAAAAAGGCCGCTTTCATCGGCATTGTAAATATCTTCGCATTGGTACCCGAGCAACAAAGGAGGAAGTTTCTCCATAAATGCATCAACTGTTTCTTGATTTACATCAGCTGCTTCGCCGGAAATGCATTTAAAACTGACGTTGTGTCTTTTACGCCACTTTTGAAGCCATCCATCAAGCATTAGAACTTTTGTAGCCGAACTTGTCTGCCATTTATTTTGCTTTTTCTTTAATAAGCCCTCTTGATATAGGTATCCTTCGATTTCTAGCACTTATAAACCACTCGAAACATGCTTTGTCGATGTTCAAGCCTTCAGTTTTGAAAAAACTTCTTTTTTGGTGCACATTTACATCAGACTGCTACAAACGTCGGATGTCCTCTTTATTTCTTGCTATCATCGCTGCTTGCGTCTTTCCTATGTGAAATCGCGATGCTATAGCCCGAGTTGCTAGCTTTTCTTTATCAATTACATTCACTACTTCCATTTTCTCTTTCAGTGTTAACATCATTTTTTTCGGGGCCATTGTTTACAAACATGCACGTCCGATTCTTTAACGAAGCTGGAGCACAAAGAACAACTCGTAAAAATAAACCGGTACCTAAATCCCCTAAAATTTAAGGGGAATCACCAAGTGCCGAACTGAAATGTACGTAAACATCTAATCCGCCTGGCTATTGGAGCTTCGTGGTCGCTTATAGGAGATATTTTCTAGTCTTGTGTAAAGAAAAAGTTTCCCGCGGACGTTTATAGAAGCGCCCGCTTATGGGAATGTGCTTCATGTGTTAAAGTATAAAACTAAAATCGGTTCCAAGAAATTTGGCTGTTTAAGGGAGATAATCGCTTATTAGAGCTGCCCGTTGGCGTTAAGGGAGCTTTCACTGTACTTGGTGTTACCGAACAATTTGCAATTAGAAAACTATGGAATTAATGGTTATCTAAGTGATCAAGTTTTTGCAAAAAGTTAGAAAATACGAGTAGTGGTAGTGAAATAGAATAAACTAATTTTAATAAGAAAATTGTGTTCCGATGAAAGCAGTAGAGGAAGCGGTGCTTCCATAGACCGTACGCCCCTGCGTCCTTTCCTTGTTGTTGGTCGTTCCATATTTTCGAACTTTCCAGCTTTAACAGTTTTTATGTGTAACATTTCAACTTTGCCGACCATCAAGTGATATTTTAAATATAATATGGCAAGCAACAGCTCTAAATAAGCCCACAGCTCATGCGATTTTCTTGCAATCATGGATATCGTAAATTTCATACATTCCATATTATGCATGCGGTTACCTGAATGTGTCAAAGCATGTCATAAACGTCATACGTTCGGATTCAGACATCATTTATGTGCCATACGGCATAAGCCACGAGTAAGTTGATATACGGAGGTTGTTTTCTATCGATTGTGGTTTTAAAAATATCGACAAGTACGTGCCTAATGAGTTTTGTTCAATAAGTGTCAATTATTTAAACGATGTTTTTGTGCCAGACTGCATAAATCTTGTGGGTCAGTATAAATTCAAGAACTAGAAAAGGAATGTAAATAAAAGCAAATTCTAGGACAGATCTAAAAGTCAATGGAAAAAATTAGCTTTTTCTAGTTTTAGTTCTTTTTTCGTTTTAACAAGAATTCTGCTCTATATTGTTTAATAGCCGTTAAATATTTATGACGCTATGCCTGTAAACGTATTCCATTATGGTTTGTCTTTTATCAGTTGTGTTCATACATTTGATAAATTTTCCTTCAATCATTCTCGTCAATACTTGTACACCCCACTCTCAGCACAAGCTCATGGGCGCCACATTCTAACACTAATACGACAAAGAATATCACGCGCCGGTAAACCAAACACTAATATAACAAAATTCACTCGTCGGAGGAGCAATTGGACCTAAAATTAATAAAAGTTAATTTGCTATTTATATATTATTAGGTTTAAATGGTATAGCAATTACTTTGAATGTAATCACAAATAAAAATGTAAAGGTGTTAAATCCGGCCATCGCGTGCTGGCCACCTGACAGGTCCTCAATTTCCAATCCAATTTCCCATATCGCCGACCATACCGCTCTAAAACTAAAACTTGAGAAAGGCTAAGTGATCATTTAAGTTATCAAATTAATATTTTTACCAAATAGGTATATTTAAAATATTAACCGAGCTCTTGAATTTCAGCGTCACGGCGCCATGTTTTTCCACATAATAACAAATAATCTAAGCACCGTTTTTTTTTCTACTAAAAGAAAATATCGCGAAATATACCTAAATAATTAATTATTATCGATTCTAAACAATAATTCGATACTTTTTCCTTTATAAGAGTAAGAATATTAATGTACTCGCAATTTTAATTTATTGTTGCCTATAGCTGAATGGCTGTTTGATAGTTCTAGGGAAAATAATAATATTGCAACTTTGACCTGCGTTTAACCTTTCGAACATTTATAATACAAATAACGTTATATTCGAATTTTATTGTAAATAAAATGGCGTATCGTGTGGTTTCGCGGTGTTCAATACGGTAATAATGGTCATTACCGACAATAAAAACACAATTATTCTGGAAACTATTGAGTTTAGACTTTTGTTTGTTGGTCAATAATGAATTGACTTACGGCAGGCTCTTTCTCGATGGGTATTGTTTAGATTTCCTACAAGTATCAAAAGAAATGTCTATAGTCTAACTAAGTACTATAGAAAAAAGCGTTTTCTTTAGCCCACCCTATCTGGTCCGATTTAAATAGGAACTTTCTGTTGTACAGATATCTCTATAGAATTTTTTCAATATATTAAAGTAAAAAGAAGGTAAAATGGGTTTAGGTTAGGTCAGGTTCGATAAAATCCTTTACTACAACACAAGGACAAGGTGCTCAAGCTAGTGATGCCCTAGTTAGTCAGTATACTTTGGAGATGTGAGGGCTTTCCCCTGAAAATCGACAGATTTGTTGATGCGTAAAAATACGGTGCATTGTCAGTTTTAGACGGTATAAACACTTTCTTAAATCATTTTTTTCGTTCGAATCGTGTCAACATAATCTCCCTCGAGAGATTTCTTTGTATTTTAGTATAAAAGAAAAGTGCATTAGGGGTTTAAATAGTATCTTAAAATGCCAAATAAATGTTGTATTGTCGGTTCTAAAGGTAGCTACCCAAATAACCCAAGAGTGCGCGTGTTTCGTTTTCCAAAATGCGAGGAATGTCGCCAAAAATGCGAAAATACAATGACAAAGACAATTTGACTTATGCAAAAAAAAAACTACAAACGTGTTAAAAATGGAACTTTTAACACTGTCTACTTAGAAATGTTACTTTAAGGCATTAGTGCTTTAAAATACCTACTTTAAGGCACTAGTGTTAAAAGTAGGATGTCAATTTTTTCAAAAAAACGTCAAAAAACATTTCTATTTTATTTATTTACACTTATATTAATAGTACCTACAATTTGAAAAATGAATTTCTTCCTCAGTTCTGCAGATCTTCGCGGTTGAGGAGGATTGAACACAAACAGCAGCATGTCCAGTTGATGTTGAAGCATTATCGGCTGATGTCGTTTGTACTGTAAGCAATTTTCGAGCAATATAATTTTTATTTTCCAAGGAATCCACGATGTACCCTTCCGCCAGGGTTGAGGATTTCCATCCCTCATGCCGCTTAATTGTCGTCAAATTTGCTTCAGCATCGGCAAGTAAGCTCGCAGAGGAACGGCGAAAGCAATGCCCCGTATAGAGTGTTGAGTTTGGAAGTTGCAAAAATCTTGCTATAGCAGCAGGAAATTTTCCGAACGTATTAATTCCGACCGGATTTCTGGTACATTTACCTTTTACTTATTTTAAGAAGAGCCGCCGATGTACGACATCTGCACGGAAAAAACAGTATTGTAAATTTAGTTTAGTAAGAATTTTATAGTATATTTCTCTATAAAACCTCTTAATAACTATAAATCTCTATATCAGTCTTTTCAAAAATAAAATTGTAAACTAAATTTATAAAAAATATGGTTAGCTTTTTATATAACATAGTATAATTATGCCACTACTAAGGTATATATTACATTTTACAAATGCATTTTGGTTACATTGAATAACCATTTATCTTAGTTAAAAGTAAGAAACTGTGTTGTGAATTTTACTAAATCCTTTTGTGGCTTTTATAATTTTATATTACATTAAGAGACAAGCATAAAAAATGGTTATAAAGGAAACTTAGTAAAAATTACTATATTTCTTTACTAAAATTTTTAATATAATTTAGAAGGGTGTAATTATAGTAAGACTGTTTAACAATAAACTATTTGAATTTTTATAACACTATATTTGCAAAATATCAAAAAATATAGAAGCGCTTATAAAATTTTCGTAGGAAAATTCGTATTTTACTAAATGAATATAGTAAAAACCCTAACTAATTTACAGGAATAGTCAAAGACGCGTCGTCCGTCGC
Organism: Polydrusus tereticollis; assembly: GCA_963920685.1. Taxonomy (NCBI): domain Eukaryota; kingdom Metazoa; phylum Arthropoda; class Insecta; order Coleoptera; family Curculionidae; genus Polydrusus; species Polydrusus tereticollis. The sequence goes on along the minus strand of OY987332.1, from coordinate 2,841,498 downwards.
CGCCGCCGCATTTACAGTTATGCCATCAAAGGGGTCGTACCTCTAAGTCTTACTCTTATGTGTTTTAAGTTCAAACTGATTAATTTTGTCTCTGATTTTGTGTTTATGGTATTATGGTGCTGTTATGTGGAGTTTGGAGGATTTATTAGCAGAATGGAATCTGGAAGACTTAGTTTTGACCACCAAGAAAGAAAGACCAAATATATTTCATTATACCATGTGTAAAAGCAAATAAAAAATGTTGGTGGTAGAAATTCAACTAAAATTAATAGAATTTACGAAAAAATATTACAAATTTTACAATATTCATTAGTAAAATGTGCAGAACTGCTTGGTAGTTTTTACAAATAATTATTACAACCGTAACAACAGAAGCTAGAAAAAAACAACAACATATTTTTATATTATTTGCACTCCTGTTTAATAGTTTTTACTGTAACGAATTTTTTTATTCCTATATATTTTTGTAGTAACTAATAAAAATATTAACTCGTTTTTACCACAATTTTATAGTCTTCCTTAATATACCATATGGCTGTCCTATATAGAACTATAAAATATAGTTACTTCTATTATATTTTTGGATATTCTTATAAATTTTTTTTTTTCGTGTGCTGGACGAAGATTTTGTGGTACCTTGGTTTTGGTATCTGATATATATATATTTGGTAGCAAACTAATTGGTCTATAATTTTCAAACAATTTAGCAATTCCTTCTTATATAATGAGGCTACTTTAAGTTGGTCCGGAAAAATTCCATACTTTAATGAATTATTTATTACATATGACAAAACATATTTGCATTCACCTATCGAAATTTGAACCATACTTGTGGGAATATCATCAATTCCGAAACTATTCTTGTTTTTTACCTTTTTGGCTATTTCACATATTATAGGATACCTTAAGGCTGAAGGACTTCGGTCGATGACCATTTGGGAAACCAATAAGTTGTTTTTAATAATAATATAGGATACCAAATCAAAAACTATACTATTTCATTTTTCATTTAAGAAACAATGTACATTACACTATTACTAACTACTTTTTTTTTATAGGCTAATTTTTTAAAAATATATCATATAGCAACATAAAAATGCATACAATCGACGCCCAGCAGGAAACAAATTAAGCATAACATAACCAAGCACCATATAAGCATAACGCCATCGATCGTGATACGAGAAGTACTTAATTACATTCTATAAGGACCAATCCATTAGCTAATGTAACCAAGAAAGACCACTACTTGTTCTTTATTTAAAAGCGTTCAATCATTAAAGACCTTGTTATATTAAATGGATCGCCCTTTATATTTTTATTTTATTTGATCCCAAAATATTTGCGAACGCGAATCCATTATTAAATTTAACGCAAGTCAAGAAGCCTTAAACTCGATTAAACTTGTCGGCTATGCCCCAAATCTTCCCGATTTGGCTAGTTTCATGCTACATTTAGCTTATCAACAAATAGTTCGGTATAACCACAACTAGTGGTGAAGCGACAGACCATATAAAGGCAAATTAACTTCTAGTTTTATTACTTTGAACTTTAAAGTTAACATCGTATGACCTAGAAGGCGGATTGGCTCACACAGCAGCTTGTTTTTTTTTTGCTTTTTTCATTTATTTTGACTCTCGACTGGCCTCCTTATTTAAAAACTATTTAGATTACGCTGAAATTACCTGAATGATTTCTACCGAAGAACGAGGGACACAGTGGCGGGTCGCGGTTTGGCATTCCTCAGGGTTGGCAGTGCGGTATATTATTTTTATTTCCTTAGATAACACATTGAAATTATAATTGAGTTATGTGATTCACACATATGCATATATACCGTGTGTGTATATAGTCTGGAAACGGCTTAATAACATCACAATTTGTTGGCCGATTTAAACCAAATTTGGTACAGTTGTGTAAGAGGATCTGACGCACCGAATGACGATATTGGCGTTGTTGCCAGCTTTTTAGTTTGTCTGGAATTCGAACGAATTTTATATTTTTAAATATAACACCCTGTATATTTTTTCATTTATAGTTTTTACTTTAAATTTGTTACATTTTTGGTATAACATGCTTTGTTCCTAATATCAGTAGTTTTCGAAATAACGAGTACAATTTCGAAAAAATATATTTTTTATATTAAATGTTCAAACTGTTTTCCCTGTACAGCTAATAAAATTTTTCAATTGTGTTGTAAATCATTTCTGGCGTTATTAATTCAAATTCGTCCGAAATTCGACGCTGCAAATCGGCCAAATCTTGAGGTTTTGTGGTATAAACTCTGTTCTTCAAGTGTCCCCATAAAAAAGAGTCGTTAGTCGACAAATCAGGGGAGCTAGGTGGCCACTCGATTGTACCCCCTCTACCGATCCACCTATTCGAAAAAGTGTTGTTCAAAAATTCGCGCACGTTTCAACCAAAATGGGGAGGAGCTCCGTCCTGTTGGAAGAATGTACTTGCATAATTTGGAACCATCACATTTCGTATAGTAGGTATTATTTGCGTTACCAAGAGCTCAAGGTAAAGTTGTGATGTCAAATTTCCATCAATAAAAAATGGACCGATCTTGTGTTTACCCAGAAGCCCAGCCCACACATTCAATTTTCCAGGGCGTTGTGTATGACCTTCTCTCATCCAGTGGGGATTTTCATTTGCCCAAAACCTACAGTTGTGTCTATCGATTTATCATCATAATATCACAAAATTCAATTTTTCGCTCATAATCATCTTCTCATAACTCTTGAACTACATGTATTTTGAAAGGGTGATATCTATGTTTTATCAAAATATTATGGACGGGGGATTTTCATTTGCCCAAAACCTACAGTTGTGTATATCGATTTTACCATTTAACATAAATGTTGCTTCGTCCGAAAATACTATAAATTTAAAAAACTGGTTATTTTGGTCAAACCTTGACATCATAATATCACAAAATTCAATTTTTCGCTCATAATCATCTTCTCATAACTCTTGAACTACATGTATTTTGAAAGGGTGATATCTATGTTTTATCAAAATATTATGGACGGATTTGAAGCAGACGTCACTTACATCAGAAATTTTTCTTAATGAAGAAACAGGGGTTTCAACAACATGTTGTAAAATTTCTAAACTTTTCTCTTCATCTAATACTGCTGGTCATCCTGATCGTCGCCTATCTCTACAATTTCCAGTTTCTTTAAACCGTCGGACAGTTTTTAGAACAGTTGCTTTTGAAATTGGATTTCGGTTTGGAAATGCGTCATTAAATAGATTTTTAACCTTTTCGTAAGACCTGGGTCCTATCGCCATATAAGAATAATTGTAATTCTTTCACTTTCAGTTAAAGACATTTTTGCATGTAAAAATAACAGCTTTTATGACTTTACATCAAAACTGAACTGGTGTTTTATTTATTAATAAATAAAACACAATTTGTTGATATTTTCAAAACACGTCGTTATTTCGAAAACTACTGATATTAGGAACAAAGTATGTTATACCAAAAGTTTAACGAATTTAAAGTAAAAGCTATAAATGAAAAAATATACAGGGTGTTACATTTAAAAATATAGAATTCGTTCGAATTCCAGACAAACTAAAAAGCTGGCAACAACGCCAATATCGTCATTCGGTGCGTCAGCTCCTCTTACACAACTGTACCAAATCTGGTTTAAATCTGCCAATAAATTGTGATGTTATTAAGCCGTTTCTAGACTTTATACACACACTGTATACATATCCAATATACAGGGTGGGGACTTTAACTGGAACAATTTAACTTGAAGTTTAGGAAGACATATTTATGACAAATGAAAAAAGGCGTCGATTGAAATTATTTGTACTCTACATTTCGGCACCAATATTTTTTTTAACTTTCTTTATGAGATGAAACCTAACCTCACTTAATTTTTTTAAATGAGATTATACCACTTATGTTACTTCGATGGAAGGCTTTTTTAAAAATGAAATTGACCATGCTAACTATATTTGACGTTTGCTTTGACAGTTGGGATGAAATGAAACTGACCGTAAATCTCGCCAGAAATAAAATCTGATTCGAAAATAAAATTCATTTGGTCAACAAAACAGTTTAGTTTTGGTTTCACTTCCCTTAAGCCATGCATATTTTTGATACCAATTTTCTGAACAACATGACCTATTACTCCCCTTTCCTCCAGTGTTAATTAAATTTAACATTTTAAGGGCCGTCGAACACGACCATCATTTTTCATCTGAATTTGTTCGTTGGTTCTTCATGTTATTGCGTGCGTTACTCTCAACAATTTTTTCGGCTAAACAAGCAGTTTTATTTAAATTTTTAAACACTTGCACACTGAGGTCCTCATCAAACCGAACGTTTTGTTTTTCATTAGACAACACTTACTGTGACTTATTTTGCACTAATTCAGTCCTCTTCTTTCAAGAATAATCACGAAAAACAATCATTATTATGATGTTTTGAGGAATTTAATATTTTTATTTGAATATATTTATATATTTGAATTCTGATTTGGTATCCTATAAATTTTTACTGTTATACTGTGATACTATGATACTAATTCATTTTTTTTGTGTTTATTTTATACTTATGACTTTAAAATTAACTACATAAAGTGACACTTCAGTTAAGGTGGTAACGAGTTATTGATTTATTGGAGTGGAACTACGTTATGGCGATTAATCCTTGAGATGTTGTAAACATTTTCACTAATTTGTATTAAATTTATTTATTCGGTAATTAGGCGGTAATTTACTTTTGTTTAAAAAACATAGTTTATTTGCTTGACTGTTTGTGCATCAATGAATTGGAATTCACTTAAAATGTAGGTATATAGGTCTATAGACATCATGCGAGTGTTTTCTAACGTAACTAGCAACTAAAAAAAATCTTATAACGCTGGCCCACATAAATTACACAAAATATGAAGAGATTACTAAGAACAGAATGGCATGTCTACTAACCTAATAATATTAGTTCATCTTCCTAACTACGTTCATTCTGAAGATAATGAAGGTTATTGCTTTAAACAACATACTGCCCTTTACATACCTTAACCAATCAGTAGGTATATCTGGTATTCTGGTAAAGAATATATTTTTAAATGGTTTTTTTACTTTTTGAAGAGTATTAATTCTTCTTATTTATGGGTAGGTACATTTACACTATCGAGTGTAAATTAAACTCACAGATTATAAACCTATCCTTCTAGGGTGTAAAAGAAATAATGAGAGGTGTAAGTAAACCATTTTTTAATGGTAATTTGTGATTAATTAGTGTAAATATCATATTATTGTAGTGTAAATTTTATTTTATTTGGGTGTGGCTTTACTATAGTGAGTGTAATAAAATAATCTACCCAGGGCTAGAATACTTTGTTTAAGTCATTTAATCCCGTATCAAACTAATCGGGCGTTTATAATTAAAATGTACAAAATTATGCAGTCAAGATGTTTTACATTATTAACCTCTGCTTAGTTTGATACATGATTGAATGACTTAATTAAAGCCGAAAGTAGTAGCCCCTAATATATATAAATCTTCAGATCGCTTGGAAAAGGTTTGTTAAATGAATGAAAATATTAAGTATTATTTATCCTTTATTTATAAACAGAATAATGGTTAGGTACAACAACTCTGTGATTTTTTTAACACTTATTATTATAACTAGTTGAACAAAATGACACACCTATTATATAGTTTACAATTTAGTAAATTAAACATATATATATCTACGTTTAATGTACCTTATTGTTAAGCTTAACAAAACAAATAACATAATAAATATACTCGTATGTATACCTACTTAGAACACTAAACAACTAAATAAAATTATGCTTTGGAACAATATAAAAGAATGAAGATGACGAGCATTATATTAATCATATCTTTATTTAGAGATCTATGAAGTAAAATGGGTAGGTAGGTACCTCAGTATTTATATAAAAAAGAAATACATTTATATTATAAGCTTATATCAGAATAATTTAAAAGCTTAAGGAAAACTGTAGCAATGTAAATACCTACTTAGTTTCTTAAAAATGGCGTACTTATTAGTAAGGTTTCTATTAAATTTCGTTAATATGCTTACCCAATTTAACAAGATCCTCATAAGAGGCACTCTCATTTGGCACTTTACAGAACTTTGCTTTGTTTCTATATTTTAATTTAAATATAACATTATTCTATATCACGTTCAAAGAGCACAATCAGAGTGACTTGAAAGTTGAATTTGCATGTAGCGTCGGCGTCATCTCTCAATTCCTAGAATTTCACACCACTTGCTGCCGCCTGTCTTTTCGGTTTAAATATTTTTACCCGGGGCCGTGTGAAAAAACGATTAAAGAATAAATTTTACACTCAATGTGTTGAAATAACCTAATAAGCGGGGTTTATTTACACGTTATATGGTGTTATTAATTGTCTTTGTATTTAATTTTCCTGATAGAGTGTAAAATGAAATAAATAACACCCATTCAACAAAATCAACTTTTTAGAGAGTTAAATTCATAGGCAAATTTAATACAACAACTTTGGTCCCATATGGGTGTAAAAATGTGATAAATTATGTTGATCCGGGTGTTAACATTAACACTACTTTTTTTTTACCACTCCCGAAATGATTTTTACGAGGTGGATATTTTTTACTGTGTATGTTTAGATGAGAATATTGAGCACGGTAGGCAACTAAACGTACAATATCCGTCAATTTTATTGACCAAAATGAAACCAACGCTAATTTACGATAAGGGTGAATATCAAAACGCTTGCATCTACGAAAGAAGCAGAATATCCACGAATGGTTTAATTTTTATGTCACTGTTCAAAGGTTCACTAAACCTAGATACACCTATTAGACACAAGAGTTCTCTGTCTTTCAGAATTCTTTCCGTGGTAATGTGCTATAAATAATCCAAATATACTTAATTTGTTCTTCATCTAGAAAAATATATTAAATATCCAGTAATTACAACTAATATTATTATTTTATGTAACTGATCGCGTGACAGGAACTTTACTTAAGATAAAAATACAGCTTTGTGAGAAAAATGCACAGTAGCAAAGTCTCATTGTACCATACAAAGCTATCCATTACATAATTATTAATAAATTCAAATAAGTTTTGCTGTAGGTGCTGTTGTTCTGAATTAATTTGAAAAAACGGTGACTATAATGTTAAGGTTAATAATAAAAATTTATCTCCAACCATTTAATAATAGGTGCATAATACTTCTGATAATAAGAGCATTATGCTATCCATAATACAATAAGTGTAATTATCATAAAACGACAAGTGTAATTATGAAGCCACAATAGTAAATTTTAAAAACCAAAATCGCCATATCATAAAACAACATGTGTAATTATTATGTAATTAAACACTAGCTAAAAAACTGAATTCATAAGACAAACATGTTTACTTTTATTTCCTCAAAAAGTTGTATTCATGATATTTCGTGATAACATTTTTCAAAAAATAAAAAAGCGAAAAAAGTTTCCCATATGAACTCAACTTTTTTTCAGGCACTGTATAAATGGATGGTTGTAGATAAAGTATAGTATTTGACTCGCGTCTAATGAACCATAATACACTCGGATGATTTACAACACTCGCCTTTGGCTCGTGCCATAAACTTCATCCTCGTTTTATTATGGCCTACATTATACGCTCGTTAAATAATATACTATTATTCGAAATAGTTTTATAATAATTGAAACTAGAACGAGATTGTAAAGTTACAAGTTTTGGTGAAAACACTAGAACAAATAGAGTAAACTATCCTTACACTGCAATTATTGGTACAATAAGGCTCGAATGACCCCACAAAGAATACCACTCATTGTCATGATTTCCATCAGCTAAAGCTCTCTAGTAAAGAAAGCGTAAGGCATCGCGGGTAGCCGCTGAGGTCTAGGTCACATTGCCCAATTAAATTTATTTACATGTTGTTTTTTATGACAGCTACGAAACGATTTCGTCGGGGGGATTTAAGACGATCACGCGTCTGCTTTAAATAATGACATTTATGGCGAGACTTGACAGGCAATCGTTGAGAAGCAAATTATGAAAAAACGGTTCTGCGTGTGCAGATGTCTTAAAAATTTGTATTTTGATTTAATGGCGCTTTGAATAATAGACTTATTGTTTGGGATGTTTCGAAATCGAAATTCTTATAAGTCGTTCTATTAAATTTAACTTTGGATGCTAAATCTAAAGATTTAAGACAAGATACAACCATTTCTCGTTCCTGCCTTGACAACAGTACGCTCTGAAATAGTGTTAATTAGTTTAGGAAACACCCTGTATATTGGCCTCACTGTTACTACGTTCATAAACGATTTAGCAACAATTATTACACAGCGTTAATCTTGGCTCCGCGGTCAATATGCTTTAATAAAATGTGTCAAAAATAATTATGTTTCTTCGAAATTCAATTTAGCACCTCTGTATTTTTTCGTTAATAAATGTATCGAAAAAAGTCCGCCGAGGCAAAGAGATGCTTGTACATTGCTTTAATTGGTGTTTTAAATTTTCAATTAATCGATAGACTGATGTGATCGATTCTTCTTAAATTGTATCTGCACGTCCTAGAGCAGTGGTCGCCAACCTTTTCAATGTGTTGAGCTTCTTTGATAATTTTGGAATAATGCAGTTCTATTCGACATGCATGTATTTATTTGACTAATTAACAATTAACTCATACATTCTAATAATAAACTAATAACAGAATAGCTAATATTACTAATTGTTAGTAATATACTACATAAGTACTTCCATACCTACCAGTAATGGGAGGTGTTTGAAAAGTAAAAAAAAATTCTTATGCAGTCACAATGGCATGTCATTAAACTACGATTTAATAAGAATAACAAAGAAGTAACACACTATTTTAAACAAAAACATGTGCAGATAAAAAATGCATGCATCCCATCCAAGGCAAGTGTTGAGATGCATCAGTTCCATTTGTAGAAAAAGTAGATTAATCCGAAAACATAATACATTTATGGAACTCTGTATTTCCACTCAAAAGTTCGCTTCATCACCTTCTTCCAGAGTTTAATTTAAATGGGTTTTAGAAAGAGAATTTTGTTTTTTTTTAAGTCTGAATTTGACTTTTTTTTACAACCTCCAAATGTTCTTTTTATCTTTTTTTTTTTTTTTGAGATCCAGCACAGAACCAGTTTCATAAAACTTCTTTATTAAATTGCTAATATCCATTTTCGTTATATTGACTGAAGGAAATATTTCGTTAAACTGTTCCACAACACACTGGTATGAAACTTGCCCATCTCCGAAACACTATAAAGTACTTTCCAACATATTTCGTTTGGCTTAATGACTGCAATAAACCCCTCATAAACTCGCCTTTCGCTTTCGCAGAGACGTATTAACCCACATTTATTTTTAATGCCAGTTTATAATAACAATAGATAGGTACATTACTTTATTTGTTATCAAAATTAATAAACTGTTTATAATTAAGGTTTTCTAGAAACAACTTAAATATTAAGAGATTTCTCAAAATTTTTAGTTACAGGTTTATATAGCTTATATAAATAGTAAACATAATATTCGAAATAGATTAGTACCTATCTATTTTACTATGAAACAGTGTGCAACAAGTTAATATTAAAAGTATGTGGAGACCTTGGGAATCTTCAGCTAATGCGATATCTAGCTACCCTAAACATTCCAGGAAGCATTTATCTTCTGACGCCAAAGTGATCGTAAAAAATGTATGTAAATCGTTATTACAGAGCGGCCACCCTAAAGTAATTGCCATTCAAAATACCAATGAAATGACGAAAGTTCCATTATCGACGGTACGAGATATTATGCTAAAAGGACATTTTAAAAGAAAAGTTTACAAAGATACCGGAAAAATGAAGTGCGTAGATGATTGTGACAAAGATGTTATTCGCAGGAAAATATACCAAATGTATCGAGAAAATGTTGTGCCTGCTTTAGATTCTTTAAAACACGGTTAACAACTGACGATACAACGATATCATGTAGCAGGACAAGTCTTCACCGCGCTTTGCAGGGGATGGGATTTAAGTATAAGACAATAAACAAGAGACAAATTATTATGGAGTCCGAAAGATTAAAAAAAATGAGATGTCTGTACCTTAGGGAAATAAAAAAGTTTAGATCCAAAAAACGTTCAATAGTTTATCTGGATGAAACGTGGTTTGACACGCATGAGACTGTCAAAAAAGGAATGGGTTGATTTAACTGAAAAGTGCCAAAATAAAGCCCCTTCAAATAATGGAAAACGAATAACAATAATTCATGCAGGTTGGGAGAATGTATGGATCCCTAATTGTTTATTACTGTCGGCAAAAAATATAAAGGATTTAAGTCTGGACTATCATGAAGATACCAACGCCGCTCTTTTTGAAAGCTGGTTTAAAGACAGTTTGCTTTCAAATGTACCAGAAAACAGTGTTATTGTGATGGACAATGCAAGCTACCACAGCCGGTAACTGGAAAAAGTACCTAATGCATCCAGCACAAGATCCGCAATAAAAGAGTTCATGTTAATTATTGCATTTTTAACCCTTTTGAACACATGTGGCATCAAATTAAATCGAAAATGAGAACTGAAAATAGCACACCTACTCTTAGTGGCAATGTAATCGAGCTAATAAAGAAAGTTTTCGGTGAAATTCCAGATGAAAGTTGGCAAAATTCGGTTAAGCATGTCCTAAAAATTGAAGACTCTTATATAACTACACAACAAAATGAAATACATCCTCTTATTATAAATGTCAATGAGAGTGATAGCGGGACTGAATTAGGAATAGATTAAACGTTTTATAATTACAATTAAATCTTTTGTGTATATATGTAAAAATAGACATAATAAACATTGCTACTATGGCTTTTCATTTAACTACAAAATCCGTTTCTGTGCAAAGCAGTACCCCTTATTTCATTTAATTTCAGTAATATAAACAGTGATGCCAGCTGAGGCCAGGTAGATTTCGCTGGTTGGCACGCTCATCGACAGTTTTATATGGGTAATTTTACCAAGAAATTCTTTAAAAACGTAGGGTTGGCAATCGAACAGGTAACGGGGTTTCTTTGGGTGTTTACAATATAATAAAACTATTATTGCAGTTATTAGGCCAAACGAAATATGTTCGGATGGACTTTACTACAAAAACTCGTTGTTCAGTAGTTAATATTTATACCAAATACTTTTGAAGTTCTCGATCACACAACTGACAAACTGAGACAGCTGAGACAGTTATGTATGAATGATATTAGAGTGTTCAAAAACTTTTTTGATTCCGAAATGCAGTTTTAAAATTCGATCGAATTTAACTGAACTTTGGAGGTTTTTGTAGCGAAAGGCTTGAGGCTTTGATAAAAGAATAAATTCTGGAAATAAGCATCTGGTATACCATACGCACGCCACTGGTTTAGAGAGAGTAATTGATGACTTCTAAGGTCCTATGTATATGCATCCTAAATTTATATCGTTTATCTTTATGCGTTTTGTAGAATTTCGAAAAAAAGGTAATGTTTTGTTTTGACACTCTGTATATTGGAAACGAAGCATTTTAGACCACCTGTTTATATGAACTTTTGGTCATAAAGTTAGCTCAACAATATACTCCCACATTTTTTGTAGTTACTTAGGACACACCCTGTATATGCATCTAGCCATGCACACAGTTAATATCTTAAGATATTCTTAATACCATTAATAAATTAGATTTTGTCTGTCTATGAAAACACGATTTGCTCCGGTTTCCCATTATAGGGAATTACGGAATCCTACTGTTACGCTTAATTAGAAAATAAACAAATTAGTCCTGTGACTATAACGGTACCACGCGTGGGCGTATATTATGTTCCCAATCGGGGTACTGTATGGAGGCAAAATAAATACAATGGGGCATTATGGCTTTAGTGAGAGCACATGGTAGACTTTTTCATGCCCCATAGCCTAAAGGCGGAGTATGCTTGTAATTTAGTCGAGGACTTTAGTAAGTGATTTAATGGAGTCGATCCATTTTTTTCTATAGTTTCGAGCGAGTAACGCCCCCCACCATGCTTTTTTGAAGCTACATCGTGATTCACCCACTCAACAAGTGCGAACGTTGATTTAGTTAAGTTCATTAGCTGCCGCAGAAATATCGTTTCGTTGGTTTTGCAATGCACTACTCATTATGTATCTACTATACACGACCATAGTGTGAATGCTTTTTGGTCAGTTAATAGACGTCTGAACCAGGCTTAGCCATGTTAAATTAATAATGTGTTTTATTAAATCAGGCCATATTTCATGAACCATCTGTTACTGTTGGAGATACAGGAATATGTAAAGGCAGGTCAGAACACCTTGCCCCATTACAACATCCTTAGTCGGTTAATACCTGGTGTGGTATAGTCGATAGAGGCATTGGACCATATTTTTTTTCTTAAGAAATGATTTGCCACAACTTCTAGATAATAATTTAAATCCGCAAGAACTATGGTTTCAGCAAGATGGTGCCACACAACACTTTGCGCGACAAGCTCAAGATGCACTAAGTGAAATGTTTGGGAACAGATGGATCGTGGTGGTTCTGTAAACTGGCCTGCAAGGTCACCGGATTTGGCCCCTTTGGAGTTTTTCTTGTGGGGTTTTATAAAAGATAAAGTTATCGATTTACCACCGACCCTATCAGACAACATGAGAGATCTTATTCGACAAGCATGAAATTTTGTAATTCCTTAATTTCATTCAAATATATTACATAAAATAATTAGACGTATGCATACCTTTTTTTTATCTACCCCGTTTATTTCCCCCCACCCCCTACATTGCAAATTATAATCGTTAAAGCGGTGAAAATAATATTTAAGAAATATTAATTAATAATTTATTTTGGTAAATCTGGCAACCCACGTCTATTAGAGCGCGGACTTCTGGGCCACAAAATATCACCTGTGCCTTGATACTGGTTTTCTCTCTTTCTGTCGTATATATTATTGAATTTGTGGGAAGGTTCCTGCTATTATGACATCTTCAGTAATTTTACAGGCATTAAAGTTATGTGAAGGGGGGGGGGGGGGGGTAATGTCCCGAAACCTCCTCCCTCTCGGCGTCCTAAAATTTAAATGAATAAGATATTTCCAGCCGTTTTTCGGATTTTGCATTGTAACACTTTAAAATCCTCACCCTGAGACGAAATAGTAGCAATTCGGAATTTAACGTAATTAATCTTATTGTGGCCAATAAATTCAGTTGTTTTTGTATGTCCGGCTGCCTACAGCTTTCTTATTCTTGTGTAAAGTTTAGGGATGTGCATTCAGTAGGTCGGTGGAAGCAAGAATAAATAATCTTAATCCGGAAATGGAGTCCATTATATTCAACTGGGACGTAATCAGAAAATTATACAACGATTACCGGATCCTCTAATTGACATGCACGACGATTAGCGTGTTTGCCATCGACGACGATCGGAGACAATGCCGTTGTGTCGCGCGTGCAATTTTTAGAGTAGGCTGCTGCCAAGTTGGCATGCCCTCCTATTCAATAAGTGACCACGACCCGCATTTGCATAAATCGTGGCAATTCCGCGAAAAACTTTTCACAACGCTAACTGTAAAACCAATACGCCAATAGTTCCAATAAAGAATTACGTCATTGTATGCTTATATCGGGACTCGCAGTATTGTTGTTGTCGTCGTCTGTGAACAGGGTCGTAACGTGAGAAGCTATTTTTCGAGGATATTATGACTGATGCCATGAGACTGAATGGGTTGTGGTTCAAACTCAAATCAAAGAGTAACCCAAGTGTTTTACTCTGTGCTCAAACCTCTCTGCACCGAAGCTTCTGGCTTATTGTGCTCTCTTTGGTTTTTACTCCACCAAAGGATTGTCTCTGATGAAGTTCAGGACATTCAGCACACAGAATTACACAAAACATGTAATGAAGGGTCTCTGTCTTCCCCACACATGCTCTAGGTCCTCTTTTAGTCCCATTATGTTGAGAGTTGAGATGTCTCCTCAGTTGGCCGTGTCCTAACGACCTGATTGTTATACGCGCTTCCATCTACAACTTGTGCGTCTGTCGTGGTCGTCGTCGTCGTGGTGTCAAATCGACATTTTCTTAATTTTTTCAAAAACTGTTTAAGGTGGAATAATTAAACTTTCCCAACAATTCAACAACTATTTAGGGTATGTAGTACAATAAACTTGGAATATACAGGGTGTTTCGATAAAACGATATAAAACGTCAAAGTCGAAATTTCCAAATTTTTCTGCATTGGGGTCACAAAAGTCGGTTAAATCGAAGAGAGTTACGGACTATCAATTTAATACTCAGGGATCCATCTTGGGACCGCTGTTGTATATTTTATCTACAAATGAGCTGTCAGATTTAACTGGCGAATATACAGTTCTGTATGCTGATGATGCTACTCTAATTTTCGGTAACGATAGCCCTGATGTGGTGCTGGTCGACATTCAGAGGGCTTGTGGCGTGCTGGACAGGTACTTCTCTGCTCACGATCTCTTCTTAAATGTGTCAAAGACGCAGTGTATTGTTTTTGGCAATAGATCTGATAATGCATTTGCTTTCACTTATAATAATTAGGATATCCAAACTTCAGAACACTTATCTATTCTTGGACTTATATAATAGACAAAAGATTGGACTGGAGAGCGCATGTCGAGCACGTGGCAGTGGCTGCGTCTGGGTACTGTTATGCTTTAAAGGTTGTTGCTGAGAACGTTGGTGTTGATGCTGCGATTTCAGCATATCATGCCTTCATTCAATCTAGGATAAGGTATGGCCTCATTTTGTGGGGGAATTCAATAGAAATAGAGATGGTTTTAAGACTTCAAAAAAGTTCATTAGTTTATCTTTAGAATGGAGCAATGCGAAAGTTGCAAGTGAATATTTATTAGTAACAAAATTTCAACTCTAATTAATGTGTATATATTAGATTCTTTTATGTTTGTCCAAAATAATAAAGACTTATTTTAAGATACTATTAATAACCACCATAATCTTACCCGACATAAAGCTAACCTTTTACCGGAAAAATGTAATTTTAGCTATATACAAAAAAATGTTTCTTACACTATTATAAAAATATACAATAATTTTTCAGAGAGCATACGTAACCTACCTCATAGCCAAGCCAAAACAATTATAACTAAATTTTTAATTAAAAAGGCGACTTTTTTTCTTCTGTGTATTTTTGTTCTCTTGTTAAATCTTGTTAAATCTACCATCACTAGTACCTGTGTGTATGTTAGGGCGTATGTGTCAGTTATATGTATTTATTTTTTATATATTATTATAAAGTTTAAAAGTTATAATGTAAGTTTTGTAATCATTGTACTGCGACAATTGTTTTATGCCTTTTGGCTTTTTCTTAGAAACAAATAAAACATTATCTATCTATCTGTCTACTGATATAAAAGAACATTTTTAATAATAAAAACTTAAAGAATTTTTAAAAGAAGTTTTTTTATGTCCTCCAACTGACTTTGGAAAAAGTATATACGGGATTATCTGCCTCCTTCTGTACCAGGGTGTTCAATGTTCAATTCTATTACCTGCAGATCAATATGCCCTTAAGTCAACCCATGTGAACCCCTAAAAGGTCTTCAGTTATTGTGCTAAGATTGAGTCTTCCATGCATTTTTAGGAATCCAACCATTGCAATGCCCCCAAGAACCCTACCGTCCTGTCTGCTGTCATCTACAGTTAAAACAAATTAAAATATTCAAATATCACTGCGTTCAAACTGGTTTCACCAGCCCCCGTGGCGTCTACTTCCTCTTCCTCCATATTACGATCTCACTTAATGACGATGAGCATCGTTGTTCTGCGATCGTTTTTTTTTTATTTTCTTCTTCTTTTTTCTTTGTGGGGCCTTCTTTGAACGGGCCGGCGCTGCGGCGATATAAATTAATTGTGTATATCTTGTGGGCGCATAGTAACATTGCCGTTTTACGGCGTCAAATGAAATGCTACTCTTTCTTTAGTTGCAGGAGGCCATTTTCGCGTTGCCGCAATTATTTAATTGACTCTGAAGTTCAGGTGGGTTTTTTCTTCAAGTTGTCTTCATCTTTTCATAGCCCAAAGCTCTTAATAGTCTTAGTGTATATATTTTCTCCATTACCCATACTAGTGTTAAAAGTAGATTACTATGACTAGTGTCATAAAATGACATTTTAGATACTGACAACTACTTTAATAGTGTTTGTAGGTACAATTTTTTTCTATCAGTGTATCAGAAAAAATAATCTTTTCTGGCAGCCCAACTGAATCATTTCCTACGCGCCAACTTGATGCTATTCTCTGCATGCCTTGCGTACCAGCCAACTGCATATTAAATAATAGTACCATGTGTGTGTGTCGGTACTGTCTCAGACAATGGCTTCCTTGTGTCCCTAACTCATCTGGCACCGCCTCGACAGTATTATTTGCGAGATAGAGTACTTTCGATGTTTTTCTTGCATGCATGCTATTATGGGTAGTGTGTGACAGTCGAGGATAAAGATAAATCCCAAGTGGACATGGGTAAGTTAGGATAGTACGTGACTTGTGAGAAAAAAATTTAGTTTTACAAATATAATTTCTTTCTCATGTACGAACGCTCATCAATATTCATTACAAGATACATATTATTGCAGTATTGGACGATTACATTATCTAATGTGAAAAAAACTCGAGCGCAAAGAATGGTCTACTTTAAAAGCCTAACATTGCAATCTGATACCGACGTAAAACAATCACCTGGCATGTGAAGAGGCAGTCGCTATATCCGAGCGATATTTCTTCATTTTCGAATTTTATTCTTCATTGTTTAGGACATAAATGACTTCATCACGACACTGCATCGACATCTACAGGGTGAATAAGTTACATCCATCGATCATTGAACTCTCTTTTAATGACATATCTTATGTAAAAATGTGTTTTATGATAGTAAGACGGCAACCATCCTGGTCTCCTTGTTATTGTAATTTCACTAAAGAAGGAATGGCCTTCCCACTAAGCAGATTTGGTCCGACAGAGTTTTTGTTCCTTTAAACCAGGCGACACTATACAAATCTTACTTAAGGGAAATTAAAAACAAATGAAATTTGTACATTTCTGTGCATAGTTGAAGTTTAGCTAATAATTAAAATATTTTAGATGACTTAGGAAACACCCTGTATATGCACGTAATCCTCCGTGAGACGCAATTATTATTATACGATCGGCTTGAAGCGGGGTTAACACGTGATCTCGCGAATAACATTTCTTAATTATTGTAAAATGCAGGGCAACAAATCAGCAAACACGGGTATGGAGACTTTAATTCGGTCGTAGTTCTTAACGACCCCCGTTAATCAAAAATGCGAACGTGTGAACGCTCAGCCGATTAAATTTTAAACTTGGTTTGTAATTACTCGTATGTGGGCATCCGTAACTCGTAAATGGATTTAAACTTTACCAAAGAAAATATGCTACATTAGAAAAAGCTCGCCTATAGTGTGTCTACTACCTCGACAGAATGATATTATGTTTTACAACAGTAACCAAGTGATGCTGTATGTAGTGATCCTAAAGAAACCCCTACGCAAAAGTTCAGCATCAAGGCAACATTAAGTTAGACCTTTCATAGGCATATTACTTTTATTCCCAATTTTCAATCACACATCTCATTGACTTCCTATTTGTCTCGAACATTCTAGAACGTCTGCGCGGCGTGTTTAAATTCTGCATCTCGTTTAGTTCCAGCCAGTCTCAGTCGAGTCGATCCTTATGTGCCGTGAATGTGTATGTTGTAGCAGTTTACCAGCACTGAAGTAAATGAAGAAGAAAGACCTCTGTCTGTCATTTGCTCAAAAGTATTGGCAGCAGACAGCATGGAACCTAATAAACTTAAACGACATATGGAAATGCTTCATAGTAAGTACGTTGGCAAACCCCGAGAATTCTTCGAATTAAAATTAAAAGCAAAAATCATTTTTTAAAAAAAACTATGTCTGTGAATGGAAAAGCTTTACTTACCTCTTACAAAGTTTCATATCAGATAGCTAGAAGTAAAAACCTCAGCCAGCTGCAATTGAAATTGTACACACTATGTTTGGAGATAATTTTGCCAAACAATTGCAGTCCATACGTCTATCAAATGATACTTTTTTCCGTCGAATTGGTGATATAGCTGAAGATGTACAACATCAGCTTTTCGGGAAGTTGGGTTACAATTTTTTTTTAATTGCCTATGTTCGATTTTGTGATGGTATATCAGCAGTAGAAGAACTACTATTCTGCAAACTAATAGAACTCAAAACAGCAGCATCTGCATTATTTGTAAAGGATCTTCAAAACAAGGCAACGATGGTGCTCGTACAATATCTGGAAGATTCCAAAGCGTACAAGCACTTATGAAACAAAGATCTCCACAGTGTACCTGGACACATTGCATGATCCACAGAGAAACTCTGACTTCCAAAGAAATGAGTCCTGGTCTGAATATTGTGCTAACGACAGTGGAAACCATAGTAAATTATATAAAAATGAGACCTCTAAAAGCAGGAGCCTCTTTTCTGCACTTTGTATATAAAGACATGGATGCAGTACATTCAACGTTACTATTTTATTGCGAGGCAAGATGCTTATTACGTGGGACATTTCTGCAACGTGTTTATGAATTGAGAGATGAATTCGCCATTTTTCTAGAAAAGGTAAACCGACCGGAAGCCGAGAAGTTTCGAGATGATTTATTTGTGATGAAATTTAGATAAACCTTCAACTCCAAGGAGCAAACACACATATGTTGGATACGAGTGATAAAGTTGATACCTTTTGTAGGAAGCTGGAATTATGAAGCAGAAATGTAAAGCAAAAAAACCTAGAAATGTTTGCAAATGTGGATGAATGTGTTAAAATTTACAAGGCTGAAGAACAACATGTGAAAGGTGTTGTGCAAATCGTTGAAAAAGTGGCATCAGTCAAGGGCTTGTAAATTTCTAGTTTCCCCTGCATTGCCTTTTCTATATATACAATTCTAACATCCGACCGTGGAAGAATTAATTGAATCTCGGCCTATCAACCCGTCCGAAACATTCACGCGGTCGTGATTTACCTGGCGAGTCAAAAAATGTCCATTCCACCATCTCAACGTATTTATTTGTGTCAGCAGTGCACTCGGCAGTACTATTTTAACCTTGTCAGTACGTACCATGCGGTTTGACTTGGGGAGAAATTGAAAATCTGATAATGTACCGAGGACATGAATATCACCTAAATAAATGCTCTTCGCATGAGACATTTATCCTGATAGAAATAGAACGAGGAGGTTCGTGAAAGCGTCGACATCGTGTTTATGTCGTCGGTGACGACTTAATATGCAATAGGATACTGATGGGGTTCGAGGCAATTTTTACAAAAAGCTATAGCAATCGCAGCAACTCTAATGTACACATAATAAATACAGGGTGTTACCTAATGAGTTATCCTAAGTAATAGGGTTTTAGAAATAAAAAATGTACTGAAGATGCTTAAAAAATGGTTTACTTACACCTCTCTTTATTTCTTTTACTCTCTAGAAGGGTAGGTTTACAATCTGTGAGTTTAATTTACACTCGATAGTGTAAATGTACCTACCCATAAATAAGATTAATTAACACTCATCAAAAAGTAAAAAAAAACATTCAAAAATATCTTTTTTACCAGATATACTGATTGGTTAATATACCCTATTGAGTATGGTCCTATAATTATGTATCATCATTGAGTGTTAAATTTAACACTCGATATTTTTACTGTGTACAATTACGACCGGTGTGCCGCAAGGTATCGTGCTGGGGCCAATACTCTTCTTGATATATATAAACAGAATAGGCAGCAATATCAACCAACGACTGTGCAGTAGTCGCATATGCTGATGATACAGCACTTTTATTCGCTGGAAAAACATGGGAGTATAAGGGGTCTAGGGATGGCGCACCGACTGGCACAATGAACGTATCTTGCATTGGGATATTGTTGTCTTATACGAGTTTGCACGCCACTTAAGTGACCAGACATATTAGCTGCACCGTCATACCCCTGGCCAACGCATTTAGACATATCAAGCCCTAACTCTTGGCATCGCCGCAAAATGACTTTGGATAAATTCTCTGAAGATTGATCATAAATCGTGACGAATCCCAAAAAATCTTCACGAATAACGAAGTTTTATAAGTATGGTCTTCGGGGGGGGGGCCCGGGCCCCCTGGCCCCCCCCCTAGCTACGTGCCTGCGCACCGGTGGCTTAACATGAACAAGCTAGAACTTAATTCTGGAAAAAACCTATTTTATGACATTTTCTGCAATCATTGTTGATGAGGCAATAAAGGAAATATTAACTATTCATAGTCAACTCTACACCAAAGAAGAAACAATTTGTAATTGTTTCAAAATTAAACAAATGAAGAAAATTAAGTATCTGGGGGTTATTGTTGATCAGCACCTCAAATGGTTCGAACATTTAACCTATGCACAAAAATTAGAAAAATGTACTATAAATTCTATTAAGGAAAATTGTAAACAAAAAGTTGGTACTTGTACTATACCGGGTGATGGAATTATTAATTTATGAATTAAACATTACCAGATCATTCGATCCGTAAAAAATAGTTAAAATCGGTGAAAAATTACAAAAGTCTAGCAATAAAGCGTGTTTTTGTAATATCAATGGTTTGATTGGTTTATATACGTACGTAAACTATTTCTAATCCAGTTTACTAATACGTAATTCTTGCGTTGCATGTCGCAGAAGTTAATTTAGAATTATTAGACCAATTGGCAGTACTGTTAAGCCGTTGGCAACATTAAATTAGAAGCGAAATTTTCTAGTAGGTTGATATTTATGCATTGTACTGCACTACTGTTCAACGTACCTATTTACATACATAAACATGTTTTAGTGGGTTATTATTTATACTAACAGTAGTGTGTTCTATAGCAATAATTATTTCGCTCATATTGGAATTATACCTCATAGGTCCTGATTTTATAGAAATGTTATTAATTGATGTCGAGTTTATCATCAAACCCATAAAACAATCAGAGATATCGGACGTTTTAAGTTTATGCGAGTAACACAAAATTTTCCAATAGCGCAGTCATATTTAAACGGCCCGCAAGAATGTGAGAGAATCGGCCTCTTTCATTCGGTTCACAAATAAATATAAACGCCACTCTAAAAGACGCCAACTTAGCGACGACCAATAAATACGCAAGTGACAAGATATCGCTAGAATGTGCTCTGATTCTTCACTTGATTTTTTTTCTTCTTCGTGTACCTATATTATGTGCAATTGTGCATGTTAAATGGATTACTTGTTTGTCTACTGACGTCTAAGACTTGATTCACACCACTATAAGATCAGTTTTAAATACCATATATCGTGCATGAGTATAATATACAGGGGTGTGCATCGTTTCACCCAACATAGGTAATCCCAGGCAAATTTTAAGGTTGTGAAATATTTTCTCCCTTGGTTATTTTAGAAAGAGATTCTATTAAAATTTGTTGAGGACCTCTAAAGGCTCGAACAAAGTGTCTCGACACACAATTTTCCAAATGTGCAAATTTTCTAGAGCAATATTCTTCGGAAATCATTTATAAGGCTACAAAACAACCCTCTAAGTAATTATTTTCTAATTTAATTGTATCTGTTTTTAAATGATTTTCGAAGTATGTATACCGGGTGTTGCATCGTCGAGCGGGACATAGGAAATCCCATGTAATTTTAAATGGGGTCAATTATTGGCTTCCCTAATTATTTTAGAGAAAAATTCTATTTAGGTTTATTAAAGAGCACTAAAACCCACATTCAAAAGAATAACTTTAGATATTTTTGATGAGCCCGTTTACGGGTTATCGCCGATTTCTTTTTAACTATTTCTCCTTTTTATGGCCCCGTATTTGCTGGCACCAGTCAAGGTAAAAGATGACTGTCAAATAAAGTTGTCATTTTGAGGAATTTTTGAACATCTTCTTAAATCCTAAAGTTCTAACAATTTAATAGTACCTACCTATTAATTAGTAAAATATTGAAACATGTAAAATGTCATAATTAACCTTGTAATTGGATACTTTATTTTAGTTTTATTCAGATTAATTTGTACTCATAAATACACCTTTAATATTTTCGATGTACGAGTTTTTATAACAATAAAGCACACATTTCAAAATGACAACTTTATTTGACAGTCATCTTTTACCTTGACTGGTGCCCGCAAATACGGGGCCATAAAAAGGAGAAATAGTTAAAAAGAAATCGGCGATAACCCGTAAACGGGCTCATCAAAAATATCTAAAGTTATTCTTTTAAATGTGGGTTTTAGTGCTCTTTAATAAACCTAAATAGAATTTTTCTCTAAAATAATTAGGGAAGCCAATAATTGACCCCATTTAAAATTACATGGGATTTCCTATGTCCCGCTCGACGATGCAACACCCGGTATATACAGTATGTCCACGGATGGGGTTTACAAGAGGACAAATGGACTAAAAATTGAAAGATAAGAAAAAAAGTCACTCTTAATAAACGATTTTGCTTGTCTAGAGAATACGATTCATCATAAGAAATTTCAACTTTTTTATACAGGGTGGGTAAAAACTGCAAAAATGTTATTTTGCTTAAGAGTAAACATACTTTATTTTGAAAGATACGAAAAAAAGTCACTCTTAATAAACGTTTTTACTTGAATAATGAATAGGTGATACTTGTTGTCAATTTCTTTGTTTAATGAAGTAATTATAATAATAATAATAATACGAACATTTTTATTAACATGAAAAGAATACGATTACGATTTCATAATTCAAAAGCTCCACCCCCATACTCGACACATTTTTCTAATTGCTTTTTCAAATAAGTAAAAAAATTTCTGATTTCTTTCTGAGATATCGATTGGACAGCCTGGATAATTCTGCCCTTCAGCACTTTAATATCATTTGGTACCGCGGTAGCAAAAACAATTTGTTTTAAACGGCCCCATAAAAACATAACCGCCAAGGTTAAGTCGGGGCTTCTTGGGCCCACAAAACTGGGCCATTCCTGCCAATCCACCTTGGACCAAATCTGTGGTCAAGCCATTCTCTAACCTCACGAGCGAAATGGGCTGGACAACCATCTTGCTGAAAATACATATTTTGTCGGAAATTTAATGGTAGATTTTCGAATTCATCATTGAAAAATGTATCCAGCATTTCTAAAATATGATAATCTATTGCACGTGTTATCAAAAAAATATGGCCCTATGATGCCATGGATGGATATCGCGCACCACACGTTCACTTTTGTGAAATATTATCTTCTCGTCATAATTCTGAATTCGGGATTTTCTAAAGACCAGTACCTAACGTGCTGGGTTGCAACGGTTCCATTGGTAGAAAATGTACTTTCATCAGAAAACATGATATATTTATAAAAATCAACATTTCCACTTAAAATTTTGTGTTCTATCCACAAGCAAATATCAAGTCGTTTCGCGTCATCTCCCTCATCCAATCTTTGATTAAAGTGCGGTTTATACGGATACAATTTATTTGCTTTAAGGATCTTCTGAATTTAACTTTTTTTCACAACTTCCAACTGAGTAACACGATTTCTAAGGGACGTTATAGGATTTTCTTCAACAGATTGAAGAACTAAGACTGTAGCAGCATCATCATGGTCGTATTTCTTCTTTTTTTTTTTGAGATCCAAAACCGAACCAGTTCTCCGGAACTTTTTTATTAACTTGCAGATTGTCATCCTAGTTATTGAGATTCCTACAAATTTCTCGGTAAATTGTTCCATGATGTAGCGGTATGAAACTTGACCATCCCCATAACATTGTATTATAAAAACTCTTTGTTTAGTAGATAGCATTTCTACTTAAATAATAACTTCATTAAATAAAGACATTGACAACAAGTACCTATCACCTTAAGTGTCATTATTATTTTAACTAGGTTCCCCAGTCAGAGGTGTGCCAGCGAATACTTTTTGGGAAATAATTTTTACATAGGTAAACCTTTTAATGAATTGTTCTACTTCGGTTTGTTGGGTAGAAAACACATTCATTAAGAGTGGATTTTTTTTCGTATCTTTCAAAATAAAGTATGTTTACTCTTAAGCAAAATAACATTTTTGCAGTTTTTACCCACCCTGTATAAAAAAATTGAAGTTTCTTATGGTGAATCGTATTTTCTAGACAAGCAAAAACGTTTATTAAAAGTGACTTTTTTTCGTATCTTTCAATTTTTAGTCCATTTGTCCTCTTGTACCCCATCCGTGGACATACTGTATCTATACCCTGTATACTGTCCAGTCTCTCCTGTGCTGTAGGCAAGCTTCCAGAAACCAGAACAATTAAAAGGACCATCAGATATGCAAGGAAATCAATTACCACTCACAAGAAGAGGGATTCTTCTACCGAATGAATATAAACACACCGCCAGAGGAGAACAGTTTTTGCTTTTGGACCAATAAATTCAACGATATTTATTTTTGGTTAACTTCAACTTCTCGCCATATCACGACATTGGTACATGAATAGCATCTTCAGGACAGTGCCCCATCTGTTCTGTCAGCTGTATTCCATCCACAGCATAAAGGAGAATACTTCTATTCCACTAATATACGCTGTACTGCCTGATTTGACTAAGAGGATGCTCTAAGAGCTGCACCCAAAGTGTAGTGCCGACCTCTTCATAAAAATAATGAATCTCGTATATTTCTAAACCATGATTAAACATCAAATTGGACAGTAGTGGCAATAATTGACCACAATAAGATTTAGAGTGTATGAGTATTTTCGAATGAGGTATCACTGGTTTAAGTTAGCGAAGGTCTACATCAAGACTCCGTCTTGTTTATTGAAAAGTCTTTCTCAGGAGACGGCATCGCATCAAGACGAACATCCCAACAAAATAAAAAAAATTAGGAAGGAAAAATATTTCTTCCAACAGTTAAAATTCTTTAGTTATGCAACCTATGGCATTGATGATACTGGGAAATCTTCCCAATTCGCCACAATATCTGTTTATGTCTGTCAATAAGACCCGAGAACCTTAATAAGCGGTTTGTATTAATAGGTATTTGGTTGCAGTATTTTTCAAGTTTCTAGAACATCATCGCACTTGTTTCTTCTATACGCAAAGTGAGAATGCATAATAATGATCCGATAATGTAAATCTTAATCTAAATACTTAACAATAATTCATCAGGTCTATAAGACAAGAAACTAATATTGCTTAACGTGTTACAGTAAAGTGCTCGGCGAACAATGCGCCATTTTTTGTTCGGCGAACGTGCCTAATTAAGTTAGAATTACGTTGCAATAAATTGTATTTGCTACAATAAAATAATACGTCCGATATTTTGTTTTTTAGTCCCCCACATTGAACACAAGAAATATTAATTGAGAGTGAAACAGCTTTATTGATGCCAAGAACTTAGTACAACGTTGTAATAGGAATAAACTTATTATTCTAAATGTGACAATCTTAACTTTACTAATACATTGCTCTTTATAGTAATATAGGAATTGTAAGAGACGTCTTAATACTAAAGAAACACCATACTTCAAAAATAAAGTACCTGTATCATAGTATGGTGAATTAGCTTGCACTGAAAAATCCGTCATACGAGAAGAAATCTCTTGATAATTATCTCCAAATGGTCTCTTTGTCGAAAATTCTCTGGGCATAGATTTTTCTTCTATCCCAATAAGGAAAAGTCGATAGGAGTTAGATCTGGGAATCTTGGTAGTCAAAATATTTGTTGTACAATAAATACCCAGGAGTCGCGTTGCATTGTATATTAATAAATAAAAAAAATGATACGACACTAGCTAAAAGTAATTTCACTTAAATTAATTTCTACGGGATGGTCGCAGGAAAAGCGTGACGTGTGCAAAACGGCGAGAGTGTTGAAGGTTCGCAGGCCCGAAAGCGAGTGGCCATTTAGCAAAAGAAAAGGTGTTATTAGAGCTTGTAGAGTGTATCGTGATCTAGACAGCCATGAAATCTCGAGAAATGGATCGTTTGACCCGGAACGACCGGAATGAAACCTGCGAGATTTGATTAATTGGGTAGTACTGCGTTTTGTTCTCAGGATGACTTTTGTTCGTCTTCTTCTCGGCGTTTGCTGACTTCCAGAGATATGGACGGTGGAAAAGTTAAAAACTTGATAATAATAAAATACAACTGAAGTGACGGTTGGAAATATTTTTCCTTCGTGGTGTTCCAACCCGTAGTTAAATTTTCTATTAAGTAGGTACCTTGGTTCTTTTGAAATAATAACTTTTTTCTAGTACTGTATAAATAAATTAACCTTCAAGTCCTAGCAACACGAAAGATCACGAAAGTAAACATTAGAGTTACCTGAATATTATACGTTGCTAGCTACGAAAGTACTACTTTCGGTGCCAGGAGAAAAAAAAACATAAATACTCATGGGAAATTATTATTGTATTTATACAAGCGAATTTTGGAAAAAAGCTAATACCAAAATGCTTATATTTATTGAAAAAACAGATGGTATAATAACAATAATATAAAACTTAAATAATAATTACTTATTGCCATTAAGGTTAATAGTGAAATTTGAACAGTTGGAAAAATAAATTGATGGAATATTATTCAATTCAATAGCTTCGCCGCTTCGTATTAGTCTCGTTATTATCCTGTACTTGGACCATATTACAACTCGTTCTATTTGTCACTCTCAAGCCGTTAGATGGAATAAAAGTAGGAGTTCCATTTAAGATATTTTTGGAAATTTCGATTTTATTAGTAGACGAATCATCAATATATCCCTCCGCAACGGACGAGGACCTCCAACCGCCATGTCTTTTCAAATCCAAAATGTCGACACCTGGAGCATTTGCGAGAAACGTAGCTAATGTTCTTCTAAACGAGTGACCAGTGTATTTATTTATCTCTTGAAGTTTCAAAAATTTGGCACTTGACACGCACGTACCTCGTTTATAGCGATAGAACAAGCGTTCGTCTTTTGCCCAAGTTTAACGTAATCTTGTAGTAACCTTACAAAAGAAACTGGACCTCCATCATCGGTTATCACAAAGCTTCTTTGAACCTTGTTTTTGCTCTAGGGGAATTTAACTATAGCTACATCATCCTTGATTTTCACGTCTTTCTCATTTTATGGATCTCATCGGTACGGCATGCTCCAGCTATTCCTATTACTGCTATCACTTTCATAGATAAATAGCTATGATTAGAAGCGTCAAGTAAAAACTTAATTATTTCTTCTTTTCTGAAAATTTGAGATGTTTTAGCTTCGTAATCATCGTTTTTTCGTTTAATAAATGCAATGAGTTTCTTAAACTGCGAAATATCTATATTTTTGTTCACAGAAATAGTCAATTCCAGCATGGAATATTGTGACCATAGGGACGGAGGTGATAAGGCTTCAGATTTCTCTAAGAAGTACGCTAACATCACATTTTCGTCAATTTGAGAAACGTTTTTATCCGCGAACCATTCCAGAAACAGGTTGTACGTATGATAGTATATATCTTTCGACTTCTCAGGTAACAGTGCCACCACATGCCAACTCGGCCGCCTTCTGAATAGCTACGTTTTGGTCTTGGGAGAACATTTTAGACTAGCGAAATTAAAAAATTCGAACTGGCAGACTCTGACAGTACTCAAATTATATACACATCGTGCAAATTGAATTTCAACTCTTTCTTGCATATTGAACTCTCCCGCTTGTACTAAGTATTGAGAAATATATGATCACATTTACGTAAATTAAAAACAAGTCTTAGAGTTCTTAGACAATAGCTTTAAAGACTGTCTCTATCTTTTTGCAACAGTGCTGGCCAATACACTATATTACAGTAAGCTAAATGAGAAAGCACGTATTAGATAATGTTAATTTAATATTGAGATCGGGAATGCCTTTATTCAAATATAAGAGCTTTAGTTTACATACATTTTTGTATTATATTGGAAATATTGCCATTAAATCTTAAACTACTTAAAGGTTTTTACAAGTTCATTTGACTCAACGTCATACTATGTATTTTTAATAGAAAATATTAAAGTAGTAGACAAAGACGAAGTTCCGGGGTAATTCCAAAAAAATTTCGCCTGCGGCATATTTTTTTAAAGGATCGCGAGTAGTTCTATCGCCAACTCTGCCCCCCCCCCACTCTGCGCAAAGTCCTGGGTATGCCCTTGGGTGTACAAGTCTATCAAATATGGACCTTCAAAAAGGTCTAATACAAATTCGATGTCAAATTAATTAAGGAAGCTAATATTTGAGGGTAGCAAAATTTACATGGGATTTCCTCTGACCAGTCTGGCAGTGTACCACTTGTTATAGCATGAAAATAAAAAAAGTTAGGGGCGTGGGACATTATGATGAATTACCCTGTGCATCTTTTAATGAAATAACCATTTAATTAATTTAAACTACAACTACATTTAAGTTACAGTGTTTCATTGAAGTTATTTGACTGAAATAAATATTTGCTAACTCTTGAAAATAGTGATTTTATCAATCGAAAAATGTTGTATATTCGAAGCGAATACTTCCATGATATTTTCGTAAAAACTTGAGAATTTCTGGTAGTTCCTTATATTGTGGCCATTGCCTTATATCCTTTATACGATCATGAGTGTCATCGCGATTTATCGATTTTCTTTTCGATTTTCAAACTTATAATCCTTAAATTTATCGTTTTTTCTTCGTTACTTCCCATGGTCATATTATGCGTGTAAACGACGGGCCTTTCAGTACCAAATATACGATGTAATTCGTTAGGCACTCAAGTAAAATTTTGAAATATTATCTCGTTATAGACAGGTCACATACACCTAGGTACAGGGTATTGGAAAAAGTTTGAGGTAGTGTTAATAAGGTTGCTCGGGAAGAAATAATGTCAAAGACATTTTATAAGTCAGTATTTATCGAGTTCCATCCTAGTATATTATAGCAAGCGATTTTCTATATTAGTCGGAAGAAAAACTGAGCATCGTAAATTCTATACCACTATTGAGAATTAATACTCAGTTGGAGACGTCAAAGAAATTTCGGATTAAATGCAGATCAAAATTTCGATATAAAGCCCCTTTGATATAGTTAATATCGCCGCTTGATAGACCAAACGTATAGATACGAATGGTATAATAATGTATAACGCAAAAAGTTCCCCATAAGATGCAAAGCGTGAGAAATAAGGCAGATTCTCTGATTTAGAGCCAATGGCGACCTCGATTTGCCGAGAAATAGTCGATATATTTTCTAGCATTCAACAGGAAACACTGCAGCAGATTAAGCTCTCAGCATTTGGTTTATTAAGTATCATGCATTGGGTATTTCAAGATGGTTAATTGTGAAAATAGAACCTACATTAATACTGATAGAAGAAAAACTTTTTAAATTTTTACAATTTACAATTTACAATTTTTATTATTGCATTTTTAACAAAATTGTTTTCCATAAATGCGAAAAATTTCGGAAACTTGATACTAAAATTTAGAGAACATTTCGTTTTGTCATCAAATGTGGCCCACGGACCACATATTATCACTTCAACTGTACAAAGCGCAAGAAAATTGAATAAAACAACGATTTCAATGCTCCACTATAGCATATTGTGGCCGGAAGATAAAATAACTTAGGATTAATGTAAATTTATATAAAGAAAAATCATGTTGTTCCAATTTTGCAGGAATTTCTTAATTAAAAGCGACAGGTGTGAAAACATATACATTAATATATTTATACTATCGTTAACATAAGTATTGTGAATAAAAATGAACGAAAAATACATTTAGTGCGTTTTTGGCACAAGATCTTTCGGCATGTAATATTGATAGCCTTCTCTTTTAGTTTACTACTCAATATCCTAAAAACATCTCAATCAAACGTAAGAAACTATTTTTTCTTTAAGATCAGAATAATGTGGTATTTTTTTATAATAATAAAGAGTGTTTAGGTAAGGTCCAGTTAATATAAACCATACATGTGGTCTAAAATGCTTCGTTTCCATTATACAGAGTATCAAACTTTACAATTTTTTTTGTTTTTGAAAATATACGAGACGCATAAAAATAAATTATTTATATTTAGAATGCATACTCATAGGGACTTAAAAGCCATCAATCTCACTACACTAAGCATCTCTCGATGCCTTTCTCTACGAAAACTACATCTTGTGTTTTTTGCTTCTATATCTAATTCATTTATCTTTATGCGTTTCGTAGATTTTCGAAAAATTGACTATGTTCTTACATTTTTTGTACTTAGGATTATACATAAATGGCAAAAAAGTCGGGCATAATTCCTGTAACTTTTGAATTACTTCGTATACGAAAAAGTGACCTTTACGAATATTGTTCAGTAAATTATTCCCCACATTTCTACCTGCATGAATATTTTCTGTCATTTCTGGTTTGATTGCCATGGAGACCAACTTACTTTTTCTAATTGGAACGCTCTGCATATGATTGCATATTTGAATTCTACTGGGAAACTCTGAATTTTTTGTATTTCAATTTTTTATTTATTTAAAGTTGTAACAAACTCTATAATAACAAAATAAATAGCTTAGAAAATTGAACAATTTAACATCAGAATAATAAACAAGTTCAACCTTTTCAGTGGATCAGGTGTTCAAAATGACCACCATTTTCTGATAAGCAAAGCGCCAGTCGATCCCTAAACCCGTCTATAACGTTTAAAAGGAAGTCCTCTGGAATGGACCGAATTTCAGCACAAATTCGGACTTTTAAAGATTCTAAGTCATTTGGACGGTTAACGTAGACTTTGTTTTTTAAGTGTCCCCACAAAAAGAAGTCGAGCGAAATTAAGTCCGGGGATCGCGCTGACCAGTTAATAACACCCCTTCTGCTTATCCAACATCCTGAAAATTGTTCGCTTATGTATTGTCTAACATTTCAAGAATTGCAAGAAGGAATTATGTGATTCTTGAGGAGGTCCAGATATTTTTCGCCACTCAAATTACCATCTATGAAAGAAGGTTCCACAATATGTCTACCAACTATGCCCGCCCCGATATTGACTTTTTCGGACCTCTGAGTATGAACCAGTGAGTATTCTCAGCAGACCAATAACGATAATTGTGTCTATTAACAATGCCATTTAAATGGAAAGCAGCTCTGCATCCGAGGAAATGATATTTGTTGCGAAGTTATTATCGTTATTGCATCTTTTCATCATCAGCTCACAAAATTCAGGTCAGGATGCAACTTCTCCTGCTTAAACAAATTTTTCACTGACTGATGAGACACATTAAAATCCATTGCCATTGGCCTGGATGATTGTGTTGGATTTTCATTTATTGAGAGCATGATATCCAAAGCTTTGTCTTTTAGGTTCACCTGATCTAGTGGCTTCCCCAACACTGCTTGTTTCTCGAAATTTCTTTACCACTCGACACACCGTTGACTGATTTATTGGAGGCCTATTTGGATATAATTTAATGAAAAGTTGACAAGCCTGATCTTGCGATCTCTTCATATTTCCTTAACCGCTCATTATTAAAATTTCAGCTCGTTTTTTATTCAGATGAACCATAGTGTAAACAAATTAGAAATCAGACAGCAGAAAATTGAACAGGAACTCAAAATTGACACCTCTTAGGTCGCTGTCATGAAAACACCTTGACTCAACTGGTGGGTATTAGGTAGGAATATTTATAATGAGGAAATTTTTAATTTTTGAGCTGTCATTATCTCGGAAGCACTTGCAGATAGGTGAAAATTTGAAATACAAAAAATTCAGAGTTGTCTCAGTAGAATCCAAATATGCAATTCTATGCAGGGTGTTCCAATAACAGAAAAAATTCATGCAGGTAGAAATGTGGGGAATAATTTACTGAACAACTTTCATAAAGGTCACTTTTTCGTATAAGAGGTAATTCAAAAGTTACAGGCATTATGCGCGACATTTTTGCCACTCTCTATGACAGAAAGCGCATTTAATAGGAGATTTTAAAGATCTCGATGGATGTCAACTTTAATGCATGTATCGTTTAGTAGGACAGTTGGCACAGAATGGGGACTTGAAGAATTAAGACGAGATGAGGTTGGTACTAAACAAGTAATAAATTAAGTCAGATGCCGGAAAAACTCACACGTATGCCCACTAAAGGCAAGAAAAGCAAAATTTGAATATTCAAGAGAAACGCCAACATTCCCCCGCTAAATTAGCTAGCAGCAGTAGCAGCGCAGTACTTACTGCCACCGTAATAATACAAGAAAAAAAAAAGGAAAAAACGTACTCGTGTGTTATATGCTAATGGTGATAATGACTTTACACCTCTACAAATTCTAGGAATGTTCTGATTATAAATGTTAATTAAAAACAGGAGCCCCTAATAGCTGATTATCGGGGAATGTTGCGTGGGACAAAGCACTTATTTTCTTACGGGAACAGGGGCGTATCATTTATAAATTAATCTTAAAAAAAGTGTAATTTCGTAGGAAATTGAGCAGATGGGGTTTATCCACATAAAACGTCACTTTTATATGAATTTCTTTGTGGGAACCGAGTAATTTTACCATTTGACCATTTTGACGACACCTTAAGCAGTTTCTCGCTTTCCCACCGGCCGCCCATGGTGGACGTCGCCACTTCGATAAGGGTCTTTCACGGTACATGTGTCTTATGGCTGTCCCATGGCTCTAATGTCGATTGTTTTTATCCATTTTGTTATTCGTGCGAACGTACAGGTGGAATTACTAATTACTGAAAGTAACTGGCATGCAGATCACTTTCGTTCTCTATACACTTTTAATGACGGTCGTATATTAAAGAACGTGAGGACTTACATGCCAGTGAAGAGAACATCAAGAAATAATATAATAAAAATATTTTTGGGCGTTCTGTAAAAAAATGGTATTTTTTATGTCCCAAGGCCGGGTGGTGGCTAATGAATCTTAATAGTAACAGTTTTGAAACAAGAAATTGATTTGTTTTCAATAATGAAATGGTTATAAATATGACTTTCCGGGTATATTATACTTTCCTCGCAGGGCAGGCATAAATAAGGCGTTCGTTAGAAACTGATGCCGTAACAGAAGTCTTTAGTTTAAATCATTGTTACTGACAATTGCAGAAGTTTATATTCCAGTGATTATTTATTGTTTTAACTGTCAATATTTACCGTAAATGTAATTATCCTCTTTCAAGACAAGGAGTTAACAATTACAATTTGTCCGATTCAAAAGGAATTCGGTAGTAATTTACGTTACGCGATATCCTTAAGGTTG
This sequence comes from Polydrusus tereticollis, assembly GCA_963920685.1. NCBI lineage: Eukaryota > Metazoa > Arthropoda > Insecta > Coleoptera > Curculionidae > Polydrusus > Polydrusus tereticollis. The sequence goes on along the minus strand of OY987332.1, from coordinate 2,808,247 downwards.
GGCTGCTCCACTAACTAACAATACTACGGAATAATGCAGATGATGTGTGAAAAAGGCATAGAACGAATGGAAAAATAATATAATCATAATTTGTATGAAAGAAAATCGGGATTTCCTCGTTCAACATGGCGACTTGACGCCATTTTATGGAAGAACCGTATAGCACTTCTTATAATAATTAATTGAATAACTCCATAAATGTTCATTAATAAGCTCTATAATTGTGTGATCGTGTTTTCAAATTAGATACTTGTAACGTTTTAATTTACCTTACCTACCAAACCACTTTGGCTCTTTTCCGAGAGATAAATTAGATAGAAAAGGTTATCTTACGAATTAACTCCTATTCATTACAGCGAGTTAGGAAATTATCCCAAAACGGGAGTAGAGATACAATATATAGGTCTTCTGCTTGCTTATTAAGACTAAGTATTATAATTGAAATTTGAAAAGACACACACGTAATTCCAACTGTACTTTGCTTGAGATTGTAGAATTAACAAAGAAATGTGTTAATGATCTTTATAATTTACATATTTATTGCCCACACAATGAGATCGGTCCTTTAGTTTTATTGCAGTTAAAAGTTCAATACCATTTATTGTGAATCATGAAACAACAGCTCATTTATCTTCTTAAAAAAAACGATTGAAAATAGATTCAGGCATCATTATTATCAGTTGCGGATCCAGAGACCTTTTTTTTTGGGAGGGGGGGGGGATTAGACTTGACTTTTACTTTTGGGTGTAATTCTATTACGAAAGAATTCTGTCATAATTTTTGGAGTGTATTTTAAAAAGAAAGTGTGGATAATGTCTTAAATATTTTACAAGCACATAACATTTTTTTACTATACTGGCAAAATCTATGAATTCTAAGGTTCTAAGGGGGGAAAATTTCCCTAATCCTTCCCCCCCCCCCTCCTTGGATTCGCCACTGTTATTATAATATCATCATACACTGATAAAATTAATTATTTGAATTAAAAAAATTTTCCATTGACTCAAATAAATATTAGTTTCCTATTAGCCAAACAAATATGTATTTAAAAAATACCAAGGGATTATTTGCCTCAATTAGTATTATCTGATTTAATACAAATTACTTTTTATTTGGAATTAATCACTGAATACAAAGTTCAAGCAAATATTTATTTTCTTAATACTAACCTAACTTAAATAAGCCGCTTCAATGACTTAAAGTAAATAGGTTAAAAGTTAAGTTAACAAAATGTTTATTTGATTGATATTTATACATATTTTATCAAGTATATATTTGTTTTACTTTTGTTTTACATGTATTTGCCGTAACAACAACGTTATTTAATTAAACATGTTAAGTGATTGGATTTAAATAAACCGGTAATTTCCATCAAAGTCGTTGCTTTTTTATTCAAGTACATAATTGTTTAACTTGTCTTTTATATTTATTTAGACCAAGTATAATTTTATTTGATTTAAATACCTTTTTTTAATTTTAAATAGATCAGAAAGTTCATTCAAATCAGTTCTTATTTTATCCAATTACGTGTTTATACAGACGTCACATAAAAATAAGAAATAAGCAGATCAATTCCCCTATTGCTATTAAATATGGTTTAATTAGTACCTATACCATAATAATCACAAACCTTATCAAATTGTTTCTAGTGTTCAAATAATAAGGCAAACCAACAGAAAAAAAAACACATTTTTTGCCGACAATAAAGGTTATGACAAATTACGCGCACGCGCACAACGAGTTTCACCTAAAAATAACATAAAAGTTAAAAGATCACCATCTCTTATTTTATTTCTTATTTTTATGTTATGTTATTCGGTTCTATAAACGTCTTATGGCAGATCTGTAGATTCAACTCTTATTTTATTTTTATGTCATGTTATTTTGCTGTATAAACTCACCATTAGTTGTTGTCCTCCTAAAATATACGTCAATAAAACATTATAGAGAAGTTAATTACTTTGATAAAAAATTAAATAAAGGCAAATTTTGCAAATATTAGATACAATAATTATTAATATTATATTAATTATATTACATCTTTTATGTTAGAAGTTTTGATAGGTATTGAATATTGAGATATGGTGAAAATTGAGAAAAACTGTCTTATTTGTAACACGATTTAAAAAAATACACCTAGGTAGCTATGATTTATAAATACCTGGCTACATTTTTTTAAAAAGATTTTTTGTTAAAAATTTCAAATTAGGTATTACAAGTATCTTTTTTTTGCCTCTTATCTTATTTTTTTTTAACTCGTTTCGTGCGTGACTAAAATATTCAAATATAGTTTCCTACCTTGAAAAGTATCTAACAGATGGGATATATCCCTCGATCCACCTCAATCTTCTCAATAATTATTCATATTACGTTTATCCCCCATATCTTACTTTTAATTTTTGCTGGAACCACTAACTTCTGTGCCACTGACAAAGAAGATTTCACTCTTACTCATAAAGTTCTACAAGACAAGATCGAACACCAATAACCAACAACACGATGATGATTTATCAGACCAATTTTGTATAGCCAATCAAATTACTCAAAGCCCCATGAAATGTTCGGCATTGAATGATTTATATTGAGGTTAAAGGTATTTAGTTCTTAACTTGAAATGTACTTCGATTAAATAATTAGTTATTTGTAAATATTTGGTTGTTTTATATTAAGGATTTAATGTAAATACATAATTATTTAGTTTAAATGACCTAGACATTTAAATAGTTCTCTATTGGGTGATTTAACTAGCGACTAACGGAATTTAGTTTCTAAATGAAAATTAGTTCGATTAAATAATTATTTATTTAGATTTTGTTATTTTAGTTGTTTTTTGGTAAGATATTTGTTTGAAAGGTTCCATGATCCACCAACAGTTAAATAATTTTACAAATGAAACGAAATACTCTCATTTATTTCAGTTAAATAAAACTTAGTTAATTAAAATCACATTTATTTATTACCAATAATTATTTACCAAATAAATCAGATTATTTGATTAAGGGAGCACAGTTTTATCAGTGTACGACAACAGTTTTACATTTTATTTTATTTTGGGGCATCGCTGCTTGCTAAACAGAAAATCCTATGACTGCAAATGAAGATGAATCTGGCTGGGTGATGATTTAAAATAGTACTTAATGGCACTATAATTATTTCAGCACAGATTACAATGGGAATTTACCGTGTGAGAGTTGCGGAAAAGGAAATAGACATGCATACACGCATCTTAGTACTTATTTGCAAAAGGCCATATTTTTAGCGTTATAAGCAATGAGTACTGTACCACATTTATTGCTTTTAATTTAAATACATATTGCATCTTAAAATCGGGTTTACTTATTTCTATCACTATAAAGAACTGTACTTTTCGACGTCACGGCATGTATATACTGGATTAAAGTGTATAGGTTGAAGAACCTAGCTGACTACGAATTTGCGTCGTATTTTAGTACTGTCTCCAAGAAAAATGGTTAAACAAAAAAAAGGTAAAGTTCTTTTCACAAGCTTTGACCCTTAAACCGCAATAAAACAACTAAAGGGTCGATCTCATAAATATGTAAAATATAAAGATGATTGAGTAATGTACGCTGTTCCTCCTTTAGTAAATAATTCTATTTTCATCGAGCATCTCACTGAAATTGAGGTTCTAAAGATTTTATTGAGGGTCTAAAAAACAAGAACTCTGAAGGCATTGATGATCTTAATATCAGACTGATTAAATCTATTAAAAATAATATAAGTAAGCCAATAACTGATCTAATTAGCTATAGTTTGGATGAGGGATATTCTCCTGATGTCCTTAAGACAGCTGTCGTGCCTATTAATCAAATATATGAACGCGAGAAGGTTGAAACAAACTGAGTGTTTTTTCTAAAATTCTTAAAAGAGTTATGTATGATAGGATTAAATTCGTCTCGAGGTACGGCATTTTGAATCGTTCCCAACATGGCTTTCTGCCAGAAAGATCAATAAAAACAGTCCCATTCGATTTTCTTAATTATGTTTACGCCAACATCGATACTGGGAAGCATCTAGTGACTTTGTTCTTCGACCTATCAATTGCATTTGATACTGTGTATAATTATTTCTTACTCAGCAAACTGTGTATTTGGGAGAATGTGTAAATACATGAATGACTAGCCGGCGATTGGTTGTCAAATGTAGGGGTGTTCATTCTGGTGTACTGGCAGTTGATCTTGGAGTACCTCAGGGTTCGGTACTGGGAATCCTACTATTTTTGTTGTATGTGAATGATCTGGTTTTGTATAAATCATAGGCCAATCCCGCATACTTCTGAAGATGAACTTGGTATTGTCTTTGCCAGAGATGCTAAGTTCCTGGGAGCCCTGTTCCTTCACTAACCATATCTTGTATGTTTGCTGCATAAATTGAATTCTGTTTCTGGTTCTAGATCTATATACTTTATTCTTAGGCTATAGTTATATGTCTAGCAATTGGGGTGTTGATGCTTGTGATCGGAGATTAATTTGGCAGAAAAGAATACTGAGACTGATTTTTAACCTTCAACCTTTGGAAATCTGCAGAAATATATGTTTCTAAAAATATGTTAACTATGTGAACAAAGATAGAAATCTTTTTGAGAGACTTGGACTAGACTGTACTAGAGAAAATAACGTTTTACTTACAAGATTCTGTCTACATGTTTTTAGCAAGGCGACTCCTGCACATTTTGATATAAACGTGAGGATATTTTTAAATACTACTTTTCCTATAATATGTTGCTTAATGCGAGAGAGTAATAAATCAGTATTGAACTATAAAACCCAGTAGTCTTCGCCGTATTTCATGGGTGTAGTCCAATTATTATTATTGTTTAATTATGTTTATTGTCAAGGGTCCCTAGATCGGGTAGGTAGGCAGTGGGGCACAGGTAGTTTACTTACCTGTGCCTCACTGTTTCAAAAATTTGATATGTTTAGTTACTTTCCGGCAGTTGTTGGAAAACTGGAAATAAAATTTTTGTAATTCAGTTATGAAAGTCATTATTTTGACATTGATTCAACTGTGATTCGTGTTTGTGGGTGAATTGTCATTAATGCCAATGTCGACTTTTCTTGTCTTTCTAACCTCTCTTCTTCTATTTTAAATATTATTTACGATATGGTCCAGGCCGTTTTGAATACAGTGTATATTAAAATAACAGACAGAGAACGCATTTTCATGCAGCTATCTCGCTCGTTATGATCGCATTGCCCCCCTTTTGCTCTTATTTCACTCCCGTACATTTACATAATGCCCTCTAATGGAACCAAATGACCGCCTCTGTTCGGGCGGTACGTGAGGTACCTAAAGAACATCGCCAGTCGCTTTTTATCGGGGTATACATGTTGATTACTGGAATTTAAATCTATTAGGCGGGAATACGCGGCGTAATGTTGTATATAGAATTAAGTGGCGGAGCTCATTTTTTTTTTATTCTCGCAAAAATACTATTTTATCTTAGGACTTAATCGCCTCTCATATAAGAGCACGGTTGTGGAATTTTAATATCGCTTGTTCGTTAATATCAATTTAAATAACTTGCTCTTTTAGGTTTAGGAATAGCTTGCAACCTATTAAGTAGCTCATGCATCTCAGCAACTCAAGCGCTGTGATCAGGAAAATTTAAGTCACCATAATTAACACATTTAAAGGAAACAAAATTCGTCATCAATCCGATGTCTTGGAACGTAAACAGGGGACATTTTAACGTGTTAATCCGGTTTTAGTCTACATCAGTCAGTTTTCCGTCGACAAGCTACAAAATAAATCTAATATATTACGCTAATAACACATTAGACATAAATTTTCGCTTCGAAAGCCTAGCAAATTAGACTGGACACTAATTCCGATGTAAGATGACACAATTATGATGCATGATAGGATACGAGTATAGGAAAAAATGCTGTGTATAGGATATAGTGGTAGATTTGGGGCCACCCAAGGAATTCAACTACTAAAATATGTTCGTTCTAATAAAAATAATGTTAAATGTGAAGTAATAAATAATTTTTTCTCGGACCATGAAGCCATATTATGTGAATTTAACGGTGAGATAGGGAAATAGAGAAAAATAAACATATGGGACGTATTTACAGTAAAAATAATTTTAACAAATTTAATAATGCTATAAAAACTTATTCATAAGATAGTATTTTTCTTAATAAAGAGTCTTTAAGTAATTTTCATGCCACAATTTTTGACACATTTACTATTTACTAAAGCTTTTCCAATTACAATTGTTAAAAAAAAATAATAGAAAATGTTGGATTTCAAAGGGTATAAAAATAAGTTCTAAGAATTTACGTTCACTTAATAATATTAAAAAAGTTTTTCCATCAAACAATTCATTCATTTCATATTTTAATATTTATAAAAACATTAATAGAAAACTAATTAAAAAAGCCAAGAAAAATTATTTTGAAAATCGTATTTGTAAATCATTAAATCCACGAAAAGAATGTTGGAAAATTATTAATGATTTGAGAGGGAAAAACAACATAATACCTATAAATACTTCATTATCTTCTGACGAGCTGAATCATTTTTGCTTTTCGATTGCTTTAAATCTTTCTGAAAATATTCATCCATGCATTGATCCACTTTCGTATATGAAAATTTTAGAATTAGGGATACATTTTTCTTTAGTCCAACCGATGTTCAAGAAATAGAATTAATCATTTTAAAGATAAAAAAATAAAAATTCTGCTGGGTGGGATAATTTATCAATAAAAATGTAGGCAATAAATGTTTCTTCTGAAAATGGAATATTTCCACAATGCCTTAAATAAGCTATTGTTATTCTAATTCATAAAGGAGGTGATTGTGAATCTGCTTCTAATTTTCGACCAATTTCTTTACTTCCAACACTTTCTAAAATTATTGAAAAACTTGTTAAAAATAAAATTATTTATTTTTTAAATAAAAACAATATTTTAAATACAAACCAATTTGCATTTTAGAAAAATAAAAATACTAGTGATTCTATTTTTCATTTCTTGAACTTCTTTATTTTAAATTAAATGAAGAAGATTTTGCTGCAGCAATATTTTGTGATATTTCTAAAGCTTTTGATTGTGTTAACCATGATATATTATTAAAGAAGCTTGAGCTTTATGGCTTTAGAGGTATATCATTTAAATGGTTTAAATCATATTTATCTGAAAGATCTCAAGTAGTATTGTTAAATGGTAAGAAATCTAAAGGTAATAAAATTGATTGTGGAGTACCTCAAGGTTCAGTTCTCGGTCCATTACTATTTTTAATATATATGAGTGACCTTGCGTCAATTTTTATAAATAGTAAATTTACCATATTTGCTGACACAACAATTCTTTGGTATAGTAAATCTTGTATTGAATTAATTAAAATAATTAATGAAGATTTAATGCATGTTATTCATTTAATATCACTAAAACAAATATAGGTATTAACTTTTAAATGTTCACTTAATAATATAATTTTTGACAATTTCATAATGAATAACCCCAAATTTATAAAATTTTTAGGAATCTATATTACTCAAAATCTTTCTTTTAATGAACATATCAAAAAGTTATGTAAAAAATAAGCTTCAGGATGTTATGCCCTGAGAGTACTTTGTCATGAAATGGATATGGCGGTTCTTCGAAATGTTTATCTTGCTTTAATAGAATCTCTTTTGAGATATGGAATTTGTTTCTGGGGAAATTCAAGCCAATATCTTCTAAATTCATTTTTTATTTTACAAAAAAGAGCTATCAGATATTTGTGCAAAGCTAGATCTAGAGATTCTTGTAAAACTCTTCTTATCTCACAAAAAATTTTAACACTAACTTTAGTTTTTATATTGGAAACAGTTTATTTGATTCATAAAAAGCATAGAAATAGTATTAATTCACATAATTTATGATTCTAAAAAAAATGTTAATTATCTTCCAGATTTTATTATGAAAATGTCAAATTTTAAAATGTTTAAAAGAAATGTTAAAACGTTCTTATTGGAAAAAGCTTATTATACTCTGGATGAATATTTTGGTGATACTCTGTCATAACTATTTGCATTTTTTTGTTTTTTTATTCCGATATTTTAAGTTTTACTATATTATTATATTTTATGGTTAATTTAATTTAAAAAAAGGCTTTGTCGATAAAAATAATACTTTATGACAATAAAGTATATTTTGATTCGATTTAAAAGATGTATGGATGTATATAAAGTAAGGAACAAATTGATTATTTAACAATGCAAAAATATTTCGGAAAAATCCTCGGACATGTATATAATTAGGACTAGTTTTTAATCAAAAATAGAGTCTACCAGATGAATATTACATGTAGCGACCAGGATGCCTTGTTTAATTGAATTTGACGGTTTGAAGCTGTCAAGGGCTGCTGGTTGGAACAGACCTATTAATTTTTAAGTCCACTAAATCCACCGAAACGAAGAAGAGGAAGCTGAACTAACCAGAACTAATGATGAAGGTTTGGTTATTTCTTTATACAGCACGAGAAGAAATATAACAATGCTTAAAGCCATGCCCGCATGTTGCTTCCAAAAAAGTCCAGCGTAGGTACTTCTATCGAATCGTATATCAACAATTAAATATTTAACTATTTTCTAGTATAATGGTCGGACGAGATTCCTAATCGGAACCACATCGTTAGTTCTGTATAGATTTTCTTATTGTTCTTGCGAATATAAAACAATAGATCAGCTATATCGTTTTCTGCGAGTTTACAAAAAGTGCAGTCAAGTATAGTAGCGTCACAAATATGTTAGTATACCGGGTGATGCTATATAAGTATTTTAAATAAAAGATAAAGGCACACATCTACAAAACAGTGGTTACTTCAACAATTGTTGAAAATGACCACCATGGACCTCCTGACAAATAAATATTCTATTGGTAAATTCCTCTCGGACATTGTGAAGCACCTGTGGCGTTATTCTTGAACAAACATCTGTAATTCGTTGCCTAGGTTCATCTAATGAGCCTGGAGCCGTTTTATAAACCTCAGTTTTAACGTATCCCCAAAGAAAAGAATCTAGAGGCGTTAGGTCTGGCGATCTAGCTGGCCATTCTGTCGGACCTCGACGACCAATCCACCTATTTTCATAAGATTCGTCCAGGTAATTTCTGACTTGCCTGAAATAGTGTGGCGTGGCACCGTCTTGTTGAAATATAACCTCTTGAAACTCATGTGGGTTTTGGGCAACAACATCATTAATAAGTGGAGTAATTGTATGTTGCAACATAAGCCATTAAGATTATATTCCAGAAAAGTGGGACCTATAATGTGATTACCCAAAATGCCTGCCCAAACATTTATTTTCTGGGGAAACTGAGTGTGTCCTTCCCGAAAAACATGGGGGTTTTCATCACTTCAGTACCTACAGTTTTGGGTATTAACTCTTCCATGTAAGAAAAAAGTACTTTCGTCGCTAAAACAAATATTCCGCAAATAGTTATCATTTCGTACGATTCTTTCTGACATAATTTCGCAAAATTCTAGTCGTCTATCTGGATCATCTTCTGTTAATTCGTGTATAATTTTCATTTTATATGAGTGAAATGTATGGCTTTTCAAAATTCTTTTGACAGAACTACGAGAAACATTGCATGCCTCAGCGTGTTTCATTGGCTGTTGGGGAGTAACAACCATTTCAGCTAAGACTTGGACTTTCACATCTTCCACGATTTTTGGTCTTCCAGACCTTAGAGCGTCTTTCACCGTACCAGTTTCTTGAAATTTTAAGATTAGTTTTCGCAAAAATTTTCTGCATATTTGACGTTCCGGATATCGTTTATTGAACATACGAACAGCAGCATGGTAATTTCGGTTAGCTTCGGCAAAAATAATAATCGCTTCAAATTTATCTTGTAAAGAACGAGCCATTTAAGACAATTTCGAGCTAAGAATATTTTCTGTCAATCAGACATTTAGAAACAGTATGACAGCAACAATCAATAGACAACTAATAGGTAAAAAAAGTGTGTTATAAACAGTGGTAGTCATAACGTAGAAACCGATATTATTGATTTCTATTTAGAAAATACTGAACTAAATGTTTTTTAAATTGGAGAATGTTTTAAGCATTAAAAGACCTTTAAAATGAGGTGTCATTGGAACCCCCTTTCCATTAAATAAAATATTCCAAAAGCGGACCCAGCTGTCATTTTGACATTTATCGATGTCATTGGTATGTCACAAAATGCAAGACTTACTCCAATATTATCGTTCAAGATTTCATTAAAATATTAAAATATACCGAACGGTTTAGAAGTTAGAGGGGGGGGACGGACTTTAGGTCCTCACTGTGTATATAATATCACAAGAGAAAAAATTTAGTCGGCAAGATTTTCGAAAGGTATGAAAGTTTGTTGCTTGGCAATTTCGCGAATGGCCTTGAGAACAATTTTGCTTGCACAATTTTTTCTCGAGTGGTATTCGACATGACTATTTCACGAGAAAAAAGACAAAGAACAATAAAATTAGAGAGCTTTTATTTAAGAATAAAACAAAAAAATAACTTATTTATTGATATAAAAGTTACAGTTGTGATAATTAATTTCAATTAATTTTAAATGATGTTCAGAGTCTAACTGCAAATAAGGCTTCAAAGAATTGGCATATGAATGTCCTGTTAATTTGATCATTTCTTGCTCACCAACGCCATTTTTTGCAAGGGCAGAAATAGTGGAAGAGCGATGTGAATGGTTTGTTACTTTAAATTTTTTGGTATTTACGCCGATTTTTTCTGCTGACAGTTTGGTCCATTTTGACATGCTGTTGATTCCAATAGGCATGTTTTTGTACCAAATTCCTTTTTTCCAATTTGGATGCCCTGTCAAAAAAAGCCTGTCACTTGTAATGTCTGGATCGGTATTTCCTTTTTCAAATAATTTTAAAAATAGACGAATAGGACAAAGATCTTTGTTAGTGTTGTTTCTTACCAACCATTTGTTACTGACCAAGGCTTTTGCACCTCCTTGTGTGGTCTTTGATAATATGGGATTGTATTTGATACGTCCCGTAAATTCTCCTTTTAGGTCTAATTTTTGTTGGAAATAATGTACTTTGCAGTTCACTGCTTCGTTGCCTCGCCGGGCAAGTTCAAAAGAGAATAAGTGAAATGTTTTTTTCGGTAGGCCGTCTGAGGTGTCTTCGTCATGATTTTTTATCATTTCCAATAATTCTTGTGTTGTAAGGGATTTCGAACTTTCTTTTCTTTTTTCTTGGTTACCTTCAAGTTGTTTTCGTTTTAAGTCCTTTGCCAAACGGGCTGATTTAAAAACAATGTCGGTAAATGGGTATATTTTTATATTAAATTATTGATAGTACTTTTTTTGTAGCATCTGAGCCGTGGTGTTCCATATGCTTTTGATACTTGACTCTTTGTAGTCCTCTCCGTTTAGTTTTTTCATGTTGTAAGCATAATCTTCCATAATTTTTGCTAATTCTTCGGCTGGAGTATGCTTTTTAAGCTTATAATCTCTTATCAATAAAAACTGCGAAAGCCGTCGCCAAATGGAAGTTTTGGAGATACGCGTATTTGGAGGTATATTCTCCGACACTGCCTTCTTAATTTCTGTAATGGATTGTATTCCAAATCTGTTTTTTTCTTCAGAAACACTAATTTTTGAACTGAGCTAATCTGACGTTTGTTAATAAGAAGGCAGGTAGTAATTTTGCCAGTAGAAAACAGGCCGTTGCTATGACATTTTGCCAGTGTAAAACATTCTAGTGAAATAGTCAGTTCAATTTCCTGATAAGCCTATCCCTTCCATTTCATTAATTAAACTTATCATTAGTCATTATAAAATTGAGTCCAAAGGCACTGTAATAAATAATTGGGCAAGTCGTAGGAAAACATCAAACCACAGTGTTGCGCACTTTAAAAGAACATAAATATTTTTCTTACAAGTATGAAGAACATCAAAAGCTACGGCAAGGTGATAAAGAACGAAGAATGGTATTCTGTTTTGAGGTAATGGAAAGAGCAAGTAATAATAGGGATTTTTTTAAAAATATTTGTTTTACCGATGCACATTCACCCTCAACAACGAACCAAATGTTCAAAATTGCCGGTATTGGAGCCAAGAAAATGAACATCGTCTTCTTCATACTCGGACGCAATATTCACAAAGAATAAATGTTTGGGCGGGAATTGTAGGACATCACATTACTGGACCATTTTTTATGCAAGCAGTGACCTATTTGGACTTACTACAAAATCGAATTCAATCCGCACTAGAAGGAGTTGTATGCGAAAGTCAGGAGATCTGGTATCAAATGGGTGGTTGTCCTGCTCATAATTCTCTCATGGTTAGGGAATACTTGCAAAATATTCTGAACGGAAATATTATTGGCCCACGGCATCTAATCCTTTGGCCAGCCAGGTTTCCTGACCTTTCGCTAAACGACTTCTTTCTGCAGGGTCACTTAAAAAATCTCATTTATAAGGATGTAAAATTTGAAAATCTAGACCAGCTAAAAAACTGGATTTCGTTAGAATGTGACGGAATTTCTCAATGTGTTGAAACGAAAATGTGTTGTTAATGTGAAATAAACTTTATTCGTTATGTCCAGCTTTACGTCAATTTTTGACAATGGCGTCATAGAAATTATTTGCTGGTGTTTGCTGTATTACCTGAAATATGAAAATTTCGTTATTTTGCCATCACATTTAATTGAATAAGTTAGGATTGGCTTATTATAGTTATTTATGATGTGAGTGTTAAAAGTGATGTTTTATTTTGTGAGTGAAAGAGTTTGTGAAATGAGCGGAGCGTAGTGGAGCGAATTGAACAATTTCACGAACAAAATAAAATTAGTTTTAACACAAATATCATACAATGTTTTTTGTATAACTGCCCTATTTCGATAATAAAATAGGGGAATTTGGAATGACATTAAACTTCAAAATGCATTTTAATATTCAAATAATCACCAAAATTCTCCCAACCTCTAACAACTCAGCAGATTTTCTAACGTCATCATCCAATATTGTACTTCCGGTTTCTACTAGTTATGATGGTACTGGGGATTCTAGTAATGTGTTGCGAAGCTTCCTAAAGTCGCAAGGCATTAATGTTAGCAATTGTTCTAGTTGTACAATTAATATTAATGTTCATAAGTACTTACTCGATAAGTAATGATTGTTAAATATTGATAATAAAAATTTGCACTTCCTAAAATTATTATTATAATTTTATTTGATTTCATCATAAGAAAATGTAGTGTTAAAAATATTTTTAACACGCTTCCACGTAAACAATCACTTTTAACACTGTTGACTGTCATTAAAAGTGTCACTTTTAATGGCAGTTGTACAAAAAAATTTATTCAAGCTTGGCTTATGGGTTTATTATACCGGCCTCTTCAAAAAATGGGAATTCAATTTTTTGCGGTGTTGGATCACTTTATACTCTCGTTATTAATTTCCCCTTCTCACAAAATAGAATGACACTTTTAACACTAACATAATAACTATTTTTGGAATGGACAAACATTCATTGTCTCAAATAGGTACATTCCTTTCAGCCAAACAAAAATAAGTGTTTGTTAAAGAAGACAATAATGCATCATAAATGATATATGTTGAACTTGTCCTGATCATTATTTATTAAATCACGCACATAAAGCAACGTCTCGTTGCGAACTATTATAAAGATAAAATAAATTGCACAAATTTTTTGTTTGTGTTTAGATCCAAAAAAAATCTTTCTTGTTATAACTGTAGATACATTTTAGATATTTCGATCACACCTCAAGTGGAGTGCGAATGAAAAAAACGCCAACAGCGTTAGCTAATGGATTCTAGAACTATACGAATATCCTAAAGATCATATTGTCTGTACGTCGGCATAGAACAATGAAGAAAATTGGCATAATCAAGGCAAAAAAACGCAAAAATCAGTTAGCACTACTGTTAGATTATCTAAGGTCCTATCATTAACTATTTGGCGTTAGTTGTGAAGTACTTTTGATGATCTTATCTGATACTGCTAATTGTATTAAGAGTCTGTAGGCACCAAGTTCATAAGGTGTTTTGAATGCTGACTTTGAGGACAAACTTATTTTCTGTTCTTCTACAGAAACCAATGAAACCTTTCAACCAAATGTAAAATTTCAGACTGCAGTGATGCGCATATTTCAATTCTTTCATCGAGCCCAAAGAATTAAAAAGTCGTAACTTCTTCAATATGCGTGGGACCCTTAATATGTTTTTATCAAAATACCAGACAAATTATACATACACAACAGGTTGTTCTGTCAAAACACACACAAAACATATAACAAATTACTTTAATTATTAACACCTCTATTATATTGTGCGCGAAAGAGTTCGTTCACTGGCGATCATTTATGTTTTTTTTTATATATCTAAAAATGTAATGTTGTTTTAAATAATAAAGCAAAAAAAATTAATTTTAATAGCGCGCTCATTGAAATTTAATGAGCGATCATGTTAGATGATGAAATCAACGGGCCCGTTCACCAATTAAAAAACAATTTGGGTCTTTTTTTTTGGGTGTTTTGAGGAAATACATCGATGGAATGTGGGTTATGGGAATTTTTCTGTTAATGGTGTATTTTTAGATTAGCTTACAAAGATTGTGAATATATCGTCGCGAGCCACAATTTTACCCAATTACAAATCAAGAAAAACACCTAAACCTTAAGGTTTCATATTAATTAACATTAATTAATTGACATTGACGGAATCGTTACTTGATGGAAATCCATATAAATTTACTACTTGAAACACTTATAAATTAATTTTCACTATTTTATTGTATACTGTACTACATGTTTCGCTATACTATAGCTTCTTCGGGTACTTCTTACAAACTGAAGTATAAACAGGTAATGCAATAATAACCAGATTAATAATTACTCTTCCAAATTGTTATTAGGCCAGGTATTGGGTTTGTTTTCAGTTGACCATTTAGGGATTTCACTGTATTTTTAATCCTATTTATTTCTTAACTTTCAAACAATGACAATCTTCTACCTTTATCCAATATATGCAAAACTTCAAATTCCTCATTAAAATTATGATTTTCCTGTAACAAGTGCTGTGCATATGCCGAATCCCCTTTTTTATTTAAGAACGATCTTTTATGTTCCAGTATTCTTCTTTTTAAATGCTTGTTGTTATTTCTTTTGATGGTTAAGTCTAAATAATTTATACTTTTATCTTTTTTTCTTTCCAATGTGAATTCTATATTAGGATGCACAGTATTAAGGTACCTATGAAAAGATTGCAGTTGCCTATTTATTCCAGTAAAACAAACCAAGACATTATCTACGTATCTAAACCAATATTTACACATATTAAACAAAGGTTGTTTCAACAAATTACTTTCAGTTCGTCTAGAAACATATTCGCTAAAAGGGGGCTTAGGGGGTTACCCATAGCTAGGCCTTGTGAATCGGCATATTATATGTCACCGTTACCTGGAAATAACTTTGATTTAGGCATATAGTCAAAGACTTTAAGATTTCAGAAGTGATAACCAGGTTTCAATTATTCTTCTTTAAGGGGCTTTCTACAATTTTAATCGTATCATTTGGTGGAACACTAGGAAAAAGATTTTTGACGTCAAATGAGATGAACTTGGCATTATCCGGTAATTCCAAATTTTTTATTTTATTTATTAATTCAAATGAATTTTTAATGCTAAATTTGGGTTTAAACATTTGGAATTTGTAAACAAACCCATCCCCCTTATTAAATATGTACAATACCTGGCCTAATAACAAAAATAGAAATGAATAGGATTAAAAAATACAGGGAAATCCCTAAATGGTCAACTGAAAACAAACCCAATACCTGGCCTAATAACCATTTAGAGTAGTAATTATTAATCTGCTTATTATTGCATTACCTGTTTAAACTTCAGTTCACTATTTGGCAAAGAATTGAACAATTTTAAACACATGTAATGTGGGAATTTTTCAGTCAATGTTAGACGATGTATTGGATATGGAATAATCGTGATTTACTCTTAGATTAAAAAATTCCCTGTGTTTGGAAAAAAATATCAGACATTCGTAAATATACACTCTATATACACTTATACAGTCATTATATTTAGATTTTTAAATACACCTCTACAGCTTTCCCTGTTTTCCATCTTTCTCAAGATTCTAACTGTTCGCTTTTGAGTCACAAAAACGTTCTTTATCAAACTGTGTCCTCCCCAAAAGACAATTCCGTACCTTAACACCGCTTCAGAATTAGCACGACACAACATTTTAAGGGTCTTCTCCCCCACATACCTACCAACGGCCCCCGTATATCATAAGACACAGAGTTTAGTTATTTTTGCAAAGAATTTATGTGGTACGTCATTCATAGGAATACCTAAAAATTTTACATCTTCCGGAAAGCTTAATTCTTTATTATCTATTTGTATAACTGGTGTATTTTCTAAGTTTAACTGTTTTGTTCTAAATAACATCATATTTGTCTTGTCTTTGTTTAAAATTAGTTTATTTTTTAAAAACTAGTCTCTTATCCATAAGCTTTTGAGACAAGATCTCCTAAATCTTTACTATTAACAATTAAATTGGTATCATATGCATATTTGACAATTTGTTTATATGTTCTATCAGTTATAGATGGTTGATAAATATTATAAAAAGAATTGGGCCCAAAATACTTCCCTGCGCGCTGTCCCAACGTTGTTACATAAAAAGTCTGACTTGCACGTTTTTCCACTCTTTGTAATTGACACCGCCTGTTTTCTGCCATTTATGTACGATACGGGCCATTTTTTAGCATTCCCCTGATTACATACCTTTCAAGTTTTTTACTTAGAATTTCCTTATCTAGACAGTCTTTGATAGATCTAAAAACATCCCAAGTGTTAATTCCCCTTTTTCAAGTCCTCGTTTAACTCGTACACCAACTTTATCTTGTAGGGATGCAACTTCTCCTGCTTAAACAAAATTTTTACTGACTGATGAGACACATTAAAATGCATTGCCATTGGCCTGGATGATTGTGTTGGATTTTCATGTATCGAGAGCATGATATCCAAAGCCTTGTCTCCCCCGGTTGCTGTTTTAGGTCGACCTGATCTAGCGGCTTCCCTAACACTGCCTGTTTCTCGCAATCTCTTTAGCATTTGACACACCGTTGACTGATTTATTGGAGGCCTATTTGGATATAGTTCATTGAAAAGTTGACAAACCTGATCTTGCAATCTCTTCATATTTCCGTAACCGCTCATTATTAAAATTTCAACTCGTTGTTTCTCATTCAGATGAACCATAGTGTAGATCAGACAACAGAAAATTAAACAGGAACTCGAAATTGACACCTCCTAGGTCACTGTCATGAAAACAGCTTGACTCAACTGGTAGGTAGGCTAGGTAGAAATAATGATAATTAGGAAGTTTTTTATTTTTAAGCTGTCATTATCTCGGAAACGCTTCCAGATAGGTGAAAATGTGAAATACAAAAATCAAACAACGGCCCTTTTTTACGCGCAGGCCAGCAGATACACTAGCGGAGAAGCCTAAAGGGTTTTTCCTGTAGCTTTATAAAAAATATTTATTGTAGGTAGGTACCTACATTGTGCCTACCAGAGATTATTGTTAAAACAACTTTTTAGGTAGTTTAAACTGTAACGCCAACTATTGAAAATTAAATTAAAACGTCAGGAAAAAAGCTCTCGATAGAAATGTTAGACGCAATTTTCGGAATTAGGTGAAAACGGTTTTTACTGAACCGGTGTTTAAAGATAAATTAACTAACCTAAACCATAACGAATTTTAATTAAATATATTACAAAAGATGCCGTGTCGAATAGTTGATGTGTGAATTTTAAAATAGAACTTTGCAAAAAAAAGTGTAAGGAAATAATTTACAGTAATGTTGATAATGTACGGAGAAGTTAATTGATTTTTTTGAATGTTACACCTATTTTAGATCTATACGAGGTAGCTGAAAAAGCTTTAAATAATTAGGATGCCTATTTAGGTAGTCTAGAAAACAGAGCAGCATATGATAATCAACAATGTTAATAGTATAATGAAATTAAAGTACAAGTTTTATAAAGCTTCGTCCATGTTACAATGGACAAGTGAGGTAACAGTTTATACTTAAACATATACTTTATACTATTTTTTCTACTTTGCATTTTTTTCAATAAATAAAATTTTTTAAGTGACCCCACAGAAAGGAGTCGTTTGGCAAAAGGTCAGAAGACCTGGCTGACCAAGGGATTTGATGCCGTGGGCCAATAATATTTTCATCAAAAATATTTTGCAAGTATTCCCTAACCATGAGAGAATTATGGGCAGGACAACCATCGATTTGATACCAGATCTCCTGATTTTCGCGTACAACTGCTCTAGTGCAGGTTTAATTGGATTTTGTAGTAAGTCCATATAGGTTACTGCTGTAAGGTTGCCTTTCATAAAAATGGTCCAATAATGTGATGTCCTACAATTTCCGCCCAAACGTTTATTTTCTGTGGATATTGCGTCCGAGTTAGGCCTTAATATTAAATACTAATTTTAAGCTATTACCTCTCTAAGCTTTTCCTGAGAAGAAGGGTCTTGCGACCGACAACAAAGTGATGCCGAGGGGCGAGGGGGCAGTCTCCTAAGCCCCCTCTGGTCTTTTCTTAATCCACAAAGAATTGGCTGAATCAATATCCACAGGAAAGCCATAAATTCCAATTGACACACCATAGAAAACACCTTAATTAAAAATAAAATAGAGGATCTCATGCACAGCTGTCGAGGTCCGCGTGTTTTCGCAGCATGGTGAATATCGTTAGTCATCCTTATCTCTCCCATTGTATAGAACCTTGTAAGGTGTATTTCTTTCTCTATTGTCGAGAGTCAAATAAATTTTGAAGAAACAGAGCCGGGATCGTGCATACGTAGCTCTAGAAAGTCATAATATAAACAAGCGTATCGGATTGGTATTCTTCCTTGTTGGATAAATCCGGCGAAGAACGACATGGAGGATAAAATTGACGGGCAACAGACAGAATATACAGGGTGTTGAAGATGCTCTTTTGATATCTTCATTCCTTTTCTAAGGTGCAAATTATCAATGTCCTGTTAACTCTAACTACAAGATAACTTCTATAGAATTACCATGACACAACAAGTAATAATTGGTCATTTAGTCTGTGAAAATATCTTAAATTGTATACAAAACAATATTCAACAGATATTTAAAGTACAATATAAAGTAGAAACACGAATGCGGTTCCAACAACATTAACAAGACATGCACCAAATCTTACACTCATATGGAACCAAAGTTGTTGTATTAAATTTGCTTAATTTAACACTGTAAAAAGTTAATCTTGTTGAATGGGTGTTATTTCCAAACCATTCAAAAATGTCTTTTTTACAAGATATACTGATTGGTTAATATACCCTATTAGACAGTTAGATAAAAACGAAATTTGGCAAATAAACTGGATGCTAATGCTGGTTAAATTCAGTGATAGTTTTTCAAATTTAAGCTTTGAATCGATAAGAAGTCCAAGAAATTTGGTATTAGATTCATTTTCTATTGGTTGGTCATTTAAGAGGTCATTATAAGTAAATCCGAATGTTAAAATACTAGTTTCATTGTACAATAATCACAAAGAGTTAGAGTCGCACCAACATCATTCATCCAATTTTTTAAGTCATCATCAACCATATTTTTTAATTGCTGTTGGTTTTTTGGTTGGGTCAGGGTAGTTTTTGTTACGAATCCACCCTTGTGATGAATCCTCGGGTGCATCAGGATTTATCACAAGGGTGGATTCATAGCAAGAGAGTGTAAATTTGCCCTGATATATCCGAACTAGATGGTGGGTGAACCAGGACAGTTCCTGTCAACCATCACAACCTGCGTTCTTTTCGAAAGATATATTCCTAACTTCAATTGATGGCCACCCTACTGTAGCTGTTATTGCGTTTATTTGCAGAAATTTCGGTATATCACTAACTGAAAACTGATTTATGAACACGCTACATTGCCGGAAACGTCAAGCCACTATTTAAATGTTCAAATTCCTGCTGTACGTCTCGTTTATTTTATCGTCCGCCAGCGAAGAACATTGCAGGGTGAATCCACAATACACCGACAATTAATCTAGCTGTTTTCTGCGTATGCAGTCAGTTGTAGTTGCTATTCAAAACCAGAATATAAATTAATTTTTTTTAATTACACCCGTTTGCTTCCTGATCTGGCTTGATTTCGATTTTAATTGTTAGACTGTATAATATGTAGATATATGAGATATCCTTCTTGTGTGCGGAAGCCGTTTTGTGTTGAAATTATTGTATTTTTCTTGTGAATAACTCGTTTGTTGCAAAGGTTCAACGACGATTAAAAATTGCTTGATTTTATTTATTTATTTTTATGATACAGTGTCAACCAGGTACAGGGTGAGGTATTTTAAGAACTAGATCGCCGGGGGATGTCGCTTCAGGTGGAGTGGCCCACAAATGGTTTTCTACTTATCTTTCAGGGAGAGTGCAGACAGTGAGGGTGGATGGTGAATTTTCTGAGCCCTTGAGTGTTAGTTATGGCGTTCCTCAGGGATCTGTACTTGGACCCATTTTATTTCTTTTATATTTGAATGACATTACACATCAAAACATACAGGAAGGCTTTACGCTGTTTGCCGACGACTGTACCCTTTTGTGGCGTTCAAGTAGTGTCAAACTTCTGGAAAGGACCATGAATGATGATCTGTGCAGGGTTAACGAATGGTGTGACTCAAATTCTCTCTGCCTCAATATTAAGAAAACCAAAATACTGACTTTTGGTTTTAACAACATCAGCTTTCATATAGAAAATGACGAAATTGAAAACAAAACGGTAGTTAACTTCTTGGGTATCTCTATCGATAATAGGTTGAGGTTTAAGGAGCACATTATTGGGCTGAGTAGCAAGTTATCATCTGGATGTTTTGCAATTAGGGTGGTGTCCGCTGAACTGGACACTTCCACGGCAAGAATGGTATATTTTTCTTTATTTGAGTCATATATTCGATATGGTATAGTATTCTGGGGCTCTTGTAACCAGCAACTTTTTAGTAGAATCTTTGTGTTGCAAAAAAGAGCTATTAGGGATATTTGCAGGATGAGAAGTAGAGATCACTGTAGACCATTATTTGTCAGACATTTCTTTGCTTCACAAAAATACTTTCATCAACTTGAAAACGCATCAAAATCACACAAATATAACACGCGACAAAACCAAAATATACGCCTTCCTATACCTAGGCTCACTTTGATCAAACGGTCAATAATCTATAAAAGTCTCAAGATCTACAACCACTTGAGTATCGAGTGTAGACAATTGCCATATCTCCAGTTTCGCAGGAGAGTGAAGATTGTTTTACTCCGGAAGGCATATTACAGCTTGGACGAATTTTACAATGAAGACTTTTAAAAATGTTTTTTTTTTTTTTTATTTATTACTGACCTCGAAACAGATAAATCTGGTAATGATGCCTATCTATATATATAATAACAATAAATTTTTAACAAATTCCTTAAATGGTAAAAGTAATAGTTAAAATTCTAATGTTTACATTTTACAGAGAAAGTAAAAAAAATGTCTAAATAACATATTTAATTTTCTATATTATATTAGTTTAGTACTGTCTCTTTAATATATTTTTTCAAGTTGGTATGCAGTATTTTTTTTTCAGTGTTCATTAAGAAGGTCATCAGGAATATTATTATAGGTTTGAATGCTTCTTTCATATGGAGAGTCTTGTTTTTTCTTTGAGCGGGCAAATGTATTTCTTAAGGCATCTTTTGATCTTATATTATAATTGTTATAATCTTTGTTTTGTTTAAGGACTGTGTTTGCTTTAATTAATTTATTTTGTACACTATGTATTAATTTGGTTTGCTCAAATTTTCTAAGTTGATTTATAGTAAGAATTGGGTATGTTCTGTACAAGTCTTCACTGGGTGTATAATAATTTATGGCAAATAAAGCTTTTATTGATTTATTTTGTAGTCTTTGTAGTTTCTTTATTAAATATTCACTAGCATTACCCCAACAAGGTATTAGATATCTTAAATGTGGTTCAATAAAACTGTTATACAGAAGGTATCTTGAATTATCATTGAGTTGGTGGGAGCATCTCTTAAGTGCTCCAACAATAGGTGCCACTTTATTGATAATGCTATTTATTTGAGAATTCCATGTTAAATTGTTGGAAATTATGAGACCAAGATATTTATATTCTGATACTTGTTTTAGCAGTTGATTGTTTAATTTTATTTTTGGATTACACGTCTTTTTTCCTTTTTGTTTAATTATCATATATACACCTTTATTTACATTAATAGTCAACTTGTTGAAGCACAGCCATTCATAATATAGGTTTATGTCAGAGTTCACAATCCGTTCCAGTTCTTCTTCGCTCCTTGCAGAAAATACTAACACTGTATCATCCGCGAACATATAATATTTGCATTGGAGTCCTACGAATTTAAGGTTATGCACATATAGAAGGTACTGCAATGGTCCAAGAACTGATCCCTGAGCTACGCCCACTGAAATATCATTTAAACTGCTAGTATTTCTATTTACAACTGTGAATTGTTTTTTTTTTAATCAAATACCTATGTTTTAGCAATTTTATTTGTATTTATTTAATTTGTTAATTGTTTACCCCTATTGGGTTGTAGTGTTTTAAAAATATATTTTTTCGATTAGGTAGGCATATTCTTATATATTGTCATGCCCAGGATAATTATAATTATAATTACCAAATTATTATATTATTGTTACAATAAAATCGCTTTGTCGATGAATTCTTAGAATTTCTGACAATAAAGCATATGTAAAGTAAAATGTAAAGTTAAGTAATTGGCCTTTAAAAGAAAATTAGGATCACTTGATTATCACTTTGAGGTTTTGACATATTTATTGAATATCCATTATTTATAATTACTATACATCAGTCAATTGGATCCAATAAAATCAATTAAATTCCTCACAACAATTATGAATAGACGGTGTCTTAAAATTATACCAACAAATTGACGCGCACATTGTTAGAATATCATCCGTTTATCTCGAAAACTAATGAGACAGAATGCTCGCCTAGACCACGTCGGAAAACTGAAAACAACATGGACGACCACCACGGAAGGGACTGATTGGACATCCCGACTTAGCCAACCGTAAAGGACGAATTCTTGTTATGCTGGGTTTTACAAATAATTTGTTGACTGAACCATAAAAGCGGCATGACTGTTTGCAATCTCAATATTTCTATATAAAATGTCTCTTTTTCTACCTCGAGCAATGTAAATAAACTGCTGATATTCTACCAAGGGTGTAAAAATATAAATACTCCGGTTGTTGGTATTGCACTGGTTGTCGGGGCAAATTAATTTGTCATGCTTCAAGAACGCGTATCTTCGAAATTAACGGAAAAAACCTTCTTTCTTCTATGACAAATTAGGGTTATTTTGACCTCTCTTATACACACAGGACACCTTGTAAATCAAATCAAATCAAAATATGCTTTATTGTCATAAACTATTATTTTTATCGACAAAGCCTTTGTTTAAAATTAAATTAACAATAAAATATAATAATATAGTAAAACTTAAAATATCGGAATAAAAAAAAAGTATGACAGAGTATCACCAAAATATTCATCTATAGTAAATATAATAAGCTTTTTCCAATAATAAATTTTTAACATTTTTTTTTAAACATTTTAAAATTTGACATTTTCTTAATAAAATCTGGAAGATAATTAAAAATTTTTTTAGAATCATAAATTATGGATTTTTTTACAAGACTTGAAGAAGGAATAGGTAAACATATATTAAAGGTTTGTCTTGTATTATAAGTATGTGAATTAATACGTTGTTTTTCCCTGTCAAATCATTAATAATTTTCCAACATTCTTTTCCTGGATTTAATGATTTACTTAATATTAAATTTCCTTGGTTTTTTTAATTAGTTTTCTATAAATGTTTCTATAAATATTAAAATATGAAATGAATGAATTGTTTGATGGAAATTTTTTTTTTAATATAATGAAGTGAACGTAAATTCTTTGAACTTATTTTTATACCCTTTGAAATCCAACATTTTCTATTATTTTTTTTAATAATTGTAATTGGAAAAGCTTTAGTAAATGTGTCTAAAATTGTGGCATGAAAATTACTTAAAGGCTCTTTATGAAGAAAAATACTATCCCATGAATAAGTTTTTATAGCATTATTAAATTTGTTGAAATTATTTTTACTGTAAATACGTCCCATATGTTTATTTTTCTCTATTTTCCCTATCTCATCATTAAGTTCACATAATATGGCTTCATGGTCTGATAAAAAATTATTTATTACTTCACATTTAACATTATTTTTATTAGAACAAACATAGACAGTTATAGAAGATGAATATTGAGAAAATCTTGTTGGTGAATTAACATGCATTTTAGGATTAAATGATAGTAGTAAATTTTTTATTTTATAGTGTAACAGCTATTTAAATCTTCAAAATTAATATAATCATCTCCACACACAATACAATATGATAAGGGGGGAAGTTGTGATAAAAGATTCTCAAGTCTTATAAGAAAAATGTTAGTATTACATAACGGTGAACGGTATAAACAAATTATATATAAATTGCTTTTTTTGGAGAATATTATAGAAAATTCAAAATCTATTTCAACCAAGAAACAATCAAATTTAGTCACATTAGAAAATTCCATATATTTAATAGACTCTCATTTAATAAAAATCATTGTGCCGCCATGTAAAGAACTAGCTCTACAAAATTTAGAAACAACAATATAATTTGGCATAAAAACAGGTTCTAGGATATTTAACCAGTGTTCTGTTAATATAACTAAGACTGGGTAGTTATGAGTATTTAAAAATAAATTTAGTTCATTAATTTAATTTCTAAGAGATTGTATATTTAGTAATAGCAAGGAAAAGTTACTTTCTGAATAGTTTTGTCTAAAAAGGAATGATCCAATGAAACATTTGATTGTTATTGCTTAAAAATTTTTCATTATCTTTGAGTTTTTTAGCGTGAATATTTTTTGAATTTATAACTGATTTAGAATCCTTAGTTGAATTTAATCCTTTATCTTCTAATGAAGTAGAAATACCTGCTGATTTTAAATCCTCACTTAGAATTTTGAATGTTTTAACATAATCCTTAAACTTTATCTTGTGGGTATTTTAGAGGCATCTTCACTGTCCGAAGTTTGGGTATTATTTCCTTTTGCTTGTTCCAATTTTGTTATATTCTTCCCTTCAATCGATTCTGGTGTTTTTACCTTTATATTTTTTGACACTGTATTTTTGACATTTTTTGCTGTTTTAGTACCATTATCTTTTCTTAATTTAAGAACCATATCCAACAGCTACTCCAATATATGTTGAAAAGGGATAATTTAACTGCACTTTTATATAAATTTTAAATTAAATTATAAATATATAATAGAATATCGTGTAAAAAACGTATAACAAATGTAAAGGTGTTAATTCTCAACTATGACATGAGAATGTATAGTAGGTTGTTCTAACTTAAGCATCAAAAGAAAATAGTTTTCAATTTTTTAGGGATAGTTTTATTGCATGTCTACTAAAAATCGAAAAAAACCAATGCTGAAATGGCGTCAAGAGACAAAACGAGAAAATCCAAATAAATTACCATAACCACACTAAGGACTAACAAAGTCATTATATGTTAATGGCATTTTAAAATGAGGAAACCCGTTACTAAAGAAAACTTATTGCCTACTGGCTCGAGTTTATCTCTTATAACATTTAAAAACCCTTCGGGATTATATTCTGACGGCTAGGTGTAAAGTTATGAGGTAAATTAGTTTATAAATGCCATGAGAAATCGCTGAAGTACTCTGGTTTTGTTTGTTGCGAAAAATAAACGCACAGGAGGTCGCCGATTGAATTATACTGTAGGCTGTTTTTGAGTAATTAAATATTAACTACTTTGAACGGACAAGGAAAACGCAATTTTGCCCAAAATAACACTAGTCAACAAATACAAAAAAAATATGGCGAGTGATGTTGTAATGGCTGTACGGGGGAGTTTAAAGCATCCTGATTGCGAATTCAACAACCAAAATTTTCCACCACGTATAGATTTTGAGTTATAGAATGTATCACATGTTTTTATTTTATACAAACATTCATATACACAGTGTGTAAAAAGTCCCGGACCGGCCTCAAACAGTCATGGTTAACAAAACTTTGGTTTGTTTAAATAGAATGACCCCTTTTGATCACGTTTTCTGATTCCTCTAAACATTCTAAACAACAATTATGAAACATGTCATATGGCTAAACCCATTACTTTAAGAAATAATTTGAGTTAGAGGACATAAATACAACAGGTAAGATATTACCTACATTTTGCATTTTTACAAGCTGGTATAATAATACCAGAATGTTTTGCGTCACTGTCATATTAATTTCTGAAAATGTCTCTCAACGAAAGGGAACATATAACTTTACTAATTAAATGATCAGAGGTTTTGGAGACCGACAAAGATCATTTACCGAAACAAAGCAATTTTCCAATATAACTTTTCCAAACCGACAGCCTATATCAAAATCTACAGTTGTGAGAACAGTTCAAAGATTCAAGGAAACCGGGTGTTGCAGAGATAAAGTTCGTTCCGGAAGACCAAGATCGGCAAGCTGCTACCCAAGTTGATATATGTTTTAAATCAGTTGAAATTTAAAAAATAGTAATTTTTACCCCTACAAAATAACTTTAGTCCGGGAATTATCAGAAGACGATTTCGAACGTAGAATGGAATTTTGCGAAGTAATAATGCAAAAACAGGAAGAAAATAAGAATTTTTTTAATCAAATAGTTTTTCCGGATGAGGCAACATTCATGTTAAACGGGAATGTCAATCGACATAATTGTCGTTACTGGGCTGATCAGAACCCACATTGGATGAAAGAAACATACACTCAACACCCCCAGAAAGTAAATGTGTGGGCCGGTATTATTGGCAATAGATTAGTGGGACCTTTCTTTATAGAGGGGAATTTGAATTGTGCCAGCAATAACCAGTACAGTAGGACCGCTATTACGACATACTTGGTTTCAGCAGGATGGAGCTCCTCCTCATTTTGGGCGAGCTGTAAGAGTTCACTTAAATAATACTTTTCCTAACCGCTGGATAGGGCGAAGGGGCCCCATAGAATGGCCCGCTAGGTCGCCAGACTTAACGCCCCTTGATTATTTTCTCTGGGGACAACTAAAGAATAAAGTGTATGTGACAAAACCTGCAGATCTGAACGAATTGAGAAGAAGAATTATTGAAGAATGTGAATCCATTAACCAAGAAATATTACAAAACGTCATCGCAAATTTTATTATAACCTAGCCCATTGTCAAACTGTGGAAGGGGGACATTTTCAACATTTAATTAAATAACGACTTACTTAAATTTATTTTTGTTCTTGTAAATTTGTTATTAATATTACTGCTTGTATTTAATTTAATTGTTATTAAATTTTTAACAAAACTTGCGTGCAAGTTTTGTTTACCATGACTGTTTGAGGCACCCTGTATAATTACAGGTGTCCTAGTTTTATAGTTTTTTTTAGGCCTACAACTTTTATACCGAAAGTTTTTTTATATTGTGCGCCATTTTCTAAATAATTGACCGGTCCGGGACTTTTTACACACAAAACAAGATATTTTAAGGATAACAGGATTTGTTTACAAAAATACACATGAAAAGACATTTGTTGTAAGTCTTTTGTACATCACTTTTTTTGCAAATGCTGACTCGTTTATATTTCTGATCGCTTTCTCTCATAAGAAACCAACAATAATCCCCCAGCATTGCTGGATTTCATCTTCCTTGATAGCGTTGCTCCATTGTTAGTATGTGCTGGTGGAACCTTTCTTCTTGCTCGTCACTAACCGCACCCAAACTTTCTAGGAGGAAATTTAAATGGAAGTGCAAGAAGTGTATTTGAAGAGACATGCGACAGTCCATTTTGCAGTAGCTTTCAAGCAGTGCTTCTACAAGTTTTTCGTAGTTTTCTACTTTTTTGTTTCCTAAAAACTCCGAGGCAGTTATTTTAAAAGAACTCCACGCAGCTAATTCCACATCACTTAATTTTTGATCAAACTGTTGATCTCTTAGTATTTTTCGAATTTATGGTTCAACAAATATTCCTTCCTTAAGCTTAGCATCACTTAGTTTGGGAAAATTTTGTTTTAGGTATTTAAACGCATCTAATGCTTTAACGAAATTTTTCATCAATCCCCTGTTTAATAAGTAAAGGAGGTAACAGAACTTTTTTGGGGTCAACAAGAGGTATATTCTTTAAGTTAGCTTGCCCTGGAATACATTGATCTCTTGGAAGCCATTCTTTTACTTGGTAATGGCTCTGTGTTCCTCTACTGTCCCAACCAAAGACAAAGAAAACAGCAATGAACTAAGTAACAATTTATGTATTTTTTTAAAGGATAAAATGTCACACAAAAGTCAATCAAATATGCATTTCAGAATATTCTCGAAACTTCATCCTTCCCTCAATATAATAGTTATATCGCTTCATCGCAAATGTTCATCAAAGGGAATCTTGCAGACCGCCCTTTCGGGCTCTTCAAATTTTAACTATGACATCCTTGTTCATCCTTGAAATTACAACATTAATTTTTAAAAATTACCATAACGCTCGTGGTGAATCGGAGCGCACGACCCGTCAGACCTTGCATGTACCCCTGCCTATACCAAAATCTGAGTTAATAAGAAGATCAATCTTTTATGAGGGCAAAAAAATTTTTAATATTTTGCCCGACAGGATAAAACTGTTGGGATCTTTAAAGTTGTTCAAGAAAACCTTAAAAAAAATCCTCTTGGATAAGGCTTACTATGATATGCCTGAATTTTATGACGACCCGCCACTGTAACTTTTGTATTGTCTCACTTTTGTGGGCTATTGGCACTTAATTTTTTATATACTGACCACATACCTACTGTTTCTACTTAATTATTGTACTTCCGTTTATTGTTGTTTTAGTCTGTAGTGTAATTTACATCATATTGTGATCTATGTTTTATATTAGAATAGCATGCTTTGTCACCGAAATTCCAGTTTCATGACAATAAAGTATTTTTTGATTTGATTTATGTATTAAGGGCATTATGAAGATGTTTATGCCTCCGAGGGCAACAATCTTACAAAGCCGAGGGTTTGTAAGTTGCTCGAGGGTATAGACATCAAGTAATGCCAGTGGTACATACAATATTTTATGTCCTACCTCAGATAATTCCAAGTTAAATTAAAAGAAAATTCAATATCACGAAAGGTTTTTTACCTATAGGTAATAGTAACAAGTGTTCATTGTTGTGCTGTGTCAAAGTCAAAACTGAAATTCATATAAAATAATGGATTTTCCGTTGATTCCGGATAGAATTGCTGTTAATGCTGCCAAAGCTTTGGATAATCTTGTCCCAAGAAAGTCTAAAGACGCCTATGATAAGGAATATCAAAGGTTTGGGGATTGGATGAAGAGTAATGATGTAAAAATTATCAACGAGACGGTGCTACTCGGATATTTCCAGGAATTGGTATGTTAAAATTGCTGTTGTATATTATATTAAAATACTAATTATGTATATCGATTATAGTCTGGAACATTCACTCCTAATTCGCTATGGACGAAATATTCAATGTTAAAGAAGACATTAATAGTTAATAAAAATATAGACATTGCAAAATATTGCAAGTTAGGCTAAAGGATATGAAGCGAAGAAATAGAAAATTTTGACTTAAGAAGATTGGTTGAACATATAGAGGATAGACGATCCGTAGTAATAGTTAGTATTCCCGATACAAAGACCGATAAGAAGCGTGTCTTCACAATTATTGATGAGAAGGAGATGGGTTGTTTAAAGCTACTGAGAACTTATTGGTCTTTACGCCCGACGAACTGCAACATCAATAGATTCTTTTTGTGTTACCGTAACGGTCGTTGTTTTTCACAGCCAGTTGGGAAGAACACCATAGGCAAGATTCCTTCCATTATTGCAAAATACCTGGGTCTAAGCGATGCGGACAAATATACTGGTCATTGTTTGCGCAGAACCTCTGCAACTTTGTTGGCGGGCGCGGGGGCAAACATGACCACATTGAAAAGACATGGCGGTTGGAAAAGTTCAGCTGTGGTTGAGGGATATTTGGAAGACAGTACCTATGTCTTCTAAAAACAAAATTTCAAAATTGATAGCTGGAGTACCATCAACATCAAAAAACGTTCAATGATGGTCAATTTCTGTTAGTGAAAATAACGAAATAATAGAAAACATTGACTTATCAAAAGCCGGTAAATTTGTTTTTACTGGGTCTTTTCATAACTGTTCATTTAATATAAATGATAAATAAGTTTTTTCGTTAATAAAAAGTTGTTACTTTGATTTTTCCTATTTATTTCTCTTAATGCCCGAGGGCATTAGAGACTTCCTTAATGCCCTGCCCTAGGGTATTATATACCATTTAAAGTGTCTGGTAGCTATGGTATTATGAAACAGTAATATTCGAGTAGGCCATCAAAATTATAATGTTCCCAGAATATGTTGAGTTAAATAAATTTGAAGTTAGAACATAAAAGTCGGATTCTCAAACGATCGATGATAACCATTTCGCGCGTTATATATTGCCCTCTAATTTCTCGATAAATATCAAAATATGTCTGGGACCGTTACCTCCGTGTGAAACATAAAGCACTCGCCGTTTATTTTAGATTTTATTACAATATTTATATAAATTATTACTTTGATTACGTTTTAGTGCCCGCAGTTATACGATCTTCCAAAAGCATCTTTGTGCCCCACATGTTAAAAGTCCTTTTTGTTGGTGTATATACGAGGGTATAGGTACGAGTTCACTAGGTGTCAAATCCGGTCGGTATAACTGCCATTAAACAAAAATTCATGATGGAAAAATTCGCAGAACTATTTTTCTGAAATTCTTAGAAAATACCCCAAGTTCTGTTACAGAACGTCAAAAACACCTCGAATTTAACGAAATACTTGTCATTATGCACTGGTATCACCTATCATTGAAGTGTATGCTTCAGGCTACTAGTATCATATAATAATAATTATTGTACATGGCTAAACCTTTTGTGGGTATCGATACGATCTGTATTACTTCTTGATAAAAGCACAGAACTCCTGGGCATCTGTTGACGTATGTATGTATAGTAGGAACCTGTTATTTTTGGTACTACTTTCTATACAGTGTGTATCAGCCAAATGAAATAAATTCGATAATAAATACATGGGGGCGTGTCCAAAAAAACGCTCGGACACGTTGATTGGTATTTCTAGTTGCGCATCTTTCCTAATAAAAACTTTTTATACAGGGTGTGTCATGTAACAGTGGCCAATACTAACTTTCTTATTTCAAATGCAACACTCTGTATATTATTTAATTTTTGATTCTTCAGAAAATTTTAGACATATTTCATGTACAATATCCTATACCTATCTTCAACTGTTTCGGAGATATTAAGTGTTTTCAGATTTATTGCAAAAATCCACAACACACTAAAAAATTAATAAGTACCACTGTTTATTTCTGGATAATGTAAAAAACAAAAAAGAAATATTAATGTAGGAGATGTTGAAAATGCTCGCCGCGAACGTCTTGGCAACATCCTAATCTTAAACAGAAATTTCTTCTAACGTTACTGAACATCTCAGGCGTGACCGATCCAATGGCAAGCGTTATTCGTCTTCTTAAGTCAGCTAAGTCGAGGGGTTTAGTTTTGTATACAATATTTTTGACATAACCCCATAAGAAGAAGTCTAATGGCGTCAGATCAGGGGATCGTGCTGGCCATTCCATCGATCCACTCCTCTCTATCCACCGATTTGGAAATACTCGGTTGAGGTACTGCCGGACATTGATTTAGTAATGGGGCGGGGCGGTGCTCCATCTTGCTGAAACCATATCATATTTGCTGGAAGTCGTGGGTTTGCTGGATCAGGATATAAGTTTGTCAAAGTTGGCAAGACATTATTTTGGAGCAGTGCTAAATAATTATCGCCATTTAAATTGCCATTAATGAAAAAGGAACCTGTGATATGATCTCCAACAATTCCTGCCCAAACATTAACCTTTTCAGGATATTGCGTATGTTCTTCTCTCATCCAGTGAGGATTTTCCCTAGACCAATAGCGGCAATTCTGACGATTAGCATGACCGTGAAGTGTAAAGGTGCACTTATCAGAAAACAAAACATGTTCTAATCGGATCACATTGTTATTTAACATTGCCATCATTTATTCACAAAAATACGTTCTCCTATCAAAACTGTCTTCCATAAGCTCATGAGTAGGTATCATTTTATAGGGATACATTTTATTTTCTTGTAATGTTCGAATAATCGATGAATGACAAACATCGAACATTGGGGCTGTTTTTCGATTAGAAGTATGTGGATTTTCCTGAAACTCAAGCATAATATCCAATTTGGTATCATCACTTATTGCATTGGCAGCTACTTTTTTTTATCTGCTTTACATGTCCAAGCTGGCGAAACTGCTTTTCTATTTTACTAATTGTCCCTTGAGTTATAGGCGGCAAATTTGGAAATTTTTCATGAAATAAGCGAGCAACTTCCATTTGTGTCCGTGTTTTATCTCCATAACCAATCATCTATCTGTAGAAGAGTTATTTTGTGCATTTCTGTTAAATAAACCATTTTTCTTATATGCAGTTAACGAAATTCAAACGACTATAACACTGACAACTATATACTATCATGCAGACAGACAACAATTTGCTAAGGTCAGGCGTTTTAAACAAAAGTAAACAAAACTGTTTATACTTTTTTTTTAATTTCATATCAGTAAAAACATTTTAACATCAATTTTCAACATCTCCGGAGAAAACCCAGCATGTCTCCGGGGAGTGCGGACCAGTCCGGCACTGTCGATGGGGGCTCTCACGGGGTGCGCCTGAGAGGCTTTACGTGGCTCGTCTCCAGAGGACGGAAGTCGGAGAGGCCTGGAGCCTAAGGGACTCTTGGGGAGTACTTATAGATCGATCAGGAGAGGGGCCTCGAGTCTATGTGACACTTTGGGCACTCCTGTCGCAGGGTAGTTGACCAGTCGTTGAGACGAAGGTACCGTGTCCATCCAATGTTCGGGTATTTATACACCGAAAGTGCGGAGTCTTGTTTAATTGAACTTGACATTGGATGGCACAGTGGTCCGCGACCTCAACGCACAGTGGTCTAGAAGTGTGAAAATTATAATTAAAAACGTAGAGCCCGCCATTTTGCTGACACTACATTAATGTTTTTTTTTTGTTTCTTACATTATCCAGAAATAAAGAGTATTACTTATTAGTTTTTTAGTGTGTTGTTAATTTTTGCAATGAATCTGAAAACACTTAATATTTCCGAAACAGTTGAAGATAGGTATAGGATATTGTACAAGAAATGTGTCTCAAATTTTGTGAAGAATCCAAAAATTGAATATTATACAGGGTGTTGCATTTAAAATAAGAAAGTTAGTATTGGCCACTGTTACATGACACACCCTGTATAAAAAGTTTTTATTGGAAAAATGCGCAACTAGAAATACCAATCGACGTGTCCGAGCGTTTTTTCGGACACGCCCCCATGTATTTATTATCGATTTTATTCCATTTGGCTGACACACACTGTATAAATACAGTTTAACGACATTTTTAACTTTGCTAAAAGTACTGTTATAAAGTTTGAATGACGATGAAAACGGATAGTTTTCAGCCCATTTTTTTAAGCGGTTTATACGATGAGCACATTTTGATGGAAGTTGCTATAATAAAGGCTTTGGTTGGTATCTAAATCAATGGAAGAATTTCGATTTTTTGTCGAGTATTTTGTCTTTTTCTTCATTATGGCTTTTTACTTAACAATTCTATGCTCCTTTAAATCATTTATGTGTAGGTTTTCAATTTACGCAAAACCACATATTGTTCCACCGATCATCATTAGTCATGCAACTTTATCTGTAAATGCCTCAAAGTGTATGTCAATTATTTCCACTGGCGGACCCGGCACACTTGATCATTGACACACACTCTAAATTGCCGGGTAACTAACAAGCTATATGTCTTCACGAACACATCTATAAAATCACTTACAGACAATTCCCTACGATATGGCTTTATCACCTTTGACACACAGCCAAGGGCATTAATGACGAAGACGAAGATATATCATTACGAAATTAGACAGGTGTTAAATAGTTTCAGTGTTGTCATGTCGACAACATTTTATTCATTTACTTTCATTGTTTTCTGTCTGTGTCGGCCAAGCTTTTAATGAGCCACAAAAGTGACTGAGGTGTATTGAGGCCCAAGCAGAGTCATCAGCTAAAACTAGAAGCATTCGAAATGTGGCCTCAAAATACCATGGAATATAAAAGTGCTTAAAGGACTGTGAACGGTATAATATGAACTTCCGCAGCCTTCAAGGAAGAATATTAGGAAGAAAGTCTTCTCAAATTTGATTCCCCAATATATGGTTCGGCAACACTGTCGGTCTTAAGTCAATATGTCAAAGGAGGAGGTTGAAGATCTTTCTTTATCGTTGTGGGGCGTGATTTTCTCTATAAATTAAAGATAGGAATTTATTTGTTTTTTGCGTTTAATACCTTCAGAAAACGCGACGATGGTTTATAGCTTTAGGTAGATTTTATAATTGTCTGGCCGGTCTTTGATTATCTTCATGAGTTATAATTATTCGATCTAGAGGTCAAGCTCAAGGTGTACTCTCTGATGTTTTTAGGTTACTGGAGACGCTGCGTTGCGGTGCAATTTAGTTTCACGCGAAACGAGGTTAAACATGTTTAGGATTTAATTAAAATCGGCGAACTTGCTCGGGGGGTTGTAGTACGTCACGCTGCTGCCATGATCAATAAGGACACCCCCACATCTCCAAGTGCTTTACTGTGTGACTGGTTGCATGTCTGTTCAGGTATGGAATACGGCGAATTACAAGCACGTATCCAGGGGGGGCCCGGGCCCCCCCCCCGAAATCCCGAAATTTGAAAATTTTTTCCATTTGAGGTTTTCCATAGAAAAGTCTTCAGTATAGAATTTTCTATTATTTGAAATTTAAGTTTTTAGTCGACGGAAAGCACAATCGGCGTCAATCCAACGTATCCCTATATTTTTGAATTATGAAAAGCCTGCCATGTTCAGTAATACAACTTTTTATATCTCACATGTGGCAGCATTGAACATTATTTGTTCAATTGTACGAATCGATTCTGATCGAGATCTAGGGATTTTTAGCTTTTTTTGTTGGACTGGTCGAACAAAGATGATCCGGAGGAAGTGCTCGACCTCTTGGCGAAGAAAAAATCAAGGAAATAACTTTTTTAAGGTGTATGTTCTAGTAAAAATTTGGTACTGATTTAACTTTTGTTATTAACAGGTATTTTTTGTTGAACATTAAAAATGCTCAAACTTCTTTCAAACATAGTAGCTGGTTATTGTACACCTTGTATTGCATCTTTTTATTGCACTATAAATAATAATAGATTAAACGTCACATAATGATTTAAGTTTTAATGTGTGATTCGCTTTGCTCTGAATTAATTAAAATAAGTCCACATTTTTGAATGATTTTCGTCCTTGAGCCCCCCCCCCCCCTGAAACGAATTTCTGGATACGGGCCTGGGCGAAGACCACTGAGTTTTATAGTTCAATAATGATGTATTACTCTCTCGCATTAAGCAACAAAGTATAGTGAGTAAAATGCTTGGTTTTCGATATACAAGAGGTGCTAGACTTTATATGTTTTTCCGCTTTATGGCAAAATTCTTAAATCAGTTACAGATATTCAATTAAATTTTTGCATAAATTACTGATATGAAGACACACAATTTTTTTTCCTCAACACCAGTACCATAGGTATGGGCTCAATGAAAATACAATTCATTAACTTACATATTGAGAATAACATCTATACAAGATAAATCAATTACAATTGCCATTTATATCGATACAATCTATCTTCCAATTTGCTTATAGCATTTATAATGTACACTGGGTGGTCGTTTCGATATCTTTGGCAATTTTTTTAATCTTAAATGTTGCAAGTTTGAGCTTTTATCGGCATATACCAGGATTTTTAAATGACCTCATAAGAAACCATCTAATATCGTGGCACTGCTTTTAGAAATTTTAATCAACAATAAAATGTAATATAGTAAAATTCGAAATATTAGAACGTAAAATGCAAATAACTATGACAGATTATCATCAAAATATCCATTTATGGTATAATAAACTTTTTTCAATAATAAATTTTTAACAGTCTTTTTAAACATTTTAACACTTGAAAAATTTTTAATATAAACTGGAAGACAATTACGATTTTTTTAGAATCA
This sequence comes from Polydrusus tereticollis, assembly GCA_963920685.1. Lineage (NCBI taxonomy): Eukaryota > Metazoa > Arthropoda > Insecta > Coleoptera > Curculionidae > Polydrusus > Polydrusus tereticollis. The sequence continues at coordinate 2,771,831 of OY987332.1, read as the reverse complement.
TAAATTATAGATTTCTTTACAGGACTTTAAGAAGGAGTAGGTAAACAAATATTTAAGTCCTCTATTATATGTAGGTAAATTAATATTTTCTACAAACGTGTTAAAAATGGAACTTTTAACACTGTCACTAGCCTTAAAAATGTTACTTTAAGGCACTAGTGTTAAAAGTAAAATGTCAATTTTTTCAAAAAAACGTCAAAAAAACATTTTTATTTTATTTATTTACACTTATATTAATAGTACAATTTGAAAAATGAAAAATGAATTCCTTCCTTAGTTCTTCTGTTATTCGCGGTTGAGGAGGATTGAACAGAAACAGCAGCATGCCCAGTTGATGTTGAAGCATCATCGGCTGATGTCGTTTGTACTGTAAGCAATTTTCGAGCAATAGAATTTTTATTTTCCAAGGAATCCACCATGTACCCTTCCGCAACGGTTAAGGATTTCCATCCCCCATGCCGCTTAATTGACGTCAAATTTGCTCCAGTGTTGAATTTGGAAGTTTCAGAAATCTTGCTATAGCAGCAGGAAATTTCTCGAACGTATTAATTCCGACCGGATTTCTGGTACATTTACCTTTTACATATTTTAAGAAGAGCCGCCGATTGTACATCTGCTGGACGAAGATATTTTCGATAAAAATCCAAATAAAATTGTTCAACGATAGTGAAATTTCGTGGTACCTTGGTTTTGGTATCTGATATTTTAATAACTAATGAAGGCTCCATATCTTCCACGTTGTCAAGAGTCAACTGACAAAGCTCTTCCCTACGGCAGGCACCAAATACTTCTACAATCGTAGCTACTTTCATTAGAAGGTACTCATCATTCGGTGCGCACTTCAGAAACTGTTCAATTTGGTCTCTAGTAAAAATTTTTGATTTTTTGGCCTGGTAACCCTCTCCTTGACGCTTCAAGTAGTCAATCAATTTAAAATGTTTGCTGATATGTACGTCGTTATTTACACGTAGCATAGCTTTGATTATTGAATAATGGGACCAAAGAGAAGATGACTTCCATACCTTTGCCTTTTCCTCAAAATAGGCCAGGAATATGTTTTCGGAATACTTTCCAGAAACGCCTTTGTTTTCACACCATTTTATAAATTTATTATGAGCAATCTCATATTAAATTCTTGCTTTTCGTGGCAGTAAGTCCAAGGTAGCTCTGTTAGCAGCTTCTTCTATGTCTTTAAGTGGATCGATTTCTTGTATTTCTTGCATTTTTGGCAAATTACAACAGCCAGCGCTAGCGTTTTAATAAAACTGACAGGACCTTTCAAATTTTTAATTGAACTATTATTTCTTTGTTTTTTTTTAATCAAACAAACTGTTTCCAATATTGAAGTTAGTGTTAAATTTTTTGTGAGGGTTTACAAGAATTTTTAGATCTTGCTTTGCACAAATACCTAATAACTCTTATTTGTTAAATGAAGATAGAATTACGAGCTATGGATATGAATTTTCCCAAGAACAAAATTCATATCTCAAAAGGAATTCTATTTAAGCAAAATAAACATTTCTGTATCTGTATCATTTTCTTCATGAGGAACTACTCTGAGAATCATTTTTGCTTAAAATTAGTCATAGACTTCATATTCGAAGTATCTCGCTACCTCGGCGGTACCCTGTACATTTAACGCAAAATTTTAAGTCATGTAAAAATTAATGTTTGATTAATAATTTGAATTATTGAATAATTGTAATTAACGTATGGTAATTTATTTTGCCAATTATTCCGTTTAATATACAAATGTGAATTCATCGCCGATGAATCGAAATACTAATGTGGACGCCTAATTTCCATATTAATTTAGTGATGGGATAAGAAGGGTGGGAGAGTAATCCTATTACTGATATGATCAAGTTATTAATTTCAATTTATAAAGTGATATAGATATGATGGCTTAATTATTTTAGCTGGTGTATGCATATTAATTTTCTTGCACTTTTTGCCCTCGATATCTTATTTGCTATAGGGTGTGTTGTGTACGAAAAAAAGTATTTTTTTTTTTATTTTAAGTGGAACAGAATTGTAATAAACATTAGTATTAAATTATGCTTTTAATTGAAATAATTAGTTTTCAACCATTTTGATTTTAAACGTAATTAAATAAATTTTTCACGAGAGACATAAATTTCCTATTCTATCCAATCTAAATAGGATTATAAATTGCACAGACCCGGAAAATTTAAGTTTTTGAAAATTGTCTGCATGAAAAGTTGGAATTATACAGGGTCCTGTAAAATATTTTTATTATTGTCTGAGGTGTTGCCAAATTATAATTATCTTCTCCAAATCGTCGAGATTTAGTTTTTAAACCATATTTAATAAGTCTTCTTGCGAATAATGCATTTTAAGTGTTATTATACGAAGCAGTAACGACAAACAACAGAATTGTAATAAACATTAGTATTAAATTATGCTTTTAATTGAAATAATTAGTTTTCAACCATTTTGATTTTAAACGTAATTAAATAAATTTATCACGAGAGACATAAATTTCCTATTCTATCCAATCTAAATAGGATTATAAATTGCACAGACCCGGAAAATGTAACTTTTTGAAAATTGTCTGCATGAAAAGTTGAAATTATACAGGGTCCTGTAAAATATTTTTATTATTGTCTGAGGTGTTGCCAAATTATAATTATCTTCTCCGAATCGTCGAGATTTAGTTTTTAATTTTATATGTGCCGAGATAAAACTTGTTTTTTCTAAGTGATAATGTTACTGAGGATTTTTTAATGTTGAGGTGGTTTTCACTAATTTTGACAAAGCGATAGCAAGTTTATTTTTTTCAGTTATTTTAACCACTTAATTCTATTTCCTGAGGATGTCACTTCTCAAATAATTTGACAGTTTCTATGACTCTCCCAAAGTATAAACCATATTTAATAATTCTTCTTGCGAATAATGCATTTTAAGTGTTATTATACGACTCAGTAACGACAAAATGTCATAAATTAAGTTAATAACAATTTTTAATTATTTTTACTTTATTTTGTTCGGTAAAATATACCCCAAATAGCCAGCCTTTGGACAAAATATTCCCAGATGAAGTCTAAACTTATAGTAAAGAAAAAAAAAAAAATATTTATAGATATTGTCAATTAATAGCATTTTTAAAAGTTAAATCAAAGGGATATCTTCCTAAAAAGTCAAAAGTTTTGGAAGGTGAACAAGTTTTAACTTTAATCAAAAATGCTTCCTGCTGCATAAAGTAATTGGATTTTTTGGCGGCCTAATACAGGATGAGATGGTAAAATTGACCATTGATGATATTGAGGATAAGGGGGGGCCTGTTATGCTTGTCAAGGTACCAGAAACTAAAACTGCTACGCCAAAAAGTTTCACTATAATCGAAGGAGACCAAACAGATGCCTTAAAATTGGTTAGACAGTACCTTGCATTAAGGCCAAAAGAATTAAGGAACGCAGATTTTTCCTTACATACCGAAATGGTAAATGCATAGCTATGCCTGTGGGTAAAAATACACTAGGACGTGTTCCTTCAATCATAGCAAAATTTCTTAATTTAGAAAACGCCATGGAATATATAGGACATTGCCTACGTCGGACCTCGTCCACACTTCTTATCGAGGGTAGTGCTTCCCTTGCAACCCTTAAGCTACACGGAAAGTGGAAGAGTCCTAGCGTAGCGGAGGGTTATATAGAGGAAAGCATCCCGTCGAAAAACCGAATAGCAAAAATGATAGCTAGCTCTGTTATCCAAAAAGAAAATATGTTAATTAATGTTGAAATGGAGCAAGAATCCGCATGCACATCGAGAAACTCAGCAATCGAGTCGCAAAAAAATTGTTAGAAATTAATACAAATTTTGTTCAATATTTTCTTTAATAATAATTATTACCGGGGATTACGAAAATCATTATGAACTTTATCGCCCCCTAATATTTCCTATGATATTATGATGATGTTTCTAGCAACCCTTTCTAAGGTATTTCGAGTAAATAATTGATAGACGAAAAATAAAACTATTTACAGATGATACGACTGTATTATATTGTACAGATAATACACTGATCAAAACGAAAAAGGAGCCACTTTTAAAAATGTTCGTAGTTTTGAACAAATTCTTTTTATGATTATAATATCATGTTTTGCTTTTTTTTCGAATACAAGAAAGACAAAGACAAGAACTAATGTTTTGCTTTCATTTATAAAAACTATATGTCCCTACTGGGTGGACATACATTTTTAATTTCTACTTAATGCAATAAACAATTTATATTAAATTAAGTTAGTGGCTCCTTTTTCGTTTTGATCAGTGTATTTTCCAACTGGAAAACTATATGAAGTATGATTTAAATATTGTTTTTAAATGGCTTCAATCATATTAACTCTAAATTTAAAAGAGAACTCTTTCAATGTAAAAGGCATAGGAAAATCATAATCTGGTGTCAAAATGGAGGAATGGTGTCAAATTTTAATTTTTTCCACATCCGGCAATAAGAACAATAACACAGTAAGAAATTAAATTTTTCGAATGTTTAATAGATTGGAAGCAGATAGTTTTAAATAGCATCGTATATAAAATTATCGAAGTTGACATTTGTCAATAAAACCTAACAACGTTTTTTGACGTTTACTTTCACTAACACGTTTGTTGAAAAATATTTTTATAAAAAAATATTCAGGTTTGTCTCTAGACTTTTTTTAACACCCTGTAGGCATACAGTAACATCCTTAACATGCTTCATACGCTGTTAACTCTAGTCGCGCCTCTCAGTACCCATTATATTTATATAGGTATACCGCATGCTCTTTTGTAGATCTTGTCTACCGACCCAACCGATAGATGTTCCCACAAACCGGGAACAAATTAAAACAGGCTCATGTCCGACTACCGGCCATATCATTCCTGCTGACACCTGAAAAATCGGTTCGTAATTTGTCAGTGCTAAATGAATTCTGCATAGAGTCTGTTTTCTGTTAGAGAACATTCGTCTTTTAAGCGTTACTTATGAATCTCCGTACTTTAGAAGTATTAACATATTTTTTGATTTTGCATAAAATTACAATTATTTTTTACTAAGTGCATTATAAGTCTAAACTTAATAGTTTCCGAGATATCGACCTTTTGAAAAATGACATTTTAGAATTTTGACAGCTTCTAGCTTTCTAACGGTACGTCTCAGAGTAAAACGGCTTACGTGTCCCTATCTTAGTTTTTAACTATCTTTCTATAAGTGTCAACTTCCGGTTAAACCGGATGTAACTCAAAAGCCGGAAATATAGCTCTTCCGGTTTAACCAGAAGTTGGTATTTTTGGGAAGATATAAAAAAAGTAAGATAGGGATATGTAAGACGTTTTACTCTAAGACGTACCGTTAGAAAGCTAGAAGCTGTCGAAATTCAAAAATGTCATTCTTCAAAACTCAATTTCTCAGAAACTATTAGGTTTAGACCTATAAAATGCACTTAATAAAAAATAATTGTAATTATATGCAAAATCAAAAAATATTCTAAGATATAGGGTATTCCATTGAAAAAAAAGTAACTTTATTTCTATACGGCTTTCTGACTCATCATGTATACTTAACTTCTTAAAATTCTAATAGACTATAAAAAACCCTAAAACTTTTGTCTTAAATATTTTTTGCTAGCTGTTGTACTTTAAGAAATAATCGACCGTTTCCATACATACCAACGACCCTGTATAAAAAAGGAATACATTTACATTATAAGCTTATATCAGAATAATGTAAAAGCTAACTAACTAACGGGCAAATGGCGTACTTATTAGTAAGGTTTCTATCAAATTTCGTTAATATGCTTACCCAATTTAACAAGATCCTCATAAGAGGCACTCTCATTTGGCACTTAACAAGTTTGCTTTGTTTCTATATTTTAATTTAAACATATCAAAGAGCACAAAGACTGACTTGAAAGTTGAATTTGCATGTAGCGTCGGCTTCATCTGTCAATTCCTAGAATTTCACACCACTTGTTGCCGCCTGTCTTTTCGGTAACACGGGTTTAGGTATTTTTACCCAGGGCCGTCTAAGAGCAGGATTAAAGAATAAGTTTTACACTCAATGTGTTAAAATAACCTTCTAGCGGGATTTATTTACACGCTAATATGGTGTTATTAATTGTCTTTGGATTTAATTTTCCTGATAGAGTGTAAAATGGAATAAATAACACCCATTCAACAAAATTAACTTTTTAGAGAGTTAAATTTATAGGCAAATTTAATACAACAACTTTGGTCCCATATGGGTGTAAAAATGTGGTAAATTATGTTGATCCGGATGTTAACATTAACACTACTTTTTTTACCACACCTGAAATGATTTTTACAAGGTGGATATTTTTTACTGTGTAGAGTTAGATGGTGGCGGGATGCCTTAGTGTTGAGGGACTATCTGTTTTGATCAAAATCAGTGAAAAAACGCACTGTTACGATCCAAATAATCTACTAAATAATTTATTGTCGGTAAATAATATCATCCAAACGTTTATGATTCATTAATAAAAGAATTCCATTTTTCCGTGTGTGGCGCGGTCTTATTCTGCTGCTGGTAATAGAAAATCTAGTTTTGAAAAATCGCCACCGGGTTTCATTCGTCATGGTAGTTTTGGAACGGAAGCCATAGAAATTGACCGACACCGGCTTATACCGCCCACTAGGTAGGTAACTTCAGTTACTGAATTCCCCATCATCCGTTACACCACTCTGTTGCTGGTACCTATACAAAATACCACTTGGGGCAAGGAAAAATAATTAAATATTTTATAATATAATACACTACACTTAAGCCGTACCCACGTCCTGATTTACGATATCTGTCTTTATTAGCCCAGAATGAGCCGATCGACGAGAAATAAATCTTCCATCTTGTACTGCGGCGAAATGTTGAGTAAATACTGCAAGCAACATTGATTGAAAAATATGATTTTGTCTTTTACAATCTGCGTCGCAGTTTCCTCTCGCTTTAGCCTCCCCGATTGCCAGATTTCGTCAACATATAAAGTTTTTAATTTTAATTTTTTTTTTCAGCATACTCTCACTGGACATTCGGGCAAAGTGTTGGCGGCTAAATTCCTGGGAGATTCCTCAAAAGTAGTTACTGGTAGTCACGATCGTACTTTGAAAGTATGGGATTTGAGAAGTAGAGCTTGTAAGTCGCACGATTGTTCTGTTTAACGTTCCCTACCTAATCCTTCGCTTTTTTTGCAGGTATAGAAACGAAATTCGCAGGATCGAGCTGTAACGATTTGGTTACAGTGGACAACGCTGGGTCGACGATTATCAGCGGCCATTTTGACAAAAGCATACGGTTTTGGGACAGCAGATCGGAGTCAAGTGCCAATAACATCGTACTGAATGGCAAAGTGACTTCGTTAGACTTAGCCAGAGATACCAAGTACCTGTTAGCCTGTGTTCGGGACGACACTCTAAAACTAATCGATTTAAGAATGAATCAAGTGGTGCAATCTTTTAGGTAAGTTAAATTTATCATCAGTAGGTCAAATCTGTCCTTAGTAAGTCAAATTTGTACAGGTTAGTTTAAAAATACTAAGTTGGGGTCTTCAATGGAACACCATGTAAGATGTAAGTAGAGGATTAATCCTCTACTCATGTATATTACAGCATATTTTAAAACGCGTTAATACGTAATTAATATTAAATTCCCTATCTACTATACATTAGATTTAATCGCTCTATCAGTCATCTTTTAAGTATTTACTTTAATTATAATGATTCTTTATGAATGATGAAATATACCGCAGTAGCATGAAGACTCAGGGTTGGCAAATATCGTGATATTTATATAAATATCAAATATCGGATATATATCCGATATATATCCGATATATATCTGATATATATCAAATAATTTTTTTCAGCCAAAACAGATAAAATCATACTTATAGTAGAGCCAAGTAAAATCAAGGAAGTAGATATTTGAGTAAATATTTTTATTAAAACATAAATATTATTTCTAAACAGAACAAGCCTCGGAACAAGCATAAAAGCTAACAAAATAATAATAACAGATATTCACCTAGACAACAGATATTTACCTAATGCCTACAACAAAAAATAATCCCGAAAAAAAAAATAATATAAATAACCATCAGCCTTATCAATGGTAAGTCATCGTCAGATTCGTCAGAATCGATGGAACGTCCCGGTAATTCTTCTGGTACAGTTCCTGCCCAAATCCAATCAATATTTTCTTTTTTATTTGTTTCTATTTGATTAGAGTATTTAAATAAAAACGTTAATTTTCCAGCTTTTTCATTTTCAAGCCTATTGCGTAGTTTCGATTGCACGAGTCCAAATGATGGACGCGGTAGACGCAACTGCAGTAAGCAGTTGTTCACATAAAGCCAGACAGGAAGTCTTTTTTATTTGGGCAATCCTCATCCTCAATAACAATTCTTTTCCACCACACCATAGGAACTATGTACCAAGCCAGTTAAATTACTAAATAGTGTTACCAACCGTAATACCAACCTAAACCATACAAAATTTGGCAGTAAATTAAAATTTATTTTTTAATAATAAATATCATGATATATATCGAGCTATAAATATCATTGATATATATCGTGATATATATCATGATATATATCAGTGATATATATCATGCCAACCCTGATGAAGACTGGCCGATAAAGTCAACAAATGATAGGTTTCTTGTCAATTAATTGCATTTCGTATACAAATTTGTCTGTAAAATGGAATCGAGGAAGTTAGGTGGAAAAATGTAATAGTACCCAATGCAACTAATTTGAACAAATAATTTTATGAGGTGTTCAAAATGTGCGCTGTTATTGGCATGACAATAATACAGTCAGATTTTCATTATCTCAATATCTACATGGGGAAAATATGAATTGTAGGGACAAATAGGTACTATGATTAAAATTTGTATCAAAAAGAAGTTTTTATTTTAAGAGTACTTTTAAGACTAGTAGATTTTATGTCGGATATACAGGATGCGGGAAAAACAAAAAATTATATATAAATATTTTGGTATTTTTTCCGCTTCCTGTATAATATAAGTACATTTTGCCACTGCCACAATTTTTATCATGCGTAAAACCAGAAGAGCTTTTTTTTTATCGGATAAACTTTTATTTTTTACGAAAACTAGATTGCTTATAAACTTAACGAGAACAAACAAAATGATAAAAACGCTACAGCGAAGCTGGAGCGTTTTTATCTGTTACCGTTTGTTCGAGTTTAAATTGCTAAAAAGTGATCTAGTTTGAGTTTAAAAAATAAAAGTTTAAAAAAAGATCGATTGATTTTTAGCTAGAGAAATTCACGAATTTTGGCATGAATAGATACTAAAAAAAAATAATACTTCACTAAAAAAATGTTTGACAGCATTAAATTTATTTGTAACAATATGTCAGGTTGCCGAGCAATGAAAAAGAAAAGCTACTCGATTTTGAGCTGGAGAGGTTTTTACCAATTATCAATCGAAGTTTAGAAAGTTTTATTAGATGAAACTTTTTAGCTGGAGAGGGTTTTATCGTGATAAAAAAGGATGCACCTTTTTTATCGATGTCAAAGTGATAAAAATGCGAATGTCAAATGGACATTTTATTGTAGGAGTAAATTTATCAAGAATAACATTTTTTGAGAAATCAAAATTTAAAACAAAAACACATTTTTGCAGGGCGTCCAAAACATGTGTGAAACGTTTTTATTTTTGATTTCTCAGAAAACTGCATTGTAAATAAAAGTTGGGGCGTGGAGAAACACTACTTTTAAAACCAATGGATTTTATGTCGGATATACAGGATGCGGGAAAAGTAAAGAATTGTAATTTTGCTTGATACCAAAGTCATTAAAAATATTAAAACATTAAAAGAAAATTAATTGAAACATAATCTTCTCTCACATTTTGTTGTTAATGGAAGAGTAAGAACCCTATTTAGTAAATCAATTTTATTTTTGGTAAGTCAAATATTTCTTTATCAATTCAAAATTGTCTTTGGTAAGGCACATTTTTCTTTGTAAATTAGAGCTTAGTAAATCAAATTTGTCCTTAGAAAGTCAAATTTGTACTTAGTAAGTGAAATTTATTCTCAGTAAGTCAAATTAACTCCCTGAGTAAGTCAAACTTTTTCTTAACAAGGGAAGTGTGTCCTTAGCGATTCAAAAGGATCTTTGAGATAATAATAAAAAACCGATTTTTTTTTCAAACTGACACCCTGTATCTTAAAAGCCAGAGTTTTTAGGACACCAGGCCCTTGGAATTACCGCCTATCACTAAGTAGCTCCCTGTATATCGGTGCAAAGATCATTTCAAGTGTAATTTGAAAATTAGGTGTTATTTTACAACGAATAATCGGTGATGGTTTTTAGGTATGACTCGTGGATACCCTGTGAGCATAGAAATAGTTATAAACTATATTGGTAAATAATTCATACATTTTAAAAGCTTCAAAGAGAGCGACGGTATTTGTGCAATTGTCCTTAGTAGTTGTTGCTGTACTTTTACAACTGTATTAATAATTGTGAAGTTATATAAATAATACTAATATAATAACAAGGCTTGGCCAGTAGCGCACCCATTTGACAGTGGGACAAAACCGCTATTTGCAACGACAAATCTTCAGGTTTGTCATTTATAATGATCGGGCTATTTTTATTTATTCTTATTGTAGTTGTGATGGTTTCAAAGTAGGCTGTGACTGGTCCAGGGCCACCTTCAGCCCGGACGGGCAATATGTTGCCGTGGGCTCTGCCGATGGTAGCGTGTATATATGGGGGGTGACCACCGGTAAAGTGGAGACCATTCTCAAGGAACACGGGTAAGTTTAGTCGATAAGGTGTTACGTTTTCGACGATTTATCACACGTGCGTATCATCATCATCGGCCAACCATCAGCTGTCTTCTTGACATAATTATCACCCTTTCAAAATACATGTAGTTCATGAGTTATCAAAAGATGATTATGAGCAAAGAATTGAATTTTGTGATATTATGATGTCAATGTTTGACCAAAATAACCAGCTTTTCAAACTTATAGTATTTTCGGACGAAGCAACATTTATGTTAAATGGTAAAGTCAATAGACACAACTGTAGGTTTTGGGCAAATGAAAATTCCCACTGGATGAGGGAAGGTCATACACAACGCCCTGGAAAATTGAATGTGTTCTGGGTAAGATCGGTCCATTTTTTATTGATGGAAATTTGACATCACAACTTTACCTTGAGCTCTTGTAAACGCAAATAGTGCCTACTATACGAAATGTGATGGGTCCAAATTATGCAAGTACATTCTTCCAACAGGACGGAGCTCCTCCCCATTTTGGTCGAAACGTGTGCGAATTTTTGAACAACACTTTTCCGAATAGGTGGATCGGTAGAGGGGGTACAATCAAGTGGCCACCTAGGTCTCCTGATTTGTCGCCTAACGACTACTTTTTATGGGGACACTTGAAGAACAGAGTTTATACCACAATACCTCAAGATTTGGCCGATTTACAGCGTCGAATTTTGGACGAATTTGAATTAATAACGCCAGAAATGATTTACAACACAATTGAAAAATTTTATTAAGCTGTACAGGGAAAACTGTTTGAATATTTAATATAAAAAATATATTTTTTCTAAATTGTACTCGTTATTTCGAAAACTACTGATATTAGGAACAAAGTATGTTATACCAAAAGTGTAACAAATTTAAAGTAAAAACTATAAATGAAAAAATATACAGAGTGTTACATTTAAAAATATAAAATTCGTTCGAATTCCAGACAAACTAAAAAGCTGGCAACAGCGCCAATATCGTCATTCGGTGAGTCAGATCCTCTTACTCAACTGTACTAAATTTGGTTTAAATCGGCCAATACATTTTAATGTTTTTTAAGCCATTTCCAGACTTTATACAACACACACTGTATGAGTGAAGATTGCATAAATATATTTTTCCAGTATCTTTAAGTAATTTAAATAAATAACAAAGACCTAATATTTTATTATAAAGTAATAAAAACAAAACATAAAGTAAAAACTACAACAACTACAAACTACAGGAAAGATTATTTAGCCGAAGCCAAAGCCAAAACACTTGAAGGCATTTTATTGTCAATATCCGAGTCTGATTCTTCGACTTCAGAGAAATCATTTGATTCAGATTCGACAGCATCATATTGCTCCTCGTCATCCCGGACTTAGTCAGTATCCATATCATTCTGTTTTAATAGCCGAAATGGTCTAGCATTATATACAAATTAGTCATTTCATCTAAATTTGCTTGCGCATTACCATAAAAAAATCCTATTATAAAGTCTTGTTCCTGTTCTAAAGTGGGCTAAATTTGCCACAACTTTCGCTACATCTAAATTTGATAAACTAGCTATTTCTCTATTTAACTTGGTGTTCATTTAAATGTTTCCTTTTGAAACGGGAATCAAGGAGATTTGACGCAAAATCGAGGCGTTCTTCTTTAACAAGTTTTCTCTAAGATTTCCTCTAATCGAGATACTAATTCAATTATTGTATCTTTAATATACTTAAAGACAAAGGGCACTTCTGGCAATGGAGATTTATCTGACTCTTATCACATTTATTGATTTTGCTATAGAAAGCAGGATATGTCTAAAATGTTAAAGGTTTTTCCAAAAATTGTCGTCTAATATAAATTTTTGAATGGTTTGGTCGACACCCAGACGATCTAGTAATACAGTACACTGAAAAGCTTCATTGTTTCATAAAATTGAATCCACAGTCATAAATAAGCACCCCATTTGATTTTTGTGGGTAGTTTTAGGGAAATCATTTTATTTTTTGGGTATTTTTCTGTCTGAGCATTTTTAAATGCCTGTTTATAACATGCATTTTTTTATCAAAATAATTTATAAATATTTGAAAATTTGAAATGCTTATTTATTAATATAAAGCAAGATTAATTTTTCCCGAAATTTCCGTTTTCTTCCAAATTTTCTTGAAAAAAAAACGATTTTTTCCGACACGCAATTTTCCTGGAAATTTTCACGCCTGGGATTTCTCGCATTAAATTCCACTCAGTCAGCACAAGATGAGAAAACATTAATTGATAACTTGTGTGAAAAAGTAATGAATAAATAACTTTGAAAACACACAGATAATGATAACCTCACACAAAGAAAGACAACCCGACACAGAATTGAAAAAGGCCTATAAAACCAATATTAATGAATATAGTAGAAGATTGCCAATTAAGATGGTTATGGCCACGGTAAAACAATGAATGACAACTGCGAATATGAAGCAAAGACAATAAAAAAAGAAGAAAAGGAAGAACAAGAAATGCGTGACAAGTTACAGAGAAAGAAGAGAGAAATACGAAATAAACACAGAACAGAAAGTAGCAAAGGCAGTTCTTCTTGAAGGAAATTGAGGTAAGATTGTTGTCAAGTGGTCTCAGCAAGAAAAATGGGCCAACAATGTGTTACCAATAATTCCTGCCCATGCGTTAACCGAGAATTGGTGTTGGAAATGGGTTTTGGTTACTGCATAGGGATTTTCTTCCTCCCACAAATGATTGTTGTGCAAACTATCATTAAATTATTATATATTAAGAATTACCCTGTATAAGTAAGTTGCTGTTTTATTCGCCTAGAGAATGATACACACGAGCGAAAACCGGTATGCATACAAAAGCATAAATAGCAAAGACATAATTACTATCATTATAAGCGGAAGTCAATCAATAAATCGATGAAATTCGATGCAAATGGGTCATTAAGTATTCAATAAAGTCCCTTCAGCAGAGAAACATTGCAGTGATACGCGTTGTAAAGAATTGTTTAATGTGGAGCACATAACATTGTAGCACGTTGACACAAATACATCGGAAGAATGTCCATTAATTATAATTTAATAACACCCTGTACAACAATAGTTATTATACCGTGGTTAGCGGCCAGTTAATTCAACCAGTTATCTCTTTTGATAAATTTAGACCTACTGGTAAGCGCACGGACTAGGCATGCACCGAGATATCGATGTGTGGTGTGCAGGTCGCTTCAAGAACAGTGCTGTTGTTCGACAACAGTTGAAAGCGTGCTATAAAACTATGTATAAAAGGGACTCAAGTCACCAAACTGCCTTCGAATGAACTTGATTACTGGCCCTAAGACAGAATTTCTTCCAGGCCTTTGTTGCGATGTAAGACTTTTCGCTACCTATTGGCAGTCGATGTTCGAGCATCCAAATTAAAAGACGAAATAAATGTGCTGTCGTCGGATTTTTAGTTTTTCCAAAAGATCGTCAATTATAACAGGAAGAGGGTGGGAGACAATATAGAACCTTGAGGGACTGCGGGCTTGATGTTAAATGTGTCTGAAAGAAATCCGTCCATCGCCACTCGCAGAGAACGGTCCTTAAGAAAACTTGACAGCCACTAAACTGTATGCTCTCACTTTAGTTGTCATACTCAATTAAAGGCCTTGAGGATAACTCCAACCGGAGCCATGGAAATTATACTAGGACAGCACCTATCGGATGAAAGCCACTGGGGAACCCGCTATGAAACTAGGTCACACAAGAGCAGCGGACATGATCAGCGACAATATCTTGGCAATGCGTGCAGGCCCCGCGAAAACGACGTATAATTTCGAAAATTTGATCTTTGAAAGGATGGAACGTCTCCCCCAACTGTCCGAGGGCCTAGTATGGCACACTGATGGGTCAAAGACGACAGATGGAGCGGGTACTGATGAAATATTTGGAAAGAGACCAAGAAGAAACATTAGTATCCCCCTAAGAATCCACACCACAGAATACCAGGCCGAAATTCATGCAATACAAGCATGTATCCAACTGAATATTAAACGGTACTACCACAACCAATATATTTATCAGACAGCCAAGGCAAGGCTCTAAAATCCCATCAATTTACATCTAAGGTCACGATAAAGTGCCTGCAAGACCAATCATCAAAATCGAACTCATATGGGTTCCTGGTCACTCGGAAATAGCAGGCAACGAATCCATGTCGGTAGAAATAATTTTGTGATGGCACTCGTTTGTGAAGGAGATGAAAGCTTTCATGCCACTAAGGATGGCATCCGATCCTTAATAAGTTGATTGTGGCCAGACGTTTCTAACAGAGGCGTTACAGTTAGTTTAAATAAGCCGGAAATTAAAACGTGGTTTAAACTTAGTCCATAACCTTTATAAATATAGTATTTAAAGCTACAGAGTGCCAAGTCCCTTAAAAGTTACAAGCTTGAATTTGCATTCGCTCTTTTGCGATTGCGCTGGCCAGCGGAATATCACTTTATTTCCTCAATGGACGCAATAATTTTGTGTACAGCTTATAGCGTGATGGGGCTTCAGACAATTTAATCAAATAGGGTTCAGCGTTATCCTCAAAGTTTACACGTGAGAAGCTGCCACTGACTGACTGACGAAGATTATTGAAGCTTGAAAAAATTGCAAAGCCTTTGGATGAAAAGCTGCAATCAATAGCAATAGACTTATGACGGACTTCATGACCGCACCATTTATACTGCATGATTACAGACCATTTTCCTGTGTAGTATAATAATTGCTGCCATTCTTCCCATTATGAATAGATAAATACTTATACAGGCATTCCTATATGCCGATAACACTTCAATACAAAGGACTTACAATTTGCAATTCCGTTATTTCTTATATTTTCTTCGTTTTGACTTGACACCTTCCAAACGACATACAAAGCTTTTAGATGGTAATTAATTGCACCTATGGTCGATTTATTAAACTGTGGGGTATACAGAGTGCCCCAAAATTAAGGTGGCATACACATACAGGGCGTAATCTACGTAAAAAAAAATCATATTTTTCTCTATAAACATACAGTGTCGCCCAAATTGGGTTTACAAGTATGGGGATCTTAAAAACTGCAGAAGATAGAGAAACTACTAAATGCGAAAAGTTTTAGACGAATATATTTGCAACTTAAGGCCGCTTAGTACGCGATACTCTTTTTGTTTTTGAGATATTTAAAAAGAAAAAAAAAGTTGAATATTCGAAAATATACTGTAGCTAAAAGTTGCTTTAAAAATGTTTTTAGAGATTGCCAAAATCGTGAAAAATAAAAAGGCTACACTGATAAACAAGTATGTAAAAATATACAATATATATAATATACAAATATGTGTTAGATTACATCTTGCCCGAAATTCTACATTGTTCATGTAAAATTTTAAAATGTAAATCTACCACTAAGAATGGATTCTTACAGTAAGTGTGTAATAATAAAATGTAAATATAGTATTGTAGAGATGTAATTACACAACTTAGTCGACTTAAATTCATATATATTTACAATATTTTAGTGTGTACTTCCACATTATACGTAGGGTATATACATATGTAAGATACCTCTTAATTTTTACTATTTAATAAATGTTTTTTTTTTGTGGTGTATTATAATACTGTAATAATATTTAGTAAAAATATATTCTATAGCTGTTAATGGGCTGTTTATTGGCGAACCTTTTTTGATGTATAATATAATCTATTTGTTTCATTTAAAAATATTTTGCTGGAGATTTACTTTTTATCTATCTTTCCAGCAAAATATTTTTGGACAGAACAAATAGGTTATATCCAGCAAAAAAAGTTTACCAATGAACACCCCATTATAACAGCCAAAAATTACATTTTAAACAAAAAAAGGTTACCAAGCTCAACCCATAAAATATATTAATAAGAACTGGCAAAATTTGTTGAAAAGGTGTGGTTATAAAAATAACAACCTATCCGTTTAATTAGGTTTCTATTAACTTCAAGTTATATTAGGAATTAATTTCTACAAACCTACATTGAGCATAATAGGCTGTATAGATATCTTAAACTAATAACAAATTAAAGAAAATAGGTTTTCTTTTTAAAAAAAATATAATACAGTAACAAATAAGAGTCTTAAACAAAAAGAAAATTAAATGGCTTTCTTTATGCTTTTATTTTACACTGACATACATAAACTCAACAAAAAGAAACAAAATTTAGTCAAATATGTTAATAAACATAAACTGCAAATCAAATTGCAAACATAAGAAATAAATTATTTGGTAAAACCTGGATTGCTTTTAGTGAATAATAGTTATTTATATTACTAGTACGGTACGAGCCTTACCGTACGTGTGATACACAACATTTTATATAAGACCCAGAATTTTGTTTTTTTATGTATTCAAAATGGTTTTCATATTTATGCAGTGACATTACACAAAAAATGACAGTGACTGACGGAAGAAAAAAAATCATAGTTTGATTAAAAATGTAATAAGTTCATTACATCACTGAGTGATGTAATGAGTTCATTACATCACTCAGTACGATAATATAGTATATTACATAACGCAAACAGGCTAAAATGGGTTATGTAATAAGCTCTTTTTGTGTGGGTCTTATATAAAATTACATATTCATATTTTAAATACTCTCGAGAACTGTATGTAAAATATGAATTTCTAACAATAGTACAGCACAAACATGAGCATGGTAGGTACATAATATGCGAGCAATAAAAAATTAGACAAAAGCAATTATTTAACAGCAATTGAAATATATGACATAGTTGAACGTAAAAAATATGGTTTTAAACAGAAAATATATGCTAAAATAATTTTAATAGGATTGGTTGGCGATTTTTTGTGCTCTACTATTTTATCAGACTTAGTTATCATCACTTTTCAACCTAACTGACACTAGCTTACGGTTTTAAAGAAATTAAAATAAAAATAAAATAATAAGTTGTATGAATAAAACATAACTCTCTTAGGCTTGTATTATCAACTACTATGAAAAACAAAATAACATAATAATAATACAGTCTATTAATAAACATATTTATAAAACTTACCTTTCGTACTTTTTCAACCAGATAAACAATTAATTTAGAATATATAAATTAGCACAAACCTGAAGAATTGCGGGAGTTGCATCACCCAAAACAAAGAACGATTGAAATGGCCGCACGCACGCACGTTCTCTGGTCGGCTACATCGCGTGATGATCGGTGGTCTGGTAAACGCGTGACCCTAACCGTTAATCGGATTGGTAGAGTTAACTAAGTACATTGTAAATTTACATTTTTTATGGATTTTCACATTGTATTTGGTATTTCTGCATAGTTGCGTATAGTTTTATTGTAAATTTACATGGAATTGGAGAGTTATTACATAAAACATTGTAAAAATAAACTCAAAATGTATTTTTACCATGCACTGTGTAAATATACACTCACTGATATGTTCAAATACATTTTTTATTATTTTTGTGTTTATAAACTGTAAACTTTGTGTAAATAATTATGTAAAATTGCCCAATTTTTATCAGTGTACAGCATATTTTCGAAAATGCAACTTTTTGGTTTCTTTAAAATATCTCAAAAACAGAAAACTTTAAAGCGGCTTTAAGTTGCAAATATATTCATCTAAAACTTTTCCCTTTTAAACGTTTCTCTATCTTATATAGTTTTCAAGAGGTCCATACATGTATAGGCCCAATTTGGGCCGCACTGTATATCGAGAAATGCCCCCAAATGGGCTACTCTGAGGATGGTTTTATTTAATTACGATGAAACTGTTCATGGTAGAAACTTGAAGTTGTCTTATGATAATCGTCAACTTATGTGCCTAATCTAATTCTATAAACTTTTCTTGCCCTTGTCACATTTTCATTCATATTTTCTGGACGCCGTGTGTACAGGGTGTTCTGTGTAACTAACTAATCTAAAATATTTTAGAGGGTGATTTCGCATTTCTTTTTATGTACCCACAGTACCTACCAGTGGCGTATTTAGGATTGTGACACGGGGTGGGTCCACTTACCTTTCTTAAAAAAATGCGCCGCAGGCAAAATTTTTTTAGGTGCCACGCCCTTTTTTGGACTGTCTAAACTTACAAATTTTACGTTTCGATAGCCCGGCTCAAAAAAAAACGTAGAAATAAAGCAATTTTTAAATATAAACGCCAATATTTGCATTTGAAATATTAGTTTTTTGAAGGTATGTATAACGGTACCTATACTATTTTACTCACCTAAATTGGAAAACACGGAACAAAAAATAAAATTCAACAATTATTAAACTAAAAGACTGTGGAAATCCCCAAACATCTGGAAAATTTGAAATAATGTTTTATGTTATTTATTGCAAATAAATGAATGTGAATTTCAGTTTTCTTTACTACTGACTCCACGGGGGGGGGTCCAGACCCCCCGGACCCCCCCCCCCTAAATACGCCACTGGTACCTACCCTAGTAGTAATAGTAGTATTATTAGAGTCCCTAAGAGACAACGTCAGACCGGTCGTTTGTTACATGAACATGCAAGGTGCCATATAAAGGGTGTTTTATTGAGACGCTACCATGAGATGCGACACCGTTACTAAATCCTGCTACCTTATGGGTAAATTTTATTGATGCAACTTGCAAGAGCCGTTAGAGCCTGTTTATTAATGCTCGCGAACCAGTAGGTCTGAAATCCAAGTGTGATAAATCGTTAGGGAGGAGTCGACCTGGCTTTTGTCGATTGTTGTCCATCCATATGTTTACGGAAAAAGCCGAAAAACTGGGAAATCTAAATTTGACGCGTTTTTGTGCTTTTGCAGTCCCCATAAGTTTTTGATTTTTATGGTCCCCATCATCACGCTTTGCCTCACACGTCATACACATCGTTATTGCGCAATGCGCATGTAGAGTCTGTTTGAACCAATCCTTTAATGTTTACCACAAGCAATTGCAATCTGAACCAGTTGCGATTCTTTTAGATTAACCATCCATTTGTTTTCAAAGAATCAACTTGGACTGTATTTGCATCCTAATCTTGTTCTTAAAGTCCGTTCACGGATTTAAGAGAATGACTTACCGACTCGTGTTTACGCCTGTTTAAAACCAAACTGGGGTCTACACAGGCCCGCACTCAATTGTATTTCAAGCATGGATGATTTGACAGAAATAATAAACAATTTTATAACAAATATTATAATTATATATTATAATTAATTAATGCATATACAATTTACTCATTTAATTAATTTTCACTGCCCCTTTCAACGCCTATGTTAATAATAAATCTTTCTGTAATATTCTCAATTTGAATGTATGACTTTTCAACAGTTTTAATATGCGAAACACAATTTTTCCAGCTACCCACAAGCACTTTGTTCACTTCAGTAATAATAATATCCAGTACACTATAGCGTGTGGGTGTGACATTATTACGTCTAACGGCAGATTTTAATTGATGTCATATGTGTTCTATCCCCTTACTTTTAGCGTAGCTGTCGCAGTAGTACTCTTTTTCTAGGTTCAGAATTTTAAACACACCAAGTAACTCTCTTTTAGTGTAACTTTCATGAAAATATATATCATTCTGATACATAAATTCCTGTATTGCCATTTTCGTATATTTTGAACAAGGGTGCTTGTTTAACTGTCTACAAATTCCTGTATTGCCATTTTCGTATATTTTGAACAAGGGTGCTTGTTTAACTGTCTACTGGGGTAACTTGCGTTGTCCATAACAATCACACATTAGGAATTAACTTATTTACGAACCAATCCTCAAATAACTCCGCTATGGTATCGTTATGGTAATCCAAACAGGAGTCATTTATATTCTTGGCTGCCAATGAAAGTGCATTTGGTACCCAACCATCTTCGGACCCTGCATGTACTATGGTTATTCTTTTTCCTCTGTTTGGTGGTGCCTTTGTTCTACACCTGTCACTAGAATCAACCCAACCTTTTGATGGGGTATCATGGGTATCAAGCCAGGTTTCATCTAAGTATATAATAGGTCTGTTCTCACTTCTGTACTGAGCGATTTTTGTCAAATATTCAAATCGCCATGCCTTAAGTCGTTGCGATTCCACGATAACTTGCCGTTTATCGACTTTTTTAAATTTAAAGCCGATTCGTTGAAGACACTTCCACAGCGTTGTCCTACCGCAATTAATATCCGTGTTGTCTATCTCAAATCTTTTCAGTAAATTATCCAGTGTTGGTACCGTATTTTGTGTCGGACTAAATCTTCATCGCTGCGATCTAATTTTTTGCAAGTCCCAGAATCTTTCCTTCTTTTCCTTTCGGTGATGGGTTTATTCACAGTTTTCCATACTGTTTTTTCTAAAATTTTAGTCAATGTGGCTGTTTCTTCAATACATTCCATTTTACTCAACTTTTCACGTTCTATGAGAGTTGTATATACATTTTTTATAATTTCTTTAGAATCTAAAGATAAGTGTTTTTCCATTTTCATTTCCGCACTGTGGTTGTACCTGTACCCCCTCCGGCTGTTCTTTACTAGATTCACCAATCCACATATTTGGATAATCAAAGCTGCGTTTTTATTTTACATGAACTAATAAAATGACTGGTTTTGGAACACTGATTTGTCTACTTATTTTTTTCCCATTATATAATAAGGCTTTGTGAACTAATTACGGCCAAGTACGGTCCCTACCTGGATAATAAAATCATTATCTCTATGATCCTTAAAACCCTTTCAACAAAGAATTTTATGATGGGTGATAACTAAAGGCAGGTAGTCATTCTCTTAAATCTGTGAACGGACTCTACCAGTTCGTACGATATCTCGACATCCTAAAAACTAAAGATTCGTAATTGCATCTTTCAATGTTGTTAAACCAAAAGTCAGTAAATATTTACATGACTGATGTGACTATGGTATAGACCTATAGTTCCTAAAGCAAAATTTTAGGAACTAGTGCAACTACGAGAAGTATGTTGGAAAAAATAAAGGAGTTGTTGCCTAATTGGGCGCCATTTCAAAAAATCTTATTTTCTTTTTTTTACAAATTTTGATGCATTTTAAAATTCGAGCCAAAACATAAGGAATGCAAGTTTTTGGTTAGAGTGTCGGTTTACGAGCTATTATTGTTTAAAATTTAATTTTGGTCATCATATGCACTGAATTCCATGTTAAGCATCCCGACAGACCTTATCCTAGTCCTAGTAAGACAGAATTGGTAAAATTGAGAGCTACTGGAAGTGTGCGTCCAAGGATTCGACAAAGAAGTAAAAATTCTGCGGCACAAGAAAATATTTTTTTGCTTGACAATTATATGCCCTCCTCCACTGTGAAGCTAAACCTTGTCCCTTGCTTTTTCGCTTTCTTTTCTTTCATCTTCTCTATGCTATTTTGATTAACTTCTTGGGGTTCTTCATCTTCTTCCTCTCCATTCTTTCCTACTCCTCTTACCTAATTCTATATTGTCTCTATTCTCATCTTCTTCGGATGGTACAGGAACGGAAATAAAATTTCGTACACTGAGGTTAACATTTTATGCCATTTTTGAATATTTTGGTAAACTGGGCTTTTTACAATTATCTCACCTCTATACCTTGCGTTTCTTATTTCAGTAATGATAGAAAAAAGGCTATACCGGGTGTTGCATCGTCGAGCGGGACATAGGAAATCCCATGTAATTTTAAATGGGGTCAATTATTGGCTTCCCTAATTATTTTAGAGAAAAATTCTATTTAGGTTTATTAAAGAGCACTAAAACCCACATTCAAAAGAATAACTTTAGATATTTTTGATGAGCCCGTTTACGGGTTATCGCCGATTTCTTTTTAACTATTTCTCCTTTTTATGGCCCCGTATTTGCGGGCACCAGTCAAGGTAAAAGATGACTGTCAAATAAAGTTTCATTTTGAAATGTGTGCTTTATTGTTATAAAAACTCGTACATCGAAAATATTAGCCATGAATTACAGTTCTGAAGAAAAAATATTGATGATTAAATGGTATTATCAAGGAAATAGTTATCAAAATGTGTCAGACATGTTTGCTGCTCTGTATCCGAATAGACCGATACCTGCAAAATCTACAGTCGAAAGGACTATCAAGAAATTTGAGACAAAAGGCACTGTAATAAATAACTGCAGATGTGAAGAAAGGCAGGAACAAAGAAGAGATGCAAGAAATGATAGGGACTTGCAAGTTTTATTGTGCGTGGAAGAAAATGATGGGAAGATCAGCACAAGGAAACTTGAGGATGACATAGGATTAGATCACACCACAGCGTTACGAGCTTTGAAACGACATAAATATTATTCATACAAATATGAAAAGCACCAAGAGCTAAGAGATAGGGGCGAAATACGACGACAGGAGTTTTGTTTTGGTATGATGAAAAGAGCAAACATGGATAGGGAATTTTTAAAAAACATTTGTTTCACTGACGAATGCACATTTACCTTAAACAATGAACCCAATGTTCAAAATTATCGATATTGGAGCAAAGAAAACCAACACAGGTTTGTGGAAACAAGGACGCAATATCCACAAAAAGTTAATGTATGTGCTGGGATTTTCGGAGAAAATATTATCGGGCCATTATTTCTTACACGAAATTTAAATGCAGAATATTTTTTGGAACTACTTGAAGATCATATTTTACCTACTTTACATGATGCCGCCAGGGAAAATCAGGAAGTTTGGTACCAAATGGATGGCTGCCCGGCACGTAGTACCCTGGCTGTCCGGGAATATTTAAACCGTGCTTTTAATGGAAATGTTATTGGCTTAAATCATACAGTAAATTGGCCAGCCAGGTCTCCTGATTTATCGCCAAATGATTTCTTTCTTTGGGGCCATTTAAAAAACAGGATATACAAAGATAAAAAATTCCCAAATCTAGACGAGTTAAAAAATGCTATTTCTGCCGAATGCAATAGAATTTCAGTTTACCAACTAGCGAATGTAAGAAGAGAATTTTATGATCGCCTCGGTTATTGTCTAGCAGTCAATGGAGGAATATTTGAACATCTTCTTAAATCCTAAAGTTCTAACAATTTAATAGTACCTACCTATTAATTAGTAAAATATTGAAACATGTAAAATGTCATAGTTAACCTTGTAATTGGATACTTTATTTTAGTTTTATTCAGATTAATTTGTACTCATAAACACACCTTTAATATTTTCGATGTACGAGTTTTTATAACAATAAAGCACACATTTCAAAATGACAACTTTATTTGGCAGTCATCTTTTACCTTGACTGGTGCCCGCAAATACGGGGCCATAAAAAGGAGAAATAGTTGAAAAGAAATCGGCGATAACCCGTAAACGGGCTCATCAAAAATATCTAAAGTTATTCTTTTGAATGTGGGTTTTAGGGCTCTTTAATAAACCTAAATAGAATTTTTCTCTAAAATAATTAGGGAAGCCAATAATTGACCCCATTTAAAATTACATGGGATTTCCTATGTCCCGCTCGACGATGCAACACCCGGTATAAGCTTAAGTATTAAATCTTCCTTGAATTCGGTGGCATATTCCTAGCCCGCTGGAAGTCATATACCCCCATACATTAACTGAAGATCTTCCACTTGTTTTAACATGTTGGATATATCTTTCTTCGTACCGTGTATTTGGCGGCCTATACACTCTAATCTGCCCGTTATAATGAGACTGAAAAGTCTTCTCGTCGGTAAATACTACCTTTTCCCAAAAATCCATACCTTGCGGTAAATATTCCAGCGCAAACCCCATTCTTTGCTCTTTATTCATATCGGTCAAAAACGGTTTTTAAGCAGCTATCTTATTTCTCAAATCCGAATTTTTTCCTTATACGATTTCTCGCCGTTCTTACTGTCCCTGGAAAATTAGTTTGGTTGTGTGCTTCTACAGCCGTCTGAATTCACAAAAAATCTATTAGATCATTATCTTGATTTTCGTTTGAAATTTTTCTTCTGCCACTTCCAGCCCTGCTTTCCAATGATCCTGTATTTTCTCATTTAATAGTTCTGAGTCTTTGTATAGTGCTTCTTGGTTTCCCAAATTGCTCAGCTATTCTTCGTAGAGAAACACCGTCTTCCATTAAAGCAATTAATCTCGCCTTCTCGAGTTGATTCATGTTCACAAAATTTGTTAAAATAAAATTATATAATTTTCAAATCTGATGAGACCGATAACAATTTGTCAAAAAGTGAAGTGCATTTCCAGGTGATCTGGTAGATCAGGTACGAAATTTTATTTCCGTCACTGTACATACTCGAGATCCGTATCGCTTTCTTCTTCACCATTTGGTGGAGCACCATCATAGTAAATAGTGGATGATGACTTTGTTTCTACTAATTCTAATATCGTCTAGTCATTTTCTGTTTGTTTCTAGTATTATAATATCATTTGTTGGTAACTCAGGCTCTAATTAATACCATAATTGTGTCCTCGGCCTTTAACGATAAAGCTTCCTTTTATTTAAACAGTTTGGTAAACCAGCAAAATAACAGATATTGATCTGATAATAATCCTTGTTAGCTGAAGATAGGCGGAGACAGACCAATCCTAAAGTTAATGTTTGGTGTGGCATATTTAACAACAGCGTGATAAGTCCTCTTTTCACAGAAGGGAATTTAACGGGTGCAAAGTACTTGACATTGTTACGAAATCAGTTAGTTCAGGTTAGAAAACTTTGTGGATGAGCTTCCTCTAAACGACCGAAGAATAATGTATTTTTAGCACTGGTGCACCACCCCATTTTAGTTTACAAGGTACAGTTGAGCCTATCTTGATGAGCTGCTACCTCAGCGTTGGATTGAAAGAAAAAAAACAGTAGAGTGGCCTCCAAGATCTCCTGATCTCACTCCTTTAGACTTTTTTTCTGGGGATATTTGATTAATAAAGTTTTATGTTAACGCTCCTGCATTAATTTTGTTGAACGCTGCAGAACCCAACTAGGAAATCAGTTTGAACTTTAATGAAAAAATGAATGTTAGGGAATCATTTAAAAAAAGAAAATAAATTTGTTTTTTTTTTTAAATAGCGCCCAATCGGGCAACAACAACTCGTTTATTTTTTCCACGTATTTTTCTTAGTTTTACTACTTCCTAAAACTTTGCTTTCGGATCTAAGGTCTCTCTAAGTTAGGTTATGTCAAGTTTTAAAAAAATAACCTTGTATAACCTCCATTAAAAGCTTTTGAGCGAAACAGACTCTATATACAAAGTGGCTGCGTAACGGGTCACGTTATTCCACACGTCAATATCACGTGACGCGCTGCGCAGACACGACGTACCTATCCATATTAGCCTTTTAATGCGCAGATCATCCTCAATTGGCCTGTTCTCCAGGTCGGCAGTCACCGCGACGGCTTGGCACCCCTACGGCAGTTTCCTGGCCAGTGTCGACCGATCCAAGAGGGCCGTGGTATGGGCTGGTGACCTTTAGGTAGTTGCACCTGTGGATCGATGAGAAAAATCAGTTTTTGGACTCGAGGACTGTATATATGCAGGTCTGACAGAGTCTAATCTAGGGAGGGCATTTGTAAGATTAACTTTAATCCAACCAATCGATGTAAGTGCTGCTCCATAGTAACATTATTTTAACGTCGCAACAAGGTTATTTCCACTTTAAACTAATGATAATTTGTTGCGTACAGCCCATCCTAAATGACACTTTGCCATACCTGTATATACAGGGTGTCCTAAAAGGTATGGTCAATAATTAGGGATCGAGTAGATTGGGTCAAAATAGAGTTAGAAGGACATGTAAAGCTTCTTGTCGTATGTCCCCCCAACCCCGAGCGGCAGCTTCGCAAAGAGTAGACCCTGAAGATGTTTTTTCTTAATATTTTCAAAATTAATAAAGATACAGAACTATTATCGTTAAAATATCGACAATTTATAGGCAGCGTCAGAAATAGGGCAGGGCGGAGTTAAAATATACTTAAGAAAACAGCAACGTTTTTTGCAATTAAGAGGTAGTCTGAATTAGACACGATTTAGGGTGTCGTTTTCGAGATAAATCGATCAAAAGTCATCTTGCATGACAAAACCATTGTATTTAGCTATAGTAGAGATTATTTAAAAAAAACCGAAACCTAATAAAACGTGCAACAAAGAACGCTAAAGGGTATTCTTTGTTTTCATACAAATCAAAAGCAAGAATAAATTAAAGGGAATGTCCAGTTGACGCCCCTCAAAGAGAATAAAATAATAAATCACATAAGTCTTAGTGTTCTATCTTTTACCAGGTACCCAAGCGTGTACCCGAGGAAGAGAGGCATAATGTAATATGAGGGTGTAGTTTGTATCATTTTATACACTGATTGATATCTGTGGTGAATGCTGGTGGGATATTGGGTCAGATCCGGAATGTATTATTTCAGAAAAGTTGCAAAAGCAGGAATTTAGTATCTAATTGACATTTTTAATAAATGTTTAATATTAAGTTTAAGATTTAAATACAGTACAATGTGTGTACACAGAAAAGTTTTACATTAATCAATTTTGGCAACTTAATTCTACTTTAAATTTAGTTTTGTGTCACTATCACTATCTTCATCTAAACTAATTATTAAGAATTGCATATTAGTACTCATACACATATAAGAATTTTCCACCTCTTAATTATATGTTGTGTATAGTTTTTCCAACTGTCTGCAGATATGTTACTTACTATGTTTTCTATTAGTTCTACTACAGATGTATTTAATGAGTCAACCCAACCCTTTTTTGGGGTAGGATATGTGTCGAACCAGGTTTCATCCAAGTAAATAATCGGCCTTTGCTGATATCTCTGTAAATCCTAATTTTTTGTAAAAATTCGGACGCCATTCCCGAATTCTACTGGATTCCATTAAAACTTGTATTTTGGTAATTTTTTTAAATCTAAATCTAAAACCCATGTGTTTGATACACTTCCATATTCCATAACGTTGTTCTGCCACATTTAACGCCGGTTTCATCTTTTTCAAACCTCTTAATTAAATTATCTAATGTAGGCACGCTTTGTTCCTCGTATAACTTGTCAATTTTACGCCGTATTATATCTTGATCACTTCCATTTACCTTCGAGAAAATGCCAGTATCGGTTCTTTTTTCCTCGCTAAAATGGGATTATTCACAATTTTCCATACAGTTTATGTTGGAATTTTTGTTAATGTGGCCGTTTCTTCTAACGCTGCTTGCTTGCTGACCGCACGTTCAATGAGAGTTGAATAAACATTGTTTATCACTTCCTTAGTTTCCACAGAAAAATGTTTTCTGCTTTTCGACGGGGTGTCACTATCACTATCTTCATCTAAACTAATTATTAAGAATTGCATATTAGTACTCATACACATATAAGAATTTTCCACCTCTTAATTATATGTTGTGTATAGTTTTTCCAACTGTCTGCAGATAATATGTTACTTACTATGTTTTCTATTAATTCTACTACAGATGTATTTAATGAGTCAACCCAACCCTTTTCCGGGGTATGATATGTGTCGAACCAGGTTTCATCCAAGTAAATAATCGGCCTTTGCTGATATCTCTGTAAATCCTAATTTTTTGTAGATATTCGGACGCCATTCCCGAATTCTACTGGATTCCATTAAAACTTGTATTTTGGTAATTTTTTTAAATCTAAATCTAAAACCCATGTGTTGGATACACTTCCATATTCCATAACGTTGTTCTGCCACATTTAACGCCGGTTTCATCTTTTTCAAACCTCTTAATTAAATTATCTAATGTAGGCACGCTTTGTTCCTCGTATAACTTGTCAATTTTACGCCGTATTATATCTTGATCACTTCCATTTACCTTCGAGAAAATGCCAGTATCGGTTCTTTTTTCCTCGCTAAAATGGGATTATTCACAATTTTCCATACAGTTGATGTTGGAATTTTTGTTAATGTGGCCGTTTCTTCTAACGCTGCTTGCTTGCTGACCGCACGTTCAATGAGAGTTGAATAAACATTGTTTATAACTTCCTTAGTTTCCACAGAAAAATGTTTTCTGCTTTTCGACGGGGTTATCTCCTGAGATACATTGGGCTCTCACATATTTTCCATGACTCACACACGATTAAACAAACGCTGTATTACACACGAAGTAAGAATAATTACTAAGCTTAAAACTAACTAGAGTGGCTATATATACAGTCTTTAGAACATAATTTGTTTTATGGGATTAACCCTCTCATTTTGAATCAGGTAAAAATCGGTTTAAAATCACCAAACTATTACTTTAATAATGAAATTACGTCTTCCGGATTTGCAGTTTACTTTAATTCATTCATTACATTCATTCATTGTTTGTTTATGGGCACCCTTGGATAATCCCATTCAAAGGCAAAGTGTAACTTTCTTATATCTCTGGACAGGCTTTATTTATACCTACTTAAAAATGGTATAATAGCAAAGATGTAAATCCGGGTTTTATGGCAGTCAAGAGATCAATGGTATAAGGTAAACTTAATATTAATTATCGTGAATGATAGTTGTGTTTTGGACTTCCATTGTCATTATTTATTTATATCACAACATTTCAACTGGTGAGTATCTCCAGTCGTCTTCAGGTGAATAATGAACAAGCTACGAAACTACGAGGGTATGCGTTACTGTGTAGTCCTAAACTAAGCTGCTGACATCTAGTTTGGATCCAGGCAGCTTTAGGAAGCCCTCTTTAGACATAAGGAATATTTGGAAACCCTTGTTAAGTAGATGTAAGCTTAGTTTAGGACCACAGAGTAACGCATGATTGCACCAATCTCGGTCATGCGCTGCTAACCAGGAGGTAGTATAAATACCCTCGTCGTAGTTTCGTAGCTTGTTCATTATTCACCTGAAGACGACTGGAGATACTCACCAGTTGAAACGTTATGATATAAATAAATAATGACAATGGAAGGTTAAAACACATATATCATTCACGATACATCATTGTCTCAAACCTTCAAACAAACAATAATTATTATGTTTTCTTTTTTGCACTCAGGGTAGTTTTTAAATCGATTAATCTGGAAAATTATGCTCAAATCATGTTCGAGTGGGAGTACCTATTTTCCGCAAAAAAACGGTAAAGTTTTCTAATTTGAGATGAAAGAGATATAAAAATCAATATAACGAAACTTAGGTGTATTTTGCACCCCGCACTCC
Organism: Polydrusus tereticollis; assembly: GCA_963920685.1. Classification (NCBI taxonomy): domain Eukaryota; kingdom Metazoa; phylum Arthropoda; class Insecta; order Coleoptera; family Curculionidae; genus Polydrusus; species Polydrusus tereticollis. The sequence continues at coordinate 2,741,947 of OY987332.1, read as the reverse complement.
CCTATTTCTGATTCCACTTTTAGATTGTTAACATTTTAACTAGAATAGTTCGATACTGCGCGTAAAGCTTACCTAAATTTCAAATTTGTATTAGTTTCGAAAAAAGCATCTTCAGAGTCTACTCTCTGCGCGAGGCTATAGCTCGGGATTAGGGGGACATGCGACAAGATATTACATGACCTTCTAACCTTATTTTTACCCAATCCACTCGATCGCTAATTATTGGCCATACCTTTTGGGACACCCTGTATTCCTTGTAGTTTTTTTTTCATCTTATGGATAATCAAACAAAGCACTGCAAGGGAGTAAGAGATATTTGCTAAATAGTACCTACAGTGAATGAGTTGGATTCAAACAAATTGTTGCTGCAGCTGTGACCTCTGCGTCCTCCCTTCCCCCGCTTTCGAGGATGGAAACACGAAACGAAAAGTCAAAACTCTTTCCCACCCAAGGGAAGGATTTTTTTAAATTTTCAATTGGGGAATGGGCAATTTGGGGGTGTTCCTAGTTGTACCTTTCGATTCATTCACTGTAGTGAACCATGTTAATTAATAATACATCACGTATTGCGTAACAATAATAATTAAATTTGATTGATTTTAATTTTTAAAAGAGGTACCCTGAGGAATCGCGGTTAAAAAACAAATCACTTGCGAAAGACCATGATTATCGATTTTTGATTGTTGTAAATAATTTTTAGTTTTTCGTTGCGTAAATAACATCTGTGTTAGGTATTTTGTGATATAATTTTGATATTCATGGCATTGCCATATAAGCGTAATATACCTTATACCTTATCCAATAAATGAAATTTTACATTATTATAGCGCTTTTGTTCTGACACACTATATATTGTGTGCAGCGCCTACCGTATGCTTTTGACCTTACTGTTTGTTTGATAAGGTATAAGATAATAATATACTCTAAGTATAATATATAAGTATATTAAAGTATATATTATTATATATTTTTATGTTATCTTGAAGAACTTTTTGATACTATTAAAGGAAATTTTTGACGTATTTTGTAGGTTTCTTTCTCGGTTTGTGGGTTACTTTTTGACACGGCAAGAATTTACAATTCACAGGCCTGCATTTTTTAACACATTAAAAGTTGATTTAAAAATTTTATCGTATCATTGAAGATTAAGTCATTTTTATATGATATCTTTATTAATAATTATTAACATCATAAACGTACTAAAACCTACATAAAACCTTAGTTACTCATAATACATTAGTTACCATAATTTAATACGTTAGTTACGAAAGCATAATACGTTAGATACCAAATAATATTAGAACTATTTTTCATGAACATGTAAAACAATATTTTGACAGTTTTCAAATTTGATGGATACACCTTTGTCTTTAACGTCCACGATCTTAGGTATGCCCTCTGAAGACTCATTAATGACCGAGAAAGCACTCCTTTCGATTTCGTGCGGTTCCCCAGTGCCTAATCCACTGCCGGAAACATCGCCGATTTGAATTTTGCGAGCAATGGAAACTTTCTTGGTCACACTTTCTTCTAAATACCCTCTAGCAACCTTCGCCGATTCCCATCCACCAAGTTCTTGTAGGTCTAATATATCTCCTCCAGCATTAACAAGAAAATTTGCCGAAGATCTTCTAACGCAGTGACCAGTATACAAATTAGGATTTTCAAGTGAGAGATACTCAGCTATTTTTTGAGGTATTTTAGAGAAGAAATGAATGCCGCAGGGCTGTACCGTACATTTTCCTCTTCTATATGATACAAACAATCTTTGGTGAGTGACATGGTCTGGCCTTAACATTGCGTACTTTTTAAATAAAAACACAGGATTGACTTCGCCGTCAAATATCACAGCGAAAATACGTTTCTTGTGGGTTTTTGAGTCGGGAATAGTAACAATCAGCTTGTCCTCTAAAACGTCAACATCTTCCGTGGTCATCTTCGCTAATTCATTAGTTCGACAGGCTCCTCCAATTCCATTAAAAAAGCCACTTTCATCATTAAAAACTTCTCGTCTGAGGCAGAACACACAAATTCGTTGATTTGTTCTCTTGTAAATACTTTTGATTTTTTTGCTCTATATCCAACATTTTTCTTCTTGATGAAACGTATTAAGGCGCCGTATTTGTCGATTTCCACTCTTTCCTTCAGTTCTAAAGTCGCTCGTAACATGAAATATTTCGGCCATAAGGATGAAGCAGAGTAGTCCTCAGAGAGTTTTGCGAAATACGCCAGCAATACCGTTTCTTCTGCACCTTGAACATGTACTTTGTTTCCCAACTCACAAAACTGCCGATATTCTTTTTCATAATGGATTTTAGATTTGTCCGGAAGCAAGTTCAACCTTATAATGTTGGCTGCAGCTAATATATCGTCAGGAATATCAAAATCTTGCATGATTTTAATGATGACTTTTTGAAATGCCAAAATGAAATGACAAAACACCTTATTTTTATTGTCGCATCGCCGTTGTCAATGATACGATAAAGCTTTGAATATAACTCGATTATTAGCGATTTAATACCGTCTCGGACATTGCGGGTGACTCGGCTGTCGCCTCGTCACCTAGCAATGTCCTCGACTATTATAAATCGCATAATAATCTCGTTATATTAATAGCTATAAACTGTATTCTAGTAATTGGGTAGCGCTGATTTCAAATCTGCTTTTAGTTTTTTTGTATCACGTAAGGTTATTTTTCAAACTAGTAAAATCCAAAAATATAGAAAAAACACGATTTATTTCATTTATAAGCTAGTTTTATAATATATTAAAGAAAAAAATACAAAAATATACAAAATGTACACATACAAACTATTAGAAGTAGTTATTTATTCTTTACGCTTCTTAAAAAAACTTCTTCTTTTTTTCAGAAAAGCTTCTTTTGGTTGTTTTTTTGTCATATTCAGCTAAAGGAAGATCTGTTCTCAATGTCCAACAGCTCGTATTGCAACCAAAAATCCTGAATTTTTCCAGCATATTTTCAACGATCTCAACATAGTGTGGGTCTTTATAATTCCCCAGAAATTTATGTACAACTTCTTTAAAAGAATTCCATGCATGTTTTTCCTTATATTCCATTACATTTTCAAATTCTGTATCTTTCATCAAGCTCCTGATCTGCGGCCCTACAAAGATTCCCTCCTTTAATTTTGCCTCTGACAGAGCCGGCAATGTTTTACACAAATATTTAAAACAATTTCCTTCTTGGTTTAATGTCTTAACAAATTGTTTTATAAGTCCAAGTTTTATGTGATGTGGTGGTAGTAAAACTTTTTGAGTGTTAATAAGACTTTCACGAATTACATTTTTGGTTGCAGGTGTTGTTAGTCTCTCTTTGTGGCCAGTCTCTTTTTATCCAATGCTGTTCTCGATTCCTGCTATCCCACTCGCACAGGAAACATGGAAATTTAGTAAATCCAGACTGCTGACCCAAGAGAAGGCCTAACATTTTTAGATCTCCACACACTTTCCAGTTGTGATTTTCATATTGTATTCTTAAAAGTAATTCCTCTAAATTTGCATACTTTTCCTTTAAATGAACTGAATGGCCGACCGGAACAGAAGCAAAAACATTGCCATTATGAAACAGAACAGCTTTAAGGCTCCTTTTTGAAGAGTCGATAAAAAGTCTCCAGTAAGAAGGTGTGTACTCAGGAGCTCCGAGGCAAGTAACTAGATCAGCAATAGCTTGGCAGTACACAAGTGGTCCGCTTTGTGCAAAATATTTTACAAATTCAGCCTCACGATTTCTATACCAAGAGAAGGTAGTTTCTGGGGCAAGCAAATTTTTTTGTTTCAATCTAGACCCCAGTACTTCAGAAAGGTCTTTTGAAAGTCCCAAATTTCTTACTAAATCATTCAGTTCGGCTTTTGAAAATAGTTGAGGTTGGTTTTGACCTGAGGCTGATGGTTCAAAATCACTATCCATAGCCTGTAGGGAGCCGGAAGTTGAGGAGTTTTCAGTATCTTCTTTTAGTACTTTGGGGGGTAGGTACATCATCACTGTGAGGAACTGGTCTGGTAGCTGATTTAATATTGTTTGGGTACAAAATATGTTTCTTTTTCTATTATGCCCCTTAATATCACAAAGACAAAAGTAGCAATCATCACGACGACTTTGCGGTTCTCTCCAAAACATCGGTATTCGAAAAGGAAGGCTTTTTCTGTTCCCTTTGGCCCAATGTCTTAAACCTTGTTCACATACCTTGCAAACAACGTGCGGTGCCCAATATTTATCTTGATTTCCTAATTTGATTTTGAAATAAGCATGATATGCATTTTTCACAAATTCACCAAACTTTTACAAGATGAAATATCCACAAATATAACAAAAATTATCTGGTTTGTTTTTGCAACACCGGCTAGACATGTTTTTAAGCAATGTATAATCAAATACCACGCACTAAACTAAACAAAAAATAAATTTTACTTGCTTATACTGATCAAAACTCAGCGCTCGAATGAACCAAATGACATTAAAATATAAATTTTGTTTAGAGTGATAAATTTAAAACCTTTCTTCTTCGCAGTACCTACTACTTAATAAGGTTTAGGCATAACAAATAGGATTTAGCAGGTTAAATTTCCGAAAATCTTGTCCAAACTACCATAAATTTAGCAATTAATACACATAATAACAGATTTACCTCAGGTAATGAGAGTCATAATAAAAGATTTACCTCAGAGGTAATGAGAGACATAATAAAAGATTTACCTCAGAGGTAATGAGAGACATAATAAAAGATTTACCTCAGGTAATGAGCGCCTACTTAACACCACAGAAAATCATTTTTGGGTTAATACCTAGAATTTTAAGTACTACATTTATTTTAAAATGTATTAAAACGCCTATTATAAGACTTTTCATATTATTATTTCTTTTTTTTTTGCAAAAAAAAAATTCTGTGGGTGATCGATGGACCAATTGTATTTTAATTAGTTATATAAAAACTGAGCTTAACAAACCAAAATAACGTCATCACAAATTTCATGCAGGCCTGTGAATTAATAAAAAAAAAATCTTGCCATTTTCCCACTTCTTTTATAAATTGTCAAATAACACCTAAAATTTGCCTACGTATTTTTCTATACCACCTGGAAAATATTTCTTCTAAATTCTACTGGTTCATGTTTCTTTCTGATTTTCTGAAAAGAAAAAAAAAACTTTTCGACAGCTGCATCAACAAGTAAGTAAAAATGGGCAGTGCCCTTTGAATGTATGGTGATTGACTGCTAAAAATAATATGTAATAAAATCTTCATCTTATGCAGTTCAGTTTATCATATTCAAACTTTTTGATCTTGTTGAAAAAATTAAATTTTCACCTAGAAAAAATCCGGTTGAGGAACCGGAAAGAAAAATAATGAACCTTTTTCCTTTTAACACTTTAAAGATTCATGTTGCCAAGATTAGATAATTTTTTTTACTATTCCTTCACCGTTCAGTCAAGAAAATCAAACATTCCTGCTTAAAATCTCCCGAAGATTTAATAAAACTTGAATTTAAACACATCAAAATAAGCCCGAGGTACACCTGGGTCGAGTTCGTTGGTTTAGTATAGCTATCATAAATATCCCAAAAAAACACAAACTACATGTCACTAAAGCTCGCTGTTATTTACCTGTCCTATCATGAGCTTATTAAGATCCATTTTTTTTATGATACGCTAACGTTATTATTTGTAGCGCTGCTAAAGAAAATTGGTTTTAGTCCTCTCTATGTCCAGGTAGCAAGCGCCTAGGCAAGGAAAAGAAGAGTTGGCGGACAAGTGGCCATTGTAATTTGAAATTATACCATATCTACTCTGTAACAGAACATCACTACTGTGAGGCAAGTGGACATCATAATTTAAAAAATGAATTCTAAGCACTTCTTATAATCAATTATTACTCATTTAATTCAATCAATTTCTATTTGATCAATTTTTTGACACAATGACCTGATAAGTAGCAAATACCATATTCAGCATAACGATATGAATCACCATTTGTTGACAAACAAAAAAAGTTAATATTTTCATTTTGTGTTTTTTTAATACTATATTATAAAAAATGGGTACCTACTATACTATGCTTTAAAGGTAAAAAAGTGCGGGCAGATTACAGACCTGCTGTATGTGTCCAAAGATATTATGTGGTAGGAGCTACAAAACAGTTTTTGGTCTTCCCTATAAGGTCGTATTACAGTAAGGGATTTTTTATTGCTGCAATAAAAAATTGCAGGATTTTTGTTGCAAGCATGCGCAAAGCTAGTTTAGTGATCAGCTGTTGCAATTTTTATTGCGATTGCGAGAAATAGCTCCGGACCTATTTTTATTGCAGTTGCAAGCGCAAGTTTGGGGAATTATTTGGTAATTTCAGTGCAACTAACCTGAAAAAATATAAGTATTTTTGGTTCTACCATTCAGACCTAGATTTCTATCATTTTTATATTGGTGTTTGTTTTTGTTGTTATTCTCACCATTTACACGAAGTTTATTTATTTTAATTCCCATAAATAACGAACCATCCATACTCAAAACAACGCGAAAAAGTTAGGTTATCTGCCAATTTATTTTACTTAGTTGGCAGCATGTCTAATAATAATGTAAATAATTGCACACTGTAAAGCGATTGGCAATTTTCATTGCCGCAATTAAAAATTGCTGCAATAAAAAATTTCAGGTGAAAGAAAAACTTGCCAACTGTAATGCGGCTTTGATATAAAAGTAAGTTTGTTTAACTTAACTAGTAGTTTTTAATTAAGTTTATAAATATTATATAATTATTATAAAGGTGTAAGCCTAACTTCTAACACCCCATGAGTGTATTTTTAACTGTTTACTGTATCAAAGTTATTGTGGGGCAAATTTTTTTTGAACTTCACAACTGCCGATGGACTAGATCGTACGATTAGGACACCTGAGGTTGAAGCAAATTTTAGAATGGGTTGAAGATTCGAGGTTATAACCCAGCGACACCTACTTCGTCAACCCCTTCAATTAACCCAAAAATGCAGTTGTCCAGAGCCATCAAAATGTTAAGAATTCAAGGAGACTTTGGAGGAAGCCCAGAAAATGATGGCTACAGAGGCTAGCTTTTGGCCAAATTGTATTGCAAAAGGTTTTTAAATGTATAGTGGAATTGTGCACAAAATTTCTGTTGGTTTTACCTAGGTATATGCATCCCTACAATATTAGGAGGAGATTTGAAGTTTTGAACTTCTCAGTATTTTTTTTTTCACAGATTTAACAAAATGTAACAAACTTTCTCTTTTTGCCAATGCAATTTTTATCACAAGATGATATTAAAATACTTTTGTCGGAGGTTTGGGGAACGCTTTGATAATATAACCCCTTGTAATTGATTTATGTGAAATTCTTAGAAGAATATTTTTGTTATACAGTATATTCGATAATTCCAGCCCTGTTCTACCAATTCTATAAATTTTGTCTTCTCTCTTCTAAAATTATAAGTTAAGTACTTAGCTCTATTTATTTATTTGTTTAGATAGGTATCTAACATAGATCTACTTAATAATATTTTGGTACCTATATGCACAAATTTATAAAATAACTATTCACAAGCTTTAATATTAGGAAAATATCCGTCTTTGAAGTATTAGGGGTGTTAGTCCCGAAGCTTTGTTCCAGTCCCGGGATTTTCGGACTAAAAAGTAGGACTAACCTTGAGGAGAGAAAATGAACATGGTAAGTTAAAGAGCAGTCCTTGTTTTCCACCATTGGTAAATAATTCCATTTCTTATTTCTTGCAATATAGTATTGAATATTCTAATTAATGGAACCTGATGTTCTTCTGCTTTTCCAATTCGGATCTGTTTCGCAGATATTTGAAATCCTAAGTCATTCTTTTGATTCGGTACTTTGGTTGGAAGGATATTCATATCATTTATGCCGGGATTTAAAGGCTTAATCCCGGGATTTTCGAGATTGGCACCCCTAGTAGGTAACAAAACTTTCATACAATGCGTTAATAAATATTTTGACGAGTTCTGAGATATCATTTTTTAACAATTTCACCCAAGATAATAAATAATGTAAATAGTTCAATTTTATAAATTTATACATAGACCAAAATGCAAGTCACTTCTAGAGCACAAAACTTAAAAGACGTTCTATCCTCTTGGTATCCTTGGGAATTATCTGTAGTTGGCGTTAACAGAACATTGATAGAATGAGCCTAAGTAGGTTTAATATTGCTTGTAGTAGTTTTAAACCAAACTATATAGTAAAATTTTGAACTGAAATTCATTATATTCCATGTCTTATTTTTCAGTTACTACAATGAAACTACACAGTAATACGAGTGCAGGGAAATTACCATGAAGAATTGTTGTACGACAGTTAAAAAGTATGATTTGTTTGTCCTAAGCGATGACAAGAATTGGCATTAATAAAAAGAATTAGAAACTCCTTGAACTTTCAAGGTCACTTACAATGTCACGGTCAAGGTTAACTTAAAATTTGGATTTGACCTTGCAAGTGACCTTGAACTTTCTCAAGGTTAACTTAAAATTTGGATTTGACCTTGCAATTGACCTTGAACTCTCAAGATCACTTACAATGTTACGGTCAAGGTTAACTTAAAATTTGAATTTGACCTTGCAAGTGACCTTGAACTTTCCCAAGGTCACTTACAATGTCACGGTCAAGGTTAACTTAAAATTTGGATTCGACTTTGCAAGTGATCGTGAACTTCCTCAAAGTCACTTACAATGTCACGGTCAAGGTTAATTTAAAATTTGGATTTGACCTTGCAAGTGACCTTGAACTTTCTCAAGGTCACTTACAATGTCACAGTGAAGGTTAACTTAAAATTTGGATTTGACCTTGCAAGTGACCTTTAACTTTCTCAAGGTCACTTACAGTGTCACGTCAAGGTTAACTTAAAACTTGGATTTGACCTTGCAAGTGACCTTGAACTTTTTCAAGGTCACTTACAATGTCACGGTCAAGGTCAACTTAAAACTTGGATTTGACCTTGCAAGTGACCTTGAACTTTTTCAAGGTCACTTACAATGTCACGGTCAAGGTTAACTTAAAACTTGGATTTGACCTTGCAAGTGACCTTGAACTTTTTCAAGGTCACTTACAATGTCACGGTCAAGGTCAACTTAAAACTTGGATTTGACCTTGCAAGTGACCTTGAACTTTTTCAAGGTCATTTACAATGTCACGGTCAAGGTCAACTTAAAACTTGGATTTGACCTTGCAAGTGACCTTGAACTTTTTCAAGGTCACTTACAATGTCACTGTCAAGGTCAACTTAAAACTTGGATTTTACCTTGCAAGTGACCTTGAACTTTTTCAAGGTCATTCACAATGTCACGGTCAAGGTCAACTTAAAACTTGGATTTGACCTTGCAAGTGACCTTGAACTTTTTCAAGGTCATTTACAATGTCACGGTCAAGGTCAACTTAAAACTTGGATTTGACCTTGCAAGTGACCTTGAACTTTTTCAAGGTCATTTACAATGTCACGGTCAAGGTCAACTTAAAACTTGGATTTGACCTTGCAAGTGACCTTGAACTTTTTCAAGGTCACTTACAATGTCACGGTCAAGGTCAACTTAAAACTTGGATTTGACCTTGCAAGTGACCTTGAACTTTTTCAAGGTCATTTACAATGTCACGGTTAAGGTCAACTTAAAACTTGGATTTGACCTTGCAAGTGACCTTGAACTTTTTCGAGGTCATTTACAATGTCACGGTCAAGGTCAACTTAAAACTTGGATTTGACCTTGCAAGTGACCTTGAACTTTTTCAAGGTCACTTACAATGTCACGGTCAAGGTCAACTTAAAACTTGGATTTGACCTTGCAAGTGACCTTGAACTTTTTCAAGGTCACTTACAATGTCACGGTCAAGGTCAAATTAAACCTTGGATTTGACCTTGCAAGTGACCTTGAACTTTTTCAACGTCATTCACAATGTCACGGTCAAGGTCAACTTAAAACTTGGATTTGACTTTGCAAGTGACCTTGAACTTTTTCAAGGTCATTTACAATGTCACGGTCAAGGTCAACTTAAAACTTTGATTTGATCTTGCAAGTGACCTTGAACTTTTTCAAGGTCATTTACAATGTCACGGTCAAGGTCAACTTAAAACTTGGATTTGACCTTGCAAGTGACCTTGAACTTTTTCAAGGTCATTTACAATGTCACGGTCAAGGTCAACTTAAAACCTGGATTTGACCTTGCAAGTGACCTTGAACTTTTTCAAGGTCACTTACAATGTCACGGTCAAGGGCAACTTAAAACTTATATTTGACCTTGCAAGTGACCTTGAACTTTTTCAAGGTCATTTACAATGTCACGGTCAAGGTCAACTTAAAACTTGGATTTGACCTTGCAAGTGACCTTGAACTTTTTCAAGGTCATTTACAATGTCACGGTAAAGGTCAAATTAAAACTTGGATTTGACCTTGCAAGTGACCTTGAACTTTTTCAAGGTCATTTACAATGTCACGTTCAAGGTCAACTTAAAACTTGGATTTGACCTTGCAAGTGACCTTGAGCTTTTTCAAGGTCATTTACAATGTCACGGTCAAGGTCAACTTAAAACTTGGATTTGACCTTGCAAGTGACCTTGAACTTTTTCAAAGTCACTTACAATGTCACGGTCAAGGTCAACTTAAAACTTGGATTTGACCTTGCAAGTGACCTCGAACTTTTTCATGGTCATTTACAATCCAAATTTTAAGTTAACCTTGACCGTGACATAATAAATGACCTTGAAAAAGTTCAAGGTCACTTGCAAGGTCAAATCCAAGTTTTAAGTTGACCTTGACCGTGACATTGTAAATGACCTTGAAAAAGTTCAAGGTCACTTGCAAGGTCAAATCCAAGTTTTAAGTTGACCTTGACCGTGACATTGCAAATGACCTTGAAAAAGTTCAAGGTCACTTGCAAGGTCAAATCCAAGTTTTAAGTTACCCTTGACCGTGACATTGTAAGTGACCTTGAAAAAGTTCAAGGTCACTTGCAAGGTCAAATCCAAGTTTTAAGTTGACCTTGACCGTGACATTGTAAGTGACCTTGAAAAAGTTCAAGGTCACTTGCAAGGTCAAATCCAAGTTTTAAGTTGACCTTGACCGTGACATTCTAAATGACCTTGAAAAAGTTCAAGGTCACTTGCAAGGTCAAATCCAAGTTTTAAGTTGACCTTGACCGTGACATTGTAAATGACCTTGAAAAAGTTCAAGGTCACTTGCAAGGTCAAATCCAAGTTTTAAGTTGACCTTGACCGTGACATTGTAAATGACCTTGAAAAAGTTCAAGGTCACTTGCAAGGTCAAATCCAAGTTTTAAGTTGACCTTGACCGTGACATTGTAAGTGACCTTGAAAAAGTTCAAGGTCACTTGCAAGGTCAAATCCAGGTTTTAAGTTGACCTTGACCGTGACAATGTAAGTGACCTTGAAAAAGTTCAAGGTCACTTGCAAGGTCAAATCCAAGTTTTACGTTGACCTTGACCGTGACATTGTAAGTGACCTTGAAAAAGTTCAAGGTCACTTGCAAGGTCAAATCCAAGTTTTAAGTTGACCTTGACCGTGACATTGTAAATGACCTTGAAAAAGTTCAAGGTCACTTGCAAGGTCAAATCCAAGTTTTAAGTTGACCTTGACCGTGACATTGTAAATGACCTTGAAAAAGTTCAAGGTCACTTGCAAGGTCAAATCCAAGTTTTAAGTTGACCTTGACCGTGACATTGTAAATGACCTTGAAAAAGTTCAAGGTCACTTGCAAGGTCAAATCCAAGTTTTAAGTTGACCTTGACCGTGACATTGTAAGTGACCTTGAAAAAGTTCAAGGTCACTTGCAAGGTCAAATCCAGGTTTTAATTTGACCTTGACCGTGACATTGTAAATGACCTTGAAAAAGTTCAAGGTCACTTGCAAGGTCAAATCCAAGTTTTAAGTTGACCTTGACCGTGACATTGTAAGTGACCTTGAAAAAGTTCAAGGTCACTTGCAAGGTGAAATGCAAGTTTTAAGTTAACTTTGACCGTGACATTGTAAGTGACCTTGAAAAAGTTCAAGGTCACTTGCAAGGTCAAATCCAAGTTTTCAGTTAACCTTGACCGTGACATTGTAAATTGTAAGTGACCTCGAGAAAGTTCAAGGTCACTTGCAAGGTCAAATCCAAGTTTTAAGTTAACCTTGACCGTGACATTGTAAATGACCTTGAAAAAGTTCAAGGTTAATTGCAAGGTCAAATCCAAGTTTTAAGTTAACCTTGACCGTGACATTGTAAGTGACCTTAAGAAAGTTCAAGGTCACTTACACTGTTACAACTAAAGCATTAATTATTAATGCTTTAACCACGACATATATGTAATTTTCTGCACTCCCCAATATTCACTAGTTTGTGTATATATATATATATAGTGACGTCTAGAGCACAAAACCTAAAAGAGGACCTTGATAAAATGAGCCCAAGTAGGATTAATATTGTTTGTAGCAAGTTTTAAACCGAACAATGTAGTAAAATTTTGACTGAAATTCATTATATTTAATGTCTTATTATCCAGTGACTACAATAGTTTGTTTTGAACTTCGCAACTGTGGTTTATCGACTGGATCGTACAATTAGGACACCGAATGGGTTAAGGAATTAAAGATCCGAGTTTACAACCCAGCGCCACCTACTTCATCAACCCCTTCAACAAACCCAAAAATGAAAAGAGACAGAAAGGGCCCAACCTGCATTTGTCCAGAACCATGAACACGTTAAGAATCCAAGGAGACTTTGTAAGAAGCCCAGAAAATGGTCCAGTTTGAAGTTAATGGTGTGGTGTGTAAGTAATTTTTATTTATTCTAGTTTAATAAGGTAAAGAACCCCCACAGGCACAGTAGTATCATATAATATTAAATTTTCTTAGGGTGCCCCAATTATTTGAGATTTTTATATAGGGTATTGAATTGACTCGGCCTGTATTTGGTGTATATTATTCACAATACCAATTAAAAATATACTATTTCCTTTGAAAAAGTTGAGAAAAATAAAATTTAAATGTTTAAACTTTGTAAGTTAATTTTAAAATTCCTGTAAACAGGGTTTTTTGTTTTTTTGCGAGTCTTCTACGATTTTCATGATACATATTGCACCACACCAAAAGGTACCTACCTTGTTACCTACTAGCGTTTCCCATGTGAGATAGGAAACCGTAGTAGTACATAGTAGAAGTGTCCTTTGCCGATGAATCAAATGAACTGCTTCAACGTGCCTCGAGTGCTGAACTAACAGCAGCTTTTGCTATGCGGTTGTTTCGATAATACTAATGACCTTACATGGTACATAACTCCTTCGACATTTAAATATTTTGCAAGTAGGTTTAATCAATGGGCTTGACAAACTTTGAATTAATTCTTGACATTTTGAAAGAAGTCGGGTTTTACATTGTTTTTAATATAGATTTAACCATTGGATACTGTGTTCACAGTTTCCTTTTCTTTGATACTTTGCTGTGGTAGCACCTATTCATATTTGTACTAGGTACTAAATGAAAAATATTGTTACTATAGTGACACAAATATACTATACATCAAATTAGACTAATTAGGTTGTATACGTTTTTCGAAATGATATTCGTTATAGAGATACAGAGTTTTGTACAATAAATAACATCAAACGCTCTATAAACTTCTTTTAAAACCTTGTAATGGAACGTACCTGATACTGGAAGCGTTACTGTAAAAAGTTGTAATTTCTATTCGCTTAAGGTTTTTTGTGGAATTGATTTATAGGTGGAGAAAGAAAAATAGGAAAGAAGAGGACGAGTGGCCATTGTGATTTAGAGCAGCGCCAACACCGGACTAGTGGCCACTGTGATCTAAGAAGACGAGTGGCCATTGTGATTTAGAGCAGCATCTACTCTGACGGCGGTGCCAACACCAGACAAGTGGCCATTGTAATCTACAGCAGCATCTACTCTATGACCACAGCGCTACTGTGGACATGTGGCCATTGTAAGTTTAATTTTCTTGGCAAAATGGCGGAGATTTTTTTAATCCATTGCTTTTATTATCTAGTTTTAGATGTAAAAAAAATACGAACATCGCTGTATTAAAAAACCTTCGCCATTTTGCCAGGTAAACAATATGCACAAATAAAATAAAAATTATTTTGTGGCTTTCAGGATTAAAAACACTACGAGGATGAGGCGGCTGAACGGGCCAGTGCCGGAGCAAGCATAAATAGAAGAAATGGAATATTTTTAAGATAACTTTACTGTAATTTTAGCTTTATACTCCTTACCATAGGCTCTTACGTTTAAGTTTAATTTGTTTTAGAAATTAAATAAAGATAATAATTCAGATTCGTTTGTGTTTTTGTTCTTCAAAACCTACCTAAGCCTGGCTAATTCAGTATCTGTTAGGAGAACAGGAACGCGAGAAGGTATTTTCTACTCCTGATTGAAAATAAAATTGGGATATTTTACACAATCTAACAACGTTTGTATCAGACTTATAAAATACCTCCTCGCTGTGTGATCCTGATGCAAAATCATAAAATGCATAAAACGGCATTTATAGGAAAATCATTAGGAGAGCAGAAACGCGAGGAGGTATTTGCTGCTCCTGATACAAATATCCTTAAAAATTGGGATATTTTGCACAATCTGACAACATTTGTATCAGGCGTATAAAATAAAAATACCTCCTCGCGTTTCTGTGCTCCTGATGCAAAATCGAGATTTTTAGAAAATCTTGCGATTTAAGGAAAAATATTAGGAGAACAGAAGTGCGAAGAGGTATTTCTTACTCCTGATACAAATATCCTTGAAAATTGAGATATTTTGCACAATCTGACAACATTTGTATCAGGCGTATAAAATAAAAATACCTCCTCGCGTTTCTGTGCTCCTGATACAAAATCGAGATTTTTAGAAAATTTTGCGATTTAAGGAAAAATATTAGGAGAGCAGAAGTGCGAAGAGGTATTTCTTACTCCTGATACAAATATCCTTGAAAATTGGGATATTTTGCACAATCTGACAACATTTGTATCAGGCGTATGAAATAAAAATACCTCCTCGCGTTTCTGTACTCCTGATACAAAATCGAGATTTTAAGAAAAATTTGCGATTTAAGGAAAAATATTAGGAGAGCAGAAGTGCGAAGAGGTATATTCTACTCCTGGTATGCAATGTTGCCAGATTGTTAAAAAGTTCCTATTTTTCAAGGACATTTGTATCAGGAGCAGAAAATACCTCCTCGCGTTTCTGTGCTCCTGATACAAAATCGAAAAATGCAGAAATTTGATATTTTAAGGAAAAATATTAGGATAGCAGAAATGCGAAGAGGTATATTCTACTCCTGGTATGCAATGTTGCCAGATTGTTAAAAAGTTCCTATTTTTCAAGGACATTTGTATCAGGAGCAGAAAATACCTCCTCGCGTTTCTGTACTCCTGATACAAAATCGAAAAATACAGAAATTTGATATTTTAAGGAAAAATATTAGGATAGCAGAAATGTGAAGAGGTATATTCTACTCCTGGTATGCAATGTTGCCAGATTGTTAAAAATGTCCTATTTTTCAAGGACATTTGTATCAGGAGCAGAAAATACCTCCTCGCGTTTCTGTACTCCTAATACAAAATCGAAAAATGCAGAATTTAAGGAAAAATATTAGGAAAGCAGAAATGCGAGGAGGTATATTCTACTACTGGTATGCAATGTTGCCAGATTGTTCAAAATGTCCTATTTTTCAAGGATATTTGTATCAGGAGCAGAAAGTACCTCCTCGCGTTTTTGTGCTCCTAATACAAATTCGTAAAATGCAGAAATTTGCGATTTTAAGGAAAAACGTTAGGAAAGCAGAAATGGGAGGAGGCATATTCTACTCCTGGTATGCAATGTTGCCGGATTGTTCATAATGTCCCATTTTTCAAGGATATTTGTATCAGGAGCAGAAAATACCTCCTTGCGTTGCTATGATCCCGATACAAACTCGTAAATTCTTAAACATTAAGAAAATATGCGTAATCTGGTAACACTGCATAGAAGTAGCGCTTTCTACATCTTAGGATAGAGTCAACGTATTTCCTCCTCCTGTTATGCAATAATACAACAAGCCAATCCGAATAAATAATTATTTTATTTGAAACCTTTCATAATATTCATAACAATGTATAATTAGTGATGTTTAATGATATACAAATAATATTATATTGACCACAAACGGTCCAACGAGCGACGCCATCTTTTTTCGTCCACAGGTCCAACTGAGCGACGCCATAGTCATATGCAGGGTGCGCCTCGCGTACGGGGCCGCGGTTACTATCAGCACCAGTCGGCCAAACACGTGAAATTCTTGAACAAATTTTGATCCTGAGCGGAGTGAGTTCCTCTCCGAGGTGAATTCCTCGTCCTAACGTTCATCGAGTGCTGTGGAAGATATAAATCAACAATGTAAACGAGCTCACGCCAGTCACGAAGCCAAATACTCACCACTGTGGGCACAAAGGGCGGCAGCACCCTCCGATGCAGCAGTTTCTCGCCCTGGATGTGCCCGAAGAACGTCTGTTTCTACACGTCTTCAGTCGGGAGATTTTCGCAATAGCTGAAGAAAAATAATTATCATTAGGTTTTATTTCAATCCGACCGAAAACCGTCCCCGAACGGTCGCTCAGCTAAATTCAAAATTTGATTCGACAGGATGGAAATGGGCGTTCGGGGATGGTAACTAGGGATATACGATTTTTGGTTGACTGGTAGGCAAGACTGCGGTCTAATTGATTGATAGTGAAAGGAGATACGACATACGACGTTCTCTCTTCTTCTCGTTAGGCGGCTGATTGTAATATCCATTTGTCAGACCCGTAGGTATGTGGTCGGTATAACTTTCTGTCTTTAGGTGGTTTGCAGCTTGCCAACCACTTATCACCCTCTATATTTCAATAAAATTCCTAAAGGCGTTTCGATCGAAAGTTCATCCTCAAGATGAGTGGTAAATTCTGTAGGTTAGGGCGAAAAAATATCAACATTAGACATATTTGACCCCGTAACTACTTTCTTAAATAGTTGTATGGCTTAACACTTGCCCTGATGAAAATCTTCTAGTCGAAACGCTTAGGAATTTAATTGAAATTGAAAAATTTAGCGTTCTTAGCCATGCATCATTTAAGGATTAATAGTTGGCGAGCCTGCAAACCACCCAAAGACAGATAGTCATACCAACCAACTGTTGATGACTACATAAAGGTCTGGCAAATGATTATTAGAATCAGCTGATAACGGGAGGAAAGGAGAACGTCGTAATGCACCTTGATCTAAGTTAAATAAAGATTTAATATAAGGTAAAACGACCAGTTATTGATACTCAGCCAGTGATTAATAGGTTGAACTTTTTCCCTTTATATTAAGAAAACTACTAAGTTTTTTTTAATTTCTCCATGAAATTATTTAGGTCAAACGTCTGGAAACATGATGGTTCTATTTGTTTCTGGAACTATTTGGGCCATTTCGTAATTCTAGAGTGCGCCGTTTCCTATGTTTTTTATGAAAATCTTAACAGAAATACCAAGGTAAGTGTATTCCTAGGCAGTATTTTTAAGGAGTTCTTATTAATAGAATCAACAAAACCGAAACAATACATTATTCATTATTTTGATGCTTAACCTAACTTTCTAAGATGAAATACCATGGCATCAATTAGTGGCAAGCAAAAATGGTAAGTTTGCCAGTTATTGATACCCTATCAATAACTGGGAAATTAAATATTTGTAAGGTTTTGTGTGTCCTTAAAATCAGTGATGAATGGCGATATTGCCAATATTCATTGTTTAGTTTAAAAATTATTTTGTCCAGTCTTTGATAGGGAATATCAATAACTGGGTGGATATCTATCAATTACTGGGTTTTTAACTTTAGATGGCTCCAAAAAAACAATATACTCCTAAACAAATGATGCAGGCTGTCCAAGATGTACAATGAAGGATATCAATTGCGTCAGCAGCAAAAAATGCTGGTGTACCATTTACCACTGTACATTATAAAGTTAGCGGAAAAGTGCCAAGGGTGTGTAGCATGAGTCCTCCTAATATTTTGAAGTCAGAAGAGGAAAAAATTTTAGTCAAGTGGATATAGTAGAACTGGGAAAAATTTACTACACAATTACGAAAATTCAACTTAAAAAAATTACTCCTTTTAAGAACAGCAGACCTGGCGAGAAATGATACAAAGCCTCTCTTAAGGAGAAACCCAGAAATTTCTGAAATAATGTCGAGGACAATAAAAAAGAAAGTCAAGCAAATATAGGAAACAATCCAAAATTAGTTAGTAGTATAATAGTAGAAGAAAGTATTGCGATTAACCTAAACGAATCGGACATTACAGAAGAATCTCCCACTAGATCAACTTCTAAGATAAATGAATATGAGCTATCCAGCCCCCAAGAAGTGCTCCAAATAACTTTCCCTTAGATGTCCCATCTCCTTTTAAAGAAGCACTATTTGGCCAGATACACCAAATAATTCAAAAAAGAGAAAAGCGAAGGAAAAATTCCCTCAGTAATAACCTACACAGCCTGGCAAGACTCTCACAGAAAAATAGATATGGCAAAGAAAAAATCGGGGAAAAAGAAAACAGAGCAAAACTTGAAGAACCTAAAAAATCTGAACAATTAAGAAAAAAGGCTAAGGAAAGTAAAGATACTGATTCTAAAACATCTGCTGATGAATGGGTTGAAAGTGGAGATAGCCTTGATGACGTTGATATTATTGGATATACTGCTGAAAATGATTTTTGCGATCTTAAAGCACCTGACAATCTCACCGTTGGAGATTATTTACTGATTAAGTTTGCTGGGGGCAAGAGAAACAACTAATTATAGATAAGTTTGTGTCCTTCAAAGAATCTACAACAGAAACAATTTAGAAAGTTATGTCGATGAGAGTCTTGAATGGAGGAAAAATTATTTTCAGGGCCGGAGGAAATGACGTCTCATGTGCAATAAAGAATGCGATTTTGGGAAAATTACCCGAGCCAGCAATAACTTCTACTGGTGACAGGCTTAAATATCATATTCAAAAGGCAATTGATGTGTTTAAATCCTAATTATAGTTTTGCATTATTTGTTTAAATTACTAGATGAAATGTGATGATATCCTTTAAGTATATTGTTTCCTCTTTTATATTTTAAGTTCTCTGTTTGCCATTAAACAATATCAATTACTGGGCTATCAATTATTGAACTATACCTCAAATTACTATATCAATAACTGCACTCCAAAACATGATTAAAAAAAAAATATTTTATAGGAATTAAAACTATTTATTTCATTAATCTAAAAGCTAAATTTATTAAAGGAAACATGAAAAAGTCCCTTTTGATAGTTCGTTGAATTTTTTCTAATTAAAATCAAAGAAACATTAATATTTAGCCAAAATTGTCGCTAAAGCTATCAATAACTGGCAGATTAGCTATCAATTTGAAAAGTTTCCTTTTCATTCCGGTCCTGTAGCGCCGAAAACACTCTTCTCCCAAATAAAAGTTATCAATTCTGAGGGCAAATCAAAAGTCCCCATTTTCAAGGACTTCTTCAAACTTGAATTATCACAGAGAATATTTTAACAACTTACTTTAGCCTATTGGCGCCATCTATATGGAAATAGCCGAAACAAAATTAATATTTACTACTAGTGCCACCTAATATTTTTATAAGCAACTACGTGCTAATTTACAGATTTCTGCAATAAAACTATTTCATTTTTACTACCCTCCAATAGATGGCCAATAAAGACGGCAGTCCCATGAAGAATATTTAGTCGACAGTGATTCCTTGCAACTAATATTTATTTTGATTTCTTTAAAGAAGTTCAAATAACATTATATATCTCTTGCTGTGCTGAATGTTTCTTTCTGTTTCGTTTGCCCTGAGATATTGTATAAATAATCTGATTTCATAAAAATATTAATAATATTTATATTTGTACTACTATACTTACATGAAAAATAAAAGGCGATCCAATAATTTTCTTTTCTCCCATATCAATATGATCTGCTGTGATTCAGAAACCAGAAGATTCTTGTATTCCGCAAGATAGCACCATTTCATTGTTAGAGGGATGCCTAGCAGGGGGTTTCCTTCTAAAAAAAATCCAAATATTATAGTTAAAGATTAGTAAAGCTTTTAAAAACTTACCTCCATTATTTCACCCTCGTGAATAAACTACGCGACCAAAATGCTGTAGTTGTTTATGCAATTATTACGTTTTTATTAATGTTAATTCTTGCCATCGCTGTGGACAAACAAATCATACTTTTTAACTGTCGTACAGCAATTCTCCATGTTGATTTCCCTGCACTTATATTACTGCATAATTTCAGTATATTGTAGTAACTGAAAAATAAGAAATAAAATATAATAAATTTCAGTTCAAAATTTCAGTATATAGTTTGGTATAAAACCTATTACAAGCAATATTAAACCTACTTGGGCTCACTTTATCAAAGTCCTGTTAACACCAACTACAGATCATTTTTAAGGATACCAAAAGGAATAGGACCTCTTTTAAGTTTTGTCCTCTAGACGTGATTTTCTGCCTGACTTCTGGCACATGTCGTGGTTAATTCAATTAACTAATTAATGGTAAATAAAAAGTTTCTACGCTGTCTCCATTTTCAAGGATTTCTTTAAAACCCAACTTGAACTATTACTATTGATTTGGTTCTTCTACAACATACACTTCCCTAAAAAAAATAAAAAATAGTTAGAGCAAAAGGACACTTCTACTACGTACTACTACCAAAGACATCCTACGGTATCCTATTTGACATGGTAAAGGCTAGTAGGCACCTAGGTACCTTTTGGTTCAATGTGTACCATGCCATGAATTTGAAAGATTGTAGGAAATAAACAAAAAGCCCTAACTTCTCTTGACTTACAGGGTGTTTAAAATAAGCTTACAAAGCTTAAATACTTAAATATTTTTTCTCTCGACCTTTTCAAAGGGAATAATATATTTTTAATTGGTATTGTGAATAATTCATTAACGAATATTTTTTATATTATCATTATGTATTGGCCAAGTGCTAAATATAGGATTATAATAATAATAATAATAATCAAAATATTACTTTTTTCAAGCAGTTTTCGACATTTTTAGCAAATTAAACCTTAATTCCAGACACGACAACTTCAGCTTAATAGAGAAAACCACCAACCATATGAATTAAACCGAGAAATCGCAGAACAGTTTGAGAATGTTTTCACCAAGCAAGACCTGAACACTTCTGTTGGACTCTTACTCGGAGACTGAAATAAATAACATCGTATTGACTCCGGAAAAGATAGAAAACGCCATTGGATCCCTCAACCCAAACTCTAGCCCGGCCTAGTGTACACACACTAAAAGAGCCACTTACTGACTTTCTAAACAACATCATGGAAACTGGAAAATTTCCCAAAATATGGAAAAGGCCGTAGCTATCAATAAAAACTTAAGAGATCACTACGCGTGTAGTCCGAGGGACATCTACCATCTGAACAGTAACCTCAATCTCAGGGTACATAGTTAAAACCTCTAAAAGGCAAAATGCAACAAATTACTTTGAAGAAACTTCCTGACTAACACCTAACTACCATTGGAATGGCTTAAACAACGAGACAGTCACCTCCACAACCAAGAACCAGTTCAAAAATCGGTTAGACCAAGAAATGAAGCATTTATTTCAAGGTAACAGGGCCTTAACATGTAAACAGTGGTCTGGTAGTTTAACAATGTTAACAAATATGACAGACCCAACTTTTTATAAATAATACAGAGTGGCAAAAAAGTCGCGCAAAATGCCTCGTATACGAAAAAGTGACCTGTAGGAAAGTTGTTCAGTAAATTATTCTCCACATTTTTACCTGCATGAATTTTTTCTGTCATTTCTGGTTTGGTTGCCATAGAGACTAACTTACTTTTTTAAATTTCAAATTACCACCTATCTGCAAGCGTTTCCGAGATAATGACAGCTCAAAAATGAAAAACTTCCTAATTATAATTATTCCTACCTAATACCCACCAGTTGAATCGAGGTGTTTTCATGACAGTGACCTAAGAGGTGTCAATTTTGAGTTCCTGTTTAATTTTCTGTTGTCTGTTTTGAAATTCGTTTACACTATGGTTTATCTGAATGAGAAACAACGAGTTGAAATTTTAATAATGAGCGGTTACGGAAATATGAAGAGATTGCAAGATCAGGTTTGTCAACTTTTCAATGAACTATATCCTAATAGGCCTCCAATAAATCAGTAAACGGTGTGTCAAATGCTAAAGAGATTGCGAGAAACAGGCAGTGTTAGGGAAGCCGCTAGATCAGGTCGACCTAAAACAGCAACCGGGGGAGACAAAGCTTTGGATATCATGCTCTCAATATATGAAAATCAAACACAATCATCCAGGCCAATGTCAATGGATTTTAATGTGTCTCATCAGTCAGTGAAAAATTTGTTTAAGCAGGAGAAGTTGCATCCTTACAAGATAAAGTTGGTGCACGAGTTAAACGAGGACGATTTTGATAGAAGAGCTGAATTTTGTGAGCTGATGATGGAAAGATGCAATAACGATAATAACCTCGCCACAAATATCATTTTCTCGGATGAACCTACTTTAAATGTAAATGGCATTATTAATAGACACAATTATCGTTATTGGTCTGCCGAGAATACTCACTGGTTCCAGGAGTCATACTCAGAGGCCCGAAAAAGTTAATGTTTGGGCGGTCATAGTTGATAGACATATTGTGGGACCTTTTTTCATAGATAGTAATTTGGATGACGAAAAATATCTGACCTCCTCAAGAATCACATAATTCCTTCTTGCAAAATGGTTTTACCGGGTGTAAATAATGGCATAAACGAACAGGTATGGTTCCAGCAAGATGGAGCACCTGCGCATTATGCGGCAAATGTTAGACAATACATATAAGCGAACAATTTCCAGGACGTTATACGTACGAGATAATTCAAAAGTTACAGAGGCTTTATGCGCGACTTTTTTGCCACTCTGTATATACAACAGGGTGTTTAGTTTAGTTTAGTTTAGTTTAGTTTATTTATCCTCAAAACTAATAAAAGTTTAACAATCGTCATAAAAAAATACAGTGCAATTGGTTTACTTAAATAACTAGTGTAAAGTTAAAAACTTAGATTTAACAGATTATTTACCTCATCCATTATAAAAGCGGGTTGATTTTCACCTGATTATTCAGCGATAATCTCCCGCTCTCCGGTAAAAATCACCCTTGTCAAAAGTGAAAATCTCACCCGTCAGAAATCCAGCGATAATCTCCCGCTCTCCGGTGAAAATCACCCTTGTCAAAAGTGAAAATCTCACCCGTCAGAAATCCAGCGATAATCTCCCGCTCTCCGGTGAAAATCACCCTTGTCAAAAGTGAAAATCTCACCCGTCAGAAATCGTTAGTTTTTTATTTGGTAAATAATCTTCAAAATACATTTCGGGATTGGGAAATAATCAGAAAATCATTCTCAGATTTTTTGCCATTAGGAAATCGCTCTCGGGCAAGCCCTCGAGCGATTTCCACGGCAAAAAATCTTCGGAATCATTTTCGATAATTTCCCTATCCCTTAATATATTACTACAGATAAGTACATCAATATTGTTTAAAAATCACAATCAAATACATTTTAACAAATTTACTATGTCACGCAAAAACCACAGGATTTTACCAAAAAAACAGTTAAAATTCCAAATCTGTCATCTGATGTCGTAGAAATTCGTCTACTGAATAAAAACTTTTGTTCAATAGGAATTGTTTTATTTTGTTTTTAAATTGTTCAAAAAGCATGGGCAAACGGCCAGATCCCTTACATTATAAATAGGAATATTTTCTTTTCTATGAACATTGATCTGTCGCAGTTACAGTGTGTTAAAGTTTTAAAAAATAAGGCTTTATTTTCAAAATATTAAAAAAAAAAACTTGTTTACTTAGAGAGAAATTGTAACACCACTGTGATTTTTAATTTCTTAATGTACAGGCAACAACTTGATTCAATTGTATTGTAATTAAAACATCTTTCTTGGCACTTATTCCTCATTTTTGCTGACATTTCCTATGATTTTTGTAAATCTATATTATATTATTTTATTTATTTAAAATTCTTTACACTCTCTACACAGTTTACACAGAAACATGGCAACGTCACAAAGTGGCCTACAACCAAACCCCACACTTACTACTAAAAATTATGCAAATGTATCAAAATTATTATTTATAATTCTGTGCAAACAATAATAATTGAATTGGCATGAAATAAATTATTTTGATTTTGATTTTGAACCAGCATTACCGATGATAAAAAATAAAGAGATGGGACTGTCATGATGTCCAACTCCTTTGCAGGATGTCAGAGAATGCAAACCCAGTAGACACCTAATTATTCTTTTTTCCGCTATGAAGATCACCATGACCTGTTTTGATAACCCCCAGAAGCACCATAGTTCATAATAGACTGAATAT
Source organism: Polydrusus tereticollis (assembly GCA_963920685.1). Classification (NCBI taxonomy): domain Eukaryota; kingdom Metazoa; phylum Arthropoda; class Insecta; order Coleoptera; family Curculionidae; genus Polydrusus; species Polydrusus tereticollis. Next base: position 2,717,473 of record OY987332.1, on the reverse strand, counting down.
CAGCGAAATAGTAAATTCACATGCATTTAAGGGATATTTTGTTCTTTAGTCTGCGCATGACAGAACAAGAAGTGTGCAACTTTTATTTTACCACAGATTGCCAATAATTGTTTTGGAAAAATCGCCATTATTTTGAAAATGATAGGAAAAGTGCCAAGGAACATTTTTTATTAAAATTGAAACAGGTTTAGAAATTAAAAAAGAAACACGGGGTAAAAAATTTCTCTTTTAATAAAAGTTAAGATTAATATCTTAATTTTATGTGAAGAAACTGCTTCCGGCCGTTTGCTCATGTTTTTTTGAAACACCCTGTATATATTATTAATAAAAAACTAAGTCTGCCATACTTGTTAACATTGTTAAACCGACAGACTAGTTTTTACCTTTTAGGGCCGCTAGATCAATCGATAGTTAGAGGGTTTGTTATTAAACAAACGGATAAAATTTATCTGCTTGATAAAAATGTAATCTCAACATTAAACCAAAATTAACTCTTTGGTAGAAAACAATCAGATAATTCCAAGCACAGTTTGGCAACGTCGCAATATATGTGTATTTTACGTTTTTGACAGTTTTTTCCAGGTTAATGTAAACGAATGACGTATTTTTATGATTTTTCTTCGCGAAAAGTTTAAACTATAGACATATAAATTAAAACGGTAATTATTCCCATAATGTCTGATGGAAAACCACCAAAAAAACAAAGGGCTGCGAATTTTTCGCAGCGAGAGACAGATCTATTATGCAAATCGGTAGTAAAAAGTAAAACACGCTTTAGTCATCGAATCTAAGCAAACCGATGCAGTTATGTGGAAAGAGAAAATGGATTGTTGGGGTAAAGTAACAAATGAATTTAACAGCAACAATAGTGGACCCGCAGGAACATTACCAAGCTTAAAAATGAAATATGATACAATCAATTAAAAGTTGCTGTGCCGGAGTTAAAGCATAATTTCTAAAAAAGGATATAGCAAGTAGGAAAATGACTATTAATTACTTGTTTATATATTAATTGCTTTGCTCTAATTAAAAATGTCAATCTATTGAAAACACCTAAACTATATACTTATTATATTATATAGTAGTATGTATTTATATCTACCTCGCTGTAGGAAACAATTAATATATTCAAGTTGTAGCAATAAAAACTCGGAAGCTTGTTTGCTTATTCTAAATCTGCATATAAATTCTTCATTATCTCAAAACTCCAAATGATTGGTCCGCGGTCTAACTGTATATGGCTTTCGAAGGATAAAATTAAAGTTATCTTCAATTTCCTTGTCACTATCGTCCGAAAACAATTCAACATCTATTAATTCCTCTATTTTTAATGGAATAAAACATTTAATTTAATTACAAATTACCAAAAAAACTAAAAATATAGGTTATAATCCCTCTGTTAACAGGGTATCTGCTACTTTCAGCTACAGCTTACTTATCCTCCTGATAGGACATATTTATCTTCTTGTTAGAGTTAACAATATGTTGATATTGCATGCTTTTACGTTAACAATAGGTTAAATTTACCAAAGACATTAACGAGCGATTGATCTAGCGGCCCTTAAACTTCTTGAAAATTATGTAAACATCTAGAGAATTTTAGAGAATATTTTAATAACTTACCAACATCCTATCAGCGCCACCTAGACGAAAGTAGCCAAAAGAAAATTAATATTTACTACTAGTGCCACCTAATGCTTTTATAAGTAACGAACGGTAAATTACAGGTTTCTGTAACAAAACTATTTTATTTTCATTACTTTCCAATAGATGGCCAATAACGACGGTAGTCCGTCCTATTAAGAGTCGACAGTGATTCCTTGTAATTTATAATACAATCCATACAAATAATACTATATCTTGCTGTTTTATTTGCTCTAAGATGTTGTATTAAATAAGCCGATTTTATTAAAATATTATTAATATTTATATTTGTACTTACATGAAAAATAAAAGGTGATCTGATAATTGTTGTAACCATACATTTCTTCTTCTGATGCAATATGATCTGCTACTGTTCCAAATATCTGCGAAATCAGATCTGAATTGGAAAAACTTGTAGCTAGGTTACGTAATGGAAGCAATTCCACACAGGAAAATTCTAAAAATAGAGATGACAAAGATATTCACTTGCTGCAATTATCATAATTGTTTTGTTTTTTTAATTTTGTTAACAGTAGGTATTCATGTATTCAGTAAACATGAATAAACTGTTCTTTACCTCGTCAAATTCATTTTTATTTCAAGGTTAGTCCTGGAATCATATTATACCCTTTATCCCGGAAATCCCTAGATTGGAAGAAAGCTTCGGGACTGACACTCCTAATACCTACACTCAAGAACACGGATAGTTTTGCTAATATTTTGCATAAATGTGGTGGTGAATAGTTAAAAAAAATATATACTCTAGGAACTATTGAGTTTCAGAAGTTAAGCTTACACTTGATAATAATTATATAATCTTTAGAAACTCAATTTAATTAAAAACTACTACTTTGGTCAAAAAACTTACTTTTAGATAAACTGAGAACCAAAAACTGTTCTGTAGCTCCTACCACATAATATCTATGGACACATATAGGAGGCCCGCTCGCACTTTCTTACTTTTAAAGCATTTTATTATATAATATGGTATTGAGAAATACAAAAAATTAACTTTTTTTATTTGTCAACAAAATGGTGATTCAAATATTTGACACATATCAATGCTGAATGTGGTCTTTGCTACGTATCAGGCTATGCTGGCTTAGCGCCAACATGTTTTAAATTACAATGGCCACTTGTTCGCTAACTCTTCTTTTTTTTGGTCAAGGCGCTTGCACCGAAATAGAGAGCACTAAAAACCAGTTTTTCATGGCAACGCTATTAATAATGTCGTTAGCGTAATATAAAAAAAAATTCATTTTTATATTCTTATGATAGGTAAATAACAGCAAGCACCCAAATAAATCCAGTTTTACTGTTATGCTATCAATATAACGTTAGCCTGACGTAAAAAATGGATTTTCAGGAACTATAATTTATGTTACTATAGGAAAACCAAATAAGCTTGACGACTAGAGTAAACACAAACACACGGATGAGGACCGCACGTGAAGTAATGCAACAGGAGGTGTCGAGGACGTATTTGGCTCAGATGTGTTTTGGAACTTGTTTTAATGTGTTCAAAGTCAAGTTTCATCGAGTCTTCGAGGTTATTCCAAGCAATTGTACGGGAGTTTTCAGGCGGAATAGTTTTAACAGTATTTGATACATACCTACCTACATCCTACATACTGGAGGTATGTGCGTGCATACTATAATTCCTTGCTTTAAGAAGATTTTGATGTTTTGCTTGAGAAAGTGGCAAACATTTAACTGAAAAATTCAACAATTCTATTTAAAAATATATACTTTATTGCTTAGTAAAACTCAATAAATATCCATAAGAGAAACGTAAATGTAAACAATAATTATATAGGGTGTTTCATTAATATTACGAAAAAAAGTTCCTACAAACATGGTATCGTTTCAGATACCCGGTGTAAAGTTTTATTTTCATTTTCACAGAAGAAAATAACCCCAGTTTTGACGCCAACAGACTGGTATCTAGATTACTTCAGAGAAGAAAACAGTCCTATGCAAGTAAAAACGATTGACGAAAATGAATACTTCAAAACCTTACACACCCAAAAGAACACTGCATCCGGCATAGATAATATAAATCAATAAATAAATAAATAAACAGCTCTTCATTTAATTGAATTGAAAAGGTAAAAATATCACTTGGATTATACTCGAGCAGCTAAAACTTACATACAAAACATAAACCACTATATTACAAACTACCGATTTACAATCTCCCACTGCCAGACGCATAACAATAGCACTAAACAGTAAATAAACAAACGAACAAACAATAAAATAACGTAGACAGACATACAACAACATAAAACTAACTTAACAACAAAATAAAACAATGCACAAAAATGACTGCAAAATTGCGCTGAGCTTTGAGCATCACCGAATCGTTCGGCGTATTTTTGAAGCCAGAAAAGTGTGTTTAAAACACGAGAAACGGCAGTGGGAGGGGACTTACAAGACCTCAGACTGACTAACAAACAAGGACCGAACACTAAAACATGGCCACTCTCCGCTGTAGGAGGTGACGGAGCGAGATGGTTGTGCTACATTGCAATCAAATTGTCCGCTGTAGGCGAACATAAAATGTCTGTGATATTCTAAATTTACTGGGTTTTTTGAAAGTTTTCCCAGAATGCTCTGCTGTTGGAATACAGTTTACCGCTTCACAATTTTCTTGGAATTTTAATATTAAACTCCTTGGAGTAACATAACCCTTGCAATACACCGGTAAGGCACCGCCGGAACGCGTGTGACACAGTGAATTATTTTAAATAGTAATAATAACCTTAGGCCACAACATCGGCCGCCAGGCTCAAGGCCTGGTTTTTGGGCGCATTTCGGGCCGTATGCTTACGGTCCGTATGCGCCCAACTCTGTACTTAGTTTAGTTAGTTTTAGTATTATGTATTAGGATAAGCTAGATTAAGTTAGTTATTAAAGTACTATTATAGAGAGCAATACTACAATAAAGAATTTTAAAATGGAATGGTTATCCACAAATACGTAATAAAATGTTACAACTTTTGTCTGCAAAAACAACTTTCCTGGCATATGGAAGGATGAAGTCGTCATTAACATACCCAGACCTATACAAATCACCACCTTACAAAAAAATATCGTCCAATTACACAGTGTCGGGAAAACTATTTGAAAAACTAACAAGGAACAAACTGCAGAATGAAGTAGAAAACAAAATACCCACACATCAATACGGATTTAAATCAGAAATCTTTGCATCCACTTTTCTCCCTGATATCTAATATCCAAACCGAGAAACTTAAAAATTACAAATCGGCAGCAGTCTTCCCAGATGTGAAAAAAGCTTTTGACAGTGTTTGGCATAGAGGAATGTTATACAAATTGAAACAACTAGACGTTTCCGATAACATTATATGGATAATCAAACAATTTTTAGAACTCAGAAAGTTATGTGTGAAGATCAACAATAAAATTTCAAGCAGAACAGGGAGTTCCCCAGGGATCAGCATTATCTCCTTTACTATACAACATCTACTGCTCCGACTTTAAACCTGAGGAAAACATCAACTTATACATACTACAATTTGCTGACGATACAACACTGACATCCCATGGAAAATCAATCACAACTCGAGCAGAGAAAAAATATTAGTGGAACAAATATCATAATATGAATTAGAATGTCCCACTCCCAATCCTCTTTATATATATCCCTTCATTAAGAACCTCATTTTCCTTCATAAGCTACTAAGTGTGACAAACCTTGTACAAATAAATTTGAACTAAATTTTATCTAACGTTTCGGTATGCTGATTGCGTTCATCAAGTTTCATTCGCTTCTTAATACATTTTACAAATTTTAAAGCTCCATCAACGTCACCTTCCACCAATATTTTTTCTGTACTGCTAATACCAACAGCAACATTTCTTTTGTCTCCTGAGGATGAAGGTCACTACCTTCGAAACATGTAGACTTATTAATATGACAAAAAATTGCGCCTTTAATTGCTCTTTTATTAAATTAGCGGAGAAAGACTTTTTGACTTTCTTTCTTGTCCCTATAATTTCAACTCCACTTTGAGAATGGACTATTTCTTTAAATTATTATATATTTGCTATCCTAATTATGGAATAAAAACATAGGCCGAGTCGTATAAATGCAAAATCCGCCAAGTCAGTTTAAGTTGATTTTGAGATATCCAAGAAAAACCTCCAGCTGATAAATGGCATGCTTGTTTGGCTAATAATATTGTAAGGCTGAAAATAGGGGTTACTATTAATGAAAAACCTACTTTTTCAAAATCTAAGAAAGTGGAAAGTATCAAAAATACTAGTATTTAAAAATGACTTGGCGGGATTTGCAGTAAACATCTATGACCTGGCGGGATTTGCAGTAAACATTCATGACTTGGCGGAATTTGCAGTAAACATCCAAAACTGATATAGTTTCTTTAGTACGGGAAGTATAGATAAAAAAACTGGATAAATACCAAACTGAAGAATACACTCTATTATGAAAGAAAATGAAACAAAAATTGAACAAATAGCGGAAGCTATGGCACTAGAGTTTTTAGGCAAATCATGATATGTCCACAAATATGAAACAACACTAACAGGGCTTAATTTCGTCGATGATGATCCTTTAACAACTGTAAAATTATATAAGTTGAACTGTTGTGAAAAATAAGCTGACTGGTCCGCTAGTTTAGGTAAGGCTAGATTTTTCTGGCAATCAAATGAAAAACACTGGATGCTATTATCTTCTATTTTGAGGTAACCAAAAAATGCTTGGGCCTTCAGCTTGTGAACTCTCTTAGCGACAATTAGTTCATTTCTAATATTTCGATTGTTCTCACACTTTAGTTTTTCTTTTGTTTATAGACATTCTGAGCACATATCTTTTTGAGGAATTCCAAAATCTAATTGTAGTGACTATTTACGAAAAACACTATTTTACGAGCAGATTACCCCCAATCGACGCTTTGAACATTTTATACAGTTTTCGAATATTGAGGTACAAACACGTACTTTACACACAGAAATTTTGACGAAACTAAATTAAATAAATTTAATGAACTTGCAATATTTTGCCTTTCTAAACGAGTTAAAGACGTGGTCGATCCAAGTAAACGAATCAGGTGATTCCGCGCAGCGCGTTTATTGGTTGAAAATGACTTGGCGGAATATGCACTTCAATCCTTGGGATAGTTGGCGGAATTTGAATCTAAGCGCAAACTTTTCATCAAACTTTAAATTACATACGGCGAGTTTTGAGAACAAATCAATTGCTTGTTTAGTCCGGGAGAAAATATACTATCGACTGGCTGTAATAACTCATAATTTAATTTTTTTTGACTTGGCGGTTTTTGCATTTATACGACTCAAAGAGATATTGTAAATATGATAGGCGCAAGGACCACGGCCAATAGCCTTTTAGGAAACCAATAAAGTATTTGTAAATTAAAAAAAAATATTTTTGTTTTTTCTAAATAATTTTTTAAATAATGTCAATATTGGAACTAAAATTGGTATCTAGGGGTTTCTTGAAATGGGGAATTCGAATTTATTGTTAGTATGGCTCCCACTTCTAGAGGGCGCCGCCTGTATGTTTTTGTACTCCTTTAAGGAGTCATAATTCTTTGATTCGTTCTTGTATTACATTTTTAAGCAAAATAATAGATTTCTCTTTAATTTTCATGTGAAAAAGGCGTACTTGGTAGAAGTCGCTACGGGCAACCATTCTCGAGAAAAACAATAAAAAGAAAAATAAATTGCATTTATTTGCATATCGCTATGCCCATATCAGAGTTTGATAAAATTGCATTTATCTCCTAAACAAAGCCGGAATTCAAAAAATTATGAAAAGGTACTTTGCATTAGCCATTAAACTGCCTACATAACAGTGCCATCAAAACAGAAAACGACAGTGGCGCACATATTTTTTGTTCCGCTTAAAAATTGCAACATCCTGTATCTCCAAAACGAAGCATTCCCGGACGCAATAATAATGAAACACCCTGTATATGTACATACTGACAAAATATTTAAAACTCCCCACTTAGATGGAATAGAAACTCCGCAAATCTTTAAAATGTTACAGAAACAGACTCTATCGTCACAATAACCTCAAATTTCTCTGTCAAATATCTTGCACTTCGCCCTTGCAATGAGAGCAACAAGGATGGAGCAACGAATTCTGCATAAATCTCTGGTCACCAGTCATGGAATGAGCTGCACCGACCAATGCAGAGCAAAGCAAGTCCTGGGAAGAAGCTAGGCTTACGGGATTTTTAAGAATCTAAAAAATCTGTCTTACACTACAGAAGAACAGTTTTGCTGTAAACTTACCTTTAAAGCTAATTTCTCTGTTGCACCCAACGCATGGACGTTTGCTCTTCGTTCCTCTTGGAGCTGACCACTTAATTGGATCCTCAAAGCATTAGCAATGTTCTCTGATAAGTCCTTAGTCACAGCACCAAGTTCAAAAATATCACCTGCTTTTAAACTATACTTTATACCAGGATTTTTTTCGGAAATTGTGTTTAAATTATTGAAAGTAGCACACATTTGCTTGTGCAGTTTTTCATGCTCCTTTAGTATTTTCTTGACTACTTCTTGGAGGTCGTTTGTTCGATGAGTTAGAGCAGATTTCCACCGTGCCAATTCTTCTACCATTAAACTGAATTACAACTTCTTTAAAACCCAACCTAAATAAAATTTTACATCAAAAACTTACCTTGAAGCCAGAAATTTGCTTCTCCACACTTCACACTGTCCACTCAACCACTCGGTCTGCTCTTGATGAGATGTCAAGTGATTGGCTGAATTTAGCAAGGCCCTAGCCAATGACAATTTATCTTCTGTCAAGTGCTGAACTCTGCTTTCCAAATCTTCACCTGGATATCAAAACATATTAAATATTATCTACTATATAATTAGGGTTGCCAACTTTGGAATATAAAATTAAAAGCCGCAACCCACGCCCAAAAATCTGTTTCTAGCCTCTGAAAAATTGCATGCATGCCGTCGAGCAATAACTCGATAAATAATGAAAATATCAAAAATTCTTAAAAATACAATATTATACAGAATTTTATTCCCAACCATTTTACTACCTTCACTTTTCGTCGTGAAATCAACAAGAACCGAGCTATACGTGAAAAGCATTTTCAGCCCCTTCAGAAACAGTCAAATCGAGCAATAACTCGATAAATAATAAAATATCGAAAATTCTTAAAAGAACAATATTCTACAGAACTTTATTCCCAACCTTTTTACTATCTTCACTTTTCGTCGCGAAATCAACAGGAAGCGAGCTACACGTAAAAAGCATTGTCAACCTCTTCGAAAATAGTCAAATCGAGCAATAACTCGATAAATAATAAAAATATCGAAAATTTTTAACAGTACAATATTGTATGGAATTTTATTCCCAACCATTTTACTGTATTTACTTTTCGTCGCAACATCAACAGGAAGCGAGCTACACGTGAAAAGCATTTTCACTTATTTGAAAATGGTCAAATCAAGCAATAACTTGATAAATAATAAAAATATGGAAAATTCTTAAAAGAACAATATTATAGAGAATTTTATTCCCAACCAATTTACTATCTTCACTTTTCGTCGCGAAACCAACAGGAAGCGAGCTATACATAAAAATCATTTTCAGCCCCTTCAAAAATAGTCAAATTGAGCAATAACTCGATAAATAATAAAAATATCGAAAACTCTTAGAAGGAAAACATTATACAGAATTTTATTCCCGACCATTTTACTATCTTCACTCTTCGTCGCGAAATCAACAGGAAGCGAGCTACACGTGAAAAGCATTTTCACCTATATGAAAATGGTCAAATCAAGCAATAACTTGATAAATAATAAAAATATGGAAAATTCTTAAAAGAACAATATTATAGAGAATTTTATTCCCAACCAATTTACTATCTTCACTTTTCGTCGCGAAATCAACAGGAAACGAGCTATACATAAAAATCATTTTCAGCACCTTCAAAAATAGTCAAATTGAGCAACAACTCGATAAATAATAAAAATATCGAAAATTCTTAAAAGGACAATATTATACAGAATTTTATTCCCAACCATTTTACTATCTTCACTTTTCGTCGCGAAATCAACAGGAAACGAGCTACAGGTAAGAAGCATTTTCAACCCCTTTGAAAAAGTCAAATATTTTTAATCTAAGCGTTAGATGTTAGATGCAGAACCTGCTTTTATTTTGTTCAATGTTCAGTTTTTTTGAGGTACTTAGGTATTAGATAAATCACTCCCTTTGACACCTTATCATCACCAACACTACAACTATACTAAATTTATTCAAATCAAACAATCCCAGTGACAATAATAACAAGTAATCAATTAACTATATCAGTAAAGATAAGCTAGGCTTTAGCACCTAGATGACTAAACATCCGTATGTGCTAGCCCAAATGTCCAGCACAATCCTATACAAGACAGAAATTTCCCATATCTAAAATTGTACAAAAAATGAAGAATAAAACAGAACAGGGAAAGTACATTGGTTTCACTCTCCAATATCATATAAAAGGAGAAAGGACTTTATTTCGAAATAAAGGACTGTCCTTTCAAATAAAGGACAGTTGGCAAACCTACATATAACATTTATCACACAAATACCTACTTACCCACTGCAGCAACTAACAATGTTTTTAGATCACTGTTAACTTGAGCTTGAAACTTTAACTGATTCTCCAAATGAGCCTTGGTTTCCTTCAGATTCTTGATGTCAGTTTCATACTCTTCCTTTTCCTTTTCCCATTGCTGTCTTGGTATCACTTCATCCTGCTTCATAGCAGAAAGCTTCAGCTTGTTCATTTCCACTGACCTAATTTCAGACATTTGATTAACTAATTCTTGAATTTCCACATTGTTCTTCGATACTATAACGTTGCTGGGTACATTAATAGGTTTCCTGATGGGTTTAGCAGATTTAATTGGTTGCACAGCCGCTTTATATGGTTCATAGGGTATGAATTTGGGTTCTTTTGGCTTCGTTAAGACTATACTGCCCAACTTCTTGTCTTGAGGCACGTATTTTGGCACTAGATTGATTATTTTGGATGCAGGTATCACAGGCTTCATAGACTTTAAAATGCTTTTCGATGGTTTTTTAAATAGGCTTGCCTTAAGTTTGATTTCAGGGTTTCTCGACATGGTGTTTTCCATGCCATCGCCCAAAGTTCTAACCAGAGGAACATATCCTACAATAAAACATAAGCATAATTACACATAAAAAATGTAATTTTGGTGTAAAGTTAAAAACTGACCTGTATTCATGGTGAAATCGCGGTGAAAATATGGCTAAAAGTATAAAAGATCAAAACAAAAACAGCTGTTTAAACCACAGAGCAATAAAGGTTAGGTTTAAAAACGTCAAAGCTGCACTAAATATCTGGTTGTATAAGTTTGTAACTCTGTTCCATCTCTGAATCAAGACACAGTATGCATTAACATTTTAATGAGATTTCTGTCGAAAAAGTTTTGCTGTATCGGACCTACTGTTAAGCACAAAAAATAGTGTTCAGATTTTTACTTAATATTTGCTAAAATATGGAGAAGCAGAATAAAAAAATAAGGATACAAAAAAAAAACTTGTCAGAAGTGGGATTCGAACCCACGCCCACAGAGTGGACTGCGACCTGAACGCAGCGCCTTAGACCGCTCGGCCATCCTGACTATCTCAAAATTACTCCAGAAGACGTTTTTGCAGTACATAGCGACAGCACTGTTATTACATTCAGGATAATACAGTAAACAGCAAAAGTAATAAATAACTACCTACTTATTACTATTACCAGGTACATTTTTATTGGAGCATAGAAATGTAAAAAAGAGTAAACGCTAGAAATGGTGAAAATTTCAAAGACAATAGGGACAACAATCTGCTGTATTATTCAACAATCATATCATGTCAATGGACTGGTGGTTCGAACAAGCCTGAATAATGTGATGTGTGTGTCCCTCATCCGTGCAACATCAGGGGTATTGACATAAATGTTAAAACTTACGTTCATTGTCAGATATTCGCAATAACTCTCAAAATATGTCTCTGTCAGGACCTTATGATGATTTTTTTAAGAAAGTGCGACATGATCTGTATAGTTACAACTTGTAAGTTATATTATAGGCGTCTCGATCTGATAATATATACCACAGAACTCAAAAATTTACATATACCCACTGACGTCCATACGCGACTTTTAGCAATAACAATAAAGTGATGAAATATGCGCCAGGAGTAGCTGAAGCTATAGATAGTTATTCGTTTCGTGCCATAGGACTAAATTCTCATCTGCTAAACGTAAGATAAGAACTGCACCAGGTGTAGCACTTGGCCCTTCGAGAAAGAAGAGAGCTCAACAAACTCGAACTGAGATATATATTAACACCCATGATCATGATATTTGTTTAGGAGTGTTTTGGTTCGGGGTATCAGATATAAAATGGGCCCCAATATGGAACCTTGAGATACGCCTCTATTACCGTGATAACCCTGGAAAAAGTCGCTTATTGTTGATTAGAAGGAACACTAACTGTCATTTTTTGATTTGTCAAGTACGATTTAATAAATTTATTAGGCGTTACTTGACATATAATAGGTTGTTTTCTATAAAATAATCCAAAAGTCTGACGTAAACTATTCTTTCAAAGATTTTTGAGAAAACTTATATTAATATTACCCTCTCTTTTTTTCATTGCATCATATCAATACCAGTCGAGCCATCAGTCCCACTTCCGACTTCCAGTGACCAGTCCTTCAGTTTGAGTCCAAGTCCAAGTTCAATGATAAACCGGATAGACCACTAAAACTAAAGAGTCCTAATACCCAAAGTAAGGAATCATTACGAGTCCTTATTAAAAGTAACGAAAGTTGACATCACTATATCTTAGACCTTGTAACTGTAAAACTGTTAAACGGATTTTAAAGTACAATATAGATTCGGAAAGAGCAATTTATGGACTCTCTGCACACTATTTCTGGAAGCAATCGCAAATAAATCATCAAATATGGGGTAAAGAGGACTGCATTTTTTGTCAACTGTTCCTTTTGGTCAAAGTTCGAGGTGCCGTTTCAATTCTGGTGAACTATATTTATATACTAGGCAAGCAGTTTTACAATAAATCAAGTAACTATTACAAAAACGGAGACCTTTAAAACTGTAATCCTAGATATCAGCCTTGATGCATCACAGAAAAAAGTAATTTTTGTGCACATATACAGGTACTTACAGTTTTATATCGCCTACAACACTTTCCAATATATTTTTGTAGCATTTCCTGTCATATTGTGCCCAACAATTCATCAGGAACACGTTAAAACAATTAAAAATCCTCCAAAACACTAGAAAAGATTCACAACAGTCGCTCATGTTTAAAATTTTTGACAGAAAAGCGGTGTTGCCGCTATTCTGCCCCGCGGTGAAGCCGCCATCTAGAAAGAGGAGGGCTTTAATTTCCATTCATAATTTTGTTGCGGCATCTTTTTCCAATGGATAAAGAAAGAGAGAGAGAAAATAATAATCGGAGAGGGTCAGCCTATGTTCTTTCTCTCTCTGGCACATTAGACATTGTAGGGGAGTATAGGCAGTGGTCGGTGACCCCAATTTTTTTGTTGGGGAGTCTTATGTAATCGGCCTGGCGTGGGAGGTGTAGTACTATAAGGGGTAGTTTTTACTATTAATGAATGAAAAGGGCAGAGAGGAAGGAAATCCGTGTTTTGAAGCTTGAGAATCTCTTAGTTCATTGGATTTAAATACTTTTAGGATATATTGTGGCGTTTATTTAAAAACTGCAGCAATATTTTAGGTTTAGTACCCCCAAATGCGATTTTTAAGATGAGTGTATACACGCGTTACGCTTTGTAGAATTTATTTTTTAGTTTGTTGTAAACCATATAAACCAAATATTTTTGATAATAATTGATAATATAAATACGACAGTGGTGTATTTAGGATTGTAACACGCGGAGGGGGGAGGGGGGTGCATCTCTCTTGCAAAAAATATCTTGTTTGCGGGACGGGTTTCATTTGCGCCTCAGGTAGGGGGACTTTTGCGATGCCTAGTGGACGCCTACCTTTTTGACTTATAAGCAACCTTATAGTTAACTGGTATATTCTGACAAATTTTCTTTTTTGTCATTTTTTTTTTGTAAAAATGTCGAATTTGTCCAATATAAAGGGTAGAATAGCATTTCACCAATACACCCGTCTCATGTAAGTCAAACTTATTGTTTCTTCCTAATGCACAGAATGAATACAAATTTTTTTCATACTACACAGAAGTGGGCACAAAAAACTGTTATTAGCAAACTGTACAACACGTTAAATTATTGTTTTGTTCCTGTGTACAGAAGTCTGTTTCAAAAAGGACATTTTTAGCCCTAAACAATAATTTTATTTATGTTACAAACAATAACGATGTAGTCTTCGTCCACAGTTTAATAATTGAAAAGTAAATAAAAAACTCCCTACATGTTTTGAATGTTTAAGCACTCATCATCAGGGAATACTAAAAAGGATAGTACAAAGCTAAGAACAAACAATGATTGTAAAATAAAAGTTTAAGTAGGACTTATCTAACATCGAGTTTAGTTGAAATGTAATGTAAGTTGTCTCAAACTAATGAGTACAACTTCACAGGGTGGAAAATGTAAAGTTGAAGGCTCGGTGTACAGGGTGTCCCATTTTCGACACTTTTATAGGGTATCTCTGTAATTGTTAGTGCTATCAAAAAAGTAATATAGGTGTCATGTGCTCTTTTTGGGTCAAACTTAAAATGGTAAAATCAAAATTTGAAAATTTTCGCTCGCTTAAGAGATACGGGGAAAATCAAAAAATTGACAATTTCAAAATTACCATATATCTTCTTAGTTTAGAGAGATACAGAAAGATGTTTTATACAAAAGTTTATTCATAATGACTGTTGAATAATCTGCCGTTCTCAGAATAAGTATACGAGGTCAGGTAAAAAAGTTATCGGACCTAACCACATTTTTAAATGGAACACCCTGTATATTTTAATCTAAAAACATGGCATTTTAAATTCTCTTTTCAAATATATAACACACCATGGATGAAATTAGTTTCCTAGGCGATTTATTTAAACTTTATTACTTTAAAACGAAATAAAAGATTCAGATTAACGTAAAAAATAACGAGAATCATCGCAAATGTTCGAAAGCTTCTCCGTTGTTTTCAATGCACTCTTGACATCTTTTTCGAACGGATTTTAAGGCATTCATGATGTGTAATGGTTTTATTTCTGCATGAATTCTTTGATCAAGTTGTTCCCGGGTTAAAATAACTTCTTTATAAATTTTATTTTCCAACACTCCCCAAAGAAAAAAATCTGGAGGTGTTAGATCCGGAGAACGTGGTGGCCACCTTATAGGTCCATGTGTTCCTATCCAACGGTTTCTAAAGTGTGGCTTTATATATTATCTTATTCGAAGAGCGTTATGGGTAGGGGCGCTATCTTGGTGAAAGTAAATTACACATCATGAATGCCTTAAAATCCGTTCGAAAAAGATGTCAAGAGTGCATTGAAAAGAACGGAAGAGCTTTCGAACATTTGCGATGATTCCCGTTATTTTTTACCTTAATTTGAATCTTTTATTTCGTTTCAAAGTAATGAAGTTTAAATAAATCGCCTAGGAAACCAATATCATCCATGGTGTGTTATATATTTATAAAGATAATTTAAAATGCTATCTTCTTAGGTTAAAATATACAGGGTGTTCCATTTAAAAAAATGAGGTTAGGTCCGATAACTTTTTTACCTGACCCCGTATACTTATTCTGAAAACGGCAGATTATTAAACAATCATTATGAAGAAACTTTTGTATAAAACATTTTTCTGTATCTCCTTTAACTAAGAAAATATAGGGTAATTTTGAATTTGTCAATTTTTTGATTTTCCCCCGTATCTCTTAAGCAAGCGAAAATTTTCAAATCTTGCTTTTACCATTTTAAGTTTAACTAAAAAAGAGCAGATGACACCTATATTACTTTTTTGATAGCACTAAGAATTACGGAGATACCCTATAAAAGTGTCGAAAATTGGACACCCGGTACGGTAGACTTTACATTTTCCACCCTGCGGACTTGTACTCGGTAATTTGAGACAACTTCCCTGACGATGTAAGCCATCTACTGTAGTATGGTTGTATGATTCTTTATGGCCTACATAACATATTAAAATTTCATTAAATTATAGCAGTGGGTTCAAAAGTTAGAACCGAAAAGCTGGGTAAACCTTTGAAGTTCTGTATGTCCGTTAAGGGCCACTTTGGGATTCTTTCTTCTATGACAAATTAGGTTTTTTTTTAATTCTACCATACGATCCTGAGAGTATGCCATACCGGATATCCTGTACACACCAACTATCGTGTAGCCCTGCACGATCATTTCTTTCCCTGCTATAAAGAGACACAAAAAAATTGTTGTGTAGCCATTGCCAATTCATTTTCTTCTAGCAATGACAAAGTCATGAAATTTAACCCAAACCAACCCATAGAATCGAACGAACTTAAAGGGTTACCATTGCATTCCCACTTTATAAATATGAGAGGGGAAGTATATCATTTGGGAAAGCTGTTAATCCAACAGAGAAGAGAGAAAATGGAAAACCTATTAATCCAGGATTATTTGCAAGAAGAACAGGAATTGAATGAAGTTGGCTTGGGATATATAAGTAC
Organism: Polydrusus tereticollis; assembly: GCA_963920685.1. Taxonomy (NCBI): domain Eukaryota; kingdom Metazoa; phylum Arthropoda; class Insecta; order Coleoptera; family Curculionidae; genus Polydrusus; species Polydrusus tereticollis. The sequence goes on along the minus strand of OY987332.1, from coordinate 2,701,133 downwards.
TCAACCATGATGTATTATTGTTGTGTGTATGTGTGTGGATACCCATAATATATCATGTTTTGTTAAGAAAATTGTTTTTTTTTTTATATACAGCGTCTCTGTAAAAGGTCTTTACGAAAACCTACCACATATTGTTCAGACCAAAATTAGCCGATTTAAGTAAACTTACCTTAGTACGAAGTTGCTTAGTTTGGGCGCTAGACGGCGCTGAAGTGACAATTTTTAAATCGTTTTTCTGGATTAATTCAAAAACTGCTCATATTATTTTGGCGAAATTTGGTACGTTGGCATAACTTTATAGGGCAAAAAAACCCCATGCCACAATTCTGATTAATATCAGTCCATGGGCGTAGAAGCTGGGTTTTTTACTAATTGCTTGTTTCAGATTTCTATGCCAATGGAACAAGAGGGGTTTGGGCACAAAATTCAGATAAACCAACTCAATTGCTACAAAAAAGGTACTCTTGATAAGACTCGATTCCTCTGACGGTTTTCGAGAAATTTGAATTTTATTACTTAATAAGTAGTAGTTTTTACCACGTAGTACTTGGGTTTTATAGAATTTTTCTGTTCAAGAAGTTTTTTGTAGTAAATAAGTTACTTAAACCTCTTATCTTCCATTGGCGTAGAAATCAAAAACAGAAAAATTCTATAAAACCCAAGTACTACGTGGTAAAAACTACTACGTATCAAGTAATAACATGCAAATTTCTCGAAAACCGTCAGAGGAATCGAGTCTTATCAAGAGTACCTTTTTTGTAGCAAATGAGTTGGCTCATCTGAATTTTGTGCCCAAACCCCTCTTGTTCCATTGGCATAGAAATCTGAAACAAGCAATTAGTAAAAAACCCAGTGGGTTTTTTGTCCCATAAAGCTATGCCAACGTACCAAATTTCAGCAAAATACTATGAGCAGTTTTTGAATTAATCCAGAAGAACGATTTAAAAATTTGTCACTTCAGCGCCGTCTAGCACCCAAACTAAGCAACTTTGTACTAAGGTAAGTTTACTAAAATCGGCTAATTTTGGTTTAAAGAATATGTGGTAGGTTTTTGTAAAGACCTTTTACATACTGTCACCAGATTTATTCCTTGACTTACTTTTCCAGTCGAGTTTAGAAGGAATGTTGACGCACACATGTGGCGATAGCTCTCTGTCAATGGATGGACAATATTCTTTAAAATACATTTTAAGGATAACATTGTATATTATTTAATGATTTTACTGTTCAGACAATAATAATAATAACATTTTTTGCGCTTACTCAGTACATATTCTTAGTGACTAGACTAGAATTTTATATACAAAAAATAATCTGTACCTAAACTATGATTTAAATAATAAGGATGCAATCATCAGTAACGTCAGGAGAATGGGTTTTATACAGTTGTGGGGAAATTAAGCTAATTTTATACTAGTTTTTAGTAATAAAGGATAACACAAACCACTCGAAATACATTTAAAAAAATTAAAGGTTTATTACATTCCAAATTTTGAAAAATTCACAACATTCTAACTTATTTCGAGCAGTTTACTTTATTATACTTCACACGGTGTTTGTAATTTCAAGTTCGTAGCACATTAATGTCAACAAAACGACCTCACCGTAAGCCCTGACCAGCACGCAACCGACAATACAGCAATGTAAATTAAATGGGGTTTGTTGCGCTCAGCTGTCAACGGATTTCGAGAAAACTGGTAAATTATTTAGCTTTGGTTAAAAGGATATTAAGAGACAACTCTACTTGCGAGGTTTAACATGTTGCAGATTTTTCTTTTCAGCGTTTTCGAAATGTATGCAGTAATGTATTATTTATCGCTGTTAGAATTGCAACTTTACGCATGTAAGTCCTTTATAAAAAATCTGCAAAATGTTAAACCTCGCAAATAGGATTGCCTTTCAATATCCTTTTAACCGAAGCTAAATAATTTACCAGTTTTCTCGAAATTCGGTAACAGGTGAGCGCAAGAAATCCCATTTATTTTACATTGCTGTATGATCGGTTGCGTGTCGTGATGGACTCTTAAAAAAAATCATACTGTATTTTACATACAAAATGACATGTATAAAAGGTTGAATACCACTGGCCTTTTATTTTGGTAAAAAAATACTATTATTTCTAAAATATCTGTTAACTCAAAAGCATATTATTACAGTGTATCACAAAAAGTGCTTGTAATGTGGGGCACACTTTTCCAGACATGCTGTACCAGCCATTTGAAAGCCCAAGAGCAAATTTAATGAACTACTGCTACAGGGTTGCCAAACAAATGCGGGATCGGAAAAACCGTCCATATAAAACAGTATGTTTTGTATTAATTATTTATTCTAGCTAGAGACATATATTTCTGTACGACCCATCAAAACTACTATGTACAGAGATTACGATAACTATTTATACTTACCTATATATACGGTGCTAAGCAAAAATTCAGGATGGTTCTCGGTGGATGGATTCATTCAAGGGGCAACGCAGTGTTAGCGCTTGTACTAGAAAGTAGTAGCAGCATTGATATTTTAAACAGAACACACTGTATTAAACCTTAATTTTGGAATCTCTGTTTGTTGGTTGCTGGATTAAGATCGGGTGATCTCGGAGGCCAATTCTATGGTCCTGCTTATACAACGAACATCAAAAGGCTTATGAAGTTCTCTGGTAACTTCTCCTGTACAATGAGCAGCAGGAGCTCCGTCGGCGTGATACCCAACGAAGACATAGATACAGGGCTTCATAAGTCATGCATATAAATAGCTTTGTGACGTGATAGGTGTAAAAATACCAGTATATTCAAACGACAGGGTTTCATATAAGAAAAACTTTTAAATGTAGGAGTTGTAGGGTTCTATGTGAAGAGCCAGAAAATGACAAAAAGATAAACAAAACTTGATGTGAAAGTTATGAAAAGAAATATTAACAAATTCGGTTTGTTTTAATGGATCACTCTGTATATTTTTATTGATATTCTATACAGGGTGAGTTTCCCTCCTAAAAAAAAGTTTCTATAAACCTACGTTCGGAAATGCTTCGTTTTGGAGATACAGGGTGTAAAAGTTTTAGTTTTATTTTTGATTTTTCTAAATAATTTTTTAAATAACGTCGATATTTGAACTAAAATTGGTAACTAGGTGTTTTTTGAAATGCGAAATTAGAATTTGATGTTAATATGGCTCCCACTTGTACATCTTTAAGCAAAGAAATAGATTCTTCTATCATTTTTACGTGAAAAAGGCATACAAGCACATTATTCAAGCACGTATAATAAAGTGATGACTCCTCAAAAGAGTAAAAAGGCATGTAGGTGGCGCCCTCTACAAGTGGGAGCATTACTAACATCGAATTCAAATTTCACATTTCCAAAAAGCCCTAGATACCAATTTTAGTTTAAATATCGACAGTATTTCAAAAACTATTTTGAAAACACAAAAATAAAAATAAAACTTTAACACCCTTTATATCCGAAAGGAAACTCGTCCTGAATTCTTTTCGCAATATTAATGTGTCTCACTCTTTAAACAACCTATTCCTCTTCAACCTCTTGCGTTTTGGGAAAGCCGAAATAAATACCGATTTGAAAAACAGTCAATTTGCTCCCTAATTTTTATTTATGGCAATTAAGCAAACATTTTCGGGGCGTGTGTCTATTTAAGGGAGACGAGTTTTTCTTTGTTGTAAAAAGTTTTATACAGGGTGTCCCAGAAATAAGGTAAAATCACTTTTCTCGCGCTGCAATCATGACACTCGATGGGCAGACAAAAGAATAGGTCCGAAACCGAGTAGAAAAATTCACTGTCTATAAGTCAATAAATGATTGAATTAGGGCCGTTCCCTTAAAATTCGGGTTTAAAAAAAAACGGCAGTCTGAACGAGAAGACGAACCCCCTGAATCTAGTGAACCTGTCAAAAAAGTCCTATTGGCATATGTCAATGTCACTTTTTTGTGGATATGTTTCGAAGGAGAGTTGTTAAGAAAGTTGCAAAAATAATTAAATATCAAAGGTGCTACTACTGTCTAGTAGCAGCGGCAACATCGCATTGCCCACGTCAGTTAATGCAAAAAACAAATTTTTGAGGCATCTCAATTGGTCCAAACCCATTCATCGTGAACCACCCAACATAATGTAAGATTTAAAAAAAACTACCTCGCAGTGAGCTTTGACATTTGACATAGGTCAATTTGATCTTGTCAATAATTTGACATATACCACGACACCAAGCGGAAGATTTTCAAAGCTCACTGCGAGATGGATTTAAAAATACAGTGTGGTGATTTAAGTGTGCAATATATGGGAATTTTTTTTATTACCGATTTCTCAGAAATTTTTATTCTTAATAAAAGTTGGTGGATGTTCGACAATCATATTAGGTGCACTTGGAATGGTTGCAAGTCAAACGGCGTACAGGGTAGGTCAAAAAATATAAAACTTGTACAAGAATAAAGTACCTCTATTTCAGAAAATTCAGCAAAATGTTATTAAGAAAAGTTGTTTAGAATTAAAAGTTATGCATAGATTCGAAAACGTGACCTCCTAAAATAAAAAAAATATTTTTATTAGTGTTAATATGTGGAGAAAACTATAAAACAGTGCGTGAAGCAGGAGATATATTCAATGAACGACATCCAGATAAACAAGTTCACTATTCAACTGTAAGCAGAATTTTAAACAGACAGGGTCTTTAGACTATAAATATAAAAATGAACGTACCAAAACTGTATGTACTGAAGAAAATCAATTGGAAGTACTTAAAGCAGTTGTTGAAAACCCTAAGATCCAGAAATTTATGCTTATACGGGTATAAAAAAGCTCTGTTAAGAAGATTCTTAAAAAACAAAAATATCATGCCATAGAAATAGAAGATCAACGTGATTTCCATAGACACACACTTTTTGGGCATGAATCCACGTTAACAACAAATGGCGTTGTTTCTTTCCAAAATTGTAGGTGGTGGTCGGACGAAAATCCAAATTCTGTCATTGACAATAAAAACTAGTATTACCAAAAAACAAACCTTTGGTGCGGTATTATTAACGACAAATTAATAGCGCCGTTTCTTTTTCGCCAAAACCTAACTGGTGATACCAATTTACATTTCTTGGAAAACGAACTGACGGATTTTTTGGATAATATGAGTATACAAGAACGACATAAATTATGGTTTGTACATGATGGTTGTCCCGCTCATTCTGCTAGAATTGTTTCTGGATGGTTAAATGGGGAATTTGGTGATAAATGGTTAGGACGAAATACCGATCCACGGTGGCCTCCTCGTTCGCCAGATCTCACCCCATTAGATTTTTTTTATGGGGATATTTAAAGCAAAAAGTTTACAAGGATCGACCGTTTAATAATGTTGGGGAGCTTGAAAATTCGATACGATTTCGTTGCAGAAATATTCCAGCAAGTGTATTGCGATCCACTCTTAGTGAATTTTATGATCGGACTATTAAATGCATTGAACGAGAAGGTGGACATACAGTGACACGTCGAAATTTTTTTTACACATACATAATTTTATTTTTATCCGCATTTCAAATATTTTCTGTTTTATTTTTTTTTTGGTTTGTTTATTGTTAAATTATAATAAAAAAAAAAACAATAAAAATTGGCAAAACCATTGGCACCATATTCAAATACGTTTAAAAACATTGTATTTCTTGAGTTTGCACTAATATCATGTTTCTCGATTAGTTTGTACAGTTTTTTAATAAACATTTAAAATAAAACTTTTGCACTTTAAATGAGAGTTTTTTAATTTGCATATTATCATTACTAATGTTTTATCTTGTTAAAAAGAATTTTTAGGATATTTTAAAGTTGTGTTTAATGTCGTTGCAACGACCATAAAGATTGTGATTCCTTAATAAATTAAAAATTCAAGTTAATTTTACAAATTGAATTTGAACAAAGATATGTGAAATTGATTTGATTTTGATTGATTTATGAAGGTCTTTAGGGTGAATATGAAAAAAAAAAATTTTTGAAAAATTATACAGGGTGGGCCAACAAGGGCGCATTGGTCACTAGATGCTAAACTGTTGAACTTATGAGAAAATTTTCTTAATAAAACTTATAACGTTTCGCCTCTGCTATAACCTAAAATTATTTTCAAGTATACAGGGTGTCTCAAAAAAGAGTAATACCAAAAACTATATTTTTGGTAAATGGAATACCTTACATCTTAGAATATTTTTGAATTTTACATGAAATAGCCATTATTTTTTAATAAGTGCATTATAAGTCTAAACCTTATAATTTCCGAGACATCGACTTTTGAAAAATGACAGTTTTGAACTTTGACAGTTTCTAACTTTCTAACGGTGCGTCTTAGAGTAACGTATGCGGTTGCGGTTGCTTAATTATAATTTAGTAGTTACCTACAAACCATGGAAATATCTTTATATTGCAGACACGCTGTCGAGGGCATTTTTAAGTGACACTGGTCTAAAATCAGATACCGAATTTGAATATGTTGTTCATTCAATAGTAAAACGTGTACCAATGTCTGAACAACGCAAACGGCAATTTAAGAGTGAAGCAGAAAATGATTTACAACTTAAAACCCTGAAGAAATTTTGTCTCGAGGGTTGGCCAGATAAACGTTTTGTCCCTGAAAATATCAAACATTATGATAAACTAAAAGACAGCTTGTGTGTGACAGATGACTTTATTTTCTTAGCCAATAAGATTATTGTACCTTATAGTTTAAGAAATGAAATGCTGTTGTTGTTACATGAAGGGCACAGTGGTATAGAAAAGACAAAAAATAGGGCGAGACAAATTTTTTATTGGCCAGGAATGAATATGGAAATAGAATCGTTCATTAAAAAATGCAAAGTTTGTAAAAAGAATGTGCTTTGTCAACAAAAAGAACCTTTATTACCATATTCGTTACCAGAGAGGCCGTGGGAGCGGTTGGGACTTGATATTTTTACATATGCTAACACAAGTTACTTAGTGGTTTATGATTCTTATTCCAATTGGATTGAACTTCCAAAAATTAAAGATAAATCGACTTCTTCAGTTGTTGCAGCTCTGAAAAAAGTTTTTGCCATTCATGGGTGTCCTGATTTGGTAACTTGTGATAACATACCATTTAATAGTTTTGAATTTAAAGCTTTTGCAAACAAGTGGAATTTTGATATTAAGTTTCGAAGCCCAAACTATCCAAGATCCAATGGTCTTGCTGAAAAGGGGGTGTGTATAGGAAAAAGTATGATTAAAAAATCGTTAGAAAGTCATGACGACCTTGAAGTGTATTTATTGCAATATCGAAATTCGCCTCTTAAAAATATAGGCTATAGTCCAGCTCAATTATTAATGAGTAGGAACTGTAAAACCAAAGTACCTATTAGTAGTGAACTTTTAAAACCCAAGCTATGTGAGGAGGTAAAGGAAAAACTGGTTAATAGACAGGGTGTTTACAAAAAATATTATAATAAGAATGCCAAAGAACTAAAAATATTAAATAATAACTCGGATGTGACAGTTTATAATCACTTACAAAAGAGATGGGAATCAGGCAAAGTTATATCACCTCATGTAAATCCTAGGTCATATTTAGTACAAGATAGAACTGGTAATGTGGTTACCCGTAACAGGATTGACTTAAAGAACTCATCCAACAAATATAGTCCCACCTCTTTTGAAGTTGAAACCGCGTGTGACCAGACTGAAAACACATATAAAGTGCTTTCCAATAGTAAGGACTCGAAAGTTGATCAAGCTATGTCTGAGGACTATTCGGGCACTGATGACCAAGTATTTAGAGAGACCTATACTAGTTTTAGTTGTAATACTTCTGACACTGACAATGCTGGTATCTCAACTCCTCTGAGAACCAGATTGGGCCGTGTCGTGAGAAAACCACTGAAACTGGATTTGTAGCTTATAAGAGGAGATGTATTATATAGTTATAATCTGAACGACCCCTAATATTATGTAGTTGGCAATACTGACATGGGGGATCGGCAGTGACGTCATGTCAACATGATATCAGCAATTGTAGACTTGTTCGTCAACCCACGTTCGTATTAATATAATAAACAGCTATAAAACCAAGTAGTGTTTCACTGATTTAGAACTGCTATTGTCCCATATACTACATGTCCCTATCTTAGTTTCCTATTCTCTCCCTAAAAGTGTCAACTTCCGGTTAAACCGGATGTAACTCAAAGGCCGGAAATACAGTACTTTCGGTTTAACCGGAAGTTGATGTTAGAAAGCTAGAAGCTGTTAAAGTTCAAAACTGTCATTTTTCAAAAGTCGATATCTCGGAAATTATTAGGTTTAGACTTATAATGCACTCATTAAAAAATAATGGCTATTTCATGTAAAATTCAAAAACATTCTAAGATGTAGGGTATTCCATTTAACAAAAATATAGTTTTTGGTATTACTCTTTTTTGAGACACCCTGTATTCTTAAAAATAATTTTAGGTTATAGCAAAGGCGAAACGTTATAAGTTTTATTAAGAAAATTTTCCCATAAGTTCAACGGTTTAGCAACTATTGACCGACGCGCCCTTGTTGGCCTACCCTGTATATTAACGTTTTAAAGAAAAAATATTTTTTTTTATTTTAGGAGGTCACGTTTTCGAATCCATGCATAACTTTTAATTCTAAACAACTTTTCTTAATAACATTTTGCTGAATTTTTTGAAATAGAGGGGTACTTTATTCCTGTACAAATTTTATATTTTTTGACCTAACCTGTACGCCGTTTGACTTGCAACCATTTCAAGTGCACCAAATATGATTATCGAACATGCACCAACTTTTATCAAGAATAAAATTTTCTGAGAAATCGGTAATAAAAAAAAATTCCCATGTTGCACACTTAGATGACCACACTCTATATGTGTGCCCAATTTTTGGCTTCACCGTATGCATAACGAAATTATAAAAACAGCAAAGTAGAACTAAGAGATAAGAGAAAATAAATTAAAACCTAACCTATATGTTTAAACTGCTCTCAAATTGATAAGGCAGGTATGACTAAATGTGGGAGTGACTAGCAACAATGCCCGGAACTGGAAGTTTTGCCGAGCATTGGCCTTACATTCTTTGGTTAAACTTTTAGATATCTTAGGATTTGTCGTCTTCCAGTTAACAGGGTATAGAAAAACAACACCTTGTTGGGCATTTATCTGGGCCGTTAACTGTAAGACAAAAAGGCTAATATTTAGTTGCCTAGGCAAAATACATTTTGTAAGAAACACTTCGCAGGTATGGTATCGGCATTTGTAAAATAATTAACTTTTGAAAATTATTTTTGGCTTATTATTTACACGAATAACAACACATTGACCAACACATGAAAAAACTAACTTTAAGAATGAGCGCGGGTGTCAAACAGTTAAAATAAATATCATGAAGAGATTCGAGTTTTGTCAGATAATTTATCACCCGTACACTCACTCTTAAGTAAAACAAGGACAGCACTAATTTTCAGTCTTTCTACAGAATTCTACAGTTTTTGGAAGCACCTTTTGATAGTAACTTTTCTGTTAATTTTCTTTTAATCTTTAGGCGTAAAGTCTACTGAATATTTATGTACAGAGTTCGTGTATATTTAGATCCTTATCTAGAGCGAGAACTATGAAAAAGAGAAAATATATTTAAATACAAAAGCTTTCAGGTTTTTGCTAAATCATCAGAATCTTAAAACAATGCTCAAAAATCCATCACCATATCGGAAAAAAACAAGCAACTTAGGTTTTTTTTTTAAATGCAATACCCTGTATATTCTTAATTAAAATTATAGATCCTTGATTTCTCATTCCAAAAATATACAATTTGTTCATATAAGCTCAAACAGAGAGATCAAATTTTTAGAAAGCTTTATGCATTCTAGTTTAATACCTCTAAAATGCCTTGGAAAATAAACAATTTGGGTATTTTACCCTTGGATTGCTCTTTTACTAACCTGAACTAACGATGGGGTTACTCTTCGATGTAATTATGACAAACAATATTTGCATTTCATTGGATTCTAGGTACATTGGCACTTAAAACATTGATCACTTATGATTTTGACATGAAGTATAACCTAAACTTGTCAACTTTACCCCGCCACGTCAAACGTCATCTTACAATGGTCAATTTGTTTTCCAACACCTCCTAGATTTTAATGGTAAAAAATTGTTTTCCAAGGCATTCTAGATGTATTAAACAAAAATGAATCAAGCTTTTTAAACATTTGATCGCTCATATCTCAAAAACGTTTTAACCTAATGTAGACAAACTATATATTTTTGGAATCAGAAAAAAAATATCTATAACTTGAATAAACCTTGAAAACTTTAGGAGCAAAAACCCTGTACATATATTAAAAGAAAACTGTGACAGCAGTGAAATACTAAAAAAATCCTTAATGCAAAGACAAAATCGTCCTTACGACTTATAAGTCCGTATGACGTCCCTTATGACAGCCCTGCACAGGGGACAGTGTCCGCCCCCCTTGCCCCGCCACTGTTGCAGGGCGCAGTCGTAGCACATGCACATGTGTCCGCACATATACAGCACCGCGTCAATCGAGTTCTCGTAGCAAATGGTACACTCGGCGCCTGCGGTCATAGTGTGCGTCGTACCTGCGTTGTTTTGCTCCGCCCAACTTAAGGGGGTGGAGTAAGCGCTCGAATCGGACACGCTGATTGGCTGTAACGATAAAAAGGGATGTCTTTGCTAACCTGCTCCGATTCACCGTGTTTTTTTTACTTACCTCGATGTATTGGGCGCTGCAACCGCTCATCATTGTTGAAGTGGTCGGTACCGGAGCCATTACCGGATTCACCGGCGACAAGGGGGAGGGGGTGTGGGCGCCGTAACCGTGGTGGTTGATTTGGGACGCGGGGGGTAGGATGACGGAGAGGACTGCGCCGCCGTTGGCGGCGGGTTGAACCTGCGAACAAAGAGAGACAGATATTAATAACGTCTGGTTTCCAAGGTATAAAATGATTCTTTATCTTTGATTTATTTCAAACCGGAGCTTTGTAACTGTTGCCGTTCAGAAGTTATGATTTGTTCCGCGAAGGTGTGCAATTTTTAATACCTGTATATCCGCTTGAGGGAAGCACAGTCGTCCATTTTGTGTCTGTTGACCTTGTCTCGCTTGCACTGCTATAAGCTCGCTGTCTCTTACCACCAAGCTTTGCCTGAAACAACGAATAAAATCGTCAGAAGGTGCTCTGCGAGCGAAGCGTTAGAGTTATCATCGACTTTTTGGTACCCCGCTCACCTCGAATTGTTATTGCCTTGTCTGATTTCGTTCTGCAGATTGAGACTGTTGATGGACTCGCTTGTCGCTAGATGGCGTCTATCTGCAATACTTTGGCTCGACGAATTTCTTGAAGGACTAGTGACTAAATTGGTAGGGTGACCGGAGAGCATCCTAACCCTCTTGGTGGAACCGTATATGTCGAAAAATGCCCATAACCTATAAACAAAAAACGACATTGACATTGATATTCGGGTTAGTTGGACGACTCACTTTTCATTTGATCATTTTTGAATACAGGCCTTGTAACAGTATAAGATTTTACAGAAGCCCAAATAAAAATCCCGACTTGTAAACCTATTTTCAAGACTTTTAAAACATAAATCATTATCAATATTTTTGTTTTTATTACAACTTTTTCCGCTTTTAACTTATGTAATACAATTTTCTAGGCCCTTAGATATGTGTATATTTTTCCTACAAGTAAAATTACAAATTAACTGGTTAAAAAATCACCTGATTTTTCACCAAATTATATGAAATTCCCCGACTTTTTTGAACTTGTCAAATTTCTTGATTTTTCACAAAGTTCTCAGACTTGTAATATTTAAAAAAAATCCCAGACTTGGTTTTCCACCAAATTTTGCGAAATTTACTGTTCTTTTAGACCCTTTAAATTCCCCGATTTTCCACATAATTTTACGAAATTCCTTGACTTTTTAAGCTCATTACGTCTTTTTGATTTCTCACAAAGCTTTACAAAATTTCCTAATTTTCTAACCTGACTTTTTGACCTTTTTTGAATTCCTCAAATTCCATGATTTTTCTTAAAATTTTACGCAATTTCCTGATTTTTAAAATCTTGTTATATTTTAAAGAAATTACCAGACTTTTTTTAAGTTGTTATTCCTTGGTTATCCACCAGATTTTGCAAAATTTCCTCTCCTTTTTAGACTCTTTAAATTCCCCGACTTTTCACAAAATTTTACGAAATTTCTTGACTTTTTAAGCTCATTACGTCTTTTTGATTTCTCACAAAGCTTTACAAAATTTCCTAATTTTCTAACCTGACTTTTTGACCTTTTTTGAATTCCTCAAATTCCATGATTTTTCTTAAAATTTTACGCAATTTCCTGATTTTTAAAATCTTGTTATATTTTAAAGAAATTACCAGACTTTTTTTAAGTTGTTATTCCTTGGTTATCCACCAGATTTTGCAAAATTTCCTCTCCTTTTTAGACTCTTTAAATTCCCCGACTTTTCACAAAATTTTACGAAATTTCTTGACTTTTTAAGCTCATTACGTCTTTTTGATTTCTCACAAAGCTTTACAAAATTTCCTAATTTTCTAACCTGACTTTTTGACCTTTTTTGAATTCCTCAAATTCCATGATTTTTCTTAAAATTTTACGCAATTTCCTGATTTTTAAAATCTTGTTATATTTTAAAGAAATTACCAGACTTTTTTTAAGTTGTTATTCCTTGGTTATCCACCAGATTTTGCAAAATTTCCTCTCCTTTTTAGACTCTTTAAATTCCCCGACTTTTCACAAAATTTTACGAAATTTCTTGACTTTTTAAGCTCATTACGTCTTTTTGATTTCTCACAAAGCTTTACAAAATTTCCTAATTTTCTAACCTGACTTTTTGACCTTTTTTGAATTCCTCAAATTCCATGATTTTTCTTAAAATTTTACGCAATTTCCTGATTTTTAAAATCTTGTTATATTTTAAAGAAATTACCAGACTTTTTTTAAGTTGTTATTCCTTGGTTATCCACCAGATTTTGCAAAATTTCCTCTCCTTTTTAGACTCTTTAAATTCCCCGACTTTTCACAAAATTTTACGAAATTTCTTGACTTTTTAAGCTCATTACGTCTTTCTGATTTTTCACAAAGGATTACAAAATTTCCTAATAGTTTCAGAAAATAACTAACCTGATTTTTTGGCCTTGTTGAATTCTCCTAACTTTTTTGAACTCGTCAAACTCCATGATTCTTCTCAAAATTTTGCAAAATTCCCTGATTTTTTTAAACTTGTCATATTCCTTGATTCTTTTTTTAATTTTTAGACTTTGTAAAAGTTGTTTTCTCCCTTGCTCTTTCACAAAATTTTACGAAACTGCATGACTTTTTTGAATTTGTCAAATCCCTGATTTTTTACAAAATTATGTGAAATTCCCTGACTTTTTTGAACCTGTCAAATTCCTTGATTTTTCACAAAGTTCTCAGGCATTTTTAAAGCCGTTAAATTCCCTGATTTGTCAAAAAATTTTACGAAATTCCCTGTCCTTTTTAGACTCATTACATCTTTCTGATTTTTCACAAAGCTTTACGAAATACGAGAAAAATAACTAACCTTTTCAAACTCGTTAAATTCCATGATTTTTTTCAAAATTTTACGAAATTTCCTAATTTTTTAATACTTGTCACATTCCCTGATTAAAAAAAAAAATCCCAGACTCTTTTAAAGCGGTTATTCCTTGATTTTTTACAACATTTTACGATTTTCCACGACTTATTTGTACTTGTCAAATTCCTTGATTTTTCACAAAATTAATTTTAAAAGTAGTTAAATTTTCTGATCTTTCATAAAATTTGACGACAATCACGGACTTCTTAAACTCATTAAATGTTCTGATTTTTACAGAACTTTACGAAATTCCTGATTTTCCACAGAATTCTTAAACTTGTTTAAATTTCCTAATTCTTCACAAACTTCTACAAAATTCTCTGATTTTTCAGAAAATTTTACGAAGTTTCCTGATTTTTACAAAATTTTATGAAATTCCCTGAAGTAATGTGCTGGAATCTTCCCGTCTTGAGCATACAAGAATGTTAATCGTGTTTACATATAGACACAGGTAATTGCAATGCCAAGACTAGATTCCGCCCAACCTATATATGAAGTCAAATCAAAAATCGACTTACCTAAGGGTCTGATCCACGTGCATGACAACTAACGGCGACCCACCGTTCCTCGAAATGTGCACTTCCCCGCTCGCGGCTATGCAAAAACTGACCTCGTCGCCTTTGTTGAGGTTCCGGGCGAAGTCACGCGACAGTACCCAGTACTCCGGCCGGTCCAGCAGGAAATTCGAGTCGTCCGGCAGATCACCGGCAGTAAGAATTGCCGGATCGCACGAGGTAAGTCCTGAGGGGACAGAAAAAATTAATAAAACCGTTTAATTACGGAGGAAAACAATTGCTAACCTAATCCCAAGCAACCTTGGAACATCTGGTCCGTAGCGAGGATTTGAACCACGAGCCTTTCGGATATTTGCAGAGGCCTGCCGGTGAAAACGTAGCCTTGGCAGAATTCAGTGTCCGTTCTCATGGCAACGCTTCTGTTGCCACCTAAAACACAGTTGGACAATAAATTAAAACGTAATAAAGACCAGGGAACGTATAAACACCAAAATAGAAACTAGAAAGTATGTTTAAAATGGGAACTCAAATCAAAATAATATTATTTATGAATGAAGCGTGCGTAACAGCATTTGCTTCACCGAGCCATCTTGGAAGACTACTTCTTTACCTTCCGCGCGCCGTGCTTCTATTCTCTTACTGCGTTAAGTTACAACCAAAAATAGCAGAGATTGAAATCGCACGTACACAGCATTTATAGTTGCTCCAAGCTTAATTTGATGAAATAAAAAAGCATTTAACTGGTGACCATAGGCGTCGCTTCTACCAAATAATTAAAATAAGGATTGTTGAAAATTTTTAATAAGATTAAATAGTATATATGACAGCTTGTTCATTATAGTCTATATAACAAATGTGACAATAATTACTTAAAAATTATTTTCCGCTTACCACAAAATCGTACGTTCCTGCCCCTAGTTCTATGAAGCGGCATCGCCTGGTAATTGATATTGTGCGGTTGGTACCGCAGCAGCGGCAAACTCAGATCCTGGCTTTGAGCAGACGCGTTGCTCTGAATCTGAGCCTGATTGGCCACCTGTTGAATGTGAAGCTGTTGCATGGGGTAGGTGATGCGGTCAACAGGGTCGGGGGTGCGCGGGTGGGAAACGGGAGCCGGGGTCTCGCACGGAGTGGGGGTAGGAGTAATATTTGACCTGAAAACAAAATTTTTTTTTCTTAGTTTTTTTACGATTAAATGGAACACAAATTAATTTACCGTGAGTTGTTCAACTGATGTCTGACATCGACAAATTCTATAGCCGTAGAGTTACCGTAGACGTCTATGAGTGCCCAAACAGGTCCCCTAGTTTCCACCCCTCCGAAAAATATCCCCTTTTCTTCTCCGTTAATGCCTGAAAGAAATTGAAAAGTTTGTGAAACCCTCTGTAAACGTTAATAAACGTCGAGGAAACTTACCGAAGTGTACGTCCCCCGTGGAGGTGACGTAGTAGAACAGGACCGTACTCTGGCTGCAGAACCGTTCGGGGAGCGCTTTTGCCCAATAGCCGGGCTTGTTCGTCAGGTCCGGGCACGCGTACTTGGGCAGGCCGTACCTTAGACCCGTCGGGTCGTTCGATGTAAACCCGAATCGAATCACGCCGCTCCAGTTGTTGGAAATTTCCAGAAATTTAATGCAAACCTGAAAAAATAAATATTTTAATAACGTTTTCGGACCTATACGGCAAAAATTGAAGGAGTTATTCCCCGGACAATTCTAAGAATATTTTGTCCAAGCAACAACCAAAATAAGCAAGGAGAAAATATTCTTAGAATAGAGTAGATTGGGTTAAGGGCTACGACTCTCGGTAGGTTTGCTTGGACGGTCGCGGCGAGGAGCAGGCGGTGACATATTCTTCCAGGGCCGATTTTCTCGCCGTTTGTATTTGGCTTGATGCGTTGCGAGGCGCGATTACGAATAGTGCTTATTAATCATCTTGTGGTTACGGACGCAAATGCATCGATATGGGAAAATAGTCGTCACCATGGTACATATGTACATATTTGTACTATGAGTCGGCACTACTTTGACTTTCAATATGGAAAAAAAACGTTTGTTCTTTAAAGGCAGGGGGTTCTGCAAATAAATAGGGTTGTTGTTCAGTTAATTAGGCAGGTACCTAAATACTGCGAATTTTTCTGTTACTTAAACACATTAATGCGAGTTTAATTTAAAAATATAATAATATGCGGCATTGTTCTCAAATCTTGTTTTGATTTTAGTCCAACAAAAAACTATGAAAGTATGTATGTCAATATTGAAGGGGGTTAATCTGTGTATGATTTTAAGACAGAAAGTTTATACAAACTCCGTTTCCGTAACTGTTTTTGCTTTGTTATTATAATACACGGTGATAAAAGTTTTGTTTTGAAAAATTGTGTTATTTATTAATGACTCAGAAACTACATTAGATATTTTAATAAAATTACAAAACTTGGTGGGTTTTTACTAAAAATCAGCTGAACTAACCTGAAACATGTAGGCATTAATTGAGAAACCCTATGATACTGCTCATTTTCGAAGCATCATTAAACTTATTATTAAACACATTTTTAAGCTGCAAACACGACTAACCACCGAAAATTACATTCAAGTTTCAGCATAAAATAATTAAGAAACGCTACGAAATCCCCGAGTCCGGCCGCACATAGTTGACTCCGCCTTCCAGCGTGAAACGTGCGATTGAGGTAATTTTCGCTTCGAAATCCGCAAGAGGTCGGTAGCCGACGGCCGTATTTTAAAAACGGAGGGAAAACGATTTAGACATATTTCAAATTTGTTTTGTTTGGTTGTAAAGAAAATGGTAATATTCATGCCGCCGCCAAACGTTTTTTAATTTTTTTTAATAGTTTATGAAAAAAAAACCGAGTACGTCGACCCTAGGTCGTTTAAAAAAAAGTGACAACGCATCGGCGTACATTCATATTTCCCTATATACCATTCCAAATTTAAAATCCATTGGACTGTAAATAAACTCACAATTAACTTTCTGCTATGTACCGTCCACAACCGTAGCCCTTAAAACTACGATTTAAAAACTAATTTCGTGGTACCTTTTCGTTGACTTTTACGGGACGACTACTGAACGCTATCCCCTTGCAAAAACTTTCCGCTCTTTTGGCCACCGTCCCTTCACGCGATATCCTGATGTTTTCGCCGTGGACGTTGTGGAAAAGGAGAGGCGGCAGGTTGTTGGTGCCGTGCGAGTGAGACGAAGACCTAGAGGCTGTAACAAAAAAAAACATTTCTTAATTTCTACGAAATCAAACACATCCTGTATAAATGAACACTTGCGTTATGGGAAGTCCTAAAAAAATGTCGTCGCAAAAGAAACACGATATAAATCACCACACGACGAACCAAAAGGCCGTGAGATCTTTTAGCGAAACCCTACAAAAACTTACTTGCCGGGGATCTCCCTACACAATTTCTCTCACCTATAAATCCACCTTTATTATACCTTGCGTATTCCACCCTAACTATGAACAAAAGTCCCCACCAGCTGTTGCTGGCACCCCTCCGTTTATGCACCGGATTTTTAGAGCACCTGGTGTACGTGAAGGCTGAATATCGCGTATAATGTGAGCAAACTTGACGACGAATCTTTACCAAGCAAACTACACATGCAGTTTTAAAACCAGTCATGTTATGTTCCTAAAAGTATGCGCGATTTGTAGACAAAAAAGGCTTGAGATGACAGACAAAAAGTTGACAAAATTTTTCTAATTTTAATACAGAAACCACCAATTCGGATCGATTTAGGATTTAGCTAAGCTAAACTGTGTTTTGTGTTCTTTTGTAAAATTATCAGTTCCTCTAAATTGGCCCAAAACTGATTTTTAACTGAACCAGCGGCAAGGAGGATCACGAATCCAGCAATTTCCGCTTTTATTTATTTTACGGCCTTCTTACTGATTATTTTAACAAAACAAAAAACACGTTCTTAAGACACTTCTTTGTACTTTTCAAGAAAAAATATTAAATAAAATAACCTGTATTAACTATTTATCTAGTTCTTGATCTGACAAAAACTAATGATGTATCACACTTGTTACTAATTTGTTTGGTGTAGGAGATATTTGAAGTTTTTTAACAAATTGTTTGGCATTAAATTATGCAACTTTGCCTTCTTTTAACCAACTCTCTCGATTTATTATAAGAATCTACCCTACGACCAAACAATAAACTCTAATATGCTTCAAAGCGCGTTCGAATATCTTTAATATTTCCCGAGATATTTAACTTCAAAGATAGACTTAAAATTTTCCTTATGCGTTCTAAAGTTTCAGCAGTTTGGTTACCAAGATAGCAGTGGTAATGCTTCGAACTTCTAACGCCCTATATATATTGTCATCAATAAACTACAATTGACCAGATTAATTAATCATTTATGAATAAAAGTACTTAATTTACACTTTTAAATTAACTTTTCGAAGATCAAACATCGAGAAACGTAACATAAAAATTTTAATTAATAAAATTGATACGTTTTTTGATTGCAGGATTTTATTGACGCACACGTGATAAAATCGATTTTAAGCTATACCCTATTCCCTGTTTGAAATTGGAAGAGAGTGATAAATTTTAATACCTGCCTTTCTAATTTAATATTAATTCTTAGAATTATTATATAGTCTTAATTACAAAGGTACCTGGTAATGTTATTACTTAAGTTAACTAACCTGGCACCTTAAGCAAAATAAGAACCTGTATGAGCATCAATGCTTGCCACGTAATATAAAGTACTTCCCAACATATTTCGTTTGGCTTAATGACTGCAATAAAACCCCTCATAAACTCGGCTTTCGCTTTCGCAGAGACGTATCAACCCACATTTATTTTTAATGCCAGTTTATAATAACAATAGATAGGTAAATTACTTGATTTGTTACCAAAATTATTAAGGTTTTCTAGAAACCACTTAATTATTAGAATATTTCTCAAAACTTTTTAGGTAGAGGTACCGGTTTATACAGCTTATATAAATAGTAAACATAATATTCGAAATTGATTAGTACCTATCTATTTTACTTTGAAACAGTGTGCAACAAGTTAATATTAAAGGTATGTGGAGACCTTGGAAATCTTCAGCTAATGCGATATCTAGCTACCCTAAACATTCCAGAAAGCATTTATCTTCTGACGCCAAAGTGATCATGAAAAATGTATGTGAATCGTTATTAAAGAGCGGTCACCCTAAAGTAATTGCCAGTGAAATGACGAAAGTTCCATTATCGTCGGTACGAGATATTATGCTAAAAATACATTCTAAAAGACGTCCGCAAAGATACCGGAAAAATGAAGTGCGTGGATTATTGTAACAAAGGTGTTATTCACAGGAAAACATACCAAATGTATCGAGAAAATGTTGTGCCCACGTTAGATTCCTTATAGTTTTTTTAAGTATTGTTATAACCTGAACTAAATGTGCATTATCTATCAACGAAAAATTAATCGTACTTAAACACCAAAATATTGCAAAAAGTGTCGATTGTGCAATAGAGGACCGTCGTCAGGAAGCCTTAATTTAGACGAAACGGAAGAAAATACTATAAAAAGGAAAGTACATTAATTCTCATCCCACTTTAGATATAATTTCACTTGTAATATAAGAGGATATTCCTGAAATAAGCTTTGGAAAAATCTATGGAAATTGAATTTTAGATGGGAAAAACAAAATCGAAAGTCTCAATTGATCGAAACAGATGAAATTGCATAATGGAGGTGAGATTATTTACGAAAAATAAGAGATTTCCGAACGAAGGTTTGAAAAATGTACCCTCCTCTCCTCAAATGTTTTCAGATGGTCGATCCACAGGAATAAAAGCGCTCTCTGGAAAAGAAAAACGTCGGATTGCTTACAACTGCTTGGAAAAAAGCAAACATAATTGCTTTGAAGGCGACATGGTGCAAAAAGAGTTTACTTTTATTGATCAACTTTATGGAATCAATACACCAGATTAATTGATAATGGTATTTATCGGATTTTTGTTGTAATTATATTTATTTTTCTATACAACATCAATCAATAAGCAGAATTTTCAATTGGACAACACTCAGTCTGCAAGTTAATAGAATATTATCACCACGAGAGGTATCCGCCCAATAGGATCTAAGCTATATGCACTTATGCACGTGCGAGTCAAACGGAAACCGGATATAAGGTGTAAGACTTCGTTTTATACCCGGATTCACTGGCTCGTAAAGGTCCTTCACGTTTAATACGCTTTTGTTCTTTGAAAACGAGATTTCATTCATAAATGCCGACCTTTTCGGGTGTAGAATAACGTGTGGGGGGGGGGGGGCTAGAAGCGATGACTAGTGCTTGGAAGGCGACATAATCGAAATCGAAGAAATATTACGGTATTGTTATAACCACCACAAACAACACGGCTTTGAAATGAGAGAAAAGTAAACCGCAAAAATAGCAAGAAGTCGCTCTTAATAATTTTCTTCACGTTGGCTGCCCTCCATTCATAAAAATAACAATCGTCTACCGGCTCTGTGCTCAGCTGACTGCGATTTTTTACGATTCGTTACCCCTCCGTAAGTTTTTAGTTCAAATTTGTTGTATATACGGAATTTAAACCGCCTGAAAACTTTTCTCCTTCAATATCAAATAATCGACTTTTTTTATGATTCCAACTAAATTCAAGTAGAAAAGTTAATTTTTTTAGGGCCTACAAATTTTATACCGAAAGAAGCATCGTACTGCAATTGTTTGCTTAGTGTGAAGAGACTTTAGGACTTCAGTATTCGAAAATTTTCAGCAACGCGTCATTATAAACCCTGCTATTCTAAAGGATTTTGATAAAATATATATCAGAATCTAAAATTACACCCAAGTCATTTATCAAGTTTACTCGAGGAATAGGGGAGTTTGAGATTAAACAGGAGTGTATTATTGGTGTTTTCTTCCTTGAAAATAATATGACTTTACACTTTGAGGGATTTAATTCCATATTATTATTATTTTCTGTACACTAATCCACTATTTTATCCAGATCATGAATCAATTTTGTGCAGTCATCCGCATCTGCGATTTTTTGGAATATTTTTTTCGCATTTTTTTGTGGGGTGATACCAATTACTACTATTTATGTTTTATTGACCTCTTGGCGCGCAACCCCAAACCCTCCCCTGCGGAACCCAGATTGCAAAACACTGCAATAAGACATAAGGAGTATGTTTTTGTTACCATTATCTGACTCACTGGTCTCCTCCATGTCTGTGTGAATTTCTTTGTCAATATCTCGCAATATTTTTCGATAACAACAAATCAAACTTCTCAGCCAAATTTCTTCGTTTTTCGGGAGGTGGACGCACTACACTATCAATTTTTATTTTAAATTCCCTGAAACTTAGGACACTGAAAAAAAGTTTACCGGTTCGCACAAATGACATTATTGTAATGACAAATTGTAGTGCTTATGTTAGCATATAGACCCGATACTGAAATGTTTATGTTTCTCGGGCTATGTGCTGGATTGCATGAATCATGGATTCCATACTACGATGTGTAATAATTAAAGACTGGATTTTATGCATTTTTTGCATATTTTGTGATTTTAAAGGAAAAAAATGCATATTTTAGGAACTATTGCATATCTACAAATGTTTTGAGATTTCTGTGTTCTTTTCTTACCTTTTATGGTGGCACGCCGCCGTGTCGCCTGTGCTGTCGGGGTCTGAAGATAAGAGGGCAATAAATAGGCTAATTAATAAAGTAATAAACTAATAAAATAAACTATTATTCTTCTGTTGAGAAATTCCATTAGTGGGTGGGTATTTCTGACCAGATGTTTTAACTAGAATTTCTTTATCTACACCTTCTATAATTATTTATTTGCTCACATTTGTTACAGTTTGCCAGTATTATTGAGGTTGTCGTTTGTCGTAGCCGCAGTTAGTATTGTAAACGCAAACAAAGTGAAAGTGAAAGCGGTGATTATGTCGAAAATACGATATATTTCGAGGATTAAGCCTTATCCAGAACTTGCTTTGGACGGCGACCGTGTTTTTTGTAAGTCTTGTTCAAAAATTGTTTCCTGCTCAAAGAAATTTCAAATAGACCAACACATTAAGGCGCCGTCTCACATTGCCAAGGTGAGCAAGATGAAGTCTGGTCCCATACAGTCAACGCTGAAGCAGTCATTTGAGATTTTTAAAAACGGAAACCATGACCAGTCAGAATTTAACGAAGATCTATGTAAAACGTTCTTGGCTGCTAATATTCCTTTAAACAAGTTAACCAACCCGCAAGTTAAGGCCTTTCTGCAAAAATATACAAAATATAATGCTTCAGATGAATCAACATTAGGAAAAAATGTCGTTGGGATTGGAAAGGTATTTGGTACGGTGCTAGATGAAATAAAGAAAGAAATTGGAGGTAACTGTATGTATATTGTCGTCGACGAAACAACTGATTCGTGTGGTCGTTATATAGTTAATTTAATGATCGGAAAACTCACAGAAGAAGAACCTAGAAAAGCTTACCTTATAGCCATAAAAGAAGTGGTGAAAACAAACAACCTTCCAGTTACACGTTTTATTCAAGAAACCTTAACATTTTTCTTCTTGCCGAATTCAGTTCCTACAGTTAAAATTCTTGTCCTGTTGTCCGATGCTGCGCCGTATATGATAAAAAGAGGACAGAATTAAATGAATGAATTTTATGAAAATTTTATTCTTGTAACTTGCCTAGCTCACGGATTAAATAGGGTTGCGGAAACTATTAGAGTTTCCTTTCCGTTGGTCCATGACCTAATAGCAAATATAAAAAAGATATTCATAAAGGCCCCATTAAGAGTACAATTTTACAAGGAGAATCTTCCCGGAGTACCATTACCACCTGAGCCTGTCGTGACCAGATGGGGCACCTGGATTCGTGCGGCAATATTTTATGCAGATAATTTCCAAAAATTGAAAGACTTAATTTCACAAATGTCTGGTTATGATTCACAGGGCATCCTAAAGTCTAAAGAAATATTTCAAAGTGCTAAAGTGGAACAACAGTTAATGTATATTTAAGTGTAACTATGCATTTATAGCAGACAGTATTTTTCAACCAGAGGAATCGTGTACAAGTCTACCAGAGTCGATGGATATAATAGAAACATGTGTACAAAATTGCAAACAAATACGAGGTGAGGTAGGAAAAACAGTAGTGGCAAAATTAGAAAATTTAATAGAAAACTTACTTTTACTTTTTTTTTTTAATAGAAAAAAACACAGGTTTCAAGATTTAAAGGCAGGTCGTAAACATAATGTCAGAGAGAACTGTAAATAATTTAGCTATTAAACCTGCCTTAGTTCCGAAATTAAAATTTTGCCCTATAACTTCAGTAGATGTAGAAAGATCGTTTTCTTTTTACAAACATGTCCTTAGTGATAGACGCCACAATTTTTTACTCCAAAACCTTGAAGCACACATAATAACTGGTGCGTTTTATAATTTTTCAAATTAATATCAGTATAAGTTTGATATAAAAAAAACTGTATTAGGCGTTAACTGATTTAATAAAGTATATTATAACTTGAATTTATCTTTATTCAATACTCAATCCCCTATTCATTGCATATTTACGTCTTTTTTGCATATATCCTGCATAAATTTTAAAAAATATGTGCATATACAGTGAGCTCAAAAAGGTTGGAATAAATTCGTTTAAAATTCAGGTGATTATTTTCTGGAAAAACGCTTGAACATGTCGATTATTATTTTTAATTGCGAATTTTTTGACATAAGAAATGTGTATACATGTTGTCTCAAAGAAGAACATATACCGTCAACATTAATTCTTTTAAATAGAACACCCTGCCTATAATATTATTTTTAAATTCTACGATACATTCTAAACACTTTTTGTATAACATACCATATCTCCAAAATCAACGGTTTTCGATATATTGACATTTTTTCTGGTACGAAAACTATAATTAAAAATTAACTCTTTACATCTATTTAGTCTATAATATTTACATAGACTATATTAAATTTTATTTTAATAAATGTTGAAATTGACCGCCGCCAACTTCCTGGCAATATGCAAGTCGATCTTTGAATTCTTCCAAAACGTTATGGATTACCTGGGGCTCTATTAATCTAACCTCATGCCTTATTCGAGCTTTAAGTTCATCAATATTGTTAGGTAAAGTATACTTTAGATTTTAAATAGCCCCACAGAAAAAAATCTAGCGGGGTCAAATCTGGTGACGTTGCCGGCCATTCTATTGGATCCCGTCGACCAATCCACTTGCCAGGAAAGACTGTATCAAAGGACTCACGCACCGGGCGTGTGTAATGGGCTGGTGCTCCGTCTTGCTGGTAGCATAAGTTATTGTTGGGAATGTCTGGCTCATCTGGATTTGGATAGGGTACAGCAAGTGCCGGTATTAACTCAAATTCTAAAAATTCTAGATACGGTTCGCCATTTAACGTACCATCAAAAAAGAAGGGTCCTAAAATCCGGTTATCAACTTTTCACTTTTTGCGGGTATTGTGTGTGGGACTCCATGATCCAGTGCGGATTTTCCTTAGCCCAATATCGACAGGTTTGGCGATTCACATGCCCATTTAGAGTAAACGTTGCTTCATCAGAAAACACAATTCTTTTTAAGATTTGAGGATCTTCAATGTATCTGTTCATCATTATTTCGCAAAATTCTGTTCTTCTATCCGGGTCATCTTCATTAAGTTCATGAACCAACTGTACCCTATAGGGATGTCATTTATTTTTGTATAAATAATTCAATACGGTTGCTTGACAAATATGATTTTCCGTGGTTTTCTTGGACAGCTAAGAGGACATTTAACTGCACATCTTCTGAAATCCTAGGTCGACCTTGAATATAATTGTCTCATTGTCTCTAACATGCCCCAAATCCCTATATTTTTTTACAATTTTACTAACAACAGATTGAGATATTGGTGCTCGGTTTGGGTACTTATTGTTAAATAACTCTGCTTGGGTTCGCATCCTATCTCCATAGCCAAGCATCATTAGTACCTCTATCCTATCTTTTTCACCTAACCGCGCCATTTTTACAGAATTACTTGAAGTTGGATAGATCTACACAATTTAAAGAATTTTTGACAAGAAGTAAATGTCTGTGTCAAAATAAATTAATTCAGTTAACAGGTTACAATAATAATAAAGAAATGCGCAATTAAAACTAAAAGTCCACGGATCTCAGCATTTTTTCAGAAAAATATTAAAATGTCAATATATCGAAAACCGTTGATTTTGAAGATATGGTATGTTATACAAAAAGTGTTTGGAATATATCGTAGAATTGAAAAATAATATAATATACAGGGTGTTCTATTTAAAAAAAAAATAATGTTGACGGTATATTATGTTCTTCTTAAGACAACCTGTATACACATTTCTTATGTCAAAAAATTCGCAATAAATATTAATCGACATGTCCAAGCGTTTTTCCAGAAAATAATCACCTGAATTTGAAACGAATTTATTCCAATCTTTTTGAGCTCACTGTATACCGGGTGTTGCATCGTCGAGCGGGATATAGGAAATCCCATGTAATTTTAAATGGGGTCAATTATTGGCTTCCCTAATTATTTTAGAGAAAAATTCTATTTAGGTTTATTAAAGAGCACTAAAACCCACATTCAAAAGAATAACTTTAGATATTTTTGATGAGCCCGTTTACGGGTTATCGCCGATTTCTTTTTAACTATTTCTCCTTTTTATGGCCCCGTATTTGCGGGCACCAGTCAAGGTAAAAGATGACTGTCAAATAAAGTTGTCATTTTGAAATGTGTGCTTTATTGTTATAAAAACTCGTACATCGAAAATATTAGCCCTGAATTACACTTCTGAAGAAAAAATATTGATGGTTAAATGGTATTATCAAGGAAATAGTTATCAAAATGTGTCAGACATGTTTGCTGCTCTGTATCCGAATAGACCGATACCTGCAAAATCTACAGTCGAAAGGACTATCAAGAAATTTGAGACAAAAGGCACTGTAATAAATAACTGCAGATGTGAAGAAAGGCAGGAACAAAGAAGAGATGCAAGAAATGATAGGGACTTGCAAGTTTTATTGTGCGTGGAAGAAAATGATGGGAAGATCAGCACAAGCAAACTTGAGGATGACATAGGATTAGATCACACCACAGCGTTACGAGCTTTGAAACGACATAAATATTATTCATACAAATATGAAAAGCACCAAGAGCTAAGAGATAGGGACGAAATACGACGACAGGAGTTTTGTTTTGGTATGATGGAAAGAGCAAACATGGATAGGGAATTTTTAAAAAACATTTGTTTCACTGACGAATGCACATTTACCTTAAACAATGAACCCAATGTTCAAAATTATCGATATTGGAGCAAAGAAAACCAACACAGGTTTGTGGAAACAAGGACGCAATATCCACAAAAAGTTAATGTATGGGCTGGGATTTTCGGAGAAAATATATTATCGGGCCATTATTTCTTACACGAACTTTAAATGCAGAATATTTTTTGGAACTACTTGAAGATCATATTTTACCTACTTTACATGATGCCGCCAGGGAAAATCAGGAAGTTTGGTACCAAATGGATGGCTGCCCGGCACATAGTACCCTGGCTGTCCGGGAATATTTAAACCGTGCTTTTAATGGAAATGTTATTGGCTTAAATCATACAGTAAATTGGCCAGCCAGGTCTCCTGATTTATCGCAAAATGATTTCTTTCTCTGGGGCCATTTAAAAAACAGGATATACAAAGATTAAAAATACCCAAATCTAGAACAGTTAAAAAATGCTATTTCTGCCGAATGCAATAGAATTTCAGTTTGCCAACTAGCGAATGTAAGAATAGAATTTTATGATCGCCTCGGTTATTGTCTAGCAGTCAATGGAGGAATATTTTAACATCTTCTTAAATCCTAAAGTTCTAACAATATAATAGTACCTACCTATTAATTAGTAAAATATTGAAACATGTAAAATGTCATAATTAACCTTGTAATTGGATACTTTATTTTAGTTTTATTCAGATTAATTTGTACTCATAAATACACCTTTAATATTTTCGATGTACGAGTTTTTATAACAATAAAGCACACATTTCAAAATGACAACTTTATTTGACAGTCATCTTTTACCTTGACTGGTGCCCGCAAATACGGGGCCATAAAAAGGAGAAATAGTTAAAAAGAAATCGGCGATAACCCGTAAACGGGCTCATCAAAAATATCTAAAGTTATTCTTTTGAATGTGGGTTTTAGTGCTCTTTAATAAACCTAAATAGAATTTTTCTCTAAAATAATTAGGGAAGCCAATAATTGACCCCATTTAAAATTACATGGGATTTCCTATGTCCCGCTCGACGATGCAACACCCGGTATGCGCATATTCTTAAGGTTTTTGGTTGCATATAATCCGGTATTTAGTAATAATCATGAGACAACAGCGAAGAATAATTTATATTCGAAATCTTAAATGCTTAAGATTATAGGAACCCAATCCGTTCCTACACGGAAAAAACAGTATTGTAAATTTAGTTTAGTAAGAATTTTATAGTATATTTCTCTATAAAACCTCTTAATGACTATAAATCTCTATACCAGTCTTTTCCAAAATAAAATTGTAAACTAAATTTATAAAAAAATATGGTTAGCTTTTTTATATAACATAGTATAATTATGCCACTACTAAGGTATATATTACATTTTACAAATGCGATTTGGTTAAATTGAATAACTATTTCTTTTAGTTAAAAGTAAGAAACTGTATTGTGAATTTTACTAAATCCTTTTGTGGTTTTTATTATTTTTTATTACATTAACAGACAAGCATAAAAAATGGTTATAAAGGAAACTTAGTAAAAATTACTATATTTCTTTACTAAAATTTTTAATAGAATTTAGAAGGGTGTAATTATAGTAAGACTGTTTAACAATAAACTATTCTAATTTTTATAACACTATATCTGCAAAATATCAAAAAACATAGAAGCGCTTATAAAATTTTCGTAGGAAAATTCGTATTTTACTAAATGAATATAGTAGAAACTCCTAAATAATTTACAGGAATAGTCAAAGCCGCGCCGTCCGTCGCCGCCGTCGCATTTACAGTTATGCCCAGGGTTGCCAGGTCTACCGATTTTTCGGTAGATCTACCGATTTCGCTAGTCATCTACCGATCTACCGATTTAATATTGAAATCTACCGAAAACTAAAAATAATAGATTTTTAGCAATTTCTGGGATAACTGGTCTCAGATATGACCGATATAAATTTATACAGAGGTCAAGATTAAACACTTCTCTTGTATATTATACATGTATAATCTTAATATGTAGGTATATTTAGGAAAACGCATTTTTTTACGTTTTTTAAAATATTTGTATTGTTATTTTGAAAATATATATAGGTACTGTTATTGCATTTTTATTGTATTATTACAAACATTCACCATTTTCCAGTGTAAATAAAAAAAATAGGAAAAAAAATGTGATCTCACCTTCATAGCTAAAATTTTGACAATTTGGTAGGTATTTGGCGCCAAGAATAAAAATGACCAAGAAAATAGCGAATACTCGAATACACCAAAATAAGTACATTTTATACAGAAGGTAAATCTACCGATTTTTAACGAAATCTACCGAAAAATTACGAGCCTGTCTACCGAAATTACAAATTTTCACCTGGCAACACTGGATGCCATAAAAGGGGTCGGACCTCTAACTCTTACTCTTATGTGTTTTAAGTTCAAACTGATTAATTTTGTCTCTGATTTTGTGTTTATGGTATTATGGTGCTGTTATGTGGAGTTTGGAGGATTTATTAGCAGAATGGAATCTGGAAGACTTAGTTTCGCCACCAAGAAAGAAAGACAAATATATTGCATTATACCACGTGTAAAAGCAAATAAAAAATGTTACAAAAATCTACAAAAGGAGTTTTAAATATTTACTAAAATATTTAATTAGTATAACAAAAGTTGGTGGTAGAAATTCAACTAAAATTAATAGAATTTACGAAAAAATATTACAAATTTTACAATATTCATTAGTAAAATGTGCAAAACTGCTTGGTAGTTTTTACAAATAATTACTACAACCGTAACAACAGAAGCTAGAAAAAACAACAACATATTTTTATATTACTTGCACTCCTGTTTAATAGTTTTTACTGTAACGAATTTTTTATTCCTATATATTTTTGTAGTAACTATTAAAAATATTAACTCGTTTTTACTATAATTTTATAGTCTTCCTTAATATACCTTATGGCTGTCATATATAGAACTATAAAATATAGTTACTTCTATTATATTTTTGGATATTCTTATAAATTTTTTTTTTCCGTGTAGCTGTCCCAAGATAACTTCGTAATTAATTGCTTGAAATTATAATCGTTAACGCGTGATTTGGTCGAACGAGAACCGAAGGTTTTGGTCTAATTTATTTCAGAGAGACTCGGAGGTCGGTTCTTTTCCCACGCTGCGAAAAATGATGATTACACGGTTCAAAGACGGTTCTGAGAAAATCGTTCGGATTTAACTTGATTTAGGATTGGATGCTAGAAATTCTAGGCGAATTAAAACGAGCGTGTTAAGGTTATGTCTTAAAATAATTTAGATATTTGTATCTACAGCCCGAAAATGTCGGGTTTTCAAAAAAAAACCAAAACCACACGCCTCTGATATTTCTAGAAATCCTCATTTAATATTCAATACCTTATGTTATCTCTGATAATCAAAGCAGTGACAGACACATGCACAGACACCATGTTAATTTTTTTTCTATTACAGTTACCCACTTTAAAGGAACAAGGATGGTAATAAACTAAGTAAAGATAGTTAATTAGTACTAATTACAGCTTCCTCTTTGCTGTTGCGTAAGCTCTCACCGGATAGAGAGATTCTCCCACGTATGTATATGTTCGGATGCATAAACAAGTTACCGTTTTTACTTAGTAATCAAACGGTTTTAATTATAATTGTACCAATATAGATGAAATAAAACTACTATGGCGCTTCCTATATTCTATAAGAGAACACGCAACCTAAAGGAAATTAAATATATATGTAAATTATAATTACAAGGTATCCAATCAAAATTGGAATATTTTCGATTGCATGAGGAGATCTAAACGAGTTTTTTTCAATTATTTCCCGCTAAATGAACGAAGAATTAATTGTCTGCCAATGTAAAGTCAGTGTAATGTTAACGTCGTGTTAATATTAACACCCGGATCAACATAATTTACCACATTTTTACACTCATATGGGACCAAAGTTGTTGTATCAAATTTGCCTATGAATTTAACTCTTATTTAAAAAAAAACTTAAAAACATGTTTTTTTTTGTTTAAAACTGTTTTTTTTTTGTTTTAAACTGTTTTAAACTGTTCAAGAGAAAACATGTTTAAAACGTGTTTTAAACACATCCAAAATGAATTTAAGGTTTAAATAAAAAAATCCATCTAGTAAGACCCGTTCTTTTAAAAATAACAGAACAACAAATCGAATTAAATGTTGAAAGTGTGCCATTTATGGCTTGACAATATCCAACGCAATCAATAACTTTTTGCACGTTTTCAACCAATTCCGGAGTTATGGCAAGCATTTCCCTTCAGATCATCTCTTTCAACTCCTGCAAATTGTTTGACCGGTCAACACACACTTTCGATTTGAGGTAACCACACAAAAAGAAGTTCAGAGGAGTTAGGCCTGGCGATCTAGCAGTCCATTCGATAGGTCCTCTCCTTCCGATTGGGAAAGGTTTCATCTAAACATGTACGCACAGTGGCAGCATAGTGCGGAGGAGTACCATCTTGCTGGAACATCAGTTCTTCGTCGGGTGAGTCTGAGTTCAATGGATTCGGAAATAAAAGCCACTAATGCTGGAATTAATCAAGTTGGAGAAATTCGAGATATATTTGTCCAGTTAAAGAAAAATGGATCAATTACTCCTCCGCGCACTATTTCACACCACACATTTGTTTTTTGAGGGTACTGCCTGTGAACCTCCATCATCCAATGCGGATTTTCTGTTGCCCGACAACGACAATTTTTTCTGTCCACATTACCAATGAAGGAAAATGTAGCTTCATCGGAAAAAATAATATTTTTTACTAAATTATTATCTTCACTCAGCTTCAACTTCATCTGCATATATCATAGTATGCTTCGAAATCGATTAGGAACAGAAAATGCCGCGAAACTTGTAACCATATTTAAGCAGCTTAATTCAAACCAAGAGTAGAGTTTAGTAGAATGACTAGGAGACTTTTGGTTTAGTTTTTAGTTTGTTTGTCTTTGTTACTTTTATATGTTTACACTTTTTATTTGCTTATGTTATTGGAACCCGGTACACAGATTGTAGGTAGGTATATAAACTAAGACCTAGAGCTAGTCTTAAACGTGTTTTTATAATTATGCACTTTTAATATTAAACGTTAGATATAAATATTGCTATTTTTGTTTTTAATTCAATATTTTTGTTTTAACAGTTTTATGTGATTTTCAGTAAAGATTGACAAAAAAAAAACACTGTTTTAAACATGTTTAAAACATTTGTTTTAAACATAACAACCCTGCTTTTTTATATAAATACTTAGGTACCTACCTACATATTTTACTTCATAGATCTCTAAATAAATATACGATTAATATAATACTCATCATTTTCATTCTTCTATATTATTCCAAAGCATACTTTTATTTAGTTGTTTAGTGTTCTAAGTATACATATATTTATTATGTTATTTGTTTTGTTAATCTTAACAATGAGGTACATTAAACGTAGATATATATATGTTTAATTTACTAAATTGTAAACTATATGATAGGTGTGTCATTTTGTTCAACTAGTTATAATAATAAGTGTAAAAAAATCACAGGGTTTCCCAGTTCTGTTGTAACCATCATTTTGTTTATAAATAAACGATAAATAATACTAAACGCCCGGTTAGTTTGATACGGGATTAAATATCTTAAACAAAGTAGAAAGTATTCTAGCCCCGAGTAAATTATTTTATTACACTTACTATAGTAAAGTCACACCCAAATAAAATCAAATTTACACGACAATAATATGATATTTACACTAATTAATCACAAATTACCAATAAAAAATGGTTTACTTACACCTCTCATTATTTGTTTTGCACCCTAAAAGGATAGGTTTACAATCTGTGAGTTTAATTTACACTCAATAGTGTAAATGTACCTACCCATAAATTAACACTCATCAAAAAGTAAAAAAAAAAAAACATTCAAAAATATCTTTTTTACATGATATACTAATTGGTTAATATACCCTATTGAGTGTGGTCCTATATGTACCACCATTGAGTGTTAAATTTAACACTCAATTTTTTACTGTGGACCCTGTCTCACAATTATTATACTGTGAAGATATACGAACTCTGAGAAACTGAGCATTTAACATACGTGGAAGAATTTTCAACACCCTCAATGCATATCAACCCTTGCCACCAAAATCTACCCCCGAATCATCCACTGCATAATTTCGCATATATACATCCCCTCTAACCGGCTACTAAATGCACAAACACGTTACGAAAACGCTTTGAAAACCACCCCCTGAGGACCATTATCTGTAAACCGCTTTGTATGTTACGTTGTAACCCTCGTTTCGCAACCCCCGCAGTTGACAGCTTGTCGCGGGGAAAGTTATCTCTAAATTAAGTCGTTGGAAATTTCGAATTAAATGAAAACTCCTATATACACGAGGGGATGCACACATGTCGGAAAATTGAGAAGCGTATTTTTAATTTTGAAGGTATGGTCAGCTGAGAGTAAATTTCTTAATCTGCGATAAAAACCCAATTTTAAGAACTCGAAAGTGGGGGTAACCTCAACCCATCCCACCTTTACGTCGTGGTCAATATTTCTCTTATTCATCTAACCCATTAATATCACTTTTAACGACAACTAAATCAATAAAATGTTTTTTAAATTCAGCTCTTCACTTATCTCAATCAATAAAATTAATTGATTCCACAGTGCACCTTTATTATAGTTCCTTGAGCCCAATACGAGGGAAGTTGCGAAATTATGCGAACAAATGCCTTGAAAAACAATCAACAATGATTACAAGGCTTCAAATTGCTTTCTCTTTCTTAATGAAAATCTAATAAAGGAACATAAACCTTCTGCACCTTGCCACAAGAGACCTAAATGATTAAGCCATAAGAAAACTGACAAAAATAATCAAATCCTTTAGCACAGTCGAAGAAAAATGTTTAAATATATTGTGGACTGCTCAATGAGATTTTCGTTATGGTTGCTCCAACCGTAATTTGTTTAAAGCAGTAAAATGTATAGTTTTGAAGTAATCCAAAAGAGACAACTGCTTAAAGAAAAACGTCTTACTGTTGTGTTAATCTGTTAAGAGTTCATATAAGAAGTGGTTAGGATTTCATTTTCTTTCTATGTTCTATGAGACCATTTGTCCGTTATAAGGTGAGTGGAGTTTACGGCCTGTTGTTTACTCAAACTATATTTTAATTTTGCTATGCTGAAAAGCACAATACAGTTCACTAGTAAGGCCTTTAACCAGCCAAACCGCAACAAGAAAAAATCAGTTTTTCATTAAATACGTCCGATAACAACCTGGTGAAATCCAGCAACTCTCAAAACGTGGCCCCATGCACGTCATTTTATTCACATCGGTGAAATGTATCTTCTTAAAGCGACCTACAGAAGACAAAGGCTCCGAGAAGAAAAATGAAATCCTTGCTAATGAACAGCCCAATAAGTTGCGGCTGTGGTTAGACTAGAAGCAGTCCTAGTTAATGATCGACACGATACAAGAAGTAATTTCTTACTTCTGAAAGCAACCTGGTAAATCCCAAAGATTTCTTCGACTTGGAGAATGCCGTACGTTTCTTTGTGCGGTGTGACGTAGTAGGAACACGATGTTCACTTATTTCCCACGGTATACTCTTGCTTGCGAGCATCTTCGAGCAAGACGGCTGAAAAATCGTGTTGTTACGTAAAGAAACAATGTGGAGACGGTCATAGACGGCGAAGTAAGGACACAATCGAACATTTTTAGTTGGTTTGTTATTGGTTGTTGTTGTTGTATAAGCACCCAAATATAGTTATATTTGCTGTGGTATCCTGGTATCAGATAAGAGTGTTTAATGCTCAATAGATGTAAACGTTGGTTTTTGGAAACAATGAACAAGACACTAAATGTGTACTTTCTAAGTTCAGCGCCCGCTACTGAGTACACCAAAGCAATAAATCCAGACTTCTTGCCGTAACCTACGCTCATTTATTTACCGTTTGCTGTTCGATTTGTGTTACGACATGACCTTTACCCTTTACAACCCTTATTTAAATCCGTTTTCATTCTGTGAAATTTTTTAAAATGAATTAATATAGCCATAGATGATCCAAAGTTAATTGATATAGCAAGTCATATTTTTCTGTCCTCTAAGTGTGTATATTTTTTATTCTAGGACTGCAGACAAACTTGTCGTTTGGTATACCCATGTTGTCTTTAATTCTGGGAAAAACCGTCAAAAATGCGTTATGTAAATAAAAATGGGCAGTGCCCATGCATTATCGCCCATAATATTTACTAAAAAGAGGTATTTGATGGTAATGAAACGGCCCAAAGGCAGTTATTCTGTAAGCACAAGCCTGGGAACGAAACGATCGTTTGTCAGAAGCGACATACCATTCTTCCATTCGAATTTTTCAAATATCATACGAAGAAAAGGAAAATTATAGCTATCCGCTTTTACAACCCCCTGTACATTCTTATACTTTACTTCTTTAAAATGAATTATATAGGGTGTTTCAGAAGTACGGTACGTAACTTAAGGGCGTGATTCCTTATGATATTCTAAGAGAAAAAGTTCATATGAATATGTATCCAGAGTTGCCCTGTATTGATATACAGGGTGTTAAAGTTTAAAAAAAAAATTTTAAATATCCTTTTCCCAATTTTATTAAAGTTTGGCACCGTTATTCATAATAATAAGGGGCTTAACTAGCCCTAACTAGATTAAATTTACAAAGTCCAGTGGCGTCTCGGGGAGCACCTTAACGAATTTCATTGACTAAAAAATGTACGCCACTGACGTTTTTCTAATTTTGATATTTTTTTAGGATTACCAACTAATAATACATGTCCAAAAAAAAAGTTAATTAAAATGTGAGGTAAAGGTTGATGTAATTTACCTGTTTTGCCAATAACAGGTCAAAAATGAATAACTTTACTAACGCTGAAATGGCTCAGATGCATTTCAATTATGGCCTAGCAAATGGAAATGCTGAAGAAGCTCGGCGAATTGATCAGGAACGTTATCCAAACAGAGTACTGCCAGGTGTCAAAACATTTAGACAGCTGCATGCAAGATTGAGTGAGACTGGGAGTTTTAAACGTAGTACGGAACTTCCTGGCAGACCTGCAACAGTAACCACGCCTGAGTTAGAAGAGGCTATACTTCGAGAGATAGAAGATGATCCTTCAACTAGTGCCAGGAAGTT
This sequence comes from Polydrusus tereticollis, assembly GCA_963920685.1. Classification (NCBI taxonomy): domain Eukaryota; kingdom Metazoa; phylum Arthropoda; class Insecta; order Coleoptera; family Curculionidae; genus Polydrusus; species Polydrusus tereticollis. Next base: position 2,665,494 of record OY987332.1, on the reverse strand, counting down.
AGCAGTACAACTTCAAACAAGTGCATCGACTGTTTGGAGGGTCTTGCACCTTTATCAACTATACCCATACCATATTCACCATTACCACAAGGTTGGCCAGCTCGCAGTCCCGACTTGAATCCTCTAGACTATTATTTATGGGGTCACCTGAAGTCTCTTGTATACAAGACATCTGTACTAGATGAAAACTTTCGATACTATTAATCATAGAAACTTAATGCAATGTCTGTATAATATCGGGATGAGAGCAGTGGTTTCCTGTTGGTTTGAAAACTATCTTTTGTACTTCTGGGACTAAAGTGGGTCATTTAATCCAAGGGACTAAAGTAATATTTTGTCCACATTCTAACGCTTTTCGCTGACAACTTGTTTATTTATACTATCTATAACTAAGTGATTTTCAAAGTAGACTAATAAAAAATCCAACTGGTAGGTACTTGCATTAAATTGTGACATTATCGGGTGTTTTTATATTTATACTTACAAATTCCCTAATTTTAGTAACACTGTTCCCGAAAGTATAGAAAATAGTGTATAAACCAAGGGATTAAAGTGACTCATTTAATTCCGCGAATGGAGTTGGTTGCTCAAGGGCTCTGGTTTATAATATAGATACTATTATAATCGTAAATGCTTGCTTGAATTGAAAATAATATAAGCAACTTGTGGAGTACCTATCACAAGGCTCAGTATTAGGATCGACTCTCTTTTCAATTTACATTAATTCAATATTACTGTGATACACATATGTGTAATATATTATGCAATAATATGTTAATATACAATTACTGTAATATATTTTTCAGATAATATTTTCCAACTGAAATGATATGAAGTATGATTTAAATATTGTTTTTAAATTGCTTTAATCATATAAATTAACTGTAAATTTTATCAAAGCATTTGCATGCTGATAAGTAAGAACAATTCAAACAAAGAACTTATTTCAAAACTAATTTTTAACAAGCAAACTATCAAGTAGACAAAAACAATTAAATGTTTAGGATTATATTTATATAAAAATTCAAAACCTAAAAACTAATATAACTAATCTCCATTAATAGGAATTTTATATAAAATAAGATATTTGGTTCCTTTAAAACATTTAAAAGATATAAATGTTTGTCTTTTTTATGGGGCTCTGCATGTATAGTATTGTATAGTCCGAAAGCATGAGGCTTGCCCAATGCAAAAATGCGTATAAAAACGTGCAATATTGCCCATATGACTAGCACACATTTCAATAAAGAACATCTAAATATATATTTATATTAGACTAGGAATCTAATATCTAATTATAACTAGACTATGTAAGAGTTTTAAAAATAGGGGTATATTACAAAATTATTTAATTTTTTATCAGATCAATCTATAATTTAATGAAGATATAATTATGACTTCTGTCGTGGAATATCATAACAAATTATAATTATAACTTTAAAATAAAAAATTCAGATATAGAATTATTAAAATCAATTAGCATTCATCAACATTATACAAAACAATGTAATAATTTTCAAATTTCCCAAGTCAGATCAAATTTTGGTAAACGATCAATTTTACATAAAGGAATTGGTACCAACGATATTCAAGTAAAGAAAAAAATGAACCATAAACTAACAAATTCAATTCTGGAGGATTGATTTTGTTAGGAGTTTGTGAAATAGGTATTTTGATGTTATTCTATCTATTGTTTCAGTTAATAGTATTCTAAGTTTCTTTTATATTCCCTGTGATGAACTATAACAGTTAGTTATACATAAACAATAAATTAAAAAAGAAATAATACCTTTAAAAAAAAAGGCAAAAATAAATGTTTATGTGCATATTTTCTAGGAAATTATCGCCTAATGGGTTTTTATCATTACCATCAATTTCTTCATTAATTGCCAATAATCTATAGTTTGTCATGTACAGTGTGTGTATAAGGTCTGGAAACGGCTTAATAACATCACAATTTATTGGCCGATTTAAACCAAATTTGGTACAGTTGTGAAAGAGGATCTGACGCACCGAACGGCGATATTGGCGTTGTTGTCAGCTTTTTAGTTTGTCTGGAATTCGAACGAATTTTATATTTTTAAATGTAACACCCTGTATATTTTTTCATTTAAATATTACTCCATTAATCTCAACTTGCAATGCTGTATCTAAATTTACACATGATTCTTTAATTAAGTCAGATTCAAAATTTTCAAAATTACATAAGAAACCAAATAAATTTTGAAATTTGTTTATACCCTCAAACCGCCTTTGTGAAGACTAAATAATTGTATCTAAAATTAGAAAATAAAAATCGATTTTAAATTTTTGCTTTGGATCTGCTACAGATTCATCCTTACTTTCATATGAAAATTGTTGCTTAATTTTTCGTTGCCGTACTATTGGGAATATCTGCTCTACATAGTTTTTTTCTGCTTCTTCTTTAGCTTTATTGATGAGCAAGTCAAAATTTTTGTCTGACCGTTTTCCGTTAAAATAAAGATTTAGATTTTCAATTTCTTTATGGCAGTCATTTAAGTTTCTATTCGGATCTTGTAGTATTTTACTTACTATATTAATTTTTCCTAAAATATCATGGCAGATTAAAATTGAACAAATAAATTTAAAAGTCGGGGCATGTAGTGTCCAACAAGGAAACTACGGAGAGAACACATTTGTGCTATTATTAAGGCAAACGCTTGGTAAAATTTTTAGACATATTGAAATGATAAAATAAGAGACATTTTATTTTTCTTTTTAATTGTAATAAATAATACTAAATGACCGTCAATTTTGCGCCCCTAAAATTTTGCGCCTGCGTGCATGCACGTGCTGCACGCTCGCCAGGAACGGCCCTGGACCTAGGTGGCCACTCGATTGTACCCCCTCTACCGATCCACCTATTCGGAAAAGTGTTGTTCAAAAATTCGCGCACGTTTCGACCAAAATGGGAAGAGCTCCGTCCAGTTGGAAGAATGTACTTGCATAATTTGGACCCATCACATTTCGTATAGTAGGCACTATTTGCGTTTCCAAGAGCTTAAGGTAAAGTTGTGATGTCAAATTTCCATCAATAAAAAATGGACCGATCTTGTGGTTACCCAGAAGCCCAGCCCACACATTCAATTTTCCAGGGCGTTGTGTATGACCTTCTCTCATCCAGTGGGGATTTTCATTTTGCCCAAAACCTACAGTTGTGTCTATTGACTTTACCATTTAACATAAATGTTGCTTCGTCCGAAAATACTATAAATTTGAAAAACTGGTTATTTTGGTCAAACCTTGACATCATAATATCACAAAATTCAATTCTTCGCTCATAATCATCTTCTGATAACTCTTGAACTACATGTATTTTGAAAGGGTGATATGTATGTTTTATTAAAACATTATGGACGGATTTGAAGCAGACGTCACTTACTTGAGAAATTTTTCCTAATGAAGAAACAGGGGTTTCAACAACATGTTGTAAAATTTCTAAACTTTTCTCTTCATCTACTAGGTACTGCTGGTCGCCCTGATCGTCGCCTATCTCTACAATTTCCAGTTTCTTCGAACCCTCGGACAGTTTTTAAAACAGTTGCGTTTGAAATTTACATTTAATTAGATTTTTAACCTCTTCGTAAGACCTGAGGCTATCGACATATCCTCTCATCATAAGAATTGTAATTATTTTACTTTCAGTTAAAGACATTTTTGGCATGTAAAAATGACAGCTTTTATGACTTTACATCAAAACTGAACTGGTGTTTTATTTATTAATAAATAAAACACTATTTTTTGATATTTACAAAACACGTCGTTATTTCGAAAACTACTGATGTTAGGAACAAAGTATGTTATACCAAAAGTGTAACAAATTTAAAGTAAAAACTATAAATGAAAAAATATACAGGGTGTTATATTTAAAAATATAAAATTCGTTCGAATTCCAGACAAACTAAAAACCTGGCAACAACGCCAATATCGTCATTCGGTGCGTCAGATCCTCTTACATAACTTTACCAAATTTGGTTTAAATCGGCCATTAAATTGTGATGTTAATACACCGTTTCCAGACTTTCTGCACACACTATATATCTACACTGATAAAAACAGTAAAATTTTACGTATTGCTTTTCTTCATTTCTTGTTCTTATACATTTTTTTAATATATTTCAATTTAAATAACACAATTACATCATCCCATTTAAAATTTGGAAGTCACCCCCACATCCACACCTTAAAATGAGATAGGTAACTGTCAAAAATATAGTAAAATATGTTCCCCCGTCTCTTTATAACCGTTCCCAAGATATCGGTTTAAAAAGTTAGGAAATACTCTTTATTTTGTTTCAGATGTTTATTCATTACATTATACATGTAAAATGTTTTTATCAGTGTATTTTCCAGTTGAAAAAGGAACTTTTCAGTTCTCCCTTGTAACCAGTAGGTAATGAATAAAGGGACTCATTGTGCAATGGAAGAACAACCGTTACCTCATTGTGGGACATTGCATTTGGGCTCCCCTTGTTTGTTGTGACATTAACACGTGCGCGTAGTGCTGATAGATTCAATAAAACGGTTTAAACATATCCACATTTAAGTAGGTACATTAGAAAATGTTTTACATGTGCGAGTAATCACGATATCAATTTAGTACTTAGGTAATTGGCTAACAATCAGCCGGTACAAAGCGTCAAATGCAAAGTCAAGTAGTGTTTTATGGATAACTAATCATAATTAAAATGTATGAAAGCTTTTAAAAATAAATAAAAGTCGGGGAATGATATAATTTTTTTTTTAATTGTGACAATTCCAAATATGAAAAAAAAACGGGGGGTTCCATTAAAGAGGAGTTAAGCCCCCCCCCCCTGGCCACCGCTATGCTACTCTATTGTTTATATCATGTAGGTATAGTATAAACAGAACTCATATCCAAATTCAAACAGCAGACCGAAAAATGTAGTTTTCCGGGTCTTTCTCCATTTCCTCGGGTTATTTTTAACAATTATTATAAAAGTTAAATAAAGAATATAGAAAGCATGCGGAAGACGGTGATATAAAAATATATTTCGTCGGTTTTAGTCGTCATAAATATCTCATTTTGGCCGTTAGTCTATTATAAAACTAAATAGGTTTTCCATAAATTACAGACATTTTCCTTGGGGTATATAATAGAAATAAGGGGGTCTAGAGGGCTATTTCCAGCCCTAAATCAACGAATGCCGACAAGATATTGGGAGCTTTACCAAATTACTATAATAACGGACCGCAAAGTAACTGTTAAAATATTATTTGAAGCAGCGTTTGTCTTTTAACACCTACCTAGTTAAATGATTATTAACTGAGTTCTAAACAAATGATTTAAATTTAATAGCAAAGACCATAAAAATGTAAGTAAAAAATGAAAATTAGTTTGAATAAAAATACCGGGCGTTATATTTAACGGGTGCGCGGCAAAAACTCCCCTAGATTTACCATGGGGGAGAATTTCTCTAGGACAGATGCAAAAGATATCTCGGGAGATTTTTCGGTCCTAGACAGATGTGTCTAATATAAAGTTCTTTACCCCGCGAACAGCCCCAAGTTTATTTTCGGAAGAGTGCTATTTGGGGACGTTACTTTGTGAATGTTTTCGGTTGAATTGGCAATATTAAAAGCTTCCAGGACAGAAGTAACATCAGAAATGTAAATGCTTGTTTGAAGGTTAGAGACAATGATGGATCATGAATGCTTGGACTTTCATTGTCATTATACAGGGTGTGTCAACAAGGTGTTCCTTTTCGATAGCGCCTAAACTGCAAGAGATATAATAAAGAGTTTTATATAAGAGTTATAGGGTTTGCAATTGAGCATAACAAAAATATTTTGCGTTATACAGGATAACTCAAAATATTGGTACCACATAAAATTTTTATTTTTTTTTTGAAACACCCTATATACTTTTTCTCTTTCTGATTCCGCTAGAAAGAGTCTCTACAGTCATATTTACTTTTTTGAATTTGATTGCGACGTTGTCAAGTAAATAATTAAAACGAACCTGTTTACCGCTTGCCACCCTGTACAGTTCAAAACAATTTTAAAACTCGCACAAAATAATAATAACATTAAGCGTTCCTCCATCAATCAACGCGTTTTTAAAATACAAAGACATTTTTATTCCATATAATTTTCGACCTAGCTGTGTATCTTAATTAGGGTCAAAATCACGATCAAACAAACAAAATAAAAGAAAATTGTTGGTCCAAAAGCCGGAACGAAGCACGAAAAGAAGCGCGAGAGAGACAGAGAGAAGACACGGTGAAACGATGACGATTAACGTCAAGATTGTTTCTTTGTGTGAAAAAGGAATCTTCTCACGGTCTTTAGACTCATGGACCAATCATTTCAGACTTTGTGGAGAATATACCGGGTGATATTGGAAAATAACACAGTTTAGTTCGCTACACTCAAAGCATCCTTCTAACAGTGTCTAGGGTAGCAAGTATAAGTGGAGAACTTCCCGTACTATTAAAGATAGTGTTAAGAGTGGTCGTCCTGGTATATCCGAGGAGAAAAAATTAACATATTATTATCACTACAGGAAGATACTCATAGCTCAAGCACACAACTTGGACGGGACTACGATATTCACCAAATCACCGTATCTAAATTTTTACAAAAAGAGAAGTTTTATCCATACAAACCAGAGTTATTGGACGATGATCCTGATAGGCGAGACCAATTTTGTGAAATAATGATTGAGCTAACAGATAATAACGCAAGATTTGTCCAAAGAATTTGTTTCTCAGATGAAGCTACGTTTTGTTTAAATGGTCAGGTTAATAGACAAAACTACAGATACTGGGCACAGGAAAATCCTCTCTGGTTCATAGAAAATCACACCCAGTATAATGAAAAGGTTAATGTTTGGGCGGGCATTGTTGAAAATAGGATAATCGAACCATTTTTCTTTGATGAGAGTCTCACTGGAGAAAGATATCTAAATTTCCTTAAAAATTATCTGGTTCCAGCTCTTGCGACTCTGTTTCCAGATTATAATGATCGTGATTCACCAAGTTTAACCTTATGGTTTCAACAGGATGGTGCTCCCCCGCATTATGTTGTTCATGTAAGGGAGTACTTAAATACAACTTTTCCGGGGCGGTGGATAGGTAGACGGGGATCAATAGAGTGGCCACCCAGATCGCCTGATCCTAATCCACTGGACTTTTTTTATGGGGCTACGTCAAAAATTTAGTTTATAAATCTAAACCCATCTCGGTAGATACACTGAAGGAGTCTATTCGACGAGTAATAGGAGAAATATCTCCACAAGTAGTACTAAATGTACAACAGGAATTTCTAGATCGATTGATCTACTGCAGAACAGTTGGTGGAGGACATTTTCAACACCTTATAAAATAGTTTATTTTCATTCTTTGTTGTTTGTTTATTTTGTTTTAAAATTGTTAAAAAATTTAAAATTGTTAATATTTCGTAAACGGCTGAAGATAAGTATAGGGCATGATTAATGAAAAATGTCTAGAATTGATTGTAGAATATAAAAATGTAAAAATATACGTTTTATTAAAAAAATTAAAGTTGACACATGTAGCACTTTTATGATCTACCCTGTACAATATCTTTTTTCAAAAAAAAATGCATTACAAAAAAATAAAATAGACGGGTCGATTTTTGATTAAGTGGGCGGTTTTCCATATAAAAGGCTGATCAGTTTCTTTATCATAACCCTGTATACAATTCTGCTAATAACCTTTGTAATTTTATACCGATTTCAATGATTTTTTGGGCATATTGTAAAGAAATTAGTCAACATTAACGCCAACCGTACCAATTTTGAAAAAACTATTGCTACACAGCTCATTCTTGTACAGGAAAAATTTAATTCACCTCTTAGTACCTACTCTAATTTCAAACCACCCTGGATATCGCATAGCAACCACTCTCAATGTATCCAAACAGCAACCCTTACGAAATAAAGAGCCTTGCTTGTTCTATTTCGGAGAAAATCAATAGCTCAGGAATAAAAAGAAAATATCCTTTAAAGCGTAATTAGGTCTCGTTTCACCAATTGAATAAAACTGTTGGCTATTCTTTATAAACAATTACTCTAATTACTTTGCCTTGTAAGTCAACAAATTGCCGCAATTAAAAAATAAAAAGCAGAAACAACGAAATTTTACCGGACGTGGCCAGACCGCTCACCCGAATTATATCCGGTGGATAAAAATTACCGACAACATGGTGTTGAATATTCACTTTTCTAATAAATATCATTAACTAAGTATTACCGATCCCCATTTTCTTCTTAATTTTCTTCAGCACCTTCATTTTCTTCAAGGGCGAAAATCCACCGCTTTTTTCTGCCTTGCACTCGGTCTTTTCCGCTTGGCACTGCTGACAAGCCTCCTTACTTTTCACACCCATAAATGTGTTTCAGTCACTCAACATCCAAAAAAACACTGGTTCAAAGTCACTTTGGGCACATTTATGCGATCAATGGCCTTTGCACAGTCCTCTATTTGAATATACCTAGTACGTAAACGTTTAACACTATCGATAAGCCCTTGTTAAGTCGAGAAATACTTCCCTGTAAATTAGATTAGATAATTGTGAGGTCAAAGGCGCGTGAGAAGTCAAAAATAACGCACTGAACACCAAAATAATACCCCCTACAAAGTCACTTTCACGTTATCAACGCGAGTTGCGGAGCAGAAAACGAACTATACCCCAACGACGATGGCTTCGAACTGCCGAACAATTTTGACGCATTTTGTGGCAAAGGAACGCTGTTCAATAAAAGTGGAGGGGTGGACAGATGGCGGCACGCGCCTTCGACCAATCAGGACGAAGACACACGCCAACTGTGGTCTTGGCGGCAGAAGGTTCCTAAAGGCAGATGTGATATTGGTTTCTCAAAAGGGTACTTTTTGGTCAATTTTGATGATTTTTGATATGGTACCTGAGAACTTCCGAAGTTCCTCGTCAAAAATCTCTTACAGTTTTTTTATTTTTTATGTGCAATACTTTTTTTGTGTACACATACGTTCTTTCACTGCTGAAAATACTGATGCTTTTCCAATTCCATGAGAAAGAAGCGACGAAAAAACGTTCGTAGCTTTCAAGTCACGTTTGAGGGCAAAGTTGAAACCTACTCTGAACCGCTTGTTTTGTTTCGTTAGTATTCGCACAATACAACGTTAAATAATCCTCAATCTACGCGGAATTAAAATTTGTATTAATAAAAATCCCTCTTTTTGATCCTTGTTTACATTGAGTGGCTTTGCTTAGAGATTTAACGATTTGAAAAAAAACAGGAAAATTTGGAAAAAAAACGGATTATTTTCTGTCTTTTCTGGAGCATTGAAAAAATTGGAAAAAAAAAGGGAAAAATTTTAAAACAGAACCGGAAGCCTGAAGAGAATTACATAAATATATTTTTCCAGTATCTTTAAGTAATTTAAATAAAAAACAAAAACCTAATTCTATATACAGTGTGGCAAAAAAGTCGTGCATAATGCCTGTAACTTTTGAATTACCTCGCATACGAAAAAGTGACCTTTATAAAAGTTGTTCAGTAAATTATTCTCCACATTTCTACCTGCATGAATCTTTTTTGTCATTTCTGGTTAGGTTGCCATAGAGACTAAGTTACTTTTTTTAAATGGAGCATATGATTGCATATTTGGATTCTACTGCGAAAACTCTGAATTTTTTGTATTTCAAATTTTCGCTTATCTGCAAGCGTTTCCGAAATAATGGCAGCTCAAAAATTAAAGACTTCCTACTTATAATTATTCCTACCTAATAACCACCAGTTGAGTCAAGGTGTTTTCATGACAGCGACCTAAGAGGTGTCAATTTTGAGTTCCTGTTTAATTTTCTGTTGTCTGATTTCTAATTTGTACACTTTGGTTCATCTGAATGAGAAGCGAGTTGAAATTTTAATAATGAGCGGTTACGGAAATATGAAGAGATCGCAAGATCAGGTTTCTCAACTTTTCAATGAATTATATCCAAATAGGCCACCAATAAATCAGTCAACGGTGTGTCGAGTGGAAAGGAAAAGTCGAGAAACAGGCAGTGTTAGGGAAGCCGCTAGATTAGGTCGATCTAAAACAGCAACCGGGGGAGACAAAGTTTTGGATATCATGCTCTCAATAGATGAAAATCCAACACAATCATCCAGGCCAATAGCAATGGATTTTAATGTGTCTCATCACTCAGTGAAAAATTTGTTTAAGCAGGAGAAGTTGCATCCCTACAAGATAAAGTTGGTGCACGAGTTAAACGAGGAAGATTTTGATAGAAGAGGTGAATTTTGTGAGTTGATGCAATAACGATAATAACTTCGCAACAAATATCATTTTCTCGGATAAAGCTACTTTCCATTTAAATGGCATTGTTAATAGACACAATTATCGTTATTGGTCTGCTGAGAATACTCACTGGTTCCAGGAAGGTCATACTCAAAACCCCGAAAAAGTTAATGTTTGGGCGGGCATAGTTGGTAGACATATTGTGGGACCTTTTTTTATAGATGGTAATTTGAATGGCGAAAAATATCTGAACCTCCTCAGGAATCGGATAATTCCTTCTTGCAGAATGCTTTTACCGGGTGTAAATAATGGCATCAACGAATAGGTATGGTTCCAGCAAGATGGAGCACCTGTGCATTATGCGGCAAATGTTAGACAATATATAGGCGAACAATTTCCAGGATTGGATAGGCAGAAGAGATGCTATTGACTGGCCAGCGCGATCCCCGGACTTAACCCCGCTCTACTTATTTTTGTGGGGACACTCAAAGAACAAAGTCTACGTTAACCGTTTAAATGACTTAGAATCTTTAAAAGTCAGAATTAGTGCTGAAATTTGGACCATTCCAGAGGACTTCCTTTTAAACGTTGTGGAAGGGTTCAGGAATCGACTGACGCTCTGCTTAGCAAGAAATGGTGGTAATTTTGAACACCTGATCCACTGAAAAGGTTTCACTTGTTTATGATTCCGATGTTAAGTTGTTCAATTTTCTAGGCTATTTATTTTGTTATTATAAAGTTTGTTTTAAAAAAATAAAAATTTGCGCGGTATAGTCAACTATCTCAAATTATTTGATTTGGCGAGATTTATATACAAAAGTTTTTGAAATTGCAAAGTCCAGTACTCATAAATGAGTTTTACATCTACAGGCTGTACCAAAATGACAGGATACCTATTAACAATTCTATTTATGACAGGTCACCATATATATTTTTTCATTTTTTGCTATTCTGTTAAATTCTATGTTTAATGTTTATGTTTTACATCTACAGGCTGTACCAAAATGACAGGATACCTATTAACAATTCTATTTATGACAGGTCACCATATATATTTTTTATTTTTTGCTATTCTGTTAAATTCTTGTTAAATTCTGTTAAATGTTTAAACAAAAAATATTAAAGGTTACCCTATGTAAGGAGTAGTGGAAAATCTTAAATTATTAATTGTAGAAACTTGAAAAATGTTTAGTTGTAGTTTATTAAAAAAAGTAACTAGTGGAAATTATCTGTCTAACAATAATTTTACCTAGAGGACGTCTTTAATAATTTTTAAACTAGATTAGTGGCATAGCAGACGAAGAATCAAAATTCGGAAAAAAGTAATCTACGAGCCGGATGGGTTCCTCCTCCCTCTAACATGAAATAAAAAAAATTCAGAGTAGAATCCAAACATGCAATCATATGCAAGGTGTTCCATTTAAAAAAAGTAAGTTGGTCTCTATGGCAACCAAATCAGAAATGACAGAAGAAATTCATGCAGGTAGAAATGTGGGAAATAATTTACTGAACAACTTTCATAAAGGTCACTTTTTCGTATACGAGGAAATTCAAAAGTTACAGGCATTATGCGCGACTTTTTTGCCGCTCTGTATAATACCTAATATTTTATTTTAAATCTAAACGAAACATTCACTCTTTGTTAATAGAAAAGGCAAACAAAACAACAAATACAAATTACAGGAAAGATTATTTAGACGAAGCCAAAGCCAGAATACTTGAAGGTATTTCATCGTTAATGTCCAAGTCTGATTCTTCGGCTTCAGAGAAATCAATTGATTTAGATTCTACAGCATCATATTGCTCTTCGTCATCCTGAACATATTCACTATCAACAAATCTCTAGCTTTTATTTATCTTTGTACTCTTCTAACATTTGTTGTAAAAAACTGTGCAGTCAAAGGCAGGACTGGAATACAGTCCTTGTATCGGACATATCTGTTTACGTTTCAAGGCTAAATCTCCCCAATTTACGTGAATCTTCAGTCACAAACTAACAGAAAGAATAATGATGTAAGAATGAGCTTCACAGTGTGTTTATTACAGGAATAATACCTCGAACAAAAAAAATTCATCTCTGAGCACTTTCTCACGACGTTTTGCGATTGGAAAAATTATTAATTTATGGTAGTATGGATTAACTCTAGGCAGTTTATATAAATAAAATGAACCTAAGAAGTCTCGTCTCTAGTAGGCGTTAAAACAAAATTGCCTTCCCGAAAGAAAAAATCAAGAGAGTCAAAGTCCGCAGAACGAGGTGGCCCCTTATTTAGAAATTCCTTGACTAGTAACTAAAAATAGTCTTGTAAATTGAGCATAATCTTCATTTTTCCCTTCAATACCTGTTAGGGACTGAAGCCTCTTCTAGAATATTTAAATAAAGAGGCCCATCAATATTATATAAATTACTTAGAATTTATTAAAATATGAGTAATTGGCAATGTAAAAATTTTCGGGTTAGTTCAAAAACTGACAAATTTTCAAAATATTATTTATAAATTCAACTTCGTTGCTCAGGCTTATTTTTGCCCCGATACTGAGCCGAAGATTTAGTGCGCGTATATTTATTAGTTTTAGTCGTAAATTGCCAATTAAAACAATATTAAATGATAAAATTGATAGAAGTTTGGAAAACGGATCGTTCTCGGTTTATTATTACTATAAAGCCGTGATGTTTAAATCACAAAATCGTTTATTTTGTGGTTTAAATTTCGCGTTGGAATTTTAAGGTGTTCCCAAGGCTCCTAACGCAATTTAATTATTTTCATATCCTATACAGGGTAATAATTAAATATGGGGCCAAGCTTTAGAGCATTAGGTATTCCTTAAGCAATTTCACGACAAAAACTTCATAACAAACCACTTGTCTTTGATTAAAGAAACTTCAAAAATTGAAAGTAGTTTAAATTTTAAGAATTTTTATTATTTACCTCAATTCGTTCACTTCAGTCAATTTTGTTCAAAATTCATTCCTTCTACGCGGTCAGAACCGCCAAATTTTTTTGAAAGTTAGCTGTGGGTAACTTTTAGAAGCGTTCTTCTTGTAACAGCAGTCCATGCCGCTGTAATTTGGTTCATTAGATCGGCCATATCTTGTAGACACCATCTTTTAAGTGACCCCAAAGAAAAAAATCCAAGGGTGTTATATCTGGCGACCTTACTGGCCATCATATTAGTCCATTGGTTACTGTCTCTCCAAATGGTCCTTAACAATTTGAGCATTATAAGCAGGAGCCCCATCCTGCTGTAGATACATACTTGTTCTGTACTCAAAGGGTATACTTCTTCTAATAGTTCGCCAAGTGTAACTTAAAGTGCCTTCAGAAAAATGAGGTCCAATGAAATATCCATTTCATAAACCGTACCAAACATTAATTTCAAAAACGCGTCGATTTTCTCGTTCTCTGATCCAACGAAGATTAGTCTGGGATCAATAACGACATTTATGTCGATTCCAGATTACATTGTTATGAAAGCGACTCTCTTGGTTAGTGAATTGAACCATTTTAATAGAATATTATCAATTCGTATAAATGACAACGTCGCGGATCTTCCCTTTGTCTTTGTGAATGGAAGATGGAATCAACAATTTTAACAAATTGAGAAATCCATATCCAGAGAAGATTATTCGTAAACGTTTGGGCTGGAATAATTAATAATGAAGTTATCGGGTCACATTTCTTCGACGGAAACTTGAACAGTGAAATGACCGGAGTTTTTGGAACACAATCTCTGCTTTTTTACATGATGGTGCTCCGGCACATTATGGAAGATGTGTCATTAATTTCATCAATGAACAGTATCCAAATAGATGGATAGGTCGTGGTGGTCCCATTGCTTGGCCACCTCGATCTCCGGATCTTAACCCACTAGACTTTTTTATGTGGGGACATGTGAAGACACTTACCTATTCAATGGGAAAGCCTAATAACAGGGACCAACTCATCCATTCATGAGGTGGATAACAATATGGAGAACAACTGGGAATGAGAACTCCGATGGATTTTAATAAAAGCGTAATTACGCTTTTATTAAAATAAACCACATTTTTTCCTATGCCCATTAGTAATTTAAGTTACGTTATCATATACGAAGTATCTCGCATACCTCAGCGGCCACCCTGTACCGATATCCATTCGTTTTCGAGATATAGGCTCTCGGAGTTTTACGTAAGTATGGAAAACACATTTTTTCATAAAATAAACCCGCATCCTCTTGACATCCCGTTCTACCTTTTACCCAACATCCCTCTTCACCTGTCCGATCTAAACAACTATAAACGCACTTAGTAACCAATCACCGGTCAAATGAAGAAAGATGAAACAGGTGAACGTCGCGAAGAAATACGCACAGCAAGGTGGCTGATCAGCTGCTTGTTCTTAAAACTTTTTAAGATAAACTAGCCCACATATGCGTGCAGATGCATATAGTTGCAATTAAGGGTCATTTTTATTATTATCAATTATTTCAACGGAAATAAAGTAAAAATATACAGAAGGTGTTCCTTAATGGCGTGTTAATATTTCAGGGTGTGATTCCACAGGTCATTTTATGAAGAAAACTAGGAAGAAAAGTTCATTCATTCGCTGTTGTTAGAAATATCGAAAATTATTAAATATCATCATTTGAAAAATCGAGTAATATACAGCGTGTAACAGAAGTATGAAACGCTTTAAATATCTTTATTACCGTTTGTCAGATTTAGCTAAAATTCGGTATCCGTATACAACAGGTTATCGCGGAGCTGGTAGTGACATTTGCAATGTTGCCAAAATTACGGTTTTTTAGCAATTTAAAATAATTTTTTTTTTAAATGGAACAATTTTTTTGGATTCTACATAAAATTAAAATTTTGTTTTAATAAGTGCATTATAAGTCTAAACTTAATAGCTTTTGAGATATCGAGTTTTGAGAAATGATATTTTTGAACTTTGACAGCGTCTAGCTTTCTAACGATACGCCATATAGCAAAACGGCTTACGTGTCCCTATCTTACTTTTTTATTATCTTTCCAAAAATGCCAACTTCCGGTTAAACCGGAAGTACTATATTTCCGGCCGAGATGAATACATAATTATTTTTTAGAGTGCATTACACTACGGTCTCAAAATAATTGGCAAAACTGTTCATATAATCATTAACGGTGTGATGCGAAAAAAATTAACATTGATTCGCCCACTTTTAAGTAAAATAAAAGCAATCCAAACCGCTTGGGAAGATTGTGCATAAATAGGTCATTACATGTTGCCAAGTTTTAATAGATTTCACTGAAATTTCCATAAAATGTAAAAAAATCGGCCTTTTCACCCTTCGGTACCTGTTTTACTTAATTTGGCAACGCAGGTAGGAAAGGCGCTCGCACGCTTGTTTTTCGCCTCTAACCAACGTTCAGTGTCGTAGACAAGTTTCAATCAAGAGGATATTAGCAATTCAGTTTTATTATTTTGATGGTTATTCAAAACAGCAAATATTACAACGCAGGCGAGTTTTTCAAGTGATAGTAACCAACAAGTTACAAAACGACGTTATTTAAAACCTGGGGAGCGTACAATGGTAAAAAATGTGTATGAGGGAAATCTAAGTACACACAGTGGAATATCATTCACTGATGCAGCAGAACTTTGTGCCACATTGACTAAGACATCTTGCTGTACTGTTTATAGAACTATCAAGGACAATAGGAATACTAAAGTGTCCGATCAGAAGGAAACAAGAGGACGGAAAAAGATTATTATTGATCAGCAAACAAAGTTAGCCATTCGTCGGAAAGTGCATGCATTTTTTTTTTCGAAATGAACTTCCGAATTTAAAAAAAATTTCTGCCGAAATTGAAAGGGATGAAAATATGCGAAAAATTTCACGAAGAGTTCTAATGCGTACACTACGAGAATTGAATTTTCGATTCTTAAAACGAAATCGTAAAAGTCTTTTGGTGGAAAAGGAAGAAATCGTATTGTGGCGTAGAAAGTATCTAGAAGAAATACAACAATATCGCTGTGTAGGGAAAAGAATTTACTTTACGGACGAGACATGGTTAAATGAAGGACATACTGTGAATTACATTTGGCAAAATCTCAACATTAAAGATGCACGTAACGCCTTTATCAATGGACTGTCCAATGGATTGAAAGCTCCTTCAGGAAAAGGTCGTCGGTTAACTATAACCCATATCGCGAGTGATTCTGGTTTTCTTGAAGGTGGGTTAAACGTGTTTAAATCTCGTAAAACCGGTGATTATCATGAGGATATGAACTCAGGAGTATTTGAAGATTGGTTTAAATCCATCTTACCGCGTATTGAACGTGGGTCGGTAATCGTGATGGATAATGCACCATACCACAGCCGTCGGGTGGAAGCTTTTCCAACAACTGGCGAAAAGGTAAGATTGTTGGCTGGCTCGAAGAAAAAAAGATTGCATTTGGCGAAAAAATGCTAAAAGTGTAGTTGCTCGATCTTGCAAGACTTCACAAAAAAAATATATGAAATATGTAGTGGATGAAATGGCTCGTGAACGAAGTATTACAATATTACGTTTACCGCCTTACCATCGTGAACTAAATCCAATCGAGCTTATAATATGGGCACAGATAAAAGGCGAAGTGCGTATTACATGTCGAGGGCGTAAAAATAAATGTGGGACTTTGATGCATGCGTTGAAGTCATGGTAGAACCTATTATTATAAATCCTGCAGATGACAGCAGTAGCGACAGTAATGAAATGTTTTCATCGTCAGATAGTGAATCATCGTTGTAATGGTAATAATGAATTTAAAATTGTAACGTATTGTCATTATAACACTTTTTAATGCCGGCGTGGAATATAATTTGTCAAATTATTATCAATTAGTGTTTGTTTTCCTAGAACCCTTATGATTAATAATTTTTGATATTTCTATGGGTGTATTAAAAAGTATTCTACAATATAGTGAAGCTATTTTAATTTAATTACTTTAATTAAAAACAGTACCTACCTTTGACGAGAAGAACGCAAGAGACTGTTTTCATGTAAAAGTGACCAGGCTAATGTGAAAAAATATTCATATGGAAAAATGCCAGTGGCGTACCACTTTTTTTGTAAAAAATGTCACAGGATATGTTTGCAGGGACGCCATTTTTGGAGCAATAGAATTACTTCTCTAACTAAAATATGAGGTTTTATATCCTATTGACACATACCAAAATCGAAAATAATATCTAGAGTACCTACTATTTTTTTTAATTTTTAAAATTTCGAGTTATAATACGAAATTTCAAAATATCGACTTTTAACTCAAAATTTTAAGAAATTTTTGTTTTAATAGTTTATGAGGCCCTTCTACTGTCGGAAATATAACGAAATAATGTTTAAAAAAAATGTAGTAAAAAATTAAAATGTCCTGGAGAATTACAAGTTTGCAAACCTGTGTTATAAATCCCGCCATTTTTTCTTTCAAAGAAATTCGGCCATGCAAAATGGTATTCATGCAACTTAAGCATCTTCAAACATCTTGCTTGCATTGTGCCCACACAACCTTTGCAACCTGGGCACCTTTAAAAAACCAACAAGTCCTTTTAAAAATCTCAGAGAAATCTGTGCAAATGCACCTTTTGCTTATTATCAGGTGACTGCTTTTAGAAAAACTAATCCATTGTCCGAAACTAATGGTCCTTGTAAAGAATAGAAAAGCCTTAAAAGTCCAGAAGGTATTTCTTTAAGAAGACACGTGTATCGCCAAGTTTTGTGCACCCTATGACGTATAAAAGATGTCTGCGATGGGTCTTAGGTGGTTAAAGGGATGGTTTTTTAAATCTATTACAATGATTGGATGTACAGGGATATAGTTTTTAGTATACAGGGTTGGACAAATATTCCGGAACGGCTTAATTACAAGAGAACGAACTGGATCCAGGTTTCGGGCAACCTATAGGACTAAAATTTTACTATTTAACTATGTACATATGTCAGTAACGTCATCCACTCTCAAAGTGGTGATATACACATATAATATTCCAGGGTTGTTGACCTTATTGGAAATTCTAGGTGATCTTAAGAGCTACGGCAATGGCTTCAAAAACTAAATAACCAGATTCCTTTCTTAATTAAAATGGACCAGCTGATCGCCGATCAAGGTCGCCTTTTAAAAGAGAATTTCTCTTTTAGAAACCACAATGCCATTATACTACAAAGAAATCGTTCAACTTCAAGGAACATTGTGCAAACAATACAGAAATCTAGGTCCTTCTTACCTGGACGAACATTATCCTTTTTAACGCGCAATTGTAGTCCTTACGTATCCCTCAATTAAGGGCGACCTTAACATTTTGCGTAAGCTTAGGTAAACTTTAAAGTCGGTTCCCATCATATCGTTTCTTTGATAAACACTCTTTTGACGTATCTCAGCTGATTCTAAGGACTTTAAATGACAATAGCGAAAGTCCGGGAGTGTAAAACGGAGATTTAAAAACTTTTAAAGATCCAGGGATTCGTTTGCTGGGTCCTGGTTCTGTATAGAAATTTGTAGAAGTGTATACACACATGCTGATTTTTTTTTTATATGTAAGGATCGTGGGAACGTTGTGTCAGGTAGTCAGCTGATTGAAATTGTATAAACGAATGGTAAAATGTTGTAGGTGGATCTACATAAAGAGTGCTATTCACATTACACTGTCTTTCAAAAAAGTCCAATGAAAAATTTAGTATTTTTTTGAATTCGCAGAAAATTGCACATTAACTTTTTATCCACCTAATTTAGATACATTTCATTAAGTATATTAAGAAAATCCATCGGTGAAGATATTGGAGTTTTTTGGAAAAGGTAAATATGCCTTATTCCATACAAGGTTTTGAGTATAATTTATTTTGGACCTGAAGTAGACACCATCTGGCTGGGTATCGAAACGTTGGTAAATGCAGAGATTCTTTTGAATGTTTGTGGTTTTTCCCCTGATCTGACAATCCACAAGCTCACTTCTGAATGACCTTGATTAGATATGAAGAAAGTTATGGCTAATGAAAGTCGAATAAAAAAACATATTGTTGAGAAGGAGTTATCTTCAATTTCAAAACAAATTCGGTAAAGGTCTATCTAGCGAGAATAGATTGTGTTACATCTCACCAAAATTTAAATCAATTTTTTTGCAAACGTTAAAACTCTACAAAAAAACAACCTTTTAAGACGAACCATCGAATTTAGAACAAAACGAAGTGGTACCTGTATATTGTCCAACAAGTTAAAGCAACAGGCTGTTCGCTTTCCGAAATATAGGCCCTTTGGCTAATTCTTAATGAGTTGGTTTACCTAGAAACACACAGATAAATTGAGAGAATGATCTAAAGTTTCGACATGTTGTAATTTTTATTTACAACAATCATGAAATGTAAATTTCATCATATACTATCTGTATCTTCTCTAATACTCCTAATTTTTAAACAAAATATATTTGTATATAGCTTTGTACCTTGTACAATACGGATGTAAACCGAACCAAGTCAAAGTTTTGCCCTTTGTTTTCTTAAAATTGTTGTATAACAGATGATGGAACGAGAACGGAACCAAAGAAACAGCTGTTTCGAGGGGAAAATCGCATTGAGAAAGCAACTAACCTGCCTATACAGGGGGCTATTTTAAGTGACACATCTATCGATATCTCTAGAATGGTTTAAACTTGTGGATCCAAGACGGAACTGCTTCGAAAGAAAGGCTATTGACCATTTTAAAGGATTATGGGACGATTTTAATGCAGATGAGACAGGTCTCTACTATCGTGCATTGCCAACAAAAACATATTCATTGAAAGATGATAAGTGTACTGGAAAAAAAACAGCAAAACAACGATTTACAATTCTGTTTTGTAATATTACTGTTTTAAGGGCGCACATATTGATAAGTTTCATCTTCATCTCATTTAATTTTAGTTCTGATAAATTTAAGTGCCTTAAAAATACTTTTAACACAAATAGCATACAATATTTTTTCTACAAACGGCAATAAAAAGCATACAATAATTGAAAATTAAATGTTTAGAATCTCTTACATCCAGGTAGTTTCTAATAGCATCGTATATTTATATTAAATTAGTTCACATTTGTCAATAAAACCTAGCAACCATCATTGTTGGCTGATCTGTTTACAGAAAAATATAAAATTTGAAAGGTCCTGTCAGTTTTAAGCTGGATTTATAAACTCGAAAAGTTGGTGAGGTTGAAGTTATGATCAAGTTTGTGAGGTTAGATATTCCGAACTCCGAGCATAAAAATTGGTTATCTCGAACTACCCGGGAAGTTTTCGAACCTTACATGAGCTTTATATGAACAACATGAACGAGTGTATAAATGGAACTGAGTCTTCCCTTTACTTTAAATTGAGCTCCTATTTCCAACACCAACTGAACCTCAACCTCGCCAACTTCTCGAGTTTATAAATCCAGCTTTATTAAACCGCTAACGCTGGCTGTTGTGATTTGCCAAAAATGCAAGAAATACAAGAAATCGATCCACTTAAAGACATAGAAGAATCTGCTAACAGAGCTACCTTAGATTTACTACCACGAAAATCAGGAATTCAATATGAGATTGCTCATAATAAATTTATAAAAAGGTGTGAAAACAAAGGCGTTTCTGGAAAGTATTCCGAAAACATATTCCTGGCCTATTTTGAAGAAAAGGCAAAGGGTATGGAAGTCATCTTCTCTTTGGTCCCATTATTCAATGATCAAAGCTATGCTACGTGTAAATAACGACGTAGATATCAGCAAACATTTTAAATTGATTGCCTACTTGAAGCGTCAAGGAGAGGGTTACCAGGCCAAAAAATTAAAAATTTTTACTAGATACCCAATTGAACAGTTTCTGAAGTGAGCACCGGATGATGAGTACCCTCTGATGAAAGTAGCTACGATTGTAGAAGTTTTTGGTGCCTGCCGCAGGGAGGAGCTTTGTCAGTTGACTCTTGACAACGTGGAAGATATGGAAACTTCATTAGTTATTAAAATATCAGATACCAAAACCAAGGTACCACGAAATTTCACTATCGGAGGCTCTTCTTAAAATATGTAAAAGGTAAATGTACCAGAAATCCGGTCGGAATTAATACGTTCGGAAAATTTCCTGCTGCTATAGCAAGATTTCTGCAACTTCCAAATTCAACACTTTACGGGGCATTGCTTTCGCCGTTCCTCTGCGAGCTTACTTGCCGATGCTGGAGCAAATTTGACGACAATTAAGCGCCATGGGGGATAGAAATCCTCAACCGTTGCGGAAGGGTACATCGTGGATTGCTTGGGAAATAAAAATTCTATTGCTCGAAAATTACCTACAGTACAAACGACATCAGCCGATGATGCTTCAACATCAACTGAACATGCTGCTGTTTCTGTTTAATCCTCCTCAACCGCGAAGAACAGCAGAACACTAGTGCCTTAAAGTAACATTTTTAAGGCTAGTAGACAGTGTTAAAAGTTCGATTTTTAACACGTTTGTAGAAAATGCATTTACTATTATTTTAATTATCATAAACTAAAAGATCCCTTGAAAAATTGCGTTCTATATAGTTTTTAAGATATTAAACGATATTAGGAAAAACATTTTTTCTGTAGGTAAGATGATTCACATGCGAAAAAAATTGATTTCAAATCTCCCGACTATTGAAACCCGCATTGTCAGGTCACATACCGTTTGCATCGATAAAGTTTTCTGAAATGTTACTTATTTTAACAAAAAAAACAACAAGTATTGAAGCAATAACAAAGATAAAACGTTTTATATCTGGGGGCGAGCATATGCTCTTTGCGTCTGTCGCCCCGTCCGTCTGTCGATTCAATCACCTGTTGGGTTTATGGTACCCCTACGGGATGCTTTCTCAAGACGTAAAGGACGCGTGCCATCCGCACCAATAAAAAACTCGAGAGGCATTGACTGTAAAGGCTATGAGATGTTTTTGAGGACGCCATCTTGTTGCCCTTCTAGTATAAATACTTAGGGACTAATAAACGGTAGAGGCACGCCAGAGGGGCTTGATTTGTAATCAATACTTCATATAGCCTTTAGACGTACTTGGTGCAGATTGACGGACTCCATTTTCAATTTTCTTGGCTTCCAGGCAGTCAACAGGTGGAATGGTTTAATTAAAAGCTGGAGAGCTAAAAGTCATAATTTGTGACTACGGCCTACAACAGTAGGCACATGGTGTCACCTACTCTTCTAATAAGAATTTCCATTGTTACAGCGTGACCAAAAGAATTTGCAACTGGCCTGGAAAACTTCTGGCTTCTTACATTTAAGTTATTTAAAAATATTAAGTGGATTTAATAGGTTTCGATACCGGACGACACATTTGAAACAGTGTTTGTGGTTCCAGGACGGTTTTAAAAACGTAACAACTGGGAACAACTAACACACACTTAAATTCAATTATCTCCGAAGCGGTGGCCAGGAGGGAAACCTATTAAAGATGCCTTGAAATAATTATTAATGATTATCAGTTTATTATTAGAAATTTATTAAACCCAGGCAAAAAAAGTAATGCAGCTTTAGATGTACTGTACATATTTAAGTATTTAAATGGAATATATTGATAGGTATTTAGATTCCCTTTAAAACTTCATGCGATTTTTGTATACCCTTTAATATGCTTATTTCTTATCGTTTAGCCAATATTTATTTTTTTTTAGGTGAAAGAATATACAACCCAAAAGCTATTTTATAAGTTTTTTAGGGTAAAATTTCCGAGTTACCTGTTACCGGCCTTACCTGTTGATATGTCTTTTTCGAATATTGTCTTACGTCAAAAAATTCCTTCGTTGTCAAAATCAAAATGAACTTTATTGAAGAACAGAGGTTCCAAATGGTTGAGCTTTATATTGAAAACAATAAAAGTGCCACCGCAACTATGTCGACGAACGGACGAAAGTTTCCCAATCAAAGAGTACAGGGTCTTCCAACGAGGACTGAACAGGGGCTCATTTTTGAGCTTCCTTGTATTTAAAGAAAAATCCAAAATAGCCAATCGATGTACTTTTTCCTGCAGAATTCAAAAATGAAACCAAAAATTTATTTGAACCAGAAACAAAAGAGTTACGCTATGGATAAGGTGTTTTTTAAATGGAACATAGCTTTTTTTATACGATTTTTGGAACGAGTGATTTTTTTTTTGTCCGTTCTGATTAAAATATTTAATATTGTGACAGCTATTTTTATTAAATTTTAATGTTTTATCCAGTATAATTTAACTTTAACCTGTTTGAAACATACACTAGGTAATAAAGGTATAATCACCTTTGAATCCTTCAAAGTCAAAAAATTTGACAAATTTACTATAATATTGCCGAAATGAAATATTCATTAGATGAGAGATTGCAGATTGTTATCTTGTTCTACAAATGCCAAGAAAATGCAAGAGAAGCAAGGAGAAGATTTATTGCAAATTTTCACAGAAATATATCCGTCAATACTATTCTAAGGATAAAGAACCTATTTGAGGAAAATAAAACATTACATGACAGAAAAAGAAATCCAACTCTATACTAATTTAAAAAAAAAAAACATTAATAATTTAATTGTTCAATGTGACCTCCGTTGTTCTCGAAACATGTGCGATAACCTCTTTGTAGCCTTTCCAAACTTGCTGTTATACTGTGATTTTCCTGGTTAAGGCGATTTATTTCATTCACAATTTTCTGCATGATCTCTTCAATATCGTGGTTTCGCTGCTTGTATACCACGTTCTTTAAATGGCCCCAAAGAAATGTGTCTAATATTGACAAATCGGGACTATTGGGTGGCCAAGCATAGGTTCCATTTCTACCAATCCATTCTTCATGGCGTCCGTTTAAATATTGAGTAACTTCACGCACGGCATGCGGAGGGGCCCCATCATGTTGCCAAATTAAATTTTGATATTCTTCCAATGGTAGATCTTCCAAAAAGTTCTCAATTTCGTTTTCTAAGAACTCGTAGTATCTCTGTCCATTTAAAGTCCCGTTAAAAAATATTGGTCCCAAAATTCTATTATTTTTTATGCCACACCAAACATGGATTGAAGTCCTTCCTTGAAATTTAATTGTCTGAAATTTTCTTGGATTTCCAACGGCCCAGTGATTATTATATATATATTATGTCTATTGAAAACCCCCGATGTTGTGAATGTGGCTTCGTCAGTCCATAAGATATTTCTGAATAAATTAGGGTCTTCGTTTTCTTTCCGAATCACAATTTGGGAAACAAATTGGAAGCGAAGTTCTTTTTGTGCCGGTGTTAGATGTTGAAGTGGAAGGATATGATAAGACTTAAATTTATGATTTCTTAAAGTCCTGTGAACAGTTCCTTGGGTAACTCTTTTGCGTCTTACACCGCCGCCGTATTGAACGTCCCGAACTGCGTCCGAAATTGATTTGGTTGGATTCAGTCGAAAATAATTCACAATGGCACGGTCTCGATTTCTATACCTTTCTGGATTTCTTTTTCTGCCATGTAATGTTTTATTTTCCTCAAATAGGTTCTTTACCCTTAGAATAGTATTGACGGATATATTTCTGTGAAAATTTGCAATAAATCTTCTCCTTGCTTCTCTTGCATTTTCTTGGCATTTGTAGAACAAGATAACAATCTGCAATCTCTCATCTAATGAATATTTCATTTCGGCAATATTATAGTAAATTTGTCAAATTTTTTGACTTTGAAGGATTTAAAGGTGATTATATCTTTATTACCTAGTGTATGTTTCAAACAGGTTAAAGTTAAATTATACTGGATAAAACATTAAAATTTAATAAAAATAGCTGTCACAATATTAAATATTTTAATCAGAACGGACAAAAAAAAATCACTCGTTCCAAAAATCGTATAAAAAAAGCTATGTTCCATTTAAAAAACACCTTATCAATAGCGTAACTCTTTTGTTTCTGGTTCAAATAAATTTTTGGTTTCATTTTTGAATTCTGCAGAAGAAAGCACTTCAATTGGCTATTTTGGATTTTTCTTTAAATACAAGAGAGCTCAAAAATGAGCCCCTGTTCAGTCCTCGTTGGAAGACCCTGTACCTTCTAAAAAAGCGATTAGAAAAAACTATCTAAAATTGATGGAACATAAGTCCCTTGGAAATATAAAAAAAATCAGGACCAGACTTGTGAGAACCAAGGAACAGGCGGAAATATGTTTGGGATATTTCAACGCATATCCTAATACATCAATAAGAACTTCGATTGATAACATTGGATACTCCTATGGAACGATTTCGAGAACTCTTCACGATTTTGGGTATAAGCCGTTCAAAATAATTCCGGTTCAAAAATTGCAACGACAACATTTCCCAAGATGTCTTCAATTCTGCAGAGATTTGTTAGGTAAAATCGAAGAAAATCCACAATTTCTTAATCATATTTTATGGACTGATGAGAGCTACTTTTCAACGCGTCGCATACACCATAGACAAAATACTCGTCACTGCGTCACTGGTCCATAGAAAATCTACATGTGATACGAGAAGTTCGACACCAAGGATGGCAGTCTATAAATGTCTGGTGTGGGTTTTTTGGTTCTAAAATAATTGGACCGTTATCTTATAGAGGCTCATTTAGTGGCCCTAGATACCTTAATTTTCTTTAAAATGATTTAATGGAAAATCTTCCTTTAAACGCAGTAGCAGCTATTGTGTGGCAACAGGATGGGGCTCCCCGCATAATATTCGGGAAGTTAGCGATTATTTGAACCAAAATTATATCGAATGGATTGGAAGGAATGGCACAATCCTGTGGCCTTCAAACAGTCCTGATATAACCCCAATGGACTACTTTTTTTAGGGTCACATTAAAAACGAGGTATATAAGCAGTGATTTAAATGAGATTATATTTAATGTTAGAAGAGTGGTGGTAGTGGTAGTGGTGGATTTACGAGAAACACCTGAAGTATTCGTAAACGTAAAGAGTTATTTATTGAGGCAATCCGTCGTTGTATTGAAAATAATGAAGGTCATTTTCAACAATTTATGTAAATATTTGTAGTTGTAATTGTAATATTCTTGTGCGGGTAAATATCCATTAAATTATTAACAAATAAATATTGGCTAAACGATAAGAAATAGGCATAATAAATGTTATACAAAATTCACATAAAATTTTAAAGGGAATCTAAGTACCTATCAATATACAGAGTCTTCCATTTAAAATAAGAAACTTGATGCTTGGACGGGGAAAACGAAACACCCTGTATATATAAAACATAAACAGATAAAAATTTAACGTCAATGCAAGAAATTTATTTATTAAACTTTTTTCTTTAACTCTTGAGGCAACGTTATATTATCAAATTAAAATGTGCACACGATAAGTGGATCATACGGTACATGAAAACTGTTATCAGATCTGGATTTCGCATCCCAAAAATAGCCGTGTTACCAAATTTCGTGTAAATTCTGCTGTTATTAAGATAAATATTTGAAATAAGTACAAGCAAATTTCCGACATGTAAAGAGTTTCGAAACACTTCTGCACTACGAATTTATATAGTGTTGCAACCGTTAGTGAGTTTGATACAATCTATTTCACTACTTTAGCACTCTGAAATATTTGAAAACTACAGAAAACTTTTGATTGACGCAGACACAGAAACGAAACGTGTCCCAAGGAACACGCGAATAACCCCAACCGCAATACTACCATCTGCTGCTGAAAATTTAGGGGAAAACACGAATAAAATTAAACATCAAATAGTAGCTTTCTCTTATTAAAATCCACCCCCCTTCAGGATAGACACCTTGATGACCAGGTGACAAAAACTTTCGAAAAACGAAAAGAAACAAGGTTAAATTGCATAGGGTGCCTTTTTCGATTTCGAATTTGCTAAAGGGGTGAAGACAATATCTTCCGATTGAACCCATAGGAATGGTTCCTTTGTTAGGGTGGGTTTATGAATATTTCGCTGGGTTGAGGTAAATATACGGGGATTAATACGTAAATACAGTGTGTAGAGGGAAGATGTTGAGGAGAAATTAATTTTGGCTTTCGAATTTTTTGAAAAACATTTGAACCTCGAACTGTTAAATTAGACTGGTCACTCCTTAGAGTCTCCCTTTAGGTGACAAATAAAGTATTTGATCTATCTAGAGAAATAGATTGAACAAAATTTCACCCAAAACTTGGATAAATTTATATAGGCATTATTCTTTTTTCTAACATGCTTTGAAATTTGATATATGAATAATTTCCTTTAACTTTTGACGAAAACGTTAACAATCAATCTATCGACCAGGACTAGATTAGACTACAACTTACCAAAATTTGATTAG
The DNA here is from genome assembly GCA_963920685.1 of Polydrusus tereticollis. NCBI lineage: Eukaryota > Metazoa > Arthropoda > Insecta > Coleoptera > Curculionidae > Polydrusus > Polydrusus tereticollis. Next base: position 2,637,949 of record OY987332.1, on the reverse strand, counting down.
ACTTCAATAGGCTTCGAGAAAGTCAAGCCGATGTGAAGTCTAGTGAAAAAAAGAAGATTTTTTTATTATCCCATATGCAGACCTCACTATAAAATTTGATAGAAAAACTATCTATATTTTTGAACTAATTCGCTTATAATCTACCTAGCAGGAATATATTGAACCACATCTCACCAACATTTAAATATATTTCAATGGGCATTAAGAAAGTTATGGCAATGCAAACTTAATGATTTTTTTTATCTATTAAAAAATTCCTTTATATTTTACCAAATTCGTTTATTATCAATCGAGCAGGAATAGATTGAATTTTATCTCAACAAAATTTGATAAAACTTCAACGGGTTTTAAGAAATTTAGGCGATGCAGAATCTTGTGAAAAAAAAAATTATCTCACAGGCAGACTTCGTTATAAAATTTAATAAAAAATGTATCTATATTTTTGGACCAATTCGCTTATAATCTACCTAGCAGGAACAGACTGAACCATATCTCACCAAAATTTAAATAGATTTCAATCGTCATTAGCAAAGTTATATGCAAGCTTCCTTATTTTTTTTCCTCTTTGAAATTTGAAAGAAAATTTTTTTTTTTTGATGAATTCGTTTATAACCAAGCGAGCAGAACTAGATTGTACTACAACAGGTCGCTTAGGAGCTACTGAAACTGTACCACACCTCAACACAATTTTAATAGATTTCAATATACGTATATGTACATTACTTTCTGTAACACACCGGTATGGAAAGTTGCCAAAATCGATGAAAGGAGATGAAAAAACCAAAAGTCCAGGTGATTTTCGATCGACATCTGAAAGGGGTGTATACTTAAACAATATTTCAAATTGTATATCTCAACCCCAGTTAAATCTATTTTTGTAACTTTTAATACCAGAAGTTTGCACATTGTGTTGTTGTTCTGGCTGTCTGAAAATAAATATTATAGGGGAGAAAATACAGTGATAGATGTTTTGTGGCGAGGGTGGGTGATTTAAAAACTGAAAGAATGATTATAATTATCAATTTCTATAACTAAAACAACAAATATTTTTACTTCTTCCAAGCATTAAATCGACTTGCTCGATATATGGTAGGCCTGTAGGTTCCCACATAAATTTAACTTTTTTTCAAAGCCATATACGGGTGCTATGATTGTGCATAATATATTCTGCATCCTGTATGACGAAGATTATGCTCCACTTATGGTTTCAAATAAGGCAGACACAACCCGATATAGCATAAAGGTCGACTATGTACTTGTACGGAGTATCATGGGTTTGTTTTCAATCGACAACGAAAAATCATAAACAGAAATACAGGGTACACAAACTGTATTTTTTTTACAAGCAACATTGTAAACTTTAGCAGTTGTTGATTTTTAAAATATCATCAATCCTCCTTAATGCTGTATTGATACAAATTGACGCATGTAGCCTGTAACCATTAGAAAAATTAAATTAATTTTTTCACCCCTCGATTTATCCCACATGAAATGCTACTACTGGGGGGGGTTGTTAGTGAATTCCATCCGTGTGAAAATGCAATTTGAACCGGTCGAACAGCGGCATGTTAGAAGCGTCTAGGATGATCAAAATACGATGTAAAAAACCATAGGCGGAGATCTTTTACAGCCCAGTGTTCGAAAAACGTGTGTTAATTGTCTATCAAGTAGAAATTAAATGAAAAAAGCCGACACTAACTGTAACAACTTAAGAAAAGCACACCCTGTATCTGTACCATTTAGGCGAGACGCAAATGGATTGTGTCAACGTTTATAATTATTTTGGTAATTTGCCGGCATTTTTCGTGCGAATTTGTTTGTTTTAGTGTAAAAATACAGTACATTATCGGTTTAAATAGTAAAAATAATGTGATAAATTATTTTTGACAGATCTGCTGGTGTTTAAGTCTAGAAATACCGAAAAATACAGTGCATTATGGGTTTAAATAGTGTATAAAATCATTTCCGACATATTTGTTTGTGTTTTAGTGTAAAAGTACAGTGAATTGTCGGGTTAAATAGTGTGTTTTGTTTTCCAAAAAGTGAGGAATGGAATGCTTATATATTTATTTATTGAGATCTATAACAGCACCAATCTCCCAGGTTTTAATTTTATTGGTAGGAGGGTAGGTTGAATAAGTATTAAATATGGGAAAGATTAATTTAAGTTGGGTTTTTTTCTTACTTCTATTATTATGCTAATTATATTTACGGTAAAAATTTGCAATTTATTAGGTAATTAAATTACTGTAAATAGTATTAAGGTTATTAGCGTCGGTTCTGAAATTTAGGGTTTTTTTATTTAGTTAATATGAATCATTTCTTTTATATTTATTTCTTTATAGTTTATCTCGTGGTCTAAAATGTCAGTATTATTGAAAACAAAATTGTGTAGATTGTCAATTGCATGCTTTGATAAAGCGTTGTATGTTTGGTCCGTGTTTATTATGCTCTATTTATGTTCTTTATATTCTGCTTTTTAGATATTGCTTGGTTTGGCCAATGTCCGCCATTAGACAATCCAAATAATCTATTTTATATATTACATTTGCTTGATTTAGTTTAGGGGTGGTTGGCTTTAATTGTATAAAAAGGGTTTTTGTATTATTAGATGATTTATTAGCAATATTTATTTTCTGTGGTTTAGGTACCTTTCTAATTTTTGTATTTATTTCTGAAGGCTATTTTATTTTTGCTGGAGTTGTAGATTTGGCTTCTTCTATTTCTAATAATTGGTTGGGAAACTTTTTGGGTGATTATTGTTTTGTGGAACACTTTTTATTTTATTTAAATTTTGTGGTCTGTTATTTGAATCAGTTAATTTAAAAGCTCTATCAACAAGGGGTATGTGAGTTAAAGTTTGGATATCTACCAGACCAAACGGGCTTATATAGTGTACCAATGATGTTAAAGCAAATGAATATGAAACTGATGTTTATTTAAGTTCATTAAATTCAAAATATAAAAATAGAATTATGGTCTTACACTTACACCTATAACGCTAAACTATTATACTAATTAATAAGTTACCCAACTAAATCTACTTCACTATCGCTATCATCATCTAAAGTAATAATAAACCTTTCTGTTGCATTCCTAATACAAATTAGGTTTCTTCTACTTTCTTTACATGTTGTACGCAGTTTTTCCAGTTCAGACGAAATCCAGCTTTAAGTTGGTGCCATATTTGTTTAATAGGGTTAAATATACAGTGGTAGGGCGGTAGCCGCAATACTATGTGCCCCATGCTTTTCGTAAGTTCATCGCAATAATATTCGTTTTGAATAGACATACTTCTAAGCACCAATAAGTCTTTTTTTCTATAGTTTTCATAAAAATATATATCATTATCAAGCATATATTTTTGAATTTTGGCTTTAGTGTCTTTTGAAGGAGCTTTGTTTAATTATCTACTATGATAATTAGCGATATCCATAACAATGACACTATTTGGTGGAATGTTCTGCAATAACTTACTTTTAAACAACTTTTCAAATAACTCCGCTGTTGTGTCTTCATGATAGTCAACACATGATTCACTAATATTTTTTGCCCAGAGAGATAGACCATTCGGCACTCACCCATCTTCAGAACCAGCATGTAAGATTGTTATTCTTTTTCCACGGTTTGACGGGGCACGTGTCACACATTTGCCGCTAGAATCGACCCAACCACTTGACGGGGTGTCGTGGTTGTCAAACCACGTTTCATCTAAATAAATGATCGGCCTACCTTCAGTTCTGTATTCATTTGTTTTGTCAGATCTTCCCACCGCCATTCTTGAAGACGCTTGGACTCCATTAAAACCTGCTGTTTATTAATCCTTTTGAATTTAAAGCCCATGTGTTGAAGGCGCTTCCACAATGTCGTTCTTGAGCATTTAATTTCTGTATTATCTGTTGCCAGCCTTTTCATTAAATTGTCAAACGTTGGTACACTTAGCTCTTCATACATTTTATAAATTTTTCGTCGTATAAAATCCTCGTCCCCTTGGTCCAACGTTCTTGATTTTCCAATATCACTTCTTTTCCTGCGTTCCAAAATTGGCCCTTGTGTAATTTTCCAACCTGTGGAAAAGGATTTTTTTGTAAGTAAAGCCGTTTCCTTTACAACTTTTTTAGGGCACAAATTTCCGCGCGACATTAATGTCAAAAATACATTCTTTATAATCTGTTTGGCATCTGTTGATAAATGCACTCTAGTATTTACTTCAGTTTCATTGCGTTCACAAATCTCACTAGACCACCAAGGACGAAACATTTTCAAAAAACAAACTAAACTCAACAGTGTCCGTTGACAGACTAAAATCAAAAAGGACCCTGGTTTATCCACATACGTACGATACTTAAAATTTATTACGCCCATATCATTTCACAGAACTGGTTTATTGTTGTTTATTATATTTTGAATACCCTAATAATAGCAGTCATTTAGGTCGGTTTCTTATATTTGTGAACACACTTTACCATCCTTATCGTAAGAGATGTCGATGTCTTGAAAGTTGATTGCTCTATTCTTGTCTGTATCGTGTGTAAAATTGAGTTTCCCGTGGAAATAATTGAATTCTTGGAGGGAATATTGAAGTTTATTTTTTGGTATGCAGAGAATCGTCACTACACTCACACATCCGGTCAGTTTTAATTTTGATTTTATGAAGATGCACGGGAGTTTAACAATACTCTGCCCTCGTTCTGCACAAGAGTCCCTTACTAATTTTGTTCAGGTTAGGGGGTGCTCACAAAATTACGAAATGAAATCCTCTATCGCCGCCGCTGTCTCTTAACGGGAGCATCGCGATGGTAACGTGGCCACGTGTCTGAAGCGCCAGCTGCACGTGCAGACCCGCCCCACGCACACGCGTGCACACTATCCAGGCAAACAACCTCGGAGGAAAAAGGGTCTGTCGTGAAGATCGGTAGAATACCAAAACTACCGTATCCTGAGGGATATCTTTGCGTTTGCTGTACGTTTTAACTTTTTTTACAAAATGCTGAGAAGCTCGCGATAAAGCGAGCTTGGAACATCGATTGGTGACTTTGGTTCAACTTCATACGACACTGTGCAGAAATTCCTTTACATGGAGAACGTCAACACTCTGGAACGACCTTCTCGAGGTAGTGCTCCCCGATTGGAATAATCTGCAAAGGTTCAAGACCAACGTCCCAAGCAGCATTTCATACCTTTATAAAAACTGTAAGAATGTTCTTACGTATACAGGGTCGTTGGTATGTATGGAAACGGTCGATTATTTCTTAAAGTAAAACAGCTAATAAAAAATATTCAAGACAAAAGTTTTATGGTTTTGTAAAGTCTATCAGAATTAAAAAAAGATAAGTATACAGGATGAGTCAGAAAGCCGTACAAATACAAAGTTACTTTTTTTTTAATGGAACACCCTATATCTTACAACATTTTTAAATTCTACATAAAATTATAATTATTTGTTAATAATGGTTATATAGGCAAAAACTTAATAGTTTCCGAGATATCGACTTTGAAAAATTACATTTTTGAACTTTGAAAGCTTCTAGCTTTCTAACGGTACGCCATAGGGCAAAACGGCTTACATGTCCCTATCATACTTTTTTATTATCTTCCCAAAAATACCCACTTCCGGTTAAACCGGAAGTGCTATATTTCCGGCTTTTGAGTTACATCCGGTTTAACCGGAAGTTGACACTTTTAGAAAGATAATTAAAAACCAAGATAGGGACACGTAAGCCGTTTTACTCTAAGACGTACCGTTAGAAAGCTAGAAGCTGTCAAAATTGAAAAATGTTATTTTTCAAAAGTCGATATCTCGGAAACTATTAAGTTTAGACTTATAATGCATTTATTAAAAAGTAATTGCAATTTTATGTAAAATATAAAAATATTCCAAGATATAGGGTGTTCCATTTAAAAAGTAACTTTACTTCTCTACGGCTTTCTGACTTGTCCTGTATACTTAATTTTTTTAAATTCTTATAGACTTTAAGAAACCCTCAAACTTTTGTTCTGAATATTTTTTGCTAGCTGTTGTACTTTAAGAAATAATCGACCGTTTCTATACATACCAACGACCCTGTATAAGATATGTATCTAAGAGGTAAAAGCTCTTTTAAATGTAGCCAATTTTTTTTAAGAACCAATTATTCTTGTAAAAGCAGTCGGAAATAGCAAAACTATTCTATTGTTATTTTCTTGTACAGTGTGTAAAAAGTCCCGGACCGGTCAATTATCAACAGTAATATACCGATAGAGGAGGCGTCTTATCGGTAATACCGATGTTTTTAACAAGAAATCGATTTTCTGACAAATTTTTACGAAATGTAATTTTTACTTATAATCTGATATGATCCCGAGAGCTTTAGCTCGAGGGTCTTATCTTTGATTATAAGTAAAAATTACATTGAGTGAAAATTTTCTTGGAAAATCGAGTTTCGAGTGAAAAACGAAGGTATGAAGATAAGAAACCGCCTCTAGAGGTGTATTTTATTGGATAATTTACTGAACATAAAAATGAAGGCCGTCTGATAAAGGTAAATATACAAGTTAGAGGTGTTACTAATTTTTTATTTAAGTAAAAAAGCTACAAGCGTCTTTTCGAAAGCGTCTTTTCGAGCTAGCGGTAGTCTTATCGGGTAAGACGACCGTTACCAAGGTGGTTGCTATGAAAATGAGCGTTTTGATTGGTTCAATAAAAGTGAGGTGAATTATCTTGAAAAACAGACTTTTTAGGACACATGTTTATATAAACGTTTCTACTTGGCCAATCATTAAGTAACACCCTGTATATTATTTTTAAGTTAATTTTTCGTGCGTCTTTGCTTATTGATCATTTTGTTACTATTATAAAATATTATAAAAATGTCTGAAAAAAAATTCACCTCGAAATGTGACAGAGGTAAAAGAAATCTTTTTGGTTCGCACACACGCCGCTCCCAGAGCGCCATACAGATCCTGTAGTGCTGTGTTATATAAACAATTTCTGGCCTTATTTCGTGTCTAGTCCTTTACGTGCATACGACAACCAATTCCCTATACAAGATCCCTAACATAAAAATGACACCACTCGGGTTTGAAAAGCTTTTAACCCAAGACAAATAAAGACACAAAATCAAACAAGGGCTTACGCAACTATTCTCAATGTTTACTTTAAGGGCCTTCTCAGTTTTCGTTCAGGCTATCAAATGTCGATGACTGACGTGCAGCAACAATCTCTAAAAACAAATAGGTATACGTCGCCAACTCTTGACTTTACAGACCCCCCCAGAGCACATAACGTAACTATTCAAACACCCAACTTAATTGTATAACGAGCTAAAAGTCCATAGGTTAAAAGTCTGGTGACCCGGGAGGGCACTTTGGTGAATTGAACCAGATTAGCTTGAATGAGGGTCTAGTTGAGCCAATTATCGAATTAGAGGTAGTGAAATTAGTCTTTTGTAACGTGTAAGCCTTTTCTCTGTCTCCCCGGCAATTGAATTAGTAAAAGAATTATTCAAGGAAGTTTAAATTAAGATAAATGAATTTTCATTTTCAATTTCTGGCTTTAAACAGTGTTGTGTAAAATTGTCTTCCTTTTACTTACTACATTTGTCCGAAAATGTGGTTTGCTCTCGGGCTTGATAATCTGCTCAATGTGAACGCCAAATGTTACGAACCCCTTGACATAACTAACTTGGACAAACCCAAAGACATAAATAAACACCATAAAATACGAAATAAAACCTTATTATAAAGGTATTGAAATTCCAGTTGTTGAAAATGTGTTAAAAGATACGATCAATTAAAATAAAGTTTCATTTGTCTTGATCACGTACATTTTTTCAACATCTTGCGGTATCTGACAATAAAGCTTGGTCCACAAATAAGTACCATAAATGGATATTAGTGCCGGTACAATAACGAAAAAGATTAAAAAACAACGTTGAAGCAACATTGTTTAGGTATATAGCCCAGAAAACTGTTGTGGTGGCGTGAGAAAATTTGTTTTTCGATTCTTTCAAGAAGCGATGGTTTTGTCACTGAAATTGTGTGTATGTTACTTACTTATTATCAAATGCTTGTCAGTGTTCATTCAAAGTTTGGCTTTGAAAAGAGAGGGGCCTTAAATATGAAATAAAACCATTTTCACGTGCTACGAAACAACAATACATCATTGTTTTTAAAGCCACAGGAATGACACAAATCTAGGTATAGCAAAAAAGCATAGTCCAACCTATACGATACAGTGTGTATCAGCCAAATCGAATAAATTCGATAATAAATACATGGGGGCGTGTCCGAAAAAACGCTCGGACACGTCGATTGGTATTTCTAGTTGCGCATTTTTTTCAATAAAAACTTCTTATACAGGGTGTGTCATGTAACAGTGGGCAATGATAACTTTCTTATTTTAAATGCCACACCCTATATATTATTCAATTTTTGAATTCTTCAGAAAATTTTAGACATGTTTTATGTACAATATTCTACACCTATCTTCAACTGTTTCGGAAATATTAAGTGTTTTCAGATTTATTGCAACAATTAACAACACACTAAAAAACTAATAAGTACTTAATACTGTATATTTCTTGATAATGTAAAAAACAAAAAAAAAACATTAATGTAGTTGAAAATGCTCGCCGCAACATCCTAATCTTAAATAGAAATTTTTCCTAACGTTACTGAAAATCTCAGGCGTGAGAGATCTAATCGCAAGCGTTATTCGTCTTCTTAAGTCAGCTAAGTCAAGGGGTTTAGTTTTGTATACAATATTTTTGACATAACCCCATAAGAAGAAGTCTAATGGCGTCAGATCAGGGGATCGTGCTGGCCATTCCATCGATCCACGCCTCCCTATCCACCGATTTGGAAATACTCGGTTGAGGTACTGCCGGACATTGATTTGGTAATGGGGCGGTGTTCCTTCTTGCTGAAACCATATCATATTCGCTGGAAGTTGTGGGTTTGCTGGATCAAGATATAAGTTTTTCAAAGTTGGCAAGACATTATTTTGGAGCAGTGCTAAATAATTATCGCCATTTAATTTGCCATTAATGGAAAAGAGACCAACAATTCCTGCCCAAACATTAACCTTTTTAGGATTATGCGTATATTCTTCTCTCATCCAGTGAGGATTTTTCCTAGACCAATAGCGGCAGTTCTGATGATTAGCAATATTAGCATGACCGTGAAGTGTAAAGGTGCACTCATCAGAAAACAAAACATGTTCTAATTGGATCACATTTTTATCTAACATTGCCATCATTTGTTCACAAAAATACGTTCTCTTATCAAAATCGTCTTTCATGAGCTCATGAGTAGGTATCATTTTATAGGGATACATTTTATTTTCTTGTAATGTTTGAAGTTTGAATAATCGTTGAATGGCAAACATCGAACATTGGGGCTGTTTTTCGACTAGAAGTATGTGGGTTTTCCTGAAACTCAAGCATATTATCTAATTTGGTATTATCACTTATTACATTGGCAGCTACTTTTTTTATCTGCTTTACATGTTCAAGCTGGCGAAACTGCTTTTCTATTATACTAATTGTACCTTGAGTTATAGGCGGCAAATTTGGAAATTTTTCATGAAATAAGCGATTAGCGAACAACTTCCATTTGTGTCCGTGTTTTATCTTCATAACCAATCATCTGTAAAATTGTTATTTTGTGCATTTCTGTTAAATAAACCATTTTTCTGATATGCAGTTAAGGAAATTCAAACGACTATAACACTGACAACTACTGTCATGCAGACAGACAACAATTTGCTAAGGTCAGGCGTTTTAAACAAAAGTAAACTAAACTATTTATATCTTTTTTTTATTTCATATCAGTAAGAACATTTTAACATCAATTTTCAACTCTCCTACATTAACGTTTTTTTTTGTTTTTTACATTATCAAGAAATAAACAGTATTACTTATTAATTTTTGGTACCACTCCAGTTTATCGGCTTATGCAAAAAATGGCTTAAAATAAAAAACGTTTCTTGCAATATGTAGCACGTACTTTCTAAACGACAAATCCCCGAGCGGAAAACCATTTTTTTAATTGCAAATATAAAAAAAAACGTGAAAATAGGGTACCCGCTTGTGACAAAAATGAAAAAAAAAATGAAAAACTCTTGTTGATTTATGTAGCATATACCGAATTGGAACCAAAAAGGTGGATTAGATGCCGTGTTAGCGCCTGTTTAACCAATATAAGTCTATAATTATTACAATTTTTGTCGAGTGACTAACAGCTAGAGAAACATAACCTCACTTGTCACTCTCACTGTGCTTTTCGGTCGACTATTTTCACATTTTTTTTATATTTACAATTAAAAAAATGGTTTTCCGCTCGCGGATTTGTCGTTTAGAAAGTACGTGCTACATATTGCAAGAAACGTTTTTCATTTTACGCCATTTTTCGCATAAGCCGATAAACTGGAATATTACCTAATTTTTTAGTGTGTTGTTGATATTTGCAATAAATCTGAAAACACTTAATATTTCCGAAACAGCTAAAGATAGGTATAGGATATTGTACAAGAAATATGTCTAAAATATTCTGAAGATTCAAAAAATTGAATAATATACAGGGTGTTGCATTTAAAATAAGAAAGTTATTATTGACCACTGTTACATGACACACCCTGTATAAAAAGTTTTTATTGAAAAAAATGCGCAACTAGAAATACCAATCGACGTGTCCGAGCGTTTTTTCGGAGACGCCCCCATGTTCTTAAAGTTTGTTTACGAACTATTTATTTGATGGGCATTTACAATATTTACACAATTGTCGATATTTCACTGATGTTCCACTCTGTCATTTTAAGGTAGTTTAAAATTCGAAAAGTAATAAAATGGTATATACCGAGTGATGTATGGGCTTAGTTAAACATAGGAAATCCCATGTAAATTTTAAAATCACTAAATATTGGCTTCCTTGCACATTTTAGAGAAAAATTGAATTATAACTTGTTGAAGAGGCCGATATAGTAAAGGCGTGTGTTTGAATAAATTTTAATAGGCCAATCCTAACTTATTCAATTAAATGTGACGGCAAAATTACGAAATTTTCATGGTTTAGGTAATACAGCCAACACCAGCAAATCTTTATTTGGCATTGACAAAACGAAAAGTAGCGTCAGTGACAACATTTTCATTGAAGGCGCTTCAATTAGAGCTAAATATAAGCTATTCCATTAAGAAAAAAGTAACTATGATTAAGTGGTATTATACAGGAAACAGTTTAAGAGCAGTGTCTGAAATGTTTTCAACAGTAATATACCGATAGAGGAGGCGTCTTATCGGTAATACCGATGTTTTTAACAAGAAATCGATTTTCTGACAAATTTTTACGAAATGTAATTTTTACTTATAATCTGATATGATCCCGAGAGCTTTAGCTCGAGGGTCTTATCTTTGATTATAAGTAAAAATTACATTGAGTGAAAATTTTCTTGGAAAATCGAGTTTCGAGTGAAAAACGAAGGTACGAAGATAAGAAACCGCCTCTAGAGGTGTATTTTATTGGATAATTTACTGAACATAAAAATGAAAACGCCACGATCTCCTATAGGCTACGTCAAAGCAAAGCACACTACTTGGTTTAATACAAAAAGCTACAAGCGTCTTTTCGAAAGCGTCTTTTCGAGCTAGCGGTAGTCTTATCGGGTAAGACGACCGTTACCAAGGTGGTTGCTATGAAAATGAGCGTTTTGATTGGTTCAATAAAAGTGAGGTGAATTATCAGTTTAATTCCCTGATAAGCCTATCCCTTCCATTTCATTAATTAAACTTATCATTGGTAAATTTGAGTCTAAAGGCACTGTAATAAGTAACTGTAAATGCTCAACTCACAATGTAAATAGAGCTAAAGGAAGGGATAACAGAGATCTTGATATTTTGCTGCGCGTGGAGGAAAATAAAATGATTAGCACGAGGATTCTTGGGCAAGCCGTAGGAAAACATTGAACCACAGTGTTGCGCACTTAAAAAAATCATAAATATTTTCCGCACAAGTATAAAAAACATCGAGCACTACGGCAAGGTGATGAAGAACGGAGAATGGTATTCTTGTTTTGAGATAATGGAAAGAGCAAATAATAATAGGGATTTTGTGAAGAAATATTTGTTTTACCGATGAATGTACCGGGTGCTCCACCTAAGGAGGTAATCGGCTATATCTCAGAAAGTAATAACACTAGGACTTTGGGAAAAATATATATCGATAAAAGCGGCCAAGAGAAATTGCTGGAAATTATTTTCAAGTTCGAAAAATGACCGCTAGGGGGCGTAAGAGAACTTTCAAAATAGAAATGCCGATTTTCTCTTGATTTTTCTTAATAAAAATATGTTAAAAATATAAGCATTGTATTCTTCATAAAATTATGCAACTTTATGTTAGGAATCGTTTTTTTCTATTTTCAATAATAAAGTGGTCGGAGAAGGTCAAACTTTTTTTCTTTCAAACGCTGATATCTCGGCTTTGGATAAACCGATTTTATTCAACTTGGTCTTGAAAAAAAACCCTTCTTTTTCTCTACACGTAGATCTATTAACTATACCATATTGATTCTGATGGTGGCCACTAGATGGCGTTTTATCGTAATTCTTCAATGAATAATATAATAATTTTCTCAAAAAAATCAAATGTTATGATATGACTTTTTCATCATATTTTATTTTAGGCTTATAAAGGCTATTAAATAGTGGAATAAAAAATCCAGGGTATTTAAAATAAAAAAGTTGATGATGGTCGCTCGAATCCGAAACGTCGGATTAAAAAACTAACCCCATCAGCTTGTAGAGGAGGAAAAGTTACTATAAGGAACTGAAAACCGACGTCATTAAACCAGATATTTAATTGATTAATTAATGTTTTAAAAAATGGCCAATTTTTCTATATTAATTATTATTATCCCTAATTTCTCTAGTTTAACAAAAGATATCACGTTGCGGTTTTCAGTTCCAGTAACTTTTCCTCCTCTACAAGCCGATGGGGTTTAGTTTTTTAAATGTTTGGGCGGGAATTGTAGGATATCACATTATTACACCATTTTTTATGGAAGGCAACCTTACAGCAGTTATCTATTTGGACTTACTACAAAATCGAATTGAACCCGCATTAGAAGTTGCACGCGAAAATCAGGAGATCTGGTATCAAAAGGATGGTTGTCCTGCCTATAATTCTCTCATGGTAAGGGAATACTTGCACAATATTTTTAACGGAGATATTATTGACCCACGGCATCTAGGTCTAGGTAATCCTTTGGCCAGCCAGAATCGCCTTCAGAAATAGTTTAGATTACTTAAGAAACCCCCGTATGTTGTGAAAATTCGAAATCAAACAATGGGGGATAGATCACGATGGAATATAAAATTTCATTCAGGGCCTGGGTTTCAACAATAAAAATATAAAGCAGACAGGAAGCGGGATCCATTGCCATCCCTTTTAATATTCTACTTCCGTTTTCCTCCATCTGTCTTTCTTTAAATTACAGTGTTATACCCAATACCCACCCAGGGACCATCTTACAATAGATATCTAGTTAAAAATGTGCTAGATGTAAAAAAGTCGGTTATAATGACCAGCAATAAATTTGCAAGAGAGCCTAAGCTCTCTGGGTTTTGTTAGAAGACATTTGGCTATGTTATCTAGGTATTTGTTTGTCTTTTCTGTTAAAATTTACAAAAAAATCACTTCGTTGAGTGAAAACTGAGAAGAAATCGTAGAAATGCCTATAGTTGGGTCAAAACTTTAGAAAACCGTGGTGTCGAGTTTGACAGCAGGTTTATTACAACGACTTAACACATGAAAACACTTGGTTTAGTCGAAGACCAAGTAAAACACTTTAATTAAAAACATACTTTATTTAATTATCCTTGATTTTCATACAAAACAAATTACAATTCAATGGATCTATCTGTCACCAGTGTCACCGAATTCTCAAGTCAAGTCCCATAAAAAATCACACTCTCTTAAAAATTAGCCCAATGTTTATATTCCGTGGAGTCGACATCATCCAAAACAATTCTAAGTAAACACCAAGATTAAGTTATCTTTTCCGTGGTCAGCATTTAAGGTGGGTGCTCACACACAGATGGACAACGACATTTTTAGCTTGTCGCCAACAACACCTCACAGTCATATGTTATATGCAAAATGGAATAAGCGAATGGTAAAAAGAATTCTTTAAAATACCTTATTGAATAGATTTAGGTAATTAGCAACAGCACTTTGTTGATGATTAGCCTTTCTGATGTGAAGAGGTAAATTTGCCCTTTTAAAATATTGTTTTTCCAAGTCGCCCAAAATATTTTAATGTCTAGCAACAACGCTTTATACATTTAACCTTGATTCAAGCCAATAGTCTGCTGATTTTTGCTATTTGTCTCCCTCTTTGAACAACCTTAACCCCCGCTGGCCAGATCGATGTAGGCGACATTATGATAAGACCTTTTTATGAATGACTAGCTGTGTCCATCTTGAATGACATTGGAATACGGAGTTTAGAAAGTTTGTTCCGACCAATGAAGATGTTCCTTAAAGTCATGTGGTTACAGAGAAATGTCAAGTTTGTGGGCACTATTTGATAATTATAATAAATAATGAAATACCCAGTCATTCTGTTGGACACAAATTCCAACTAACCAAATAAGAACTTATTGAACTTCGCTCCCGACTTTATAAATACCATGTAACTGAACTGCCGAACTTCAAACCTCACCAACTTGCACATTTAAACCTCAACCTCAACAGCGCTAACTTTTCGAGATTATAAGTCCAGCTTAATAGCTACTTAGGACACTATTTATTTGTCATATTTGTTAATTACATTTAATTATCTTACTATACTGTATGATTAAGCATTAAGCAACGTACTTTCAACAACGACTCTTTCTGTCAATATCAATCATATTGCTAACTACATCAGTTAAAGTTTAATACAAACTTACATAGAACATTAGAAACGCTGCAAAATTTGTTTTTTTGCAGAAACAAACATGCACAATTCGCATATAAAATTGCATTGAATTGGGGAAGATGGTTTAGCTATGCTGCAGCAGATCATATGCCATTTAAGATATAGAGTACAGCTTTTTTTAAAGCTGACCATATAGGTAGCAATTTAAATAGTAATATTTGAGCCCCAGTTAAGGCACTTCATTATATTGGAAATATAGTGCTAAAATTGTTTTAACAAATAATATAAGACAATAAGTGCATAGGTAAGTATTAACATATCTTCATGTGGACTGTACATAATATATTGATATTGTCACAACTTTGGATTGTATTAGGGGAACTCTTTGGGGGCAAATAAAAACCTCGGAAGCTGTAAAAAGACTATAAACAGAAATTTACACTTAGGAGGATCTGAGGCAAGCTAGACTCCAAAGCGGACAGAACAACTCCTGAAAATGTAGGTAAGGGGGGGGAAGGACCCAGACAGGCTAGACTCCCAACAAACAGCACAACTTCTGAGTATGTAGAAAGTGACATTATCGATAAATGAACCTGAGCCCCCCTAAGATACCAATGTTTCTTTACAACTAGTCGAGTAAATTTTATATGTTCAATACCTATTGAGCTGTATCAGTTAGTATTTTAAAACAATCTGAAATATTACGTAATAGATACAATTTAGAGTGGGGAATAACAACAAAGGAGGCCTGCTGCTGACCCCACAACTGTTCCTAATACACATAACCTCACACACCCATATTTTTACCATTTCATGCAGAAACACAAAAGAATACTTACATGAATTTAGACTGGAAGACTGCCCCATTGTTACACAAGTTAAATGTTAAAAATGTATTAAGTACTCCTACATTATGGTTGAAGATTTATCACAGGTTTATTGCACAGGGTAAAAGTAAATAAATTCGATATTTTACATTTTTTGGCACTGTCGCGTAAACATAAATAATTATAGGGTACTAGAGATTCGAGTTTGAAACGTTTTAACCTTTTCCATGGTCTTATTAAATTTATCAAGAAATTGGTCTAAAGTTTTTCAGATTGCACAAACACAATAATTGTGAAGTTAGCCACGAGCTACGAGGAAGAAATTTGAATTAATTTTGTTGTGACGTTGAAAATAAGTTTAGATAACAATACTGTCTGCTAACTTCTCTTATATTTGGTTTTTAAGGTTAGAAATTCGAAAAAATCGGCAGAAGGTTTTTGTAGCAAGAAAACTATTTGTACAAATTAATATAAAATGACGAAGAATGAGAGACAGTTTTATTGCATAAATTGCGGAGAAAAAACAAATAATCTGTTCAAACAGTACAGTGAAACAGTATTAAAATTAACTGAATGTGTAAGTTTTGTGTTTAGTGCCATCACATTGAAAGAGAATAATGTATTTTTCTATATATTTCAGGCGAAATGCCAGCAGACAGCAGATAAATACATAGAATACGACTTGGTTATCATCATAGTAGACCTTATATTATTGAACACCCAAGCCTACAAACACATTGTGCTTAATTCAGAGTTCAAGGTAAGTTGCATACTTCTTTTGTACACTGCTTGCTTTATACAGCAAATGTTTTCCAGAACTTCTGGAAACTATCTGTTATTCTAGTCCTTCTAGAATCTTACACTATCTGGTCTCTTTCCAACAGAAATCAGGATATTTTATGTGATACAACAAATGAGATGAATAGAACTGAATCGAGTTTAAATGAATTTGATATGAACGTAGAAGACTTGAGATTCTATGTTATTTGTTTAAATGTAACATTTGGTGAGTGTGTGAGATCATTTATCAACTTATTGTTTTGCAAGTACAAACAGAACAAAATCCTGTTTTTTTTTTTAAGGTTTTCTATGCTTTCTCATATCTATTTATGTCCTCACAAAGATTTACCAGAAATATATTGCCCGGGATGAGGGTCTGGAGACATCATTCATCTTGCTACTAAAAACTATAACCCTGTCATCTACTGGGATATTTTTACAGTTACCCTCCATAATTTGGGATATATCTTTGTATGGGTACCATTTGCATTTTATCACCCTATATACTTGTTTGAGTCAGTTATTGGCCTATAGAGGTAAGTGCATTAATTTTTAGGCCATAGAAGACCTCAGAGAGTCAATTTTTTAGGTATATGCAGCTGCCCCAAAGTATGGTGTCTAGTAGTAATATTTACATCATACTTCTTGAAAAGTAATATTAGTACCTATTTAAATTACTTGTTGGATAATTTTATTTTTATTAAGTAGAGATTAAAGTAGGGTTTTTAAGATTATAAAAAATATCATACCTAAGTATAGGTACTAGAAGAATAAAAGAAAAACTGAATATATAAAATGTTTATTATGGATCAGGCAGGTTCATACATTCTACACCCCAGTAACATGTTTTTGATCTTTCAGTGCTTCTCCATTGTCCCTAATATAGCTCACAATATCACTTTCACTAAGGTACAACTGCTGATCCTTTATAATGTCGTTAAACTCAAAAACAGGTGGACTTTCACTTGATCTCTTGTTCAATACTATGATGTATCTGTAGCCAGTGCGCTTAGAATCTATAAATCGTCTTCCTATGGACAGGGAAGTTCGGTCATCTACTAATATGTTGTCTTGAAGGCTTGGTAGGTGGCATTGCAAATTTCTGTAGAGAATTTCATCTAGATTCGCTATGTGTTTCTCTTCTTTGCTTCCTCTCTGCAAAGAATAAATAAACATTAACACAAATTCCTTTGTTGTAATGTGAACTAACCTTTGGTGGGATAATAACAACATTGTAGGGGGCAATACTGTCTGGCCATCTGAGTTCTTGTTCCAAACTGAGACACTCAAGGGCAGCAGCCAATATTCTACTGACACCAATACCATAGCTGCCCATTTGCAGAACCTGAGGTTTACTGTTCTGATCAATGTAATGAGCTTTTAAGGGTTTGGAGTATTTGTCACCTAGGAAAAAAGTGTGGCCTACCTGAAAGTGAGATTATTTTCAGTGTTTATTATTATTACCATTGCATTTAAAGTAAGGGGTATTACTTCTATACTAGTCTGCATGTTTATTTCACTGTTTTCTCCACAATTTGGACATTTTTCTTCCTGCAGTAGCTCCATGTTGACAGTGTACTTGCATTTCTGACATGTAAAAATCTTGTCATCCCCGATGCTCGTTAAAAAATGGTATTCATGAGATAGACTGCCACCCATAGTTCCACTACTACCCAAAACTAATTTCAATCATTAAAAAATCATGACAACAAAAAATATAACAACTTGTCTCTCACCTTTAACAAAATTCACTCCTATCCTTGTGAACACCCTGCTGTAGCTCTTGCAAATTTTCTCATAAGTCTCCAAGGCCCGATCTTTGTCCACATCGAAACTATACATGTCTTTCATAAGGAACTCCCTTCCTCTTATCAAGCCAAATCTGGGTTTCATCTCATCTCGAAATTTTGAGGTTATTTGGTATAGAAGTAGTGGAAATTGTTTATATGATATAGGACCTAGTGTTGATAACAGGTGGCTCACTGTTTCTTCATGAGTCTTAAAAAAAACGGGGCTTACTGCTGGAAAGCCTTTTTCTTTAAATATTCGGAGGCCTCTATTCAGTCAAAATTACCAAAATCTCCGTTTTTATTATACTATTTACTATGGATGTTGGTATTTTTAACTTTAGAGGCTTCTTGGATTGTTGTATTTACCTACAGGTGCTAAAATATACCTATGATCATGTCTGTCTCGTAGTGTTATAAGTTCAGGGCCCATATCACGTGCTCTCCCTAAAAATTTATAATTATCTGCCCTTTACAAGACACTGTCTATATTTTCTGACCTAGTTTGTGTACTTACCACTTTTCTCCCAAAGATCTGCCTTGACTAAGGTAGGAAAAACTATTTTTTGTCCACCTATACCCTCCATTTCATACTCAACTATATTTACTAGTTTGTTAAGGGATTTTAAACCTAAGGGTAGAAAATGAAAGCAACCAGGGTTTGCCTGGTGGATCATTCCCAATTCTAGCATTAACTGAAAAGGTCAAAATTAGTTTTCAGATTGGGGATAAGTATGTAAATTCTTACCCTTTGGCTTCTTGAAGTAGCCTCTTTATTTGCGAGGTTAGCTGTTTTTGATATTACAGTTAAGGGCTGAAATATCCTTGATAACCGATGAATTACGGTCATTTTGAAGAAAAACTATTTTAAAAGTTTAAAAAAAAATGAGGTTAAGATTTGGAAAAGCAATGTTGCCAACCACTGTTTACGAAATAACAATTCTCTGCGATAACTCGCAAACTCCGACTATATTAAAATATTAATATCAAGGTCCCAGACAATTTTTTTTTTACAACTGTAGGAGTGTTTGCAACTAACAAAACGAAAAACATTAAAGATCAAGTTCTTTAAAATTTAATAACTAATCACTAATCAAGAGGGAAGGGAATCAGATCTGCTGTGTTCAGTCGGACAAGTGGCCATTGCAATTTAAAAGAAGAGCACTTGTTCTTTGAAAAAAATCAAGTTGGCGTTCTATCAACATTTTTTTTAACTAGCTGAAACAAATGAAAAAAGCAAATGGCGTTCTTTAGCATCATTTTTCTTTCTTTGTGCGTGCTCGTTTCGATAACTTTTTCTAGTTTCTTAAGTTAATGGAATATTCTTGCGGAAGAATACGTTCCAGAATATAGTGTAACGGTGTGCGCGTTTCTTTTTAACTTTTGTGCTTGTTACGTCCAAAAATTTCGTTTGCTGTGCCCCCCAGCCGAGGTAAGTAATAATGGCGTTGCATGGAGTTACATTCTACAATGGTTATAAAAAGTTTCTTTGGTAAAATACGAGATTTCTTTAGAATTTAGTGCTTCCCGAGCGTTTCCTGGTTTTTCTTTTAAGAGTATCTTATATTACCGCATAAAATAAGAAATTAGTTCGGAAGAAAATCGTTTGGATCTTTGCCCCCATCGTTCACAGTCACTGGGCTGTGTGCATGATATTAGCACCACCTGGTGGTGGACTCTGTCATTTTTTTACAGAATTTAGATTTATAGAGGTACCCAATGATCATGTCTATGGAGGTACCTATAAATAATACAACAAACATATACCTATGTATTGCTGAACTATCCTGTGGATAGACTACCATATCGATATCATAATCGAAGGTTTAAACCTTGCCACCAAAGAAGTCCCCTTTCAAACCAAGTTTCAAAAGGATGATTACACCACAATCAATACGAGTACCTATAATGTTGGGAAGTTTTTTTTACAAATTAAGTTAACTACATCCTGAAAAAACCATCCTACAGAATTTCCTACCTACCATAATTCAGAATAAGTAACGATTGCCTCTATCGAAGGCACATAGTAAGAGTAATTTGTTTGAGATACGTTTAGAGACAGCTAGTAGTGATAAAGCCTGTTAAATTTGGCCCTTTTATAATTTTTTAGACACTGACATTTCAATTTGTTTCTTCAATTTCTGAAGATATCGATTTTTTTATTAAACAAAAAAGAAATTACTCTAGTTTACATAATGTTTTAAGTCGTATAATCTATTTTCCATCATTTCATATCAAGGTCTAAGGTATCCTTTATCATCTAAAGGCATTTTAGGAAACGTAATACGTTTTGCTTCAGTTTTAGACAAGAAAATGCTTATATAAATGATACTTTCACTGAAGTTTTTTTCAATGTTGAGGTTTTCACTAACACCAACCTCCGTGATTGGCAGGTTCATATTGTAACAGTCGGTTTTTACAGCTAACACTGCCTTTTTAAATTTCAATAGCTAATAAATTAATTTTCTTCTAGGATCAAAAGCCAAACAGCATCCTGAATGTTCGGGACACAGCGAAGCTGGATTAGAAAAGTCTGCAGGATTAGATCAGGTAGGATTTTTATTGTAAATGTTTTGGGTCAGTTATAGAAACAATGGTAAAACTGTATTTATATTTGTCAAGGTTATAATGGCAATTTTTATTTTGCAATATTTTTTAAAATGGAAAGTACCTGTCTATACAGCAGAAGGCTGTCCGTGTGCTTAGCCCAGTGTGCAACCTCGGCTGGCACAAGCTTTTGTGCTCAACAATAATGCTCGCTTTCTACTCCTAGTTACATTATATTTTACACTATTTTGAATTTCAATTTCGTATAAACTCTAAAATGTTAAATAGACCAGTAAATCTTGTTAGGTGATCCCCAACACTTAAGAGCGCCTAAATTTAGGTTAGGGATTGATTTTACTTGCAACACAGTTTGTAAATTTTATTGGAGTTGATATATTTTACAAATACAGTGAAACTACACAAAAATTAATTATGATAGTAATCTATAAACAAAACTATATACAGGACACAGAGATGTATTTCATTTAATACATTGCTAATTAATATAAAGATTTGATACAATCAAATTATTTAAATAAATTACATTCATTTACTAATATTGAATGTTAACAGAAATCATGTAATTCATAATTAAAGAAAATGCCTTGTGAAGAAAGTGGTTTTGGGTTGGGTTAGGTTATGGTACAAGCGGACTCCCCTAAGAAACAAACAAAAATTAGGTTCGGACCACAGTTTTAGGAAATAAATATGCACAAAAATACCAAAGTCACTTACCCATTGTTTTGCCATGACCATAATTGTGTGTTTGTCCAGTTTAGGTCCTATTAAGGGATTCATTTGAGCTACATAGCAACACACCCAGCTAAAACATGAAAAAATTGCATTAGCAACAAAAAAGTGTCACCAGCCGGGCCAGTAACTCTCTAGGGCTCATTTTATCACTGTCCTGTTAACATCAACCACAAGATAATTTGCAAAGATACCATTAATTGTTGAAACAATTGTCATGGAAATTATGTGGCTGTTATTGCTAACAGGATTGATAAAATGAACCTAAAAGGGTCAAATTACAGGGTTTTCTTGGCATTGCCAGGGATATTCGTTAATACTTTTAAAAATATTTGGATTGCCTCATAGACATCCTTTACGATGCCTATGGATTGCCTTAGGTTCTTAATAAAACTTGAAAATCACATGACCAAAAATAATTAATAAAATTGCCTAAAACTACATAAAACATGTACAAATACTTACAACAGCCAGCAGCACGCCCCTGTTAACATTAAAATGACCTGGATAATCCTGAAAAATGCGAAAAAAGTATTAAAATGTAGTTAGTAGGAAAGCACAGTTCCCTTCTTACCCTCTGTTTGGACCTTTGGGCACAATTATGGGTAAGACAATACCGACCCCACCCCACAGAACGCTGAAAATGATAAAGGGCAATAATGCAGCGCCCATTTTTCTAAGTTCTATTTGAGTTTATAGGAACAAAACTGGAGTTTTCAACAGAAACTCCTTGAATTTACAATACTGGGTAGAAATGAAAACGTCAGTGTCAGAATAATCATATGACTACTAGGTAGGGTGGGTGAACTTGCGCGCTGCGCGTGACAGATGGTTTGTTTGCGTTCTACTTGGTTATAGGATTCGGTTACTGTAAAGCGCATTTTAATTTGAATTGCATGTGAATCACTGGATAGTAGATGGCAGGCTCTCCCTGATTTACCTATTAAATTAAAACTAGTCTACATTAAATATGCAAAACGCATTCCGGGAGTATCGGGCACAATTTAAATAATGAGCATTCTTTAGGTAGGTCCACTCTGAATTTATCGCAAGCTATTGTTATATTTGAGGATTTACCATTGTTATTGAGAAAATCCCTTAGCCAAAAGTGTGTATTGGAGAAGTTTTTAAATTAAATCTCTAAATCTCCTAAAATTGTATTATAATATTACCTGCCACATTTTGGCTCCTTTTTTATCACATGATCGATACACTTTTTCCACTTTTCCGCACTGATTTTACCCATAGCTTCATTAAAGAATCTTTTTAAATCCACCATTTTATAAGTCGTGTTTTTTCTGGCGACATCTGTCTTTATTTGAGCCCATATAACTTCGATCGGGTTTAATTCGCAGTGGTAAGGAGGGAGTCTGAGCACAGATATTCCTTTGCCATTTCATCAACTACATATTTTTTGAATGCATTTTTATGTAAATTGGTTAGTACCAATAGTTCTTTTTTTAAGGAATCTAATCGAAATTCCATTTGTCTAAACCTAGCCATTCTGTTATTTCACTTTTCACGTGTCGGTAATTTTTTCGTTAATTCGAGTGATAACTTGCATTATCCAATACAGTTATTGCATCTTTTTCTATAAGATCCAACATTTTCTCGAACCATTCTTCAAAGACATCGGCATTCATATCTTTGTGATAGTTTCCTGTATTTTTAGATTGGAACATCAGTACTTTAACGAAGCCTTCAGAACTTCCAATATGGGTTATGATAAGTCGATCTCCTTTTTAAAAAGGCGATCTTAATCCAGTGGGCAATCCTTCCAAAAAAGCTTGCCTTGAACTTTTAATATTTTCATCCATGCCAAAATTTAGTCACAGTATGGCCTTCATTTAGCCATGTTTTGTCAGGTAAAATATTTTTTTGTTTTCTTCTCTGGCTTTTTTGATGCTTCTTAAGTAATTTCTTCCCCAACAGACGGTATCGCTTCTGTCTATATTAAAGTCGATTGCCTATTGTGTTTTTTCTACCGAAAACCCGTTTTTTCTTTATAATTTCCAAAACGTATTTCTACACTAATTTGACGCGCTGCCTGAAGTACCGCGGTACCGCAAATTCAAGTGTCTCGTTTTCCGTTGCATGGAATTGGGAGAACATTCAAGAAAATACACCGGACAGCCGATTGGAAGGTAGGCGAAAAACTAATCAAAACATTTTCGGATTTTTATATTATGTTTTAATAATTATTTGATTATAATATTTCATATGGCTCGCTGCCCCAAAACTAATATTTAAACCCAGCGACCTAAAAACAACTACAACCATTTTTTTTCAATCTCAACTCATCAATTTTCATTTCATGGTCTTCTCGGATTGAGGACAAAATTTTGTCCATGGTGGGAATTTTTTGTTAAAAGAAACTCAACTTTTCGCCTTATTTTCTGCATTAAAACGTCATCCAGCTCAAGTTCTGGTCGTTCTGGAGAAGTTTTTGAAGGTTTGACGCCAACACTTTTTTCTTCTTTTAAAAGTTTATATAAGTATTGTTGTTTTCCCAACATTAAGCATATCTGCTGTAAATTGCACTGCATTGTCAACACTCAAAACCGCATTCTTACTTTTAATAGAACCGTAACAGTTAAGAATTAACGAGGACTGAACAGGGGCTCATTTTTGAGCTTCCTTGTATTTAAAGAAAAATCCAAAATAGCCAATCGATGTACTTTTTCCTGCAGAATTCAAAACTGAAACCAAAAATTTATTTGAACCAGAAACAAAAGAGTTACGCTATGGATAAGGTGTTTTTTAAATGGAACATAGCTTTTTTTATATGATTTTTGGAACGAGTGATTTTTTTTTGTTCTTTCTGATTAAAATATTTAATATTGTGACAGCTATTTTTATTAAATTTTAATGTTTTATCCAGTATAATTTAACTTTAACCTGTTTGAACCATACACTAGGTAATAAATCCTTCAAAGTCAAAAAATTTTACAAATTTACTATAATATTGCCGAAATGAAATATTCATTAGATTGTTATCTTGTTCTACAAATGCAATCTCTTATCTAATGAATATTTCATTTCGGCAATATTATAGTAAATTTGTCAAATTTTTTGACTTTGAAGGATTCAAAGGTGATTATACCTTAATACCTAGTGTATGTTTCAAACAGGTTAAAGTTAAATTATACTGGATAAAACATTAAAATTTAATAAAAATAGCTGTCACAATATTAAATATTTTAATCAGAACGGACAAAAAAAAAATCACTCGTTCCAAAAATCGTATAAAAAAAGCTGCTATGTTCCATTTAAAAAACACCTTATCCATAGCGTAACTCTTTTGTATCTGGTTCAAATAAATTTTTGGTTTCATTTTTCAATTCTGCAGGAAAAAGTACATCGATTGGCTATTTTGGATTTTTCTTTAAATACAAGGAAGCTCAAAAATGAGCCCCTGCTCAGTCCTCGTTGGAAGACCCTGTACATGGACCGACTTTAGGACGTTTGGGCAATTGTTGAAAATTTTATATATTTAATTAAAAAAACACTAACACTTCACACTTTGACTAGTTTCACTGAGAAACAAACACCCAAGGTAGGCATGTAGGTATGGATATATATAGGTGTATTATTTCAATAGAGGCACCCATAAAGGCATAATAAGCAGATAATTAGCAAACACTAAACCAGGATTAGGTAAAAAAAAAGGAATAAAATGATTAGAGCAGAAACGGAATAGGTACCTAGACTCTAATTAGTCTCCATAAAACTGCTTCTAAAATTCCAGGCAAATGGTACCTAATTTTAAGCTTAAAAAATTTAATATTAAAATATACAGACTGTCCACGGATATATAGGGTTTACAATAGCACAAGTGGATGAAAAATTTTATTTTTCGGGAAAAAGTCATTCTTGATAAAAAGTTTTGCTTGTAAAAAAAAATGCAATTCACGTTTTTTCAATTTTTAGAGGTACCTACTAAATGAAAATTTTTTTTGGATAGCATTAGCCGGTCGAAATACATACATTATCAATGACTTTATATCTTACAGAGGAACATCAAAAAATTTCAAAATCTGATTTGTGGTGTTACCAGAAATATGTATTTTGAATTTCACAAATGAAATGACCCTGGAAATATCACAACAAAGTCTTAAAATAACAAAAAATAATAATTTTATAACACCCCTCCCCCCCTCCATATTCAACACATTTTTTCCAGCTGTAAACGAATGTGGTCAAAACTTCTTCGAATTTCATCAATGGGAATTGTTTGAACAGCTTCAACAATTCGCTGTTTTAGAAGCTGTACGTCGTTCTCAATTGGACGGGAGTACACTAATTGTTTGAGGCGCTCCCAAAGATAGGCATCTGAAATAGTTAAATCGAGACTACTTGGGGGCCACAGAACCGGACCATTCCGACCAATCCATCTGTGGCCAAATGTATTATCAAGCCATTCCCTCACTTCAATTGCGAAATGCGCAGGGCATCCATCTTGTTGAAAGTACATTTCGTTCCTAAATTGGAGAGGCAATTATTCTAGGTTGTCAGAAAAGAATGTTTCCAACATTTCAAGGTAACTCCTACGGTTACACGTGTTTTCAAAAAAGTATGGGCCAATAATGTCATAATGTGAAATCGCACACCAGACATTTACTTTTTTGTATAATTGTCTTCTAGCAGGAATTCTAAAACCGGGATTATTTTTGCTCCAGTATCTAATATGCGCAGAAGACACTTTCCCGTTTGTTGAAAATGTCGATTCATCGGAGAACATGATAAATTTATGAAAATTACTGTTTCCACTTACAATTTTGTCTCCGACCCAAAGACAAAAATCCAAACGTTTGGCTTCGTCTCCTTCTTCCAACGTTTGATTAAAAGTTGGCTTAAATGGGAATATTTTGTTTACCTTTAAAATATTCCGAATGTGAGATTTTTTTAGTACATCAAGGGAGCTGACTTAAGAGAAATACCAATACCAGCTGTGCAATACGATTAGGGAAGCTGCGTCATTCTGATCATAGTTTTTTTTTTTTTTTTTTTTTTAAATTGGAAACTGAACCAGTTCGCTGAAATTTTCATAATAATTTAAGTCCCATTTTTGAGACGTAAACGTTAGGATATCTTTGATTAAATTTCTCTATCACAAAGTTGTAAGAACATTCGCCTGCACCGTAACATTGAACTAAATAAACCCTTTGTTCTAAGGTCAACATTTTCAAAACACATCAAACTCTATTTGACAACTTCAAATTTGCCCCATACGTAAAGCAAAGTAATAAAAAGGTAAAAAAATTCCTTGTTTTTACAAAAGATGGTAGGAATGCATTTAAAATTTTAAAATAAGATACACACCACCCATTATGAAAATAGAGTTTAATAAAATTTTATATTAATATTTTTTTTGAGCAGCAAAATTTTCATTTACCTCTAAAAATTGAAAAAACTAAAAAAATCGAAGATTTATTTTAAATCTCGAATTTAAATTACAACCGTTATTCTAAATAAGTTTTCTAATTGGCATTTTGGTCAAAAATGAAAAATAAAGGTAGTTTACTCTTGGAGAAAAATCATGTTTTTGAAGTTTTTCCAAACCCTGTATAAAAAATCAAAATTTTCTCTTCGTGAATTGCATTTTTTTTACAAGCAAAACTTTTTATCAAGAATGACCTTTTCCCGAAAAATGAAATTTTTTACCCATTTGTGCTATTGTAAACCCTATCCGTGGACAGTCTGTATATTTGAAAACAAAACTTGAGTTTAATGTCGATACTTGTACTAATTCTGCACAAATTTAAAAATTCAGGCCTATTTAAATCTATACATTCCGAGAAATCTAGCACGCCCATGGAGAAGACGGTTTTGATTGATTTATTGCTTTGCATCATTTAAAGATAGACCATAGTTTTTCCTCAAGCGCATTTCATTTATGTCGGTGATTCGATGCACTAATTCAGCGGTTCCCAAACTTTTTAAGTCGCGGAGCACTTTTCGACAGGAAAATTTAACGCGGAGCACCAGAGTAGGCCGTTTGATGGTTTCAACTCCATGTAACTAGATATAGGTCTTTGTTCGATTTTAGAAACGTGCATTGAAAAAAAAAATATTTATTTCGATACAAAAATGGAACATAAAACATACATCCAAAAATAAAACTACAAATAAATACTTAATAAAACCACCAACTTTTCTAATGAGAAGGATGTGCTTGTTTTAATTTGCTTAATGCTGTTATGTTAGGTTCAATTTTGGACAACTGTAAACGAATATCAGGCTGTGCATTAAGGCGCGACCGGTATTTAGTTTTGGTCATGAGATAAGCAGAAAATCCAGCTTCACATAAATAAGTAGTAGCAAAAGGAAGCAGAATAGTTTTTGCTTTATCTGACAAAAGATGAAACTCATCTCTAAGTTTACACCAAAATTCTGATATTGATGACTTTGTTAAAAATATATCTCCTATTCCAGAATCAGATGTCAAGTCGATCAAACATTCATATTCTTCAGACGTCAAACTCTCTGGCTTTTCAGGTATTGCGTTATATGGGTTTGCAACCCAAGAATTGTAATTAATTTTGTCATGAAATTCTTCTGGAAAATATTCCTGGTAATTTTTGTGTAAAGTTATAAGATGAATATGGAACTCGTTCATAAGATCATTCGGTAGCTGAAACTCAAATTCTTCCTTAAGTTCTTTTAACAACGGAAAGCTGTCCAAATTTTGTTTATTCAAGGACTCTGCCCAAAAGACCAATTTTCTTTTAAAAGCCTTTCTTCTGTCGTTAACATCAAAAACCAAAATTGACTTTCCTTGAAGTGACGTGCTTAAATCGTTAGCTTTAGAAAAAATATCCGCCAGATATGCCAACTTTGATAACCATTACTCTTCGCTAAATCTCCCTTTTAATGCAAAGTCACTTTCCATCAAAAAACTCCTTACTTCGGCTCTTAATTCAAATAGCCGAGTTAAAATTTTGCCTCGTGAGAGCCATCTTACTTCTGTATGAAGCAGTAAAGTCGTATGTAGACTACCCATATCGTCACACAATATTTTAAACAACCTGAAATTTAGGGGGCGAGATTTGATATAATTAATTATTTTTACCATTCATCCAAAACTTCTTTTAAGGAAGGTGACATTTTTTTGACAGCTAATGCATGACGATGAAGAACACAATGACTATTATTGTAGTTACAATTTTTTTCTTTAATTCTAGCTACAAAACCACTTGTTTTTCCAGTCATAGCCTTTGCGCCATCTGTGCATACATCAATGCAATTCTTCCAAGGTATATCATGTGCAACAAAAAATTCGTCAAGCAATTTAAAAATCTCAGCCCTAGTAGTATCAGTTGGTAGTGGCTTGCAAAAGAGCAAATATTCTTGAAAAGAGTTGCCAAATTGGTAGCGAACAAAAACTATCAATACTGCCAATCCAGCCACATCTATCGATTCATCAAGCTGTAGCGAAAAGGAACTATCTTTTATTCGAGAAACTAAAGTGTTTTTTACGTCATCAGCCATTTCTACAATGCGCCTAGAAATATTATTATTTGATAGTGGAACTGTAGTAACTTGTTTCACATCCTTTTCATCCATCATAGTTTCAACTATATCTTTGACGCAAGGCTTGATTAAAGTTTCAGCAATAATATGGCACTTGCCCGCTTTAGCGATTCGGTAACTAACTAAGTAGGATGCTTTTAACGACTTTTCGTTGAGTGTCTGTGCGTGAAAAGTTATACTTTTTTGTGTATTTTTTAATTCACATTTGCATTAGTAAGGGGCTTGATGTAATATCAATGAAAATATAATAATAATATAATTTAACATGTAGGTATTATTTGATTACGATATTTCTCAGATTAAAACCGCGGAGCACTTGAAAACGTACTGCGGAGCACCTAGTGCTCCGCGGAGCACAGTTTGGGAACCGCTGCACTAATTGATCAATCGTTGAATGTTTCTTGTTGTTGAATCAGTGGCAGCGTAGTCTCTTAAGTAGAAGCTTCTTAAATAATTTTGAAATAATTTCTAGAAGAGAGATGGATCTATAAGAGGTGACATTAGAGGGTGGTTTACCAGGTTTTGGCAACATTATTACTTCTGCAACTTTCCAACAAATAGGTGCATTAATATTCAAGTTTATAGTATTTTGGAGGTAGATTCTAAAACTTTCCCAATCAGTGGTTTTGTTTACAAGAGTACAGGGAATCATGAGGATTATCAAGGAAAAGCGAGATTTATCTTTTATATATTATTATTACGTTATTATACCTTATAAAACTGTATTTACAGCCATGTGCATTTGAATACCTATCTATTTATCTATCCACATCTCCAAAAACAACATCTATGCTTGCTGCAACAAAAGAAATAAAGTTTTTTCCTATCCTTTACCATGAAAAGAATTGTCCCTTCCCCCTTTTAATTCCCTTACCTAATATAGCCACCATATCAGCCAAGAAATAATTCCTTGCCATATAATCCATGCCCGATAAGTGAACAAAACTGGGCGCCCTTATTTTGCATCTGTAGGGCTTTGAGGAACCATCCGATGCCAGATAAACACCAAACTCTCCTTGAAAGGAAATAATTAATTGGGATTGTATTTTTAATTAATTACTGCTTTTATCCTATATACCTTTTGGATGCTCTACTGCTGTATATGTAGCGCCTGGGGGGACGTTAAAGCCCCTAGAAAAGAACTTAAAATGGTGAATCAGTCCTTCCATTGACGTCTAAAAAGTAGTGGATTTTTAGGGGAATGTTGGGGGTTTAAAGGATTAGTATATACCTACCTTCATTTCATCCCTTTTGGGCGGCGATACCTTGAAATCATCAACTTTGATCTCTCCCTCTGGCATTTTGTTCAGCAATTGCTGGATCATTTTTACTGATTGTCTCATTTCTTCAATTCGCAATTTATATCTGCAGAAAACGAGTAGGTATAATGTTCTTTTTGAAAACTTATTATACTGTATATACTTATGCTAGAAAAATTAAGGTACTTATTCGGAAAGGCGAAAACATCGAATCGACATAGGTTTATAGGAACTTTTTTTCATATTTTAAGGCAGGCAAACTCATCCTGAATTTTTTCGCAATATTAATAAAACACCCTGTAATTTTCAATTCTGAAGGGTAGGTACCTACCTGTCATAAACGTCACCGGCAGTTCCAATCACCACATCAAAGTCTAGTTCATTGTAGACCTCGTAGGGTTGCGCCTTCCTTAGATCCCATTTTATACCGGATGCTCTGAGCATCGCGCCACTACAATATACAGTGAGGGCATAAAGTCTGGAAAAGTATCTTTTTCAGGTAAGCAAAGCACTTGAGTAAAGAACGATCGGACCCGTCGATTTCATTTTAAAATTATCTCGTTAACTTTCTGGCAATATCCTAACCGACCCATGAACTCTTGTTGCACGTTTCGAATGGAAGAAGGTGGGATTTGTTGAATTTCATTTCTTATATGATTAGGAGGTCTGTTGAAATAAACTTTGGGTTTTAGATATCCCCACAGAAAATAATTTAGGGGGAGTCAAATCCGGAGACCTGGCCGGCCATTCGACAGGGCCACGACATCCTATCCAGCTGTTAGGAAATATTTCATTGAGATACTGCCGAACAGTTAGCGCTTAGTGAGGTGGTGCTTGTCGAAACCACATAGTTAGAGTGGGTATATCGGGCTCATTACCTGGATACAGAGCTAAGGTAGGAATCATCTCCAGTTGCGAAAAGTCGAGATAAATTTCACCGTTCAAGATTACGTCGAAAAAATACGGACCTATTATAATCCTGTCTTGAAATGTTCCAGTCCAAACATTGATTTTTTTGGGATGTTGCGTACTAGCCACTTGGGCCCAATGAGTATTCTCTGTAGGCCAGTATCTACAGTTTTGTCGGTTGACAGTACTTGGAAAATAAAATATTTATACAAAAAAATGGATCCAGGTTGCAGCGCTCTTGCATATTTTCGCAAAACTGGAGTCGGCAGCCATAGATTTTATTTATCATTTAATAAATGTAATAATCTTATTTTGTATTGATGATTGCCTTTTTCAGAATATTTTTACCGATGATTGACTAAGAGTTAAATCTGATGGTAGGAAATGTGGACTTTCGTTATACCTGATCTAATTTCCCAATATCATCTAGTTTTGACCTATCTGTCCTAGGAAGCTCTTTTACACCACCATGTTCACGGAATTCTTTGACAATTTGCTGATTGTAGATATTGTAATTGCTTGTCCCCACTTTGGATATGTGTTATTAAAATGTTCACAAACTTCGCCCAAATGTGTTTGGTGATCTCCCCAACCAAGAATCATAAGAATTTCGATTCTTTCTCGCTCTGAAAGCATTTTTAATAAGATAAAAGTAACTCTCCTACAGTATGTTGACAATTGACACAGTTGTCACTGTTGACAACGAGTCAAAGTCACAACCTAGATACTAACTAGACTTCTACTAGATTTTACGTTGCATCATGGCTTTTCTCGTATATAATACCACAAGAGAGAAAATTTTGCCGGCAAAATTTTCCGATTGTTATGAAAGTTTGTTGCTAACGCCTAACGGCTCGTGGTTTTGTAACAAAAATGTCAATCGCGAAATTGCCAAAAAGCAACAAACTTGAATATAAAAGAGGAAAATTTTACCTAAAAATTTTTTTCTTGAGTGGTATTCGTCAAGACTATTTCACGAATAATATTAAAACTAGGTATATGGGTAAATTATAAATTAATTTTATTCCAAAAGAAGATAGGGAAATGAAAACATAAAAACTACTTATAATTATTAACAATATTAAATGTGCAGCTTTGATATATAATCCCATTTTTATTCGCATTCTCGTTTTGGTTGGAGACATGTATAGCAAGGTTTGGGGACTCTACAATAGCATTAATACTACTTGTTGGTACACTACAAGATGGCAGTTGCTCGTTATTTCTCATGCAATTTATTAAATCGGAATGATGTTTTGGATCCATCTGGAGATAGGGTTTAAGAGAGTGAGAACTTGCATGACCAGTTAACTTTATTAACTGTTGTTCACTTACTCCTTGTTTTGTAAGAACTGATACCGCAGAGGAGCGATTTGAGTGATTAGTTATTTTATTTCTCTTTGTATCGAGTCCAGTCTTCTCAGCTGAAATTTTGGTCCATTTTGCAAGGGAATTAATTCCTAATGGTATGTTCTTAAACCAAGGGCCCTTGTGCCAGTTAGGATTGGGGGTTAAAAATAACCTCTCCGTTGTTATTTGGTGAGGTCGCTTAGTCAAAAGTTTTTTAAATAACCTTACTGGACAAAAATTTGTATTAATTTTGTTTCCTACTAACCACTTGCTGCTAGCACAGCTTTTAGATCCACCCTGTGTAGTTTTAGTTAAAATCGGATTATATTGTATTCTACCAGTAAAGTTGCCCATAATATTGATTTCTTCTTTAAAATAATGAATCTTGCAATAAGCGGCCTCGTTTCCTCTCCACGCAAGCTCAAAAGCGCATATGTGGAAAATTTTTTTTTGTAATCCGTCTGGAGTTCTTCATCCCAAAGTAAGGCCATGTTATATATGTCTTGTATGCCTAATGCCTTTGCACTTACTTTTTGTTTGGTCAGATCTTCTTGTAAAATTAAATAGTATTACGTGCATCGCCTGCTTTTTAAAAGCGTATGTCACTAAAGGGATCAAACGAAATATTAAAGTCATTAAAATATTTTTCCTGTACCATTTTGGCTGTAGTATTCCAGATAGACTTTACGCAAGTTTCCTTATAGTCTTCGCCGTTTTTTCTTTTCATATTAAATGCTCAGTCTTCCAAAATTATGGCTATATCATTTATAGTTGTAGTCGAAACAAATTCATAATTACGCTCTTTACAAAAATCTAGAAATTGGTTCCATATCGACGATTTGGTTTTTATGGTATTTGTTGGAATTACTTTTTCCACGGCAGAGTTTATTTCACTGATTGATCTTTGACCGAAACAAATGGTTTTACACATACTTTGGTAAAAATAAATAAATTTACGTGAGATTACAACCTTTCAAAAGTAACAGTGACAATCTACTGTCAGTCATTAATTACCAATCTTAACAGTGAATGTAACTAAGAACAAAATTTTGCCGATTAAAAACTATGTTGCTAGCTATTTTCTGAAATTCTGATTGGTCAGTGGGGTCGGCAAAATTATGAAGGTAGTGGTTTTTCCATTGAGGTAGCATTCTACCTCAATGGGTTTTTCCGATTAAAAACAGGTAAATATCTAAAATTGCTACATTTTAATTGGTTCAAATTATGATGAGTGGAATAGCCTAAATTAAAAAATGTCAATTTTGAACTGGCAATATTTTAAAACCAATCGAATTTAGGTATAGGACATCCTACATGAAGTGTTTTTAGAATTTTCCGTAGAATCCAAAAATGCAATAATATACAGGATATTCCATTTTAAAAAATAAAGTTAACCACGGCCCAGTTTTCTTAAATCACCCTGTATAATTTTCAGAAGTTCCAAAAGATGCAAGAAAATAAAGTAAAATCGACGTGTCCGATACTTTTCCAGATTTAATGTCCTCACTGTATACAAATAAGTTAGTGTTTTCCTAAAAACATATTTTGGCAATAATGGCACTTACGAAAACCCCCGATTTAAAGCCTCTTGTACCGACACTGGCCCTATTCCCTTGGTTCTGGCTATGAACAGTCTATTTTTCGTAACCACATCTTCGACTTCGTCCAGACGTTCTGGAATTTTCGCTACTAGATCGTAAATGTCGTCCATAAGTCCTATTGGCATATCCTAAGCAAATAGTATATTATAAACCGAGGGACTAAAGTGACCCATTTAATCCCGCGATTGGAACGCAACAATACACATAAAAATGAAATATTGTTTTAAAGAAGTAATTAATAAATATCTAGGTGACATTCATTAACACCCTGCCCAAGCCGGATTCAAATTTTAAATAGGTAAAGTCTGTTCAGAGATATAAGAAAGTGACCAACTGATCCCTATTAGAAAAGACTCAGGCCAGCTGTAAAATTGAAATATGGCCGAACAGGTCCGTATTTTGCTCAGAATTTAATCACGGTTTGTAATAAAAATAAGTAAGACATTAAATAATGTTTTATTTATGTTTAAATGTGAAATTACAAGTTGTTTTATTATTAAAAATTATATTCATGACTATAAAAATATACAAATTATTCGGTGCTTATAATAATTATTCACTTAATATATTAATATCACTATCGCTATCATCTGTCCTAATTATTATTTGTGCTATATTGTTTATATGGATATAGGATTCTTCCATTTTTTCAACATGTGTAACAGAATTTGTCCAACTTTGTGAAGGGACGTTAAAAATTTTAATTTTTATAAGCTTAAGTACACTGGAGTTAATAGTAGGGCAAATATTGTTACGACGAATGGCAGATTTCAGTTGGCGCCAAACATGTTCGATGGGATTAAATATAGGTACAATGGTATGGTGGAAGCCTTAAAACTGTATGCTCTAGATTTTTTGCATAATTATCACAGAAATATTCCTTTTGTAGTTTATAACTTTGTAAAACTTCAATTAATTGCCTTTTGGTGTAATCTTCCTGAAAATAAATGTCATTATCATACATGTAGTTTTGGATTTTTGATTTTGTGTCATTTGAGGAGGGAGTCTTGGTCAACTGCCTACTATGGTAGCTTGCATTGCCCATTACAATTACGCTATTCGGAGGTATATTTGGAATTAGCTTGTTTTTAAACCAATCTTCAAATAAATCAGCAGTGGTATCCTCATGGTAATCCAAAGAAGAATCTTTAATGTTTTTTGCAGACAGAGAAAGCCCATTTGGAATCCATCCGTCTTTAGATCCAGCATGCAAAATCGTAATTCGTTTACCTCTTTTTACACTTGCCGCTTGAGTCAACCCAACCCTTTTCCGGGGTATCATATGTGTCGAACCAGGTTTCATGCAAGTAAAAAATCGGCCTTTGCTGATCTCTGTAAATCCTAATTTTTTGTAGATATTCGGATCGCCATTCCCGAATTCTACTAGATTCCATTTAAGCTTGTTAATTTTTTTTAAATCTAAAACCCATGCGTTTGATACACTTCCATAACGTTGTTCTGCCACATTTAACACCGGTTTCATCTTTTTCAAGCCTCTTAATTAAATTATCTAATGTAGACACGCTTTGTTCCTCGTATAATTTGTAGATTTTACGCCGTATTATATCTTGATTACTGCCATCTACCTTCGGGAAAATGCCAGTATCGGTTCTTTTTTTCCTCGCTAAAATGGGATTAATCACAATTTTCCATACAGTTGATGTTGGAATTTTTGTTAATATGACCGTTTCTTTTAACGCTGCTTGCTTGCTGACCGCACGTTCAATGAGAGTTGAAGAAACATTGTTTATAACTTAATTAGTTTCTACAGAAAAGTGTTTTCTGCTTTTCGACGGGGCTATCTCCTGAGATACATTGGGCTCGCACATATGTTCCATGACTCACACACGATTAAACACGAAGTAAGAATAATTACTAAGCTTAAAACTAACTAGAGTGGCTATATATAGGCACATACAGTCTTTAGAACATAATTTGTTTTATGGGATTAACCCTCTTATTTTGAATCAAGTAAAAATCGGTTTAAAATCACCAAATTATTACTTTAATAATGAAATTACGTCTTCTGGATTTGCAGTTTACTTTAAGACAGTTTTAAGTACGGACCATAATGTACCTGCATTTATTCATTCATTCATTGCTTGCTTATGGCCACCCTTGGATAATCTCATTCAAAGGCAAAGTGTAACTTTCTTGTATCTTTGGACAGGCTTTATGTCATATTATAAAATATACATCCGTGAGCGTAACTACTGGGGCTGGGGGGGGGGGGGGCAAGGGTGGGCACCCTATAAAACTTGAGGCAAATTTACCTGCATCGTCAGACCACGGAAAACTGTAAACTTTTCTGGGATCAGATTTTCAACTTTACTGCAGACGGTTGACAGTTGGCCGGCTGCCCTCCCCTAGGAAAACTCCCTGACTACGCCAATGTATACATCAGCAGTTACCTGTGCAACTCCACCGATCCTAAAATAGGCTGCATGCATGCGGCTTCCGCATACCCTCTCGCAAATCTCGTACAGTTTTTCTCTCTCTTCGAAAAGCCAAAAAAGGGGCGTGATGGCCCCAACGTCGAGGGCCAAAAATGCGGTGGCCCCCATATGGTTCTGTATCCGGTTCAATTCTGAGAAAAGCGTCCTGATAAATTTGCCTCTTCTCGGTACCTACGAGTATTATTGCATATATCTAACGTTCGTTATAAAGTGAAACTCCATAGGCGGCAGTCAGGGGCTGTAGGAACGCCGAAGGCGCAAAAATGTCGTTAAAGGTTTGAAAATAGCGCTGCAGGCGAAGATTTTTATAGACCACGCCCAAATTTAGATTTTGTCTGCTATTCTAACATTTACATTGGACAGATGTATAATAAATTACTTAATTTCACGTCCATTTTTTTATTTCCACGCAAAAAAGTAGTTTTGAGAAAATGTTAATCAGATATTCTTTACTCATGATAATGAGATTACATATGTAGTATCACATTTTTTTTGGTCATGACCCCCATGGCGTTTGCTTACTTTGGGCAATCTTCTTTCAAGGATATTCGTCCGTTTTAAAGAGAAAAAATCATGCAAATCCACTAAAACTAGCGAGAAAAATTCGGCGTTCCTTATAATATTTTTACAGGTATCTATTTCGTAATACTAATTATTTGTACGTGACAGTGGGTAAATAATGCCTGAGGGGCAATGGTTTTAATTTTTGCTTGTAAACCCTTTAATTCGCGCGCCATAACTGCAGCACCGTCGTAAGACCAATGAATGTACTCGCTAGATGAAATTAGTTTATTTGTTTTTGTACTATATTAAAAATATACTCGGCTTTGTCGCTTTTTCTTACATCAGTAAACCCTAAAAATCTCTCAAAAACCTCCCCATTTAACGCGTACCTTATAATGACATAATTATTGTGATCGACACGAAATATCTGTGGTTTCATCAATTTCAATCGAAAAGCAAGAAGCACTCCTAATTTCCTTTTCTATGGTTGTGCCTAACCTGAACTAATACTTTCGATCAATTCATTTTGAACAGTTTTTGACACCTCGCTAAAGGTTTTTGAATGTAACGATAATTCACTGAATTCACGGTCATATTTTTAATTATTTGGATGATTTAAAAATACAACTCGTATACTTGTCCATCTTGTTCGTCAATAGCTTGATTAATTCCCTATAGTTGTCTTGGTTTAAAGATTCTTCAGATTCATCGTGACCCCTAAACGCCAATTCTTGACAACCCAAAAAAAAATACGATGTCAATTATTCGGCGCCAAACAGAGTGATTGTTTTTAACACTTTTGTTGTATTGAACACTTTCCAATCAAGCTGCATTGTTAGAAGTCATAAAAATGCTTTATTTACCAATTAAATCAAGTTTTAGCTGGCTGCAGGTGTGCTCCTTTAAAATATCATGCCTTTGGAGAGCCCGAAACGGTTCTTTTGAATTGTCGTAGCCAAAATGAAATAAAAGGCATGGCCAACCAAACAGCTTAATTTTGGTTTCACTCCCGTACGCCATGCATTTTTCTGAAATGCCCTATTTCTCCCCTTGCCTCCCGTGTTAATTAAATTCAACATTTTAGGGGTCCTCGTTTTTTATTTTAGTTTGTTCATCGAATGAGAGAGACGAAAATCCACATTTTAAATTTAAAATATATTGAACAAGATCACTTTTTACCTCACTTTCAACTTGGTTTTCTATGTCATTGCGTGCGTTGCCCTCAATTTTTCGGAATGTCCAAACAGGATATCTTATTTAAATTTTAAAACACTTATACCTGAGATCCTAATCTTACAAAAAAATCAAACCGTTGTTTTTCAACAGATAACACTTCAGCTGGGGACACATTGTTCTGTCGTAATGTGCTGTGTGATGCTACACGGATCATACAGCTTATTTCTCGCGTATTTAAATCGAGCGGCGTCCACATTAATTTAATTGGGTTTTTAACTTCGATACATGGTGTATGTTTGGTTGCCTATCTTCAAGCCTGAAATTCTATAGTCTTCGTTACTGATATTCTCACGACAGGGTAGGCATGCCAACCCCAGCCCGGGTTAGTTCAGGTTAGTTCAGGTTAGTTAATATCTGGTAATACGGCTGTCACCTGCCATAAAAAGAGAAAAGGCAACGTAGAAGCACCGCTCGATACACCGCAACTGATGCGCAGAGTTTACAATATCCTGTCAATTCAACACAGTTCTAGGTTCAGCTGTTCAGCATATTCACGGCTAGTCAGTCAATGTTAGTTGAGATATATAATATAGTATTTGACACTTAACGAATGTAAAGACCGATTTATAAACTTACGCTCACGCTGTCTATTCAAGATCGCGTTGAAGTATGTATTGAAGTAACTACCAGCGCGCTCTTATGAAGTTGGTAAATCGACCTTTATGATAGGAATACAGTGTACTGTGTACCTCAAGTTTTAACAACTTCTCCGCTGCGAGACAGAACGCGTGTTCATTACACAATGTCGACAGATAGTCTAGTCTGTCAAAATAGGGCAATGCTTGAGTATAAGTTTTGTACTCTATTAGCTTTTCTGTGCCTCTGTGTAGAAGTCCAATGTGAGGGTCTAATCGTTTTACTAACTGGAAAGAAAGGGAAAAGTAGTCAAGGTAGTGTGTTTTTTATAAAAGAAATATTTCTTAATACCTCTCCGTCCAAATAAGTTATCATTCGCAAGCATCCATGAGCGGCGGGATGGGCCGGTCCAAAGTTAATCCTCACATTTTCAAACGTGGTCTCTTTGACGGGTGCTTTCCCGCTCCACGGTGCCACTTTCCAATTGGCCGTTACCTCGTCGGGGAACATCACGGGACCCTTGAACTGTTGGAAATACTCGGCGTCTGGGTACCATGTACGGCCTTTTACGCATCGAGACTGCGTAAATAATCTTTTCGATATTATTTGTACGGTGAGTCTGACGGAGAACATTTGTTTTAACATTATTTGACTTTAACTGGGATAATATTATGTCACTGACGGAAGGGCCTGTCAGGTTTGACAGATAGTGGGTTTGGTGTCCTGTCCTTCGAAGTATTTTTCATAGCGCAAGAGTCCATGACAAACATCAAGTATTATATACAGGGTTTGGTTCTTGTGCCTTATAGGTCAGCTTGAATTTCGTAACTTTTTTGGATTTCTTGAAAAGCTTACCTCAACTGGAACCCATTAAAACCAAAAAATCGTTGGATAAAGCAGTATTTTTCAAAAAAAATTTTTTATAAAATTATAAAAAATTAGTTCAGGTTATTTTTGGCAATTATTTGAAAAGCTGGGTAAAATCTGTTCAGAGATATAAGAAAGTGACTAACTGATCCCTATTAGGAAAGACCGGGCCAGCTGTAAAATTGAAATATGGCCGAATAGGTCCGTATTTTGCTTAGAATTTAATCATGGTTTGTAATAAAAATAAGTAAGACATTAAATAATATTTTTTCCTCGCTAAAATGGGATTATTCACAATTTTCCATACAGTTGATGTTGGAATTTTTGTTAATGTGACCCTTTCTTCTGACGCTGCTTGCTTGCTGACCGCACATTCAATGAGAGTTGAATAAACATTGTTAATAACTTCCTTAGTTTCCACAGAAAAGTGTTTTCTGCTTGGGCTCGCACATATTTTCCATGACTCACACACGATTAAACAAACGTTGTATTACACACGAAGTAAGAATAATTACTAAGCTTAAAACTAACTAGAGTGGCTATATATACAGTCTTTAGAACATAATTTGTTTTATTGGATTAACCCTCTCATTTTGAATCAGGCAAAAATCGGTTTAAAATCACCAAACTATTACTTTAATAATGAAATTACATCTTCCGGATTTGCAGTTTACTTTAAGACATTTTTAAGTACGGACCATAATTTACCTGCATTTATTCATTCATTCATTGTTTGTTTATCGCCACCCTTGGATAATCTCATTCAAAGGCAAAGTGTAACTTTCTTATATCTCTGGACAGGCTTTACCTACAGCGAATTTTTCGCCAATGCTTTTTTTGTATTAAAAACCCAATTTCTCCGAAATTTAGTTGTTTTTGACAAAAAGAATATTAACATTTTTTCACTTACAGGTACGATATTTGGCATGTATCCTTAATATTTTGCCATTTCCACTAAAAACAGAAATATTTAGATTGTCCGACGATAACAGGTGACAGCCTAAAAGACTACCATTTATAACAGCTGATCGTTGCGCTGTTGTCAGATTTACATTGTAGATATATGATTGCTATTCCGAGTTTAAAAAGATAATTATAAGATATTTTTGCCCAACTTTTAGAACCTTTTCCATCCTGGCAGAGAATGCCCCACCTTCACGTGGTCTCTGCAGGACAGACAACATTTTTTATATCGCGAATTTTAAACAAAATGACGAATCGGAAACCGGTTAGCACCCTTTTAACCCATGTAAGTCTCTTGTAGAAATGCTATTGCAATTATTTCTTTCGCGGATGTGCGTAAATCGTGGATCGACATAAAACCAGTCACGTTTGGCAAGACTGTAAGTGATTTTTTCTTTCATTATATAACGTTTTAAGAGAGTTCTCGCGTTGAAATAGTTCGAAAACTACTGTCATTTCCGAAACTTATTTTTCGATTTTTGGCGAAAAATGTGCTTCATCCAACGGTTTTTTTCTTTTAATCTATTCTATACACCGTGAGTTCTCGATTAAAATTCCAAAAATCGTTAAATTCGAGTTGACCTGTACTGCACAAGACCCCAGGGTTTTGCACTTAAAACTCTGAGGGTCTATATCTCGAAAACGAATCGAAATAATATATATTTTTTTTTTGTAAAGATCCGTTTCCAAAATGAATAAAAAATTTATTTCAAACCTTGTATTACTTAAAAACGAGTGAAGTAATCAAATTAGGGTAATAAATGACAAAAAAGTCTTAACATTTAAAGTACTTTTAAATGGACCTACTTTCGAAGTGCCTGCAATCGATTTATATTTTTGAAGCGTCGCGACGTCCAGGGCGTCGAAGCAGTCGCATCTTCAAAACAAGCAAAGTGATCCTACCTAACGAAATTAAATAAAATATATCCATTCGTTTTTGAGATGTAGGCCCTAGAGTGTCCGATATTTTACAGAACGATTCCTCAGTTATTTATAAGGTGAAAAGTTCATATAAGCATGGGTTCGCAAACCCTTCATTTTTGAGGTACAGGATGTTAAAAATTTATTTTTATTTTTGTTTTTCGTAAATCATTTTTGAAATAATGTCTAGATTTGGACGAAAATTGGTATCTAGGGGTTTTTTGAAATGCGAAATTCGAATTTGATGATTCAAGAAGTAGTCCATTTTCTGTGGCGAGATTATTAAAGAAAACAAGGTCTGTCTATACCACCAAACTAAAATTTATTTGTCCCTTTAAGGTGATAAAAGGATTAAAGAGTGTACATCATTTAATGTCATTTTAGGTTGTACTAGTTTCAACTTTAGTCAAAGTCATCCTCAGCAACCATACAATTAAGAATTATGTTTTTAGGATGTACCTAAATAAACGAACTAAAACAAATTAAAAGGGGGGGGGGGGGAACGAAGTGGTTCAACAATACATGGCCATAACGTGCACCTTATGCAGCCAATGGACTCAACAGAAGACAATCACCTACACGATGCTACTTTCAGCAATGAAGGAAATTAGATGCGAAAATTGTAATAGAGGACAAAATTCCAAATGAAACCATTTATAGCCATGATATGATGTATAGCTGTCTATAATGAAAATTCAATAAAATAAACGTTTCATGAGTCAACTCAAAGAGGGAACATGATTTATATTTGGTGGGTC
Organism: Polydrusus tereticollis; assembly: GCA_963920685.1. Lineage (NCBI taxonomy): Eukaryota > Metazoa > Arthropoda > Insecta > Coleoptera > Curculionidae > Polydrusus > Polydrusus tereticollis. The sequence continues at coordinate 2,595,432 of OY987332.1, read as the reverse complement.
AGAATTTTTAATAAGAATAGTAATAAAGTAAAAGGGGGGGGGAGGAGGGAAATTAAAATGTGTTAAAATAATTTACGTCATTGAGTTAGTTGGGGTCATCAAATTCTCCATATTTATGGATTATTATTTAAATTATATCAACTTAATCGGGTCTATGTTGCAAATTTTCTTTTTTCTTTTCTGTTTGGTAAAAGAGGCACAAATTAGGAACATGACTTAAGACTTAATGCTGTTCAAAGCTTTGAACCAAATATAAATCATGTTCCCTCTTTGAGTTGACTCATGAAACGTTTATTTTATTGAATTTTCATTATAGACAGCTATACATCATATCAGGACTATAAATGATTCCATTTGGAATTTTGTCCTCTATTACAATTTTCGCATCTAATTTCCTTCATTGCTGAAAGTAGCATCGTGTAGGTGATTGTCTTCTGTTGAGTCCATTGGCTGCATAAGGTGCACGTTATGGCCATGTATTGTTGAACCACTTCGTTCCCCCCCCCCTTTTAATTTGTTTCAGTTCGTTTATTTAGGTACATCCTAAAAACATAATTCTTAATTGTATGGTTGCTGAGGATGACTTTGACTAAAGTTGAAACTAGTACAACCTAAAATGACATTAAATTATGTACACTCTTTAATCCTTTTATCACCTTAAAGGGACAAATAAATTTTAGTTTGGTGGTATGGACAGACCTTGTTTTCTTTCGAATTTGATGTTAGTATGGCTCCCATTTGTAGAGGGCGCCATCTACGTGTCTTTTTACTCTTTTGAGGAGTCATAACTTTTTTATACATGCTTGTATTACATATTTAGGCAAGAAAATGGATTTCGTCGTCATTTTTACATGAAAAAGGCATACTTGGTAGAAGTTGCTACGAGCAATCGTTCTCGAGAAAAATAATGAAAAAGAAATAAATGGCATTTATTTGCCCAGCGCTATGCCCATATCAGTGACTGATAAAATTGCATTTATCTCCTAAACAACGCCGAAATCGCGAAATTATGAAAAGGTACTTCGCATTAGCCATTAAACTGCCTACACAACAGTGTTATCAAAAGAGGAAACGGCTGTGGCGTACATATTTTTTGTTCCTGTTAAGAATTGTAACACCCTGTATCTCAAAAATGAAGGGCTTGCGGATCCATGCTTATATGAACTTTTCACCTTATAAATAACTGAGGAATCGTCCTGCAAAATATCGGACACTTATAAAATAACACCCCAGCGGAAAATTAATCTCTTTTCCAGTTTATCTTTATGTAGAACATAACACATCGATAATAGCTATTTATGCCATCAGTTACGAAATGCCTAATTTTGTGTAACGCGTGAGATTTGTGCGGAACGAACGAAGTGAATGGCATACGAAAAATTTGTTACGTGGTGTGATGAGAAGAAAATTAAACATGTTAATAAGAAAGTTTTACTTGCATATTTTGAGGGTAAGAAAGATCTAAAAGTTTCCACATTATGGACACTTTACTCAATGTTAAGGTCTGAACTAAATCTGAAAAGGAATATTGATATTAAAAAATATACAAATTTGGTAGCATATATTAAAAGGCAAGCGGACGGGTACAGTGCTAAAAAGTCAAAAGTTTTTATTAAAAAAGATTTTGCCAAATTTTTATTGGAAGCTGATGACAAAGAATACTTAATGGCTAAGGTTGCAATGATAATTGGAATGGCAGGAGAATGCAGAAAAGCAGAATTAACATTTCTTCCAGTTGAAAATGTTATAGACGAAGGAAGCCATTTTCGTGTTGATATCCCACCTTCAAAAACAAAAGTTATACGGCAGTGTGCAATTACCACTGGAGACATTGAAAATACGAATCTTGTTGAAATATTAAGAAAATATGTTAAGTTGCGTCCCCAGATTCTTAAACACAACAGATTTTTTGTAAAATATGCGAATGGAAAATGTACCAGAAATCCTGTGGGAATTAACACATTTAGCAGTCTGCCAAAAGTTATTGCACAATTTCTTGGTCTTTCAAATCCTGTTCTATATACTGGCCACTGCTTCAGAAGAAGCTCTGCCACTTTCCTAGCAGACAGTGGCGCTGATCTTTTAAAATTAAAGAGGCACGGAGGTTGGAAATCTAGCTCTGTTGCGGAGGGATATGTTGAAAATTCCATGAATAATAAAAAACTTATAGCGCAAGAAATATTTGGTGAAACATCTAATGCAATGTGCGTCGCTTCCCAAATAACAGCAAGTTCGAGCAATGAAAAAAATATGTCGTCGGGAATTAATTTGAATAATTGCAATAATTGTGTTATCAATATTTATAATAATTAATTAATTTATAATTTATGTTTTTAACTTGTATTATAACAGTTTAATAAATAGAATAATTCTTTTTCTAATTTTGACATATAAAGTGACACTTTTTAAAACTGATTGACATTATGAAATGTCTTACTTTTTGTAACTAGTTGCATAAAGTAAAATTTTATGCAATTGGTGACGAAAAATGTATTTCAAAATTAGTGACAAAAAGAATTATTCTATTTATAATAATAATAATAATAATAATAATAAACGTCTTTATTAAGCATATGCATACATTCATATATATACACATACTTGGAACACAGGTGGCGAAGTTTAGCCATTGGCCATTCCTCCACTTAACCAACTGTGATCCGTTTTGTGGCCTATGATTACAATAGAAACAAAATTAAACATTACTGATCTCAAAGTTATAAGATATTATATTATCAGCAGAAAATGGTAATCTAATCATATGAGTAGTAAATCCCTATAACCCATTTTGAGTTTCTTTATACTACACTGCCTAAACTGTAATGGGATAGTATTGTAAAGTTTAACAAAACTATAAGAGAAACATCTTTGAAACAATGAAGTTCTGTGCTTTGGTATTGAGAGGTAGTTTCTATCTCTTAAGTTTAGATTATGCGCATTTTTCCTAAATTCTAGTTTTTGGTATAGATACAGAGGTTGCTTGCTGTCTAGTAATTTCCCAAAAAATACCACAGAATACAATTTATACATATTTTCACATTTTAACCAACCAATTTGCCTGATGTTGTTTGATACAGAGTCATATTTTCTTAAATTAAATATGAACCTACAACATGTATTTTGCACATATTGTATTCTATTTTTTGTGACTTTATCCAAAAATGGATAATACACGATAAAGCAATAATTATAGATTGACATAACAAGGCTTTCACATAGTTTTTTTCTCATTTTGAAGTTTAGTATGTATCTGTTAGAGTATAGGAGCTTCATTTTTACATAACTTCTTTGTAACAAATTTTGTACATGTTTATGAAATCTCAAATTGATATCCAAATAAAGTCCCAAATTCTTTGCACAATTAGAAAATTCCAAAGGACTATTGTCTATAAGTAATTGAAGTCTATTTGTAAGCATATTTCGTTGCTTCTCTGAGCAAAAAAGAAGTACCTCCGTCTTTTTAGGGTTAATTTTTAAATTATGTTCCCGGGAATATCGCAAAACAGCATCCAAATCATCATTTAGCAAGTTTGCTGCCCTTTCAGGGTCTGAGGGATCAAATTTTAACAAAACTTGTGTGTCATCTGCATATGCCTGTATATGTGAATTTGAAACCACAGAGAAGATGTCAGCAGTGTAAACTACAAAAAGCATAGGCCCAAGAATAGAGCCTTGTGGTACTCCTGACACAACTGCCCTCGACTGTGAAATGCCATTTTTTATTCGAACTACCTGGGATCTATTTGATAAGTAAGATTTAAAAAAACATGTTGAAATTTCATCAAAACCATAATAAGATAATTTAGAGCACATGAGATTATGATCAATTACATCAAAGGCCTTTGAGTAATCAAGTAGCACCAAAATGGCTGCCAGCTTTTCATCAAGGGATCTCACAATATTATCTGTAATATTCAATAACGCAGAGGTTGTGCTGTGGTCCTCTATAAAACCCGATTGATGAGTTGGATACAAATTATTTTGCTTAAGATATCCAGACATTTGAGTGTGAACCACTCTTTCCAAAACTTTGGATAAAACCGGCAACAAACTGACTGGGCGTAAATCACTGATATTAACGGGGTTTTTGATTTTAGGAATTGGGGTAACAATTGAATTTTTCCAACACTGTGGGAAATATCCTCTTTCCAAACAACTGTTAATTATATTCGTAATATGATTAATTATAGTTGGCAAACTTAGCTTTAACATAAAAAGTGTCAGAGCATCATCTCCAGCTGCATTGGATTTAATACTCTGGATACACTTACAAATATCCATCGGATCCACTAATCTAAAGGAAAATTCAAAATCACAGTTATATTTGTTACTATTATAAAACCTAATTTTATTATCACAATTGTTTGTTTTTTGGAAAACTGGATTAAACTTTTTTTGGAAACTTGGATTAAACTGTTATAATACAAGTTAAAAACATAAATTATAAATTAATTAATTATTATAAATATTGATAACACAATTATTGCAATTATTCAAATTAATTCCCGACGACATATTTTTTTCATTGCTCGAACTTGCTGTTATTTGGGAAGCGACGCACATTGCATTAGATGTTTCACCAAATATTTCTTGCGCTATAAGTTTTTTATTATTCATGGAATTTTCAACATATCGCTTGGTAGCTCTTCAGAACTTGAATGACTAATTTTTTAAAAATTAAACTAAAAATATATCAATCTCGATAAAAACCTTCCGTCTAGACTTTTTTACAAAATGTCAAACTGACAACTAACATGAAGTAACAGCAACAATAGCTATTTATGCCATCAGTTATATGTCAAAATTAGAAAAACTAAATTTATGTTTTCCAAATTTTTATCAATTATATTAAATTTTATTTTTTTATTACTTTCTTCAAAATTAGAAAAAATCTTGTATGCAATACGTTATGAAATGAAATTTTGTGTAACTTGTGAGTTCCGCAAAAATCTCACGCGTTACACAAAATTAGGCATTTCGTAACTGATGGCATAAATAGCTATTTTGTCACTAATTTTGAAATACATTTTTCGTCACCAATTGCATAAAATTTTACTTTATGCAACTAGTTACAAAAAGTAAGACATTTCATAATGTCAATCAGTTTTAAAAAGTGTCACTTTATATGTCAAAATTAGAAAAACGATATTTTTTGTTATACCAGATATTTAGCTGTTTCCTAAATATTTATGCATTTTGAGGTTTGTGTTGGGTTGGATCGAGAAATAGAACAAAACAAAAACTTTATTTGATAAATTTTATTCTTAAATATTTTTATACACAAAGTCATGGGAATAAAAATTATTACAATAGGTAAAACGTTATTGTATTACACTTAGGCGTTAAGTTTATAGATAAAAAAACCTTTTTTTTTTTTAATTTATAGGAGTACATTATTCTTTAGATGTGATATTATAATATCAGTGTTTTTTTGTTGTTATTCCATTTTATACGGCTGTAAAAGTTTTTACCCACAACCGCGAGGTAGCTTCGGCTACACTTACTATTTCTTGCACTAGTGCACCAAAAGTATTGGTAGTATTTTGTTGTTTTTATGGCACCGAGACAATTTTTTTGTAATTTTTAAAGCAAATTGAAACTCACAACACGGTTGTAGATAAAATAGTGTACCTATATAACTAGTGCGGTAAAAACCTACTTACCACACTGGATATATAATATAATGTCTTGGTTATAATACAGGGTGTGCTCGAAAAGTGCTATATAGCGTCGTTTGGATGCACCCCACATATTCAAATGCTGCCCTAAGTTATACAAGATAAATAAAAAACGAGAAGATTCTAATTTACAACAGTTCTGAGAGGGGATGATTTTTGTACCTAAAACTACGTCAATGGGGGAGGCGATATAATAATTTACAGGATAAGACTAAACGTAAAATTTTACACATTTCAAAGTAATTATAATCGATAAAACAATACTTAATATAAAAAAATAATACTTGCGTCAAATGGAATACTGCGGGGGTCAAAAAGTATGTAATAAACTTGTGATTTTAGGAATTTATTGCATAATTTCTAGCTCACTTTTAATGGCAAGAAAATTTAAAATAAATAATTTAATGAACACATTTTTTACAAATTGAAAATATACCAGACCATCTATAGCGATCAATTCTTTTTTTTTTTTAACTTCCGGCACATCTAGGCAATGCAAATTAATACTGACCTAAAAACTAAAATAATATATACAGGGAGGTACAAAAATTATTTGGTAACCGGATACAAATCGTAAATACGCGCATTTGAAGAAAAAAATTAGACAGTATAAGATAAATGAACGTACGAACTGGATGAGAGTCGTATTTGTGCCTCCCTGTCGGTTATTGTTACGTGTGAATATATACAAGGTGTATAAAAAAAAATTAAATAATGGAAATACGAGGGTGGTTCGATAAGTAATTTTGTTCGCATTATATTGTATGTTGTACAAGCATTTCGAGTACTTATAATAAAAAGTATATCATACCATTTATGTTCAAAAACTGAAGAAAAATAGCAGTAACTTAAATTTGAATAAAATATTAATATTTTCCCTGTCCAAATGAAAAAGATGAAACGATGCTCAAAAGTCTTTAAATCGGCCATTGAATGGACTCATTTAATTGTGAAGTCTGGGTGACCTAAATATTCTTGGATCAACCTCAATATTACGCCAAAAACGTTTAAAAACAAAGAAATCCTGGAAGCCAAACATGACAAGGGGAGGAAATATGAACCTTTATGAAATGAAGGGGATGTTAATGATTTTTACGTGTATAAAAGAGTTGAAACTGGAAGACAGAAAAGAAAATACAAAAACCAGTTAATTAAATTGTTTTTATGAAAAAACGTTTGAAATTTGAAAGTCGTTGATATTTTACGTAGAGCTCATCATTCGGGTCGTATTCATAATTTATATAGGTATTATTCGAGATTGTTCTTTTTCAAATCGAACCAAGTGAATTATCGAACCATCCTCGTATGATCCGACAAAAGTGTTGAGTTTAAATTAAAGTCAAAACTTTCGTTGGGCCCCGTACAATAAATTAATCGATGTATGATGTTTAAAAAAAAATAGGCAAGGCCCTTAATCAGGACCCTGTATATTTTTTTATTGTAAATATAAATAAATCTGTTAAATACTATTAGTAAATTTGTAATAATTAGAGGTGTGTTTTACACAGTGTAGGTATTTAAATGATAACTCTTAAAAGGTTTTGGAAACCTGAAAGATGGCGCCACTACATACATTTCTAACGTTGGGTTTTTTCTTAGTGTCTTAATGTTCTTTAGGTTGAGAGCAGTTTAAGTCTTTTTGTTCTTCAGTCCCTGGGTTTGCTTAATAAATTTTTTCTTAGCCAGACAGATCAAATACAATTTTAAATTTAGAGGTAAAAATTACGCTAATTGGATAAGATTATTGACATAAGAGAATAAATATCTTCATAATAAACATTTTTCATATATTGCGGTATACGTACAAAATTCAAGCGAATTAAAACTAGTAGAGTGTCCCAAAAAAAATGAGCTACGACAATAATACAAAGTGTCCTCACATTTAAAGCGCAATATTTTTACAACACCAAACAATTTCTGATCAATCTCATTGTATTTGCCACACTCTGTACATACGTCGCAACTCATTGTCGGACCTAATAACGTTATTTTTCTGACGATTCATTTAGTTAAATTTCTAGTCCGAATTGTATAGAAAGAACTGAACTTTGAAAAATATGCGTCTCTCGACAATTGCTTTACAGTCTTTTTGAGCTGACAAGAAAATTCGGAATTGGTCGAACACGTTTACATCGCAGACAATGGATTGTCGAAAAACGCACCACAAAATTTTAATATTATAAAACTCTAATATACCCTTAATTAAACCGGTTTTAAAAAAACCCTACCACAGTTGTAACTGGTCTAAATGAACGTGCATCCGTTGCTTTATCCAAAGAACAGCCAGGTACACAAATGACGTGATGGTTGCGAAGTACAAAAAGGCCGAAAGCAAGCATTGCTTGTCATGATACTGAAAAAAAAATACACAGTCAAACTTCCAAAGCACAAAACTATCTCTGGCTCTTACCAAAATAATTTTCTCCTTCTTGACTCGTTCAAATTCGCTCTCATCAATATGCTGCACCACCAAGCCACCCAAATGCGCTTCAGTCTCATTGGGCACTACGAAAGTCAATCTGACTCCTTCCACCGTTTGCGCGTCGGGTTTTTGCACCATCGGCGCAGTCCGCGGCCCATCGTCTTCGTTCGGATCGGTTCGCGGCAAGTAGGAGGGGCCTAGGGGCTGGTCGGGTGACAATTGGTAGTCGTCGACGTCATTCGTGGTAAAAGAGGCGTGTCCTGGGGCTGTTCGCGGCGGTTCGTCTACGTTCGTTCGTGGCAAGGCTTCGTTAGAAGTGTATGTAGTAGCGGACGACAGTCAGTAGCATTTCTTGGTGCAGGCGCACTTGCGTACTACATCAATGTCTTTGGTGTAGCGGGTGCCGTCGGAACAAATCAAACGAACCTAGAAAGTGCATTTTTTGGATGTTAAAAATATTTTGTTTACAGATTGTATAGTATGTTATACCTTTCGTCGTTTGCTCTTTCTCGCGTGACAGCAGCTTGAGCCGCAAGTTCCGATGCATTTCGCTATTTTTAGGGGTTTTCGCGATCTACAGCCATTCTCTGAGTAATATTCCCTTACTTGTTCTTTTTTGCAAGTGGGAGCTACAATTAAACAGCATTTAATACAATATTTGTGATTTTATATAAATTTATATTTAAATACTTTTTTCTATTTGTGTTCCATAATGACTACTTTATGAAACGCAAAAACGTTGCTCACAATGCTCCACATTATGAAACTTTAGTTTTTCTATGTTGACAACAAGTAGCGTTTGAATGCCAAGGCTTACTTCGATTTCAAAAGACATTTGCTGAAAACTTTAAAATACCTAAATTTTACAAAGGCGACATTTTTATTTGTCTAGTTAATACACTCTTTACCTAAATTTTATGAAGCATTTATAAGGTATGCTAGCCTTGAAAATTTAAAATCTGATAAGTAGTTTTTGTAATACACGAGATCAAAATCAAATAAAACGCATTTCTGTGCCAACGGTCTTCTGTGCATATACAAGGGAGATGCACTTGGTGGCGAACGAATTCGCTTTCAGTCTCTTGATCCGTTGTTATGCCAATAGACAATAATATTAGAAATTTTAGATATACTAGAGCTTTTGTTACCTCGGCTCTTATCTGTTCTAAGAAATCTAATTTACATGCAATTATTTTCGAAACGTATTTTTTAGCTTACAATAAAGGCTGTTAATTTATAAATAGACATGTTGTTGAATATTTGAAACCGTTTTTGCGGCCTTTTAGGAAAATAACATTTTTAAACTAGGAATAATTATTATTTCTTTGTTGGTTTTGGCGGTTTTACACTTTGTATAGAAACTAGTTAAACTTTTATTTAAATGAATTGTTTTCATTATAGAACTAGGTCAATAATGGAGCAGGTTAATAAACGGTCGATAATGACTAGTAGTGAAAAAAAGTATTTATTTCCCATCCATCTAAGTTAAGAGGCCTTATATTTGCTGGTTATGTTTTGCCCAAATGTTAAATTTAAATTGTAAAGCCTGTTAGCGATAGAAAATTATATTTTTCATGCTTAGTAGTACAAATCACCACCTATAGCGTCACACCTCGCCCAGGGGTCATACTTACACTCCTCCTCACCTTGCTCGCAGTACTTTCCCTTGTATCCCGGTCTGCAACGACATAGGTACTCACCACCTGACGTTGCCAAACATTTACTATAAAATGAAATTTTAAAAATAATAATTACCTATATCATCTAAAGTTAAGTAAAGTCCATCCGAACATATTTCGTTTGACCTAATAACTGCAATAATAGTTTTATTATATTGTAAACACCCAAAGAAATCCCGTTACCTGTTCGATTGTCAAACCTACGTTTTTAAAGAATTTCTTGGTAAAATTACCCATATAAAACTGTCGACGAGCGTGCCAACCAGCGAAATCTACCTGGCCTCAGCTGGCTGAGTGATAACAAATCAAGTAATGTACCTATCTATTGATGTTATAAACTGGCATTAAAAATAAATGTGGGTTAATACGTCTCTGCGAAAGCGAAAGTCGAGTTTATGAGGGGTTTTATTGCAGTCATTAAGTCAAGCGAAATATGTTGGTAATTACTATATCAGAATTTTTAGGATACGCTGTAAAATAATATATTGACCTATCGTGTTTGCACTTGTTGTTGATGCACGGGTCAAGCGGGGGAGCAGGGGGTTCCTCAATCATTTCATCCATTTCGTCTTCCTAAAATAGAATACCAAATTTACATTCTGAACATCTGTCATCTGCATTTTTACTAGTCTTATCGATTAAACCATGAATTATCATCCACTTACTTGTAGTTCATCATCGAATTTGTCCTCTACGAGTCCACATCCGGGTTGTACCTTTTGCTGGTTCTTGGCGTTGCCAAAGTCCACTTGTTTATGGTTGATCCACACTTCTTTCATGCACCCTATAAAATAGCAATGCGTTTTACACCCCATAAACGTGGTTACAGCCCATTACCTACCATGAAAACTGGTCAAGTTTCTCAAATGCCAATCAGTGAAGGCGTGCTCCCCCGGCTCAGGAGGTATTCCACCCAAAAACATGGGCGTCGTCAGTCTTAGATAGTCCTTGGGCCCGTCATTGATGATGCTTCTCGCCAATCCCCGGTCGACTCTCAGGGTGAAGTTCTTCTTCACCGCTATGAGCTCGGCTATGTGGTACTGCCCGTCCGACACCATCTCAAAACTGAAACCGCGGAAGGAAAAATAAAGTCATCGAGGATGAGCACCAGGTCTTTTAAAATGCATACCTGTACATTGTAGACACAGGGTAGTTCCCCACGTTGTAGCTAATCCTGATCCTGCCGCTGAATAGTTCAACAGCCAAGTGCTCGTTGTGTCCGTCGTACATCAGGACGCCGTCTTCTTGTGTCGTGGCGAACACTATAGTGACGTTGGCCTCCGGCTTGGTCCTCAAGGGTTCTAGCTCGACATAGGAGTTATTGGCGGTGAAACTCAAGCTGGTTAGGTACTCGCAACGTTTCCCTGCGAATAGTTATACTGACTTAAATGCCTCTTTCCATAAAGAAGGGAACTAACCTGAGTATCCTGGTGCGCACTTGCACAAGTAGTCGTTTGAGCCGCTCGGCTGGAAGCACACTCCGTGTACGCAGTCGTGGTGCTGGCAGGGCGAGGTCTGCGGGTACATCATGGCCACGATGGGGCTGATTTCGCAGAATTTACCGGTGAAATCGCCGGGGCATTTGCAGGCGTACTCGTTTATGCCGTCCACGCACGATGCCCCATTCTGAAGAAACATTCGTTAGTTTGCCAGTGATGGACTAGGCTATATATACTACGGTTTTAATATAATTGGCAAAACAAAACATTAACGGGGTGCGGCGAAAATAATTAACATTGATTCGCCCACTTTTAAGTTAAATAAAAGCAATCCAAACCGCTTGGGAAGATAGTGCATAAATAGGTCATTACATGTTGCCAAGTTTTAATAGATTTCGCTGAAATTTCCATAAAATTTACCAAAATCGGCATGTCATTAAGGGCCTTTTCACCCTACGTACCTGCAATTTTTAAATATAAACGCCAATATTTGCATTTGAAATATTAGTTTTTTGAAGGTATGTATAACGGTATACTATTTTACTCACCTGAATTAGAAAACACGGAACAAAAAATAAAATTCAACAATTATTAAACTAAAAGACTGTGGAAATCCCCAAACATCTGGAAAATTTGAAATAATGTTTCATGTTATTTATTGCAAATAAATGAATGTGAATTTCAGTTTTCTTTTCTACTGAGTCCACGGGGGGCGGTCCAGACCCCCTGGACACCCCCCCCCCCCCTAAATACGCCACTGACAGTAGGAATACTAAAGTATCCGATCAGAAGAAACAAGAGGACGGAAAAATATTTTTATTGATCAGCAAACAAAGTCAGCCATTCGTCGGAAAGTGCACGTAACTCTTTTATCAATGGACTGTCCACTGGATTGAAAGCTCCTTCAGGAAAAGGTCGTCGGTTAATTATAACCCGCATCGGGAGTGATTCTGGTTTTCTTAAAGGTGGGTTAAACGTGTTTGATCTCGTAAAGCCGGTGATTATCATGAGGATATGAACTCGGGAGTACGGGAGTGTTTGAAGATTAGTTTAAATCCATCTTACCGCGTATTGAACGTGGGCCGGTAATCGTGATGGATAATGCGCCATACCACAGCCGTCGGGTGGAAGCTTTGCCAACTTCTGCGTGGCGAAAAAGAAAGATTGTTGACTGGCTCGAAGAAAAAAAATATTGCATTTGGCAAAAAAATGCTAAAAGTGCAGTTGCTTGCAAGACTTGATGATGAACTGGCTCGTGAACGAGGTGTTACAATATTACGTTTACCGCCTTACCATTGTGAACTAAATCCAATCGAGCTTATATGGGCACAGATAAAAGGCGAAGTGGCGCGTGAAAATAAAACTTTTAAATTAAAAGATGTTAAAGAACTGTTAAAAACGGCAATAGCGAATGTACAAGCAGCAGATTGGCATAAGTGCGTATTACATGTCGAGGGCGTAGAAAAAAAAATGTGGGACTTAGATGTACGCGTTGAAGTCATGGTAGAACCTATTATTATAAATCCTGCAGATGACAGCAGTAGCGACAGTAATGAAATGTTTTCATCGTCAAATAGTGAATAATCGCTGTAATGGTAATAATAAATTTAAAATCGTAACGTATTGTCATTATAACACTTTTTAATGTCGGCGTGGAATATAATTTGTCAAACTATTATTAATCAGTGTTCATTAGGTAACAAGAGTTAGAAAATTATAAACATTTATAATTGAGGTTTAGGTTTTGCCCTTAATCCACTATTATATGTTTCTATTATTATGTAGTATAATAAAAACATTATGAAAATAAGATATACCGTCGCTTTATTATTCTTTTTGGATTTTATACCTGCGTAATTTAGTTTCTCTAATTACTTCATTAGATCACCAAATGTAAAAGCTTAGTTTATTTTTCAGTTTAATTTATAATATTATATTTATGATAGTAAATGTAAATATATTATAATAATAAACAAAAAATTCATTTATTTTTGGAATTATTATTGTTTAAAATGACACGCCTCTGGAATTGGCGTTCCCCTTACGTCTTGCACACCCCGGTAAAAATGAGTCACTGCCAATTATTTTGGTACCGGAGTATAGTGAGGTACTCACCTGGCACATGTGGTTCTCGCAGTCGTCTATGTTGTAGGAACAGTTCGCGCCTTTAAAACCAGGTATGCACTCGCAAGTATAATAACTATCGTGATCGACGCAGCGAGCGTTATTTTTACAAGGGTTGTATTGCTCAGTGCAAAAGGGAATTTTTCGCTCGCAGTACTCGCCTGAAACGTACAATCTTAATGACAATTATTTTAATGAAATTCGAAACGTTTTCTACTATAATCTATATTTGTGTTTTGTACAGGGTATGATAGAGTAGCATATTTGCCGTGTCTGTCTGATGTACTAGGGCCACTCAAAAGTGTTTAATTTGTTATTATAGGCTATCTTTAAATGACGCGAAGTAATAAATCAATCAAAACCGTCTTCTCCATAGGCATCGTAACTATAGATCCGACACGCCATTCATAAATGCTATAAAATTGTGATGCTAAAATCGTTTGGTGGCGAGACGCTGTGAGGAGCTAGGTGGGGTCGGGAGTGGGGATTACGCTGCCTTTATATATGCATGCGACAAAACCACAGAACAATAAAGGTTAGGTTGACAAAACTCCAGGAAAACCAACAGAAAAACGCTGTCACAAATGAAATGGAACATCCGCTATGCCGAGTATTGCCGAGTCGATGCGGATGGCCACGAAAACGATGGGATCTGGGCGGATTCTTTTTTGCTGCGTTGCCATACTACAGGTTTTTTTACAAGATTTTAGGCAATGTTATATATTTCCCATCATGTTATTCTAGTAAATCATAGAAGTTAATACTTTTAACAGAGTAAGCCCAGATGTGGCGTAAGTCTGGCAAACCAAGTGGAGGGGTGCAGCTTGAATGTTGATTTACTTTTACTTTACACTGGAATACAATGATGACAACACGTTCATTTGTTATTGTTCGGTCTAATAGTTAGGATGTCTATGGGACAAACATATTTTTAGGAATGTTTAATTTGCTTTCACCTTGATAAAAAAAAACTCTAAAACACAGAATCATTTTTAATGTGGGGCGTGTCTTAATATGAACACATATTAACTTTTCTATGCTTACCCATGAATCCATTGAGACATTTGCACTCGTATAAGTTGACGAGGTCAACACAGGTGGCGTTATTCTCGCACTTGTTGTCGACGCAGTCATCTATATTCGTCTCGCACCGGAGACCCGTGTAACCAGGTAAGCACTGACAGCTGCAAAAGGGACAATGAGCAATACCATCAAACATACAGTGTGTCACAGAAACATACCTGAATCGTCCTTCTTCCAGGACCTTGCAGGTGCCCTGGTTCCTGCAGGGGTTCCCGTAACAGGCGTCGATCATGAATTCGCAGTTTTTGCCGTGATATCCCGGCGCGCATTTGCACTCGTACTCGCGCTCGGGTAGAGTGTGACATTTGCCGTTGTTTTGACACGGGAAAGTGTAGCAAGCGTCGCATTTTGCTATAATTTCGGAGGAAATTTGACCTAAAAAGAAGCGTTGTATGGAAAATGCATTTAATACTGCTGCGCTGTCTTTACCTTTACAAACAAAAGCCGTTGATGGGGTGCTCAGAATAGATTTGTCCTTCATACTTGGCGGTTCAGCACAATGAGCTATCCCAGGTTCCACGTAGTCCACCTTAACCCATTCTGACAGCCATCTCAGTGAGCAGTCGCAGTAGAGGGGATTAGAACCCAGCGCGCTAAAAATCGAAAACAATAAAACTTCTTCAACTAAAATAATCACAAGTTGATTTTATCAAAGGCTTTAGAGAGATCTATGGGGACAACTTCCACATATAAGGCCGCCTTCTGACGAAAAGGCGGCCCCGCGCAATTGTCAAGTGGCCTAAGACATCCAATAAGTAAAATAACGTTTTCAATGCTGCCTAGCGAGGACTCCTGCAACTGTGGCGATTGTCTGCAGGTGATTTCCTTTGATATTTATTGTGACTTTAAGACTCTATGTCAGAGAGCGCAGGTATGCTTAGGAAACGATGTTTCTTACAAGCATTACGAGATGAGCCATCTGTTTCATTCTCCGTACATTATCTTTTTCCTGTTTTGAAAACTCCTTTGCTTTTTCCTTCTGTCACCCTGGAGGCAGGGACGCGCCAAGTATTTTCGGCGCCGTCGTGCGAAATAATGATAGGCGCCTTTAACCATTATAATATTGAGCTAAAATTACCACCCTTCTCTCATAGTTGATCGTTGAAATTTTTGAAGAAAACTCTATACTTTTTAGTACCTACTAATGTCTATATTTATTTGTAACAGTAACAAAACAAAAAGAGTATGAAAGTTACAAAATATTAATTTAAAATAAATTAAAAAAAAAATAAAGAAATAAAATAGCGATTGTTTTGAAACAGATAATACATGATCATGATACATGATGGAGGGGTCTTACAAAAATTGAACTTTTCTAGCTTTACTTTTTTGCAAATTCATTAACAAGATTTTCCATAATAGTTTTTAATCAACTTTAATTTAGAGAATGACCTCTCGGCTGTAGCTACAGAAACTGGAATAGTTAATAATATGCGCAACGCAATCGTAATGTTTGGAAATGAGTGGGTTAGGTTATTTATTGCAATGTAATTAAGTGTTTCTACTACAGACGTCGCGTTTTTATCGCCATTTTGCAGAAATTGTAATTCGTGTAAAACTTCTGTTCCGTCTATATCTTTCGATCTTTGTCAGTTAAGGTTTCTTCCAATTTTCTACAAAAATTAAATTGATCTTGGTCAGAATATTTGCCGAAATCCTCAACAGAGTAATGTCTAGCATTCCGAAAAAGCAATTTACTTTAAATTTCATTTATTGATTTTCAATCGGCTGGTCGTCACCGTCGTACGAAAATTGTTTTTTAATCTTTCGTGGCCTTAAAATTTCTGCGGATATAAATTTTGCATCAACTTCTAAGCACGAAGCTAGTTCTTGGACATCTACTAATAAGTCACTGAAGCCTTTATCAGATCGATATTGTTTTACAAATTCATTGAGGTTATTTAAGCTTTCGCAAGCCTGGGAAATATTAAATGTTTTTAATTGCAGAATCTTAGTAACAACATCCACTTTACTTAGAGTCTTGTACCACAAGACTACCATACACACAAACTCATAATTTTTGATTTTTTTACCTAGGGAGGTAGCTAGATGTTTTGTAGTATTGTCAAAATTATTTCCAGATAAAATTTCATAAAGAGCATTGTAATTCTCGCCCAACTGAAATCTTAGAGGGGTTATTGCATCAATTCTGCTAGACCATCTAGTATCTGACAAAGGCTTTAATGTCAGACTTGAAATGTTACTTTTCAAAAAAGACCACCGATTGGTTGAGGCAGAAAAAAAATTATATAATTCTTGAACAGTTGAAAAAAAATGTATACTAGAAATATTGGATTTCACAGCATCGTTTATGACAAGGTTTAAACTGTGGTTACAACGAGGTACAAACATTGCTCGTGGATTAATGTCTAAAATTCTTTTTTGTACACTTTGATGCTTACCCTTCATATTTGAACCTTGGCCGCGCATATTATAAATGTCTAAACCATAATTCTCCAAAGTTTTTAGTAAAAAGTTGGTTTAAACCTTCACCTGTTGTATCACTTATAGGGCAAAATGTTAAAAAACGTTCTTCGACACTAAATTTATTGTTTTTTAAATTAACGTATCTTAAGCCAACAGAAATCTGCTCCTGGCGGCTCACATCAGGAGTACAATCAAGTAATATAGAAAAATACTTTACTTCTTTAACTTTGTTTAAAATATTATTTCTTATACTGTCACCTATTAATTTAATGGTTTCGTTTTGAATTTTGAAAAATTTTAAAAAATTAACCTGCTACATCGATTACGAACACGCAAAATTTTGCAAGTTTAAACCAGCGCGCCGAACGCATGCGGATTTTCGCACCCCCACAGGAAGAGAAGTAGTAATATTTCACCACTGGTACTGGTCGCCGACCGGCCCATATGGACGGCGCGTCCCTGCCTGGAGTATGGATCTGGCAGTAGGAAAAAGCAACCCTTGCTCTCTTAACACTTCCTTTATTTATATTTAACCTAAATTCACATTTTTAAGACTTACATATGACTAATACTCTTCAACCCAGCAAAGGTTCCTTCTGGAATCAAACTGATCTGGTTTCCATGCAAACTCAATATTCTAAGAGACTTGAGCCCTTGCAGAGAGTCCCTTTGAACGCACTGCAGCCTGTTGTAGCTGATTATCAACGTAGACAATTTGGATAGCGTCAAAAAGGTTGCGTTGGATAGGATCCCGATTTGATTGTTGCTGAGATCCCTGGAAAAATTCGAAAAATAATTAATTTGTGCTCGGGAGAGAATACGGGAAACTCACAGTCTGGTCAGGGATTTTAGGTGGCTGATTCGATCCGCTTGGATTCGATCTATCTGATTGAAATCCAGGTACAACTCCGAGGTTTCAGGAGGTATTCCTCTGGGTATCTCTTTTAAGCTTGCTCTGGTGCATCTCACAACAGTACCTATAAAATAATTTTGTTGGTAATGCTCTCATAAAGCCCCAATGGCGCTACCTACCTGTACAAGAACACATAGGTGGGCAATAGTTATCTCCCAAACATCCCTGATCGTTTTCATTGGTGCATTTAAACTCAGTCTTTGGCAATTCTTTAATCAAAACGTCTTTAACGCGTTCTGGACCAGAGCAGCGCGGAGAAGATCCGCTGAGACCTTTATTCTTGAGCCATTCCGAGAACCAGGCAAGGTGACAGTTACACATGAAGGGGTTCTGGATTAGATTCCTGGAAATAAAAGATAGAGAGCAAAAAAAGGATGTTTTGCGAGATTACTTACAGTGTGTGCAAGGACTGCAGCGGATCGAAGGATCCAGGCATCACGCAAGTGATTTGGTTGTTGTTCAGAGATAGAACCTTGAGGTGGTGCAGACCAAGGAACATTTTGTTGTGGATTTCCATCAGTTTGTTTTCGGAAAGCATTCTGAAAAAACATAAATCGTAATTTTTTTCTGATAAAATCAGGAGAAGTGCTAGATGGAAAATTTCTTCAGTTGGGTTTTAAGACCTTGGGAAGGTCGTGCCAGTACTTACAATTCTGAGATTTTGGAAGCTCCCTCAAAAGCATTTTCTTCTATACCCGTAATCAGATTTCTTCTAAGGTCTAATTTTACTAGATTAGGCAATCTTCCGAACAAACCGTCGGACTTTATGCGACCCAATTCGTTATCATTCAACAACCTAAAATATATCAGGACAGGGTTTACCAAAAAATATCAAAATTCGCGAGCTGTAAAAGTGCAATGACAGATAAACAACGCTTTAAACTTCAACAGTTTGACAACTGACAGTTCAGATGTCAATCGCACAGTCGCAATTCGCGTCTATGAGAGCAGGCCTTACAATTCAGTAGTGTACAACGGTATATCTCTCGGTATTTCCTTGAGGTTTTTTCCAGAACAGTCCACTATAGAGCCATCGCAGGAGCATCCTGAGGGACACTCGTTATCTACGAGACACTCTCCCGCGTACATAGTTCTGAAATCATCTTGACCTAAAAAATTTAAAAGGTTCAGCGAATTTCCGTGATTAAAGGCGTTCTCACAACATAGTGATAATAATAATAGTGTCAGGTCATTACCGTGTCTCTTACATTTGAATTTCTCGTCTTTCAGTGACTCTATTCGTCTGCGCTGCATTCTTTTAGGGGATTCACAGCGCGCCCCCGATGTCTCTATCGGATTTTTGTGCAGGTATTCCGCCAACCATTTTAGATTACAGTCGCATATAAACGGATTTCTTGCCAAATGCCTTTAAAAAAATAAACTGTTTTGCCAGCAAGTAACTGTGGCTTAACTAATAAGCAATTCCAACCATTGTAATCAAATAGATATCTCTAAGAAATGCAAGAGTAAAGGATCATTTTGATCCAACTCAACGACTTCCTCTTAAAATGAAGTGACATACACTCACCGACATCATTTTATTTGGACTAGAGACAAAAGATTATCATCCAGTGGCGGCTCGTGAACTCTATTAGTAGGTGTGCTGCATAGATAAAAAAAAACGCGGCAGGGAAAATTTTTTTCGGGCCACCCCCCGTTTATAACAATTTTAAATTATAAATTTTGCCACGACTTTTACCCGCAGTTTTTATATTTAAATCGGGCATAGGGCGACCACGCTTTTCCACAATTAATTGTTTTTCATACGTAAGTTTCAGTGGGTCTCTGCTATTGCTGCAAGATTTAAAGTACATTTTGCGCCTCAAAAATTTTTGGGTGCCACGCTCTTTTTTGTTGACAAATCTTGCTTTTCAAGTAGGAAAATTAATAATAGCTAGATAAAAATATTAACATATTTTTTAAAAAAATACTAAACTTACCTATTTTTTATAAATTCTCTATCGTACGTTCCTTTCGGTTCGCAAATCTTGTAATCACTTTGTCATTAAAATTGTCTATTTCGTTAAACGATCTTCGAATTGAACTAAAAGGTAAGCAGGGAAAACAGTATACAGCATTTTTGTTGTTGCATCCACAAATCCATTTAGTTTTTAAATAAATGTCTTTATTAAATTTACGTGTATAACTTTTTCCTCTACTTCTACTAGATTTTTGAATAATAATATCTGGCAATGGTCTACCTTTTGCTTTTAATTCTATCTTTTCTTCGTATGAATATTTAAAAAATCTCTTCACATTAATTAAATTAAAGACCACATCCATAGTACACTACACAGTTAATAATTGTCGCAGCAATACACAAAAACCACCCCCGCACTCAATTATTATTGTTTTTAAGTTCAACTCGTCGTATAAAAATTCGTTCGATACTATTCCATACCGTATCCCGCGAACCGCACTGCGCTGGACTAAATGCAGCGAACTCTCCAGTTAAATCACGGCTTTATTTTAGGCCGTTACGGGGGAAGCGAGGTGCGCGCGGGTGTTCGTAGGAGCTCACCGAGCCCGATCGTGTTGCCCAGATCAAAAATAATTCAGCGACAGGGTAGTGTCGGTACGATATTCCATTGGTCGACTTTACCTTGGCGGCCGCCGCGTTATGTACAGTCCGCCACACACACGAGTCTAGAGCTGGCAAAACAATCCGAGCAAGAATTAATAAATTGAAATGAAATATTTTTTATAGATTATGTTATAATTATAATTATTCTTCATTTTTTTGGGAGCTCTGCAGAACTGCAGCGCTTATGCACCAGCCGCCACTGTTATCATCCATTAAATTTGGATAATTGCACATTTTATGTCGGCGAGTGTATTATTTTCCGAGTAAGTCCTTTCTGAGGTAATTGGTACTATTGTAAACTGAGGAAAGTTGAAAACAATAAATGTTCGTTTACTTACAAAGTCTGAATGCTTCGCAAAGAATCAAAGCTGCCATTAGCCAGCGACTGAATGTTATTGTCGTAAAGAGACCTAAAATGTATCATTATTCATTATAATTTTTTATACACGAATAAACGTATCTGCACTTACAATAAACTTAAACTTTGCAGATCCTTGAAAGTGTCCCTTCGTACACACGAAATTTCGTTTGCATTGAGCAATCTAGAAAAAAGACATAATAGTTATTTTCCTAACAAGTGCATAAAGATGACGTCGATGGGGATGGCATCAAAACCAACATCTTTTTGTTTGAGAAACGACGTTAACTTATGGAAGTTCCCTATATCCAAATTTTGTTTTATTTTTACTAGACTTTTACCATCGAATAGCGGGACCATAATGTATTAGATTTCAAAACCTTTCTTAGGTCTGAAAAATACGCCAGAAATACCTCTTCTTATAGGTTTTCGCCCCTTTCTTCTTACACCATGTAACAAGATGTTCGTATTGCTTTTCATATCTAAGTCTGGATTTGGTAGGTAACAGCTCGGAATTTACTTTATCTGCAGCCTATAAAATGGCTTCGGAAAGTTCTTCGTCGGATGAATCAATTAAATATTGCTATTTAGAAAGAAAAATACTGTATACTGTCACTTGGAAGACGCTTTGAACAACTTTGACGTTTTAGTAACAATGACACGCCTTGGTTATCATAGCAAATGATATCAAACCACCCGTCACAGGTTGGTTAGTTGTTTTGTGACATGACTTTAAAGAAATATACAGGGTTATATAAAAATATCTTCATTATTTTTTTATATTTTCAAAAAATTAAAAATATACAACAAAAAGCCGCAGAAAAGAGGTAGATTGTATTACATGGACTATTTCGTAAATACTTATTTACCTATTGTAACAATAGTTATAACTTTCGAGGTAAAAAACTATCTAATAAGGTCAAAATCTGCATAATTTTACTTTCCCGCACTAGTGCGGGAAAGTGACACTTTCAAGACTAAAATGCTTGCGGGAAAATGGGTTAAAATGCACGGTCGTAGAAAAATTATATACCCGCACGGTAACGGGGACGTAAATGCGTCTGGGAGAAGAGCCGAGGTAAATTTCCCCGAAATACTTACAGCAGTTGTAGGGATGTTAGGCCTTGAAAGACACCTGGAGGCAGCTCTTTGATTTTGTTACCGTACAGTACTCTGGAAAAGCAATTAGATGGTTAATCTAAAAATAATCGTAGGATATTTTTTTATACTTACAGTGACGTCAGGCCTTTTAGGCCTAAAAATGCGTCTGGTGCAATTTTTGAAATTTTATTATTGCTTAAATCACTAAAAATTAACAAATAAATAATTAAAATTTAATTTTAATTCAAATTTTTTTTGACACTTACATTCGACGCATTCTTTTGTAGATCGAAAACGCCTTGTTGGGGATCTGAGTTATTTGGTTTTGTTCCAGTCGTCTAAAAAATTGAAAAAATTGGTTAGTATCATATTCTGGCATATGGACGAACTTACATTTCTGTAGTAGTTTCTGGCATGTGATCCGGTACTTGGCTAAGCCCTTTTTCCCTACAGTCCACTATGCCGTCGGCGCACCTGCAGGGGTGAGGGCACTGTGGCTCACTGACACACTCGCTAATTATAGCTTTTTCCGCTAAACCTAATCAGAAAATATTGATTAGCGTCCTCGGATCAATATAATCCAACCTTGCTTTACCTGAACATTTAAACTCATGGTCCTGTACGTCAGCCAAGTTCTGTCCCTTTAAGTGGCTGGGCGAGTGACAACGGGTGTACTGAGCCAAGCGAGGCGAGTGCCTCAAATATTTCCCCAACCAGGATAAGTTGCAATCGCAGTGCAGGAGGTTTTCCGCTAGCCTCAACGTGCGGAGGCGGAACATGTTGGCGAACATGTCTTTGCCAATCCATGTTATGTTGTTGTTGTTTAATGTTCTGAAAGTGATGAAATTCATTTTGGTATGTTTTTTTTTTGTTTTTGTTGACGTAACTATATTTTGATGTAACTTACATGACTTCTAAGTCTTTCATTCCCCGAAGGGCTGCGTCGTCTATGCATGTTATTCGATTATTGTCGAGTTGTCTAAAAAATTGTATTTTTTAGACAATGTACAAATAGGTTATTACTATTAATACTTACAGATTTTCAAGGTTGCTTAGTCCTTTAAACGTTTTCTTTCCTATGACAGATATTTGATTGTGACTCAAATCCCTGGAAGAAAAAATATTTATACATCCCATGTAAAACAATAATACAGAATAACAACATTTTCAAATTTCCCATTTTGTATGTAGGAATATTCAAGTAGCCCGTCACCCAATATTTATAAGCATGTGAAAAGGATTAAAGACATAGGTATAGAGATGACTTATGTAGGTACATAACATACAGGATGGACAAATATTCGTGTTAGCCCATATTTTATAACAAAATATGGAAGGTAGTTTACTAACTGTGCTAAAAGTCATAAGTTTTGTTTTTAAATTGTAGTAAGACCCTATGCAAAATGATTGGTAACAACACAACATATCCAAGAGTTTGTTAATATAAAATGAAGCGCGTGTATCATTTTTTTTTCGTTTTAAAAGCAACAAAATTATCAACTTAGCAATCGGTACAGAGATTTCTTGACCAACCTGATGATGAAGAAATGGTGATAGTTAGTAACTAATGGCGAAACATGTGACTGCGTCTGCAGGTCCCTGGTGACTCGAGACATTTTAATATGGCTTTAAAGGTTCTTGACAACAGAATATCTGAAATTGTTTTAGGTTGTCATCAGAGTGTTCCTTTAAGACATGCTAATTTATATCAGGTTGTGATTCCTCAGATCATTTTATAAAGACAAGTTTATATAAGGGTCACTTCGAAAAACAACATAGTATCAGTGTCCTGGTCAAATATATTTTAACATACAGGGTGTTACAAATTCGACATACGAGCATTGGAATCTCGGAAACCATAGGAGTTAGAGAAACGGTTAAATGGAGGCAAAGTTGTGCAATTCGGTGCTGATTAAAATGCCGCTTTAAAAGTTTTAAAATTCCGAATACTTACGATTATATTCGAAAAAAACCGAAATTTTGCAAAATCATTTTTATTTTTTCCTGAGCTCGTTTGAATAGCTATTTAAAAATAAATGACACTTTGTCGTTGCAACTTTTTCTCCTCTACAAAATGACGTTATTAAACTAAAGATCCGACGTTTCGTCTCCGAGCGGCCAACATCAACTTTATTTTTTTAAATACGGACCTGGAATTTTTTTTACAGATTTTTAAACCCCCCTACCCTCAATATGTAATGGCGGTATTACTTTCTAATAATGAATTGTTTTTGCTTATTTCCTTTTAAATTCGTATTTTACATTTGTCAGTCCGGTCCTGGCAACGAATCACAATTTTATTATAATTAAAAACGTTATTTTTATAAAAACCTTTACAAATGGGTTTCATGAAAATTTGAGTTTATTAGGAAAGCTCTAATTTCCAAAATGTTCAAAAATATTTCCTTTAACCCATAGGTAGCTATCTATGTACCGATCGATGTTTCTTATGATCCTTGCTATACTACCCCCTTTTAATTGACTTTTATAGCCTACGAACTGTATGTTGTATTATTCTTCCAATTCTTCAAAGTTTGTTTAAAGTTGATCTTACTGATAGGTGGATCGGAAATGGTGGGGCAATAGAGTCGCCAGCTAGGTCGCCAGATATTTCTCCTCTGGATTTCTTTTATGGGGGGCATTAAAAAATTTTATTTATAAAAATGACTTAGATACCATGGAGGAACTGGAAGAACGCATACAGGTTGAAGTTGGTAGGATAAGGAGAAGATTGGTTGAAAGGGCTGTCGCCAAAATTAGAAGAAGAATCGATCGTTGCATTGAGCAAAACGGCAATATTTTTGAAATTCGAAGAATATTTTTGAACATTTAGAAAATTAGGTTTTATAATTAAGAAATTTATAATTATTAGAAAATTCTTATAAAATAAATTATGTTACTTATGTATGAATGTTTGAAATAAAATAGAGTGTTTAATTAATATTGTGATTCGTTGCCAGGACCGGACTAACAAATGTAAAATACTAATTTAAAAGGAACTAAGCAAAAACAATTCATTATTAGAAAGTAATACCGCCATTACATTTTGAGGGTAGGGGGGTTTAAAAATCGGTAGAAAAAATTCCAGGTCCGTACCTATTTAAAAAAATAAAGTTGATGTTGGCCGCTCGGAGACGAAACGTCGGATCTTTAGTTTATTAACGTCATTTTGTAGAGGAGAAAGAGTTGCAACAACAAGGTGTCATTTATTTTTAAATAGGTATTCAAATGAGCTCAGCAAAAAATAAAAACGATTTTGCAAAATTTCGGTTTTTTTCGAATAATATCGGAAGTATTCGGAATTTTAAAACTTTTAAAGCGGCAATTTAATCAGCACCGAATCGCACAACTTTGCCCCCATTTAACCGTTTCTGTAACTCCTATGGTTTCCGAGATTCCAATGCTCGTATGTCGAATTGGTAACACCCTGTATGTCGGCACATAAAAAAAGAATATAATATTATTCTTTAATTACTGCAAACTTGCTTAAAATTTTGGGTTAATCCTTATAATTTTTAAATGTGTAACAGAGTGTGAGATCTCAACTCTGTTTCTTGTTCCTCAATGACTTGTATATAATTTTATGGTAGATATTATATCTGTTGGGAAAAATACATTTAAACTGATGCTGCAAACTTTTTCAGCTAAAAGTAAGTGATATCAATTTCGTGAATATCATTGTTGATGTAAAATCTCGTTTCCACTTGATATTCGCTTTAAAAACCGTTGTATTCAATTACTGCTCGTGGTGGTCCAGTATATAACCATAAGGTCTTCATATGAGGTGGGACATTAAAAAAATCCTCAACTACGTTATTGTTTGTATTCAAGGAGTTGAGACTTTTCATGTCAGAATCAAAGTTTTTACTAAAACTAAAATCAATAAACAATACATTTCATAATATAAACTGAAATAATAAGTAGTTCCATGCACCGTACCTTTCTCAGACGAACAAATTTGTTCGTCTGAGGTACCTTTCATCATGTTATCTAAGTCTCACATTTTTTCCCCTTTTTAATTACACATTTTATAGCTTCTTGCCAATTTCTCTCGTGATAATTGTTAATGAATGTTCAATAACTCACGTAAACTCCATTCCACAATAATTCGTTGATTTCTCGACCGCAATAAAATTTAAATGACAACCCTCAGGACCGGACCTTTGAAAGGGTACAGGTCCTGATTACCTACTAGTTTCAACAGTTTAGGTTAGCCATTTTCAACAAAACAACAAATATAAAATAATAGGTAAGTCTCTTTATTTTAATCATGTAATTAAATAGCTATTAATATTTATACAAAAATACTAATCTACAATATTATAATAATACAATATTTAACTTAACCTACTCTATATTTAGCTCTGTTTCACTATCACTATCGTCTTCATTTATGCCTAAACTAATTATTAAGGGCCTTCCGTTACTATTAATTATGTTATAGGAATCTTCGACTTGGATCACGTGTCTCACAGAATTTATTCTAACTTTCTACTGGGATATTATTTACACATTTTTTAATTAATTCTATAACAGAACTACTTAGTGTAGGGGATGTGTTTTCTCTTCTAATCATCGTCTTTAACTGGCTCCATATATGTTCTATCGGGTTAAAAATACAGTAATACGGAGGGAGGCGTAAAACTGTGTGACCATTAGCACTTGCGAGATTGTCAGAGATATATTCTTTTTCAATATTGAATGTTTTTAAAACATTTAAAAGGTACTTTTTTGTATAGGTTTCCTCGAAATATATATTATTTTTCATCATATAGTTTTGAATTTCCACTTTTGTATTATTTGAATTCGGCACTATACTTAGTTGACGACTGTGGTAACTAGCGTTGTCCATCACAATAACACTATTTTTGGGCACATTCGAAAGCAGACGATTCTGAAACCAATCTTCAAATAATGTAGCATCCGTGTCTTGATGGTAATCCAAAGATGAATTGGCAATTTTCTTCGCAGATACGAACAGAGCGTTCGGAATAAATCCATTTTCTGAACCTGCATGAAATATCGTAATTCTTTGTCCTTTGTTTGGGGGAGCTTTAGTTTGACATTTGATTGTTGAATCGCTCCAACCTTTTTTAGGAGTGTCGTGGGTATCAAACCAAGTTTCGTCCAAGTATATAATTGAACGATTTTCTTCCCTATATTGTCTGATAAGATTCAAATAATCTCTACGCCATACTTGTAAACGCTGCGATTCCATTAGAACTTGTCGTTTGTCAATGGTACGATATTTAAAACCCATTGCTTTTACTATTCTCCAAAGGCTTGTCCTGCCACATGAAATGTCGGTTTCGTCTGCTGTAAGTACCTTTTTTAGCGTATCTATTGTTGGGACTATTTGTTTACTGTACAAACTGTACATGTCATAAATTTTTCTCCCAATTAAGTCTTTATCAGCTTCTTCGATGCTTCTCAATTTTCCGCTGTCACACCGTTTTTCCTTGGCTGGATGGGTTTGGTCACTATATCTTTTACTGTCGTTAATGCAACTTTGGTCAAAATACTCGTTTCACTAAACCTTGCACTCCGGTCATACCCTTTTTCTAAAAGGGTACAGTAAACTTTCTTTATGATGTTTTTGGCATCAAGTGATAAATGTTTTTTCTTCGTTACACCATAACTTTCGGAAGCAATATTATCTGAAGTTTCACACAGATCTGACATATTTTGGATGCTCGATAACACACACGAAAATACCTTTAACGCACAGCTTGACAAACACCAAACGACTGATGAACTAAGATGAAAAGACTCTGCTTTATATTGAACACCTGCAATTTGCCATTAACCTACCTAATATACCAATATAATAACATAATTAATAGTAACGTAAGGCCCTTAATAATTAGTTTAGGCATAGATGATATTATAATATTGTAGATTAGTTTTTTTGTATAAATATTAATAGCTATTTAATTACATGATTAAAATAAAGGGTAATTATGGACTTTAGGGGCCCCTCTCAAAAATGGTAAAAAAATGAAAAATGTTTCTTGCAATATGTAGCACGTACTTTCTAAACGACAAATCCGCGAGCGAAAAACCATTTTTTTAATTGCAAATATAAAAAAAATGTGAAAATAGGGTACCCGCTTGTGACAAAAATGAAAAAAAAAATAAAAAACTCTTGTTGATTTATGTAGCATATACCGAATTGGAACCAAAAAGGTGGATTAGATGCCGTGTTAGCGCTGTTTACCCAATATAAGTCTATAATTATTACAATTTTTGTCGAGTAATAATGTAATGTAACAAGTATAGACTTATATTGGTTAAACAGCGCTAACACGGCATCTAATCCACCTTTTTGGTTCCAATTCGGTATATGCTTAATAAATCAACAAGAGTTTTTCATTTTTTTTTCATTTTTGTCACAAGCGGGTACCCTATTTTCACATTTTTTTTATATTTCCAATTAAAAAAATGGTTTTCCGCTCGCGGAGTCGTTATTACAATAAAATTACCTACATTTTGGATATAAACACTTTCTTTTTTTACCATTTTTGAGAGGGGCCCCTAAAGTCCATAATTACCAAATAAAGATACTTACCTATTATTTTATATTTGTTGTTTTGGTGAAAATAGCTAACCTAAACTATTAAAATTAGTAGGTAATCAGGACCTGTACCCTTTCAAAAGGCACTTATTTATGGCTGAGTTTAAATTTTATTGCGGTCGGGAAATCAACGAATTATTGTGGAATGGAGTATACATCTTTTATTTCAAACGTTCAAAAGAAATTGAAGTCATTGCAGACACGGGTTCATATGAACTTTTCTTCATAAAATGACCTGAGGAATCACACCCTGAAATATTAGCTTGTCATTAAAGAACACCCAGTGGAACACAGTTAATTTGTATCCCTTGTATTGTCTGTAACGTCCAGTACGATATTTTAGGCTCAATTTCCGCTCAACAATCCATGGTTTCCTAATTTTAATAATTAATTTTGATTTATCGGCAACGGGGTCCCTGGATAATTGTAAATAATTTATTAATTACGACCGCCATTGTGAAATTTTTAATTAGGTGTACGCGGCAGCCAGCAAAGCCCGATCGTGCGTGCATAGCCGAAACTACAATCGGCAAATACAAATAGTCGTACTTCATGAAATATTACCGATGAAATGCAAGCTTGTGAACCCGTCTGAATTGATTTTCTCTAATATGCTAGGGAGTTTGAGCAACCAGGAATATAGCGTTACGTACGGGTGCTCTCTATTATGGAGTAGTATTTTTGGAAGATGCAGGGTGCCCTCCAATGACTGAGAAGATCGAGAAGGCAGGGAATTCTATTCTTACTTGAAAAATCAGGGAATTTTCACTTATAAGATCACAAGAACTTAGAAATAATTTACGCTCGTGTGGAATTCGGTAAGAAAGTTTTACACCAAAATTTGGAATCGCTCTTTAGCAATTTTAGGTCATTAAAGGAGGTAGAAATATATTTTTTACAAGTAACACGACGCAATATCGAAGAAATTTAGATGTAGGTATATCCACCATATTTCGGTATATGTATAAAAAAAAATTACTAACTTTAGTTGCACCAAATGCTAAAATTCAGATGGGTAGTTGTTCAATCTATCGCCCTTTGGCAATTTTAGTTTACTAAAGGTGGCAGAAATGCATTTTTCTAAAAGTAATTCACCACACTTCTAATCGAAAAAATATACCGGGTGTTGCATCGTCGAGCGGGACATAGGAAATCCCATGTAATTTTAAATGGGGTCAATTATTGGCTTCCCTAATTATTTTAGAGAAAAATTCTATTTAGGTTTATTAAAGAGCACTAAAACCCACATTCAAAAGAATAACTTTAGATATTTTTGGATGAGCCCGTTTACGGGTTATCGCCGATTTCTTTTTAACTATTTCTCCTTTTTATGGCCCCGTATTTGCGGGCACCAGTCAAGGTAAAAGATGACTGTCAAATAAAGTTGTCATTTTGAAATGTGTGCTTTATTGTTATAAAAACTCGTACATCGAAAATATTAGCCATGAATTACACTTCTGAAGAAAAAATATTGATGATTAAATGGTATTATCAAGGAAATAGTTATCAAAATGTGTCAAACATGTTTGCTGCTCTGTATCCGAATAGACCGATACCTGCAAAATCTACAGTCGAAAGGACTATCAAGAAATTTGAGATAAAAGGCACTGTAATAAATAACTGCAGATGTGAAGAAAGGCAGGAACAAAGAAGAGATGCAAGAAATGATAGGGACTTGCAAGTTTTATTGTGCGTGGAAGAAAATGATGGGAAGATCAGCACAAGGAAACTTGAGGATGACATAGGATTAGATCACACCACAGCGTTACGAGCTTTGAAACGACATAAATATTATTCATACAAATATGAAAAGCACCAAGAGCTAAGAGATAGGGACGAAATACGACGACAGGAGTTTTGTTTTGGTATGACGGAAAGAGCAAACATGGATAGGGAATTTTTAAAAAACATTTGTTTCACTGACGAATGCACATTTACCTTAAACAAAGAACCCAATGTTCAAAATTATCGATATTGGAGCAAAGAAAACCAACACAGGTTTGTGGAAACAAGGACGCAATATCCACAAAAAGTTAATGTATGGGCTGGGATTTTCGGAGAAAATATTATCGGGCCATTATTTCTTACACGAAATTTAAATGCAGAATATTTTTTGGAACTACTTGAAGATCATATTTTACCTACTTTACATGATGCCGCCAGGGAAAATCAGGAAGTTTGGTACCAAATGGATGGCTGCCCGGCACATAGTACCCTGGCTGTCCGGGAATATTTAAACCGTGCTTTTAATGGAAATGTTATTGGCTTAAATCATACAGTAAATTGGCCAGCCAGGTCTCCTGATTTATCGCCAAATGATTTCTTTCTCTGGGGCCATTTAAAAAACAGGATATACAAAGATAAAAAATACCCAAATCTAGACGAGTTAAAAAATGCTATTTCTGCCGAATGCAATAGAATTTCAGTTTACCAACTAGCGAATGTAAGAAGAGAATTTTATGATCGCCTCGGTTATTGTCTAGCAGTCAATGGAGGAATATTTGAACATCTTCTTAAATCCTAAAGTTCTAACAATTTAATAGTACCTACCTATTAATTAGTAAAATATTGAAACATTTAAAATGTCATAATTAACCTTGTAATTGGATACTTTATTTTAGTTTTATTCAGATTAATTTGTACTCATAAATACACCTTTAATATTTTCGATGTACGAGTTTTTATAACAATAAAGCACACATTTCAAAATGACAACTTTATTTGACAGTCATCTTTTACCTTGACTGGTGCCCGCAAATACGGGGCCATAAAAAGGAGAAATAACCCGTACAACAACCGACATAGGTTAGAGGTCTAGGCTACAAATAGAATTACCGTTATCGTTTCTATGGGTGATGCTTGTCTATTACCGCCGCTATAACAAATTACTTCTGGCTGGACGCAGTAAAAACTTTGCTATCGTTTATTTGACAAATTATTCGTTTTAGTTTGTTGTGAGAATAATAATGAACTAAATAATGAACTATTTAGGAAAATAATAGGCCGTTTTGAGTGGCAAATACATTCATTAGGTGGGCCGGTAATGAATTTATAATTTCGCCGGTTTGTTTTAAATGTCAAAAGCAAACAATGGATATATCGGACCATTTGAATGCATAAGTACTATACAGGGTATCAATTTGAAACGAACAACATGTAATTGAAAATTTGGTGAAACACGTCAATTTAGGTCTGAAGGGGGACTTTAGAGGTATTGAATTCAACCCGCCAACCCTTAGGACACCTATTCCTAAAACCTTAAATGTTAATCCTCACTTATTGGGTCATTTATATTTGTCAAACAACTGACCACACACTTTTACGCAAGGCGCAAAAGCGGAAATGTATACTCTAAGTTCAAAATTTCTGTCAGTGACTCATCACTAGCATATAGAGAGCTCCGGGTTGTGCGACGTGGGCATTTTAAAAAATAATAAATCATGAAATTTTCATATAATTCTTATAAATTAAATTTATTTCATTAGCCCTTAAAACCTGACCCGATAAGACGACAACCTTTTCCACTAGGATTTCTTAGT
This sequence comes from Polydrusus tereticollis, assembly GCA_963920685.1. Lineage (NCBI taxonomy): Eukaryota > Metazoa > Arthropoda > Insecta > Coleoptera > Curculionidae > Polydrusus > Polydrusus tereticollis. The sequence continues at coordinate 2,563,511 of OY987332.1, read as the reverse complement.
TCTTATGAAAATCCATCCATAAATGCCTGCCTTCAACTGTACAGGGTGTCCAGTTTTCGATGCTTTTACGGGCTATCTCCGTTATTAGTAAAGATACAAGGATACGGTTGTCGCAGCTTTGTGAAACAAAAGATGCCGCAATCAGAATTTTTCTAGTCCTCCTCGTTTTTGACTTACGGGACGTTTTTGAAAATTTTATATTTTGGGACACCCCCCATATTTAGGTACCCTGTAGCTTATCAAAGAGAAAACAAATGTTTGTTTACTACAAAAAGGCGTATATTAACCTATTGAAATACACTTTTATTGCTTCATCAGCATTTTCATTACAATGGATATGACAAACGAGCATGTCGTATTTTTTATTATTTTCAAAGTTTACATTTTCTGCCATAATTAGGACAAACTGATTTTCTACTATTAATTAGATATTTTAAAACAACCTAGAGAACCTAAATACTCTGACAGAAACTAAAGAAGTTTTTAATATGGCATAAATGACTGTGTTCTTTTCTTTTTTTAAATACCCGTCATGGCCTACTAACAAAAAATGTATATATATTTTTTAATAAAACCTAAATTTCGTTCTTAATATTAAAAATAAAAATAGGGTATTATATATTTCTGAGAAGCTTGTTATAAACTTAATTATATTATTAAAAAATATACAGGGTGACCCATTTTAAAAAAAACAAACTTGTATTTTTTCTCGGAAACTATTGAACGTAGAAGAAATCTGAGTACTTCACTGAATTTTACGTAAAAAACTACAAAAGGAACATTCGTTTTCTTTTTAATAAGCTACAGGGTAACCTAAATATGGGGGGGGGGGGGTCCCAAAATGTAAAATTTTCAAAAACATCCCGTATATAAAAAACAAAGAGGACTAGAGAAATTCTGATTGCGGCATCTTTTGTTTCACAAAAAAGAAGCACAGTGTTGCGAAAACCGTATCCTTCTATCTTTACTGCTAACGGAGATACCCCGTAAAACCATCGAAAACTGGACACCCTGTATACCCTTCATTGAGCCATATTTTGTCGGTGTAACACAATTATTTCCCTTTTCCCGGAAACTCCCATATTTTTCCAAATATTTTCGCCGCTATACAATAATTTCATTTCTTTGCAAACTCTTAATGATTTTTTTTTTTTTTAGGTACAGATGTGTCCTAAATTTTTTTTTTTTTTTATTGTGGATAGTTCATTTAGAAAACAAAAATTCATTAATTTTGCGACGAATGACGTATTTTGAGGCATCATCCAGGATTATTTTTTTCCGTTCTCTTGTCTGGGCTTTTCGACCTTTTTCTTGTTCGTCATTTTCTTGATGAAGGTCTTTCAAAACCCTGAACATAGTGCGCGAGGAAAGTTTCGTTAAAGTAGCACATATTTTTGCAGCATCCAAAGTGGTTTAGGATTTCGTTTCCGAATACGTTTTTAACTAATATTCGTTGCTTTAATGTTAATTGAAATTTTTTTTTGTAGGCGGACAACTTGATGACTCAATTAAAAGCTGTTAATAACACTAAATAAAAAATAATAATTACACAGGGTTCTTTATGTTATTCGACACGACATATTAAAGCTTAATTATTTGTTTTAGATAAACAAAAAAAGTTAAGGGTACATTTTAAAATTGCTTTCATAACGTACAGGTTGTCCCAAAAACACGAAACGCATCAAAGTTGCATTTTTTTAAAATGGAATGCCCTGTATATTATTTTATTTTTGGTTTGTACGATCAAAATAAAAATGAGTTTCATTGGGGTTTATTGTAGTTAAACCATATGGTTTTTGAAATATTTCGTATTTTGTGAAAATGTAGTAGCAATTTTAATAATTCAATTCTCAATAGGTATTTTCTTTTTTCAAAACAATTTCACAGTGGAGTCTTCTAACTGATTAGGTTTTATGTTGCACTTATGAAAAATTCACTAACTTATACAAGATGTCCAAAAAGTACGACAAAATAATTAGAAGTTTATGTATGTATTTTATGTCAGCAATATATGTAAAATTTAATTGTCTATCGAAAAGTATTAAGCTTTCCCATGGCTCATTGCTCACGTTTTTATGAAAAATGCAAATATTCATAATACAGACTGATTAACTGATTTTAACCAATTTAATATTAATCAAGTCACCTATGGCATCTTGACAGGCCAGAATTGGTTGTAAAAAAGAAAAGGTTTACAGTAAAGGATTTGTTTTTTTTTGTTTAAAGTAAATAAAATTAATTTTTGTTTCATATCCTATAAATAACAAGGAATGAAAATTTGAAATTTGACAATTATATTTAACTTAATATGCTGTTTAAAAATAATAAAAAAAAAACTAGGGTTGCCATTTAAAAAAATTCTCGATTACGTCGTACCTCTAATTTGGAAACTGAGTTTATTAGAAGTTACAAACTAGTCGAATATTCAACAATAAAAATATCTTCATAGATAGTGATTAACGAACAAAGTAAATTTCATGTATTTTTTTTACAAATTAGTGGGTCACTAGTTTGTTAAACACCCTGTATTTAGTAACTGTGAGACATTAAAGCAAAAATCGCACTGTAGTACTAGAGTTAATATAAGTTTTCATCTATACAAAGAAATTCTGTCTTTCGCTGTTTTTTCGTGTTGGTTTAAGAATAAAAAAGCATATTATGTACATTCATCGGAATTTTCTAATGCAAGTAAGTGTCTTTGTTGTTGTTTTTTAAGTATTAGTAAGTGGAGTAAGCTAAGTTGTGACGAAGGAAACATTAAAAATAGCAAACAATTACAGAGTGTTTTAGGCGGTGGAAAAATTCCTCTCCAATTAACCTTCTAAAACACCCTGGATTATATACACACACCAAACAGCACAAGATAAAGAATATGAAAGAGAGAGCGACATGAAACTGTGTACAAGAGCGGGATAGAACGATCGTAAAGCGTGAAACATTGAACATTTATATTAAAATCCTGCTGTTTGCTACTTACAAACGAAATAAGTTATAAACGGGAACGAATAAGTTGTCGGGAATGTTTTTCAAATTGTTTCCGTTCAGCCGTCTAGAAAGAGAAAAATAATAAACACTTTTCAGTATAAAAGTACTACGGAAATTCGAATTGCGTCTAGTCTAGTAGAACAAAATTTAGAATACTACATAAATAGAGATTAAAGATAAATTTGTATGTATTTTTGACTAAAATATTATAAAGGTTCTGGAAGTTGAAGTTAGTGCAGAGCCATCGTTTTTGAGACTTTAGAGAAAATTTACTAACCCACTTTGAACCCACGACAATTTTCTACCTCGCGAAAATATCTTTTAACAAAATTGACGTTAAACAAGTTATCATTTATTTTATTCCGGAATACTAAACAAAGTTGTCTTTCGCCCACGTCGCTGTTTGTTTTAAAAGATAAAGCACGATTTCAACGGCATTGTTATACAGTGTGGTGATAAAAATACACCTTAAACGTCGGACACGTCGTTTAGAATATTCAGCCGTGTATGTTCTTCATTAAGTTGGTAGGTGGGTTTGTAGTACAGTGGCGCGCATATAGTTTTTAATTTCACTAGACGCAATTTAAACATTTGGGTGTATTTTACTTACAATCGTTCTAATTTCGAGATATCTTGAAAAGAGTCCTTTTCTATTAAACTTATTTGATTCTCTGAGAGTTGCCTATAAAAATAAAAGAAACTCAAAATAAATCATCAAAATTGTCTTTTTTAATTGCATTCTTATCAGTGCTCTACAGTCAGTCATGCCAAAATACTTTGAAGTATTTAGAAAAATCTTTGGTTACCAAGCTACTTACAAAATTTTTAGTTTGCCTAAATCTTGAAAATCTGATTCATAGATGGCAGTGATGTTGTTGGCTTGCAGATCTCTGTAACAAAACAAAACGAAAATTAATCCACTAAACTAAAGGGTGATTTTTTTAAGAGTGTCTGAACTTTAAATTTAAATTAAACAACAACCATATTAGATATCTCTAAACTATTTATTTTATGTGAAATAACATTTAATGGCATTAATGTTTGAAAATAATTTCGGTCAAATGTCCGCCGCGGCTTCTTCTAACAAAGCGCATTCTGTCAATCCAATTTTCGACCACTTTTTCAAGCAATAGGGGACTTATATCTGCAATTGTCCGCGTTATGTTGTGTTCTAAAGCGTCAATATTTGCCGGTTTATCGGCATAGACCAATGATTTAACGTAACCCCACAGAAAATAATCTAATGGCGTAATTTTCTCACCGAATTCTTCCCTCAATAAATCCAGTGTTGCGTTGGCTGTATGACATGTGGCTCCGTCCTGTTGGAACCACATCCCCTCCAAATCAATACCATTCAAATTTGGAATTAAATAGTCATTAATCATCGCTCTGTAACGATCCCCATTAAATGTCAAACGATGATCTTGCGGCTTAAGTTCTTGGGTAAGCTAGATCTTGTAAGGCACCAGACCAAGATCTTTAGTCAAAATTGTCCACGTAGTCGAATAACAAAGCCCAACTTCTTGCGAACGTCTACAATTGACAAATTTGGGTCTTCATTAACACTGGCAGCTACAGTGGCGATATTTTCTTGGGAACGCACAGATTTTTGTCTGGTTTTTGTTTTAATATCGAGTAATGTAAATTGCGTTCGAAATTTGTCTATAATTCGGCGAATACATCGTTCGGTTGGGCGATTATGGGCACCATAGAATTCACGAAGTGCTCGATAAGTTTGGCGCACAGAACACTGGTTTTGATAATAAATTTGGACAATTTTCAAGCGTTGCTCTGGTGTTATTCTTTCCATAATGATTTGCCAGACTATACTGAATAATTCTGAAACTACAAGCGCGAAAAGTGACAGTTCATTTCACAGCCTTCTCGGATAGAAGTTCGGACACTCTTAAAAAATCACCCTTTACTTATTTTTATATCAATATCAAATCATTAACGAAAATGTCGTGATAACAGTCTCTGCTCTTCAATCAATCATTTTATGGAATAATTCCTAGATCAATTTTAAGTCGAAAAGTATATATACTATGGATTTGAATTTCATTGATATTAGCCTCGAGTTGTTTGTAAGAAAATATATTTCTACCAACTTTAGTGGAATGAAGTTGTTGGAGAATAATGGTTTGGAGTACCACCAGCTGCCTCTTTATTATTTTACGTTACTAAAGTCGGTAATGACGAGACATTTTCATAAATAAACTATACTTTTCACTTTTGACAATACACGCACATGAACGGAATTATTCCTCTTTTCATAAAATTAACATAATATCAAGTCTACTATTTAAAATCTCAAAACCATCAAAAGACGTCATGTCCACTGTTTTTTTTGTAACATAATTATTACCCTGTATTTGTTTATTAAAATCTACTACATTTGTTTAATAATATAGTCTTTCTTAGACAATATTCCTTTGTAGACGTAAAAAATAATCTAGGTAGATATGCTTTTTAGCGAAACTTTCCTGTATCTGCACCTCTTACATTTTTATCTATAAGCACAAATGGGTATAGAATAGCGCAAGATGTCCTAACATATGCAAAATATCAAGCTTTGAAAATTTCTTTTAAAAAGTTTCCGTAAAAACGCTAGAAAAGTTGGGAGCTTAGCCGTTTTTAAACGGCATTTTCACCAGATGAATATGAAAATATTGCTCCCGGATATGCTTTTATAAGAATTTAGTTTTAACAGGTTCCCAAGAAGTTTCATAAAATAATTTTCTTTTCAGCGTTAAGTGGAATTTTCTTTTACTAGAATGTATTTTTAGTTTAGTTAAAAAATACCATTTTATTGTGTGTATGAAAAAAACAAAATTTTCAAATACCATTTTTGTATTAAGTATTTTATAGTCAATTAACCTTGTATTATAATGGTTATAGGCCCAGTCGTTTTTGAGATATTCTCCGCCAACCCTTTAACACGTTTTCAGACAACCATTATGTCATGCACAAGGGTTTATCAAGGAAATTTAATGTCATCAACCCTAAAACTTGCTGATAAACATCACAACAAGTAATAAAATATGTCTTACAAAAGTTAGAACAGGGACCGGAGACTAATTAGCACCGGGAAAGTCGCCCGGACAGCCCATTTTTCAAAGCGTATTGTTATATGAACTCCGCCCTGTGCTAATCCCTTAACTTTGTAACTTGTATGCTAATTTTCTTATGGCGATTAGGTTTTCACATTAATCTGAGGTGGATGATTTAGTGCGGGATCAAAGGAAACATTGTTAAGTAACCCACAATACTCCATTGCTAATTCCAATAAAATATTACTTACAGAGTACACTGTTTAAGATACTCTATAATAATAATCCTATTATTTTACAACGTAAAACATTGTACTTAATTAAAAAAACCTAGACAGTATTTTATGTACAATCGGCGAAACCAACAAAGGAAATCACCGCTTAGAATCCTATTTGTAGAATATTCTTCGCTTAAAACCCACCCTAAAACAAAGCAACGGTCTCATCAGATTGGTAAAATCGATATATTTTACTAAACAAACCAACAATATAAATGTGAATTCTAAGACTTATTATTTCTCCAGTTAAAAGAAGAAGGTACAATATTCTAAGTGAATCTATAGGTCCGAATCCCTTGTCGGATAGTATAATATGCAAATTAGTTCCTTTGATATAACGCCGATTTACCGCCGAGTTACTATTTTATCTCAATATTTGTTCTAATGTCTTATTAGCAAAGAAAAACAATGGCAACCGTTGCCATAGCGACATAGCGTATCACTGTGCGCTAATTGGTGTAATCTTAACTTACTTGATAGTAGTTCTATCACCCTTACTCTTATAAGTTAAGACTGCTCTGTCCTATGGTTGTCTCTTTAGAGCGCATTAAAGAAGATTCATGATAAACGACCTGAAAATGCGATGTAGGCAAAATATAATCGAAAAATGAAGTGTTTTCAGTATTCCCATAATAATTATCAAAAGTAATCGACGTTGTTTCTAGTACCACATTTTGTTTGTATTGAAAATCGACCTCCATTGATTTCCGTACACTTTCAATCATTTTTGTGAGCAGCAAATCATCAGCTCTCGCACTATAACTCGTAAAGTACTTTGTTTGCCGAGATGTCATGTAAAAAGGACATTTGTAAAAACGGTTCGAGTTCTGTACCTGACGGTTTACAAGTTTTACTACTTAGAATTGACCAGAGCACGCAGTTTTGGGCGATTTATCTTAATAGTTATCGCAAAAGTGGTTCACTAACGATAACGTAAAAATGGGGTATGTTCTATCGCATTCTCGAGTATATTAAATTTGCCACAAAATGCTTCATGAAGCGAAACTCTTTTTTCGTGTAATTTGAAAAAAACAGCTTTTATAAATTTTATCACAATAGAATAATGTATGACTCGCAATTTCTCTTTTTCAAATTAAAAAAATGTTGACATGCACCATACCAGGGGCCAATTAAAAATCAAAACTAACGTGTAACAGGATAATTAAGTGACTTACGTCACGATACTCCTTAGGGGATAATATGTTTATTTGTTGTATTCTCCAGGGGCATAGAAATGATGATTGTATTAGTGTATGTTGGATCTAATAAAATATACCTGGTAGGTTTGATGCAGCAGGAATCATTGTTTTCAGTACCTTTTCTTTTTTCTGTGCGTTATTCGTTTGTAAGGATGGGCAACAAACATCGATGTTTTTTTCGATGTGCCCATCCCTATTTATTTGTACGTTTAAATGGAAAAGTTAGAAATATAAAGAAAAGTGCGAGTCGTATACGTGAAAAGTATGTTTTTCTTAATTTTTTTGTTTATGATACTCAATATTTTTTCGCATTATTATGAATTATGCCTTTTAATATCAATCAACATAAATCACAACTTGTCGACAAATCTGTTACAATAAAACTCCTCCCATGTTCATATTTATGAAAATAATTTGATACGGAATCACTCATGCGTTCGTTTGGTTTAAACAAACACAAATGCCGATTTTAATAACATTATGAATTATTTCGTATTATTATTTACATGAAACTAGCACTGGAAAAAGAGGAAACGAGTTTAATTGTATTAAATAAATTATGCTGCCATAAAAGGAAGTATACTATTATGTAGAATGGTATAAAAATAATTCTGCTGTACGAAATTCACAATAAAATTTATAAAATTCCTAATAAGCATTTCAAAGAGTCGTATCAGTATTGTGCCATTAGCAACAAGATGCCCTAGAGCGTAAACGAGGTTCTTTGAAACTTTTAATTTGCTCGCTCGAAGTAAACAGACTCAATAAACTCTATGAAACGAACACTTGAAAACTAATACTCGAGGGAGGTGCCCGGCATACAATTTTATTTTACAATATTTGTATCAAAAAAGATCCAAATAGTAAATCAGACAAATATTCTAGTAAGTCTATTGTATGTAATGTAATGTATGTAATGTGTTGCTGGCACTGGCTGTTAATAGATAGATAGATAGATAGAAGTTAGTTTTTGGGGAACACCAGCGCAAAAAACTCCCATTACATGACACTCCCCCAAGTTTGCTTGTGCCCTCTCTTTGAAAATTGGCACACTTTTGTACAACTGCAGCCCAAATTAAGTCTGCTGGCAAATTCTTCAGCAATTACCAGCGCTTTTGGAAAGTACGGAGCAAAAACAAACGATTTCCCCCCCTACCCTAACTTCCCAGCCAGGAAATAGTTCCCTAAAGTTGTTTAGTATGCAAGAGAGGGCTCTCTATGTTCCTCGAATTATCCTTTTGGCATTGGTCTCTGTACAGACTCTGTGTAGGGCCGCAAGAGAAATTTAGAGTTTACTTGCGGCAGAGAATTATTGAGTTACGACGTACAATTAGAGGCATTGAATGGAGGAAAATGGGGTTGGATATATGGAGAATATAAAGAGATGGAGCGTATTTCCATTTTTTTTTATTTCACGCAAAGGTTCTTTTAATTCTTGCAAATGATTAAATTAAGTCGTTTCCCGAACACAACGCAAATATTTTCGAAAGGCATTTAACAAGGAAATCCGACGTCTTTTAAAAATAATTCTCCGAGACGGAAACCTTTTAAGGACTTAAAAAGAAAATGGGTTAACTGTAGAGCTAGATTTAAATAAAAATACTCTGACAAAGGCCACTGAGGTTCTTCCTTATGTTGGGTTTACACTGGTAAATTAATTCACAAACTTCTTTAGCAGTTTGTGTTGGCTTTACACAGGTCATGATAGTTAATTCACGAACGAACAAGCGCTATATGGTTAGAAGAAGAGACCAAGGTCAATATCAGAGAAGTATATTTTAAAGATTCTTCTCCCTAATGACAATTACTCGTTCATCCCTTACCCCTGGCTAAATTTTGTACAAAATAAGAGAATAATCTGTTTTACGATATGGTTGTGCTCTAAAAGCTATTTAAAAAAGCATTCTAAGCAAAGTGGTCCCTTATAAGTTATAATAATCCCCACAATAACAAATGCAAAGCGACCCACTTGGGGACACGAGATTGGAGGCCTAACAGGGGGAGTTTTCCCACAACGACTGTTGGAGTTACACGAAATACGTAGTGTACTGTTTGTTCTGTAACTAAAATTAAAAAATTAAAAATGTCTAGACTGAGAAGTGTTGGTACATTCATCAAGATTATTTAATGCTTAAGAGTATAATAGTCACCATTTCATTACATAATTTATTTTCAAAAATATATAATACACATACAGGGTGGCGGTTTAGTAAGGCAAAGTAGAATAGCTTATAATACACACAAAATTTTAATATAAAAGTTGAAGGACAAAAATGAAGTTTTTGAATTTTGACAGCTTTTAACTGTATAACGGTATACCTTAGAGCAAAACGGCTTACATGTCCCCATCTTACTTTTTTATTACCATCCTAAAGCCTCGGTCACGATACGAGCGGTAAGCGGTAAGCGGTAAACCGGCAGGGCGGCAGAGCGGTAAGGCGGCAGAGCGGTAGTGGCCACGATACAAGCGGTGTTTTTGAGTTTAATTCTTATTTAGTCATCGAAATGGAGTCTCCGGACGAGGTTGTCCAACTCCTGTGCTCAAGTGAAAACTGCATTTTGAAAAGAGGTGTGTTAGATAGGTTACACAGGCGTAAAATGTACGGTGTTCACCCTATAAACAGGCTTAGAGTTCGGTTCGGTGAATATCATCATCGGTTTGCCGATTTGAGAAGAGATGCAACCCGGTTTTTTGAGTACACCAGAATGCCAATTGGAACTTTTGACTACATATTAAGCAAGATGTGATTTATTAAATATTAGATAAAACTTCCACTCAACGATGCAATGAGTATGCAGGCAACTTATCAATACACTTATATTTAAACACCATGCATGCTTATAATTTTAAATAACTTATATAAGTATCTGATAGGTTAATCGCTGCTCCGACCTCATTCCACAGATTCCTGGTGACTACGCTGTTATTGAAGTCATTATGACAATCGTTCCAAAGAGGAGGTCTTGACTGAGCTTCAGAAATGAGAAATTCATATTTAGCACCCACGAGCTTTCTTCCTAACTTTGCCTTTTTAGTTGATTTAACAACGGAGTCTACAACATTTGGGTCCGACATGATACACAGCAAGTGACAGAATGAACTGAGCGATGAGCGGCAGGAGAAAAATTTAATGTCTGAAGTTAGCGGCGGGCAGCGGGTCAGCGGCACCGTGTGGTGCCGCCCTGCCGCTTACGTCTGTCGTGGCCAGTGTCGGGCGTTCTCCGTATGCACAATACAAACATTAAACTTTGCGTCGCCGCTCAGCCGCCCTACCGCTCAACGCTCACCGCTTACCGCTCGTATCGTGCCCGAGGCCTAAGAGTGTCAACTTGTATCCGAAAATACGGTACTTCCGGTTTGACCGGAAATTAATATTTCGGGAAGATAATAAAAAAGTAAAATAAGGACACCTAAGCCGTTTTGCTCTAAGACGTACACCGTTATGCAGTTAGAAGCTGTCAAAGTTCAAAAATGTCATTTTTCAAAAGACGATATCTTGGAAACTATTATGTTTAGACTTATAATGCACATTACACATACAAAATAGTTGTAATTTTATGTAGAAACCAAAATATGGTAAGATATAGGGTGTTCCATTTAACATAAAATATATTTTTATTGTCCTACTTTTCGGGACCACCCTGTATACTTCAAAATAATTTTAGAATATATATTTGCTTATTCTTTACAACTTTTGTAAACCCTTTCTTTTGATATCTTATATAGTAAAGCCCAGTGGCGTATTTAGGGGGAGGCTCCGGGGGGTCTGGACCCCCCCCCCCCGTGGACTCAGTAGTAAAGAAAACTGAAATTCACATTCATTTATTTGCAATAAATAACATGAAACTATTTCAAATTTTCCAGATGTTTGGGGATTTCCACATAATAATAATTGTTGAATTTTATTTTTTGTTCCGTGTTTTCTAATTCAGGTGAGTAAAATAGTATACCGTTATACATACCTTCAAAAAACTAATATTTCAAATGCAAATATTGCCGTTTATATTTAAAAATTGCTTTATTTCTACGTTTTTTTGAGCCGGGCTATCAAAACATAAAATTTGTAAGTTTAGACAGTCCAAAAAAGGGCGTGGCACCTAAAAAAATTTTGCCTGCGGCGCATTTTTTTAGGGAAGATAAGTGGACCCCCCCCCGTGTCACAATACTAAATACGCCACTGGTAAAGCCAATATATTACTTTGTCACACAAATGTAGTAAAAATTTAAATTATATTGTACCTCAGAAGTAAAGAATCGTGTCATTTTATACAGGGTGTTGTTATTTAATAAGTGTCCGACATTTTACAGAACGATTCCTCAGTTATATTTAAGGTGAAAGGTTTTTCGTAAATAATTTTTGAAATAATGTCTATATTTGGACGAAAATTGGTAGGATGTAAGGGTTTTTTGGAATGCGAAATTCGAGTTTGATGTTAGTATGGCTCCCACTTGTAGAGTGCGCCTCCTACGAGTCTTTTTACTCTTTTGAGGAGTCATAACTTCTTTATACGGGCTTATATTACATTTTTAAGCAAGAAAATGGATTTCTTCATCATTTTTACATGAAAAAGGCATACTTGGTAAAAGTCGCTGCGAGCAATCGTTCTCGAAAAAAAGAATAATAAAGAAATAAATGGCATTTATTTGCATATCGCTATGCGCAGAGTTTGATAAAATAGCATTTATCTCCTAAACAAAGCCGAAATCAAAAAATGATGAAAATGTACTTTGCATTAGCCAATAAAGTGCCTACATAACAGTGTTATCAAAAGAGAAAACGGCAGTGGCGTACATATTTTTTTTTCCTGTTAAGAATTGTAACACCCTGTATCTCAAAAATGAAGGGCTTGCTGACCCATGCTTATATGAACTTTTCACCTTATAATTACCTGAGGAATCGTCCTGTAAAATATCGGACACTTATTAAATAACATCCTGTATATTAAGAGCAAATGAGGCTTGAAGTTTGAAAATGTAATAATTATTTTCTTTACTTTCAAAACTTAAATTTTTTGGGGATTTATTTTTACCCCGGTATAGCTTAAATAATTCTTTATTCAATTTTGTCCAAATTTTACCAGGTCGTTTTCCTTTACCTTTTTTGAATCCAACGCTAAATATTTTGAATTGTCGCTAAAACTCCTCTGAGCGACGTATTCGTGTCGCGTACGGGGACCCGCTACTACGTACAATTAAAAAATCAATTCAAAACGCATTCGGGTCCATTTCGTCCAATTAAGGCAATTTGACAACCGCGCTTGATTCAATTAATGGCGCTCTACAGGATTAACTTGTAATTTTGTTATTATACAGTCCCTGTCACTTACTTTAAAATACGAGATTGATACGCGCGTACATTTTATCGTGGGATGATTTTTTTTCTTAATAATATAAAATCCTCTTTCTCTTTTGTATTTTTGGGCAACTTAAATTGAATTCTGGTCATCCCGGAGGCTTTGAATTGATTACAGTGGACCAATTATTGTTTACGAATCCATCAAGAACTTAGAAGAATTAACAATATTTAGTTAATAGTAAATGCGATTCCCTATACTTTTGGGACTACTTTTAGGTTATAAACGTAATTAGGCAATCCAACGATGTGTCAAATTACGATTTGCCTGCCACGGCCATATTGAATTCGTTCCACAGAACTCAAAAACATTCAACGTACAATTCAGTATGGCCGTTGAAGGCAAATATGTGGCAAATATACACGGATTCAATGCTTAGTTTACAGTCGAGTCCTGTGCTGTGTGTAGATATACACTTACCATTGTTAACATCTCCACTAACATCATCAACTTTAAGGTTTGTTATATATAAATAACAGAAAAAAAAAACACAAATTGAACAACAATAGCTTAATAAAACACACAAAACCAACTGACACTGACGTTCACACAAAAATAAAGGTTAGTTTTTTTGACGTCTGCCGTCGACGGCCATATTTAAAGCACTTTGTGACTCCAATATGACCGTGGCAGGCAAACATAACCTGGTTTGGATTGCCTAATAAATGGCATTCACAGGGTGGTAAGGGAAAAGTAGCGCCGCCCAAATATCGGTTTTTTTACTATTCTAATATCACATTATTTATTCTTGGTAATGACCTTATAGTAGTATCACATTTTTTTTTATCATGACCCTCCCCCCCCCCCCTGGATCTGCGCTGGATCGGTATATTATTTTTATTTCTTTAGATAACACGACTAATAATAAAATAAAAATTTTGTGTTTTCCGAACCTGTTAAATTAATTTTATGCAGGGAATTTAGATGTGGCCTAATCGCGACAAAATGATGTACTTACTCAAGTGTTTCTTGCAGATTTTTTTAGATTTTTGTTTTCTATTAACCAATAATGTAAATTGTGTTGCGAGAGTAAGTTTTAACGCGCTTTAGACACGAAAATCCTCGCTCATTTGACACAGATATGTGGGTGACAATCGAGTTGAATAGGTAAATACTTTGTTTACCAAATAATAGTATATTATTAACCAAGGTTTAGACAGCCATCATTATTGCCCGAGCGGCGAGTTTAAATCACGAGGAGCGAAGCGACGAAGGATTTAAGGCGCAAGGGCTATAAGCTGTCTAAACCGTGGTTAATTTAATATTTTTTCCACTACTACAAACTTTTATAAGACATTTATCTTTATAGTGTTAATAATTATAAAAAATTATAGGTAGGTGTAAGTATATTTTTTAATCAAGTTACCTGCGCTTTGGAATTGGCAAAATATTTTGTCAATGTCAATGTCAATTTTTGTTCATTTATGTCATCAGATTTCACGAGTTTTCCGTTTTTTTTTTTTAAATCAAGTTACCTGCGTTCAAATAAATTCTTGAAGATCGGTCAATAATGGATTTCAATGCCTTATTATTGACCATGGTCAATAATAACTTATAAGGTAGAGAAAAACGATTTCTAACGTTAATAATCGGTCAATAATGACGATGTTATAGGTTAGTAGTGGAAAAAATAAATTAAGTTGGCAGACTGACGTCTGTGCTCCTTGGAAATATCATGCTTTGGGAGAGCCCGAAACAGTTTGCACTACGAATTTTGATTGTTTCCTTTTTCATTTGAAAATAAAATAATTTACCAACAAACAGTTTAATTTTGGTTTCACCACAGATCTAATAGCTACATACTACATACATATTTACTATCCGTAATCCATGCATTATTTTAATTAAATTTAACATTGTTAATTTAATATCTACATCCAATGACAAAAATCCGCATTTTAAACTTAAAATATATTGAATAAGACATATGATCACTTTTTACCTCAGTTTTAACTTGGTTTTCCATGACGTTGCGTCTGTTACCCTCAATTTTTTATAATGTCCAAACAGCAACCGAAAGTTTTCTTTTTTTCTACAGCTAACACTTACTCTCCCTTATTTGACACTAAATTCTTTCTTTTCTTTCAAGAATAATTAGAAAAACTTCAAAAACAACAGATCTTTCCTGTGGATAATGAGTATTAAACATAACCGTAACCTCACTTTAAATTTAGCGACAGGTTCGACGTTTCCAAGCCTGGGTTTTAATTTCGATACGTTCTGTAAGTTTCGTTGCCTATCTTCAAGTCTCAAATACTTTCTCTGCAGTACTGATATTCTAATGGCGGGGTAGGCATGCTGACCCCAACCTGGGGTGCTTCAAAAGCAAAACAGTTTATTTTATTGCTGATGTAGTTTGCGAGTATGACGTCCGGGGTTACAAGGGCGATCAAAAAAGTGGAGCGGTTATTCGCTTGCAGGTTGAGAGTTATTTAAAATGCAGATTAATGTAGATAAATAATATGATATACTGTCTGTTTGACACTGGGTTGGCATTGCCGCCCCTGAAAAGCCGCCACTGTAAAATCCTCTGTTGAGTAATAGACACTGACGAATAGTTACACAAAACGACGTGTTAATATCGCCGCGCTACAAATATTTGACAAATTGGCACTTTTAACCATTTCGCAGCAAATCTGCATGTGACAGGCCCCAATTGAATGCCGGTTTATTCGATTTTCCTCGTTATTCAAAACGCGTTTGCAAAAATTAGTGAAATTGAAGCGTGTTTCCAAGTAAATAAGTTGGCGCAAAAATAATAAATAACAAATGTTCAACAAAAATTCCATAAACACTATACGATTCCTTTGATGTATGAGTGTTTGCCTTGTAAGTAAAATATGTGAAACACCTGTGGCTCATTGCGGTACCGAACTGGTCGACTCCCATCTGCGGTTATTAGCTTTGCTTGCATGGGTGATCGTAAACGGAAAATTAAATTTCGGACGTATGGTCTTGATTTAAATCGGTAAATATTCCCTAAAATTCCAGTAATTCGGAAAAATCTTCGCTGCGTTACTTTAGTCACTCCTTTAGCATGGGAACGAGCACACGCCGGCGGGTGGGCGTAGCGCGCGATCCCACGATTTTCTGAAACGCTCACGATCTTCAATATTACTTATGGCCGGCCATTATTTATTTACGATTTTGTTGCAGATATCGATTTTTTTACTCTTCGTTCAATACCGGTTTGATGATATTACTTTATCAACTTGCCCGCGTGGTATTGCGTAATTTTAAAACGCACTTAAGCGATTATACAAGGTGTTTAAAAAAATCCGCCATAAGCTTTATTTTATGTAAAAATAACGCTCAACGTAAAACCTAGTTGGTGCCCTTGCATTTTTGTGCCGCTTTGTATACGAACATTAAAATACCAAAGTGAAGCGTTTTTGAAGTATACTGAATTAATTTAATATAACCCGATAACCTGAATTTTTAAATTTGTGCCGAATTAGTACAAGTATCGACATTAAATTAAAGTTTGGTCTTCAAATATACATTTTAATATTAAATTTTTTAAGCTTAAAATTATGTACAACCGTACCATTTACCTGGAATTTCATCAATCAAAACTAATTAGAGTCTATACTCCGGTACCAAAATAATTGGCAGTGACTCATTTTTACCGGGGTGTGCAAGACGTAAGGGGAACGCCAATTCCAGGGGCGTATCATTTTAAACAATAATAATTTAAAAAATATATGAATTTTTTGTTTATTATTATAATATATTTACATTTACTATAATAAATATAATATTATAAATTAAACTGAAAAATAAATTAAGCTTTTACATTTGGTGATCTAATGAAGTGATTAGAGAAACTAAATTACGCAGGTATAAAATCCAAAAAGGATAATAAAGCAACGGTATATGTTCTTTTCATAATGTTTTTATTATACTACATAATAATAGAAACATATAATAGTGGATTAAGGGCAAAACATAAACCTAAATTATAAATGTTTATAAATTTCCTAACTATTGTTACCTAATGAACACTAATTGAAAATAATTTGACAAATTATATTCCACGCCCACATTAAAAAGTGTTATAATGACAATACGTTACAATTTTAAATTCATCATTACCATTACAGCGATTATTCACTATTTGAAGATGAAAACATTTCATTACTGTCGCTACTGCTGTCATCTGCAGAATTTATAATAATAGGTTCTACTGTTCTACCATGATTTCAACGCGTATATCTAAGTCCCACATTTTTTTTTCTACGCCCTCGACATGTAATACGCACTTATGCCAATCTGCTGCTTGTACATTCGCTATTGCCGTTTTTAGCAGTTCTTTAACATCTTTTAATTTAAAAGTTTTATTTTCACGCGCCACTTCGCCTTTTATCTGTGCCCATATAAGCTCGATTGGATTTAGTTCACAATGGTAAGGCGGTAAACGTAATATTGTAATAACTCGTTCACGAGCCATTTCACCCACTACATATTTCGTATATTTTTTTTTGTGAAGTCTTGAAAGATCCAGCAACTGCACTTTTAGCATTTTTCCCCAAATGCAATATTTTTTTCTTCGAGCCAGTCAACAATCTTTCCTTTTCGCCACGCAGAAGTTGGCAAAGCTTCGACCCGACGGCTGTGGCATGGTGCATTATCCATCACGATTTCAGATTTTCAGATTCAAACACGTTTAACCCACCTTCAAGAAAACCAGAATCACTCCCGATGTGGGTTATAATTAACCGACGACCTTTTCCTGAAGGAGCTTTTAATCCAGTGGATAAAGGCGTTACGTGCATCTTTAATGTTGAGATCTTGCCAAATGTAATTCACAGTATGTCCTTCATTTAACCATCTCTCGTCCGTAAAGTAAATTCGTTCCCTGCACAGCGATATTGTTGTATTTCTTCTAGATACTTTCTACGCCACAGTACGATTTCTTCCTTTTCCACCAAAAGACTGCCGCATTTTCGTTTTAAGAATTGAAAATTCAATTCTCGTAGTGTACGCATTAGAACTCTTCGTGAAATTTTTTGCATATTTTCATCCCTTTCAAATTTTTTTAAAATTCGGAAGTTCATTTCGAAAAAAAATGCATGCACTTTTCGATGAATGTCTAACTTTGTTTGCTGATCAATAAAAGTCTTTTTCCGTCCTCTTGTTTCCTTCTGATCGGACATCTTTAGTATTCCTATTGTCCTTGATAGTTCTATAAACAGTACGGCAAGATGTCTTGGTCAATGTGGCACAAAGTTCTGCCGCATCAGTGAATGATATTCCACTGTGTGTACTTAGAATGCTCTCATACACATTTTTTACCATTGTACGGTCCCCAGGTTTTAAATGACGCCGTTTTGTAACTTGTTGGTTACTATCACTTGAAGAACTCGCCTGCGTTGTAATATTTGCTGTTTTGAATAACCACCAAAATAATAAAACTGAATTGCTAATATCCTCTTGATTGAAACTTGTCTACGACACTGAACGTTGGTTAGAGGCGATAAGAAAGCGTGCGAGCGCCTTTAGATATGGGGTTTTCTTACCTGCGTTGCCAAATTGAGTAGACCAAGTACCGTAGGGTGTAAAGGCCCTTAATGACATGCTGATTTTGGTTCATTTTATGAGAATTTAAATGAAATATTTGAAAACCTGGCAACATGTAACGACTTATTAATGCACAATCTTCCCAAGTGGTTTTGAATGCTTTTATTTCAGTTAAAAGTGTGTGAATCGATGTTAATTATTTTCTCCGCACACCGTCAATGGTGATAAGAACAGTTTTGCCAATTATTTTGGGATCGTAGTATAGTCAAAGTGTGAAGTGTCAGTGTTTTTTTAATTAAGTATGGAGAATTTTATTATGGTTTTATTATCGTGAATCTACCACACCATATTATTTATCCGTAAAACTGATTTTGTTATACTTTACGTAACTTTAAAATTTCCTTTGTCCTTTTATAAATTTATCCACGGGCCCACCACTCCATAAAAGAAGCCATGAATGAACAGGTAAAAGCCACATAAGGCCTAATAAAAAACCAGGCCGTTATGCAAAAACTCACGCCGTGTCGCGGCGTGACCGGAATATTCGGCAAACTTGTTGATCCCCTTCGGGGTCCAATAATGCGGATTCGAGAGACTTTTTATGCCGAATTTGCTTTTAACATCGATAAAATCACAAAACAATGCCCGGCGTAAATATAGTTTTGATAATTTATATACACGTATGGCGAAGTTACGTTTAGGGTGGATGTTTCCGTGTAAAGAAGGGAATAAGTAATAAATTAGTTTGAATTTTTTGTAATATTCAAACGTAAGCAGGAAAAATTCTTCAGTCACAATAAGAGAGATTAGGTAAAATACATTTTTTTTATTATTTTTGGCCGTGGTATTTCTAAAACTGCCCAAAAAATACATTCCTTTCATGTTTAAAAGCTTTTCTACGTTAGGCATACACTTTTTACGACTTAATCCCCAAAACAACATCGATAAATATGATGTATGACCTCTCCTAATTGCCACCAACACCTCTGGAATTTTTTCCTCAAAATATGGGTTAATCCAGTTTCTTTATTACCCACATACACGCAACATGCGAGCGTCTAGCAGCCCCAATTAATATATACGAATTTTCCCGAATTCCCAGCATAACAATCGGTCATAATTCGGGGAAATTAAAATTCCCAATTTCGAATTTCGTATTTCGTGTAACAGCGCCGGGTTTAAACAGTTGGCAGAAACGCATGTTGAACATGAGCGGGGAAGCACTTAAAAATTTAATATACTATGGGATGGGGTGTCGATTTTTGTCCAACGGTAAAGTTTCCTGAACTAAAAAAAAGCAATTTTACGAATAAAAAAATTTTTTTCAGAGTTTCGTTCTCTTAGGCCCTCCTCAAATTTTGTCTACTCTCAAGATTGGATCAAGTTGTTTTCCCCTTATTCTTCCTTATTCGATTTGACTACCAGAAAGCCCTATGTCAGATAGATTAAACAGACCTTAAAATTAGCAGGCATTAATTAACACACACATAGAAAAGAATTCTCAAACTGAGGGATTTGACGTCAATTCAAGATCATATTGACTTTCATATGTGGCAAAAGAATATTACTTTGTGTGGAAAGAATTATTTCTTCACCTTAGCGGATTCAAAGCAAGAAAAAAATTCTAGAATTGATCATTTCAATAACTTTCAACCAATTTTCCTTGACATCATCTAAAGAACAGAATAATATCAATAAAAAGTAGTCCAATTTTTGATTTAAGACCAAAACTTTTGAAATAACAGATCGGAGATTTTTAATTGAGAGAACTAGTTTCTTGGTTTTAGATATTATGCTCTTTCCTTGAGAAATTTATTTCTACACATGAGAAAGCTGTCTCTTCAATCTGAGATAACCAGTTTCTCATTACCAGATAACTTTCTCTTTCTAAGAGAATTATTTATTTACAAGAAAACTCCGTTTTTTCACTACGTGAACATATGAATGTAGTTCTAAATATCAGTATCTTAAATTGAAAGGATATGGTTACCCATCTGAAGGCGACTTGCTTTGATTTGACACCATGATATCTCAATATGATATCTTTTTTTTTCAAACCATGACACCCTGTATTGTTGTATTGAGAATATATTTCCCTATTTTAAGTCTAAGTTAAAATGATTTGAAATTAAAAACATTCATATAAAAAATAAAAACTTTATTCTACAAATTAACGAGATTTAACCAAAAAGCTATTTCAATTCATGTGTATGGCAAGAAAAATATAGTATAAATAGAAAAATACTCTTTTCAGTCATAACATAACAGACAGCAATATTAATATCAGCAGAAAGAAAGAAAAATCTCTTTGCAAAATATAAATAATAATTCAAACTCTTAACATACCTACATGTTTTAAGGCTAAATTGATGCACTTAGTAGCACCACAGAGAAAACACAGAACATGTACCTAACTAGAATAAAAACTAAAATTAACCTCCAATTAGGATGTTGCTAAACACACAAATGAAAAATGAACATCTATATGTACCTGTTGTATCAGTAACTCAAAGTAGTAAAATATTCCGAACCTTTTCTGTTCAAGATCATTGGTCTTTGAAACGCGAAATGTTCTCTGTCAAATAAACTATTTTTATTCAATGGTTCAATTTCATAACACCTTAAATGATCATTAAGACCCAGGCGGCAGTTTTTTCTAAAAAAGTTAATGTTGAAGAACCAGATATAGTTATGGCGGAACACTCAATTCCCTTGGCTTCATCAATTCATTTATTGGGCGTTAATCTGGATAGTCATATGTCTTGGCATGGCCACGTTGCGGCCATTGCTAGGGCAGCCTCGCAAAAGCTTGGAGTACTTTTCCGAACAAAGAACCTCTATACACCCCAACAACTTTTGATGCTCTATAAAGCCCAAATTCGACCATCACTGGAGTACTGTTCGCATATTTGGGGCTCTGCTCCTAAACATACCCTGCGATTGCTAGATTCCATTCAAAGAAGAGCCATTCGCTTGATCGGTGACCATAGTCTGACAAAGAACCTGGAAAGCCTTGAACATCGAAGGCAGGTTGGCGACTTGAGTCTATTTTACAAATATTTTCATGGCAAGTGTTCAACTGAGGTTGCCCGCTTAATACCACCCAGAGCGGTGCATGGTAGAAATACACGACGAGCCACTGCAGCCCACCAGTACGTGGTTCAGCTTAGTGTCCCTCGAACGACACTGTTTCAAAATTCTTTCATCTGGAGAACGTCATCACTCTGGAACGACCTTCCTGAGATCGTCTTCCCCAACGAGTATAGTCTCCAAAGATTCAAGACCAACGTGAATCGTTTCCTGCGCACGCGCACCGCTCCTAGAGCGCCATAAAGTATTTATCCTGTAGTGCTGTGCCTTATCATAAAAAAAAAAAAAAAAAAAAAAAAAAAAAATTAAAATTTACTGTTTGCCACAAATGACAATGGAGAAGTACTTTCTCTGGGGCATACGTGTCGATTCACAAAGGGTTCCTGGCGCTCTTCTTGTTTTGTCAGTTCAATTGAATAGACAAAGATGGGCGGCATAACGTGTCGAATTTCTACGTACTACTTTCTTAAATTGTGAGCGTTCATCCTCCCGATAAAATAATATTTTTTTCAGAAGAAACACATGCTCGAGTTCGAAATGAAAACAAAGATTTTGTTTCGAAGTCGTGGGATATCGAAACGAGAAATGCGGGTTCTCAGTTTAAAAACCATGATGTTTTAATATGTAGATACCCAAATGCACTCAAATCAAGTGCCTTTTACTTTATTTTGACGTTAAAAATCTCATTATGAAAACTTATTATGATATATTTGAAATCCCAATCTGAACTTCTTATGTTCTTATGGCGAGGAAAAATATTTTTAAATCAATACTTATTTCTTCATAAGGAGAGCAAGCATCAGAACTCCTCGCTGTTTTTAAATCGAGAGATCTTTTCCATGTGTGCACTAACCTGAACTAACCTGAAATATTTTCTGCCTCTCAGCAACGTCAGCCGCAAATAGAGCGGGGGTTTCTGGCGCTATCATACAAAGTGTGCTGGCTGGTCGAACACTTCAGCTACATTTGCAAAGTTTTACAACCGTGCTCTTATAGATTAAACAAATTTCTCTAAAGCATGCAGTCTCGGACAATACATCTTTGTAATGTATCATTCAAAAAGCAGTTTTTAATTTTACTTGTATTCCTGTTAAAATTCAACAAAGCCTAGGAAAATATGTATTTGTACATTAAACCTTAATAAAAGTTAGAAACCTGAACAAGAACACAGTTCAGTTTCTCAACTGTAAAAAAACATAAAAATTGTACTAAATGTACCCACGCAAGTTTTGCCAAAAATTTAATAACAATTAAATTAAATACAAGCAGTAAAATTAATAACAAATTTACAAGAACAAAAATAAGTTTAAGTAAGTCGTTATTTAATTAAATGTTGAAAATGTCCCCCTCCCACAGTTTGACAATGGGCTAGGATATAATAAAATTTGACGATGACGTTTTGTAACATTTCTTGGCTAACAGATTCACAAAAATTCTTCTTCTCAATTCGTTCAGATCTGCAGGTTTTGTCACATACACTTTATTTTTTTGTTGTCTCCAGAGAAAATAATCGAGGGGCGTTAAGTCTGGCGACCTAGTGGGCCATTCTATGGGGCCCCTTCGCCCTATCCAGCGGTTAGGAAAAGTATTATTTAAGTAAACTCTTACAGCTCGCCCAAAATGAGGTGGAGCTCCGTTCCGCTGAAACCACGTATGTCGTAATAGTGGTCCTACTGTATTGGTTATTGCTGGCTTAACTTGATTTTGCAGCATGTGGAGATAATATTCTGCATTCAAGTTCCCCTCTATAAAGAAAGGTCCCACTAATCTATTGCCAATAATACCGGCCCACACATTTACTTTCTGGGGGTGCTGAGTGTGTATTTCTCTCACCCAATGTGGGTTCTGATCAGCCCAGTAACGACAATTATGTCGATTGACATTCCCGTTTAACATGAATGTTGCCTCATCCGAAAACACTATTATTTGATTTAAAAAAAAATATTTTCTTCCTGTTTCTGCATCATTGCTTCGCAAAATTCCATTCTACGTTCGAAATCGTCTTCTGATAATTCCTGGACTAAAGTTGTTGTATAGGGGTAAAAATTACTGTTTTTAAAAATAATTTCAACTGATTTAAAACATATTATATCAACTTGGGTAGCAGCTTTTCTCAACGACAAATGTGGATCCTAAACAAAATGAAGTAACGTCTAATTTTTTGTCCATCACTAGTTGTCAATTTTAGTCTTCCGGAACGAACTTTATCTCTGCAACACCCGGTTTCCTCGAATCTTGGAACTGTTCTCACAACTGTATTTACTGTATTACCTAAACTATGAAAATTTCGTTATTTTGCCATCACATTTAATTGAATAAGTTAGGATTGGCTTATTAAAATTTATTCAAACTTGGCACATCAGTTTATTATATCGGCCTCTTCAAAAAACTATAATACAATTTTTCTCTAAAATGTACAGGGGAGTCAATAGCGAATTAGCCACCTCAACAAAAATACATTATCTCATATAAAATTCCAAACTTGCCCCCTACTCCTCAAAATTAGAAAAGGGGTCAAATGTAAAACAGTTAAAATATGTCCTTCCCCCCGCCCCCCCGTATTTCTATTATCCCACCTTTTTCATGAAAATGTTTAAAACCGTTCTTTAGATATTGCCTTGTAACACAATATATTTGAATTTGATATTAAATATATTGTTCTACAAAATATATCGGTGTATAAGGACTTGGAGCTTTAAGGAGAAGCTTTCGAAAACTATTTAATTAAACAACACATAAGCTTTTTACTAATTTATTCACACATGAAGGCACGGAACAAACAAAACGCCAGTGCCATGTTCGTTTCGTTCGAATAGATTTCATTTTTGAAGTGCCTCGCACATCTGGAATTTTGTTTTATTTCTCTTTGATCGTATTTTTGATAAGTGAAAACGAGCGGTACGGATTATGGAATTATATTCCGCAGGATTAATATTATATCTTTATTTGTGTTTGCAGAAATGTAGGAATGTAATATTCTTCTTTATTAAAATGTTAAATTGGTCGCTATCTGAAAAACAATTTCTATACATGGTTTTAGGGAAATGGTGTCATATATATTTTTTAAATCAAACGCGTTAGTGAAAAGTGACTCGTCTGCAATGGTGCCAAACTCTTTGGATCTATAATAATAGTACCTAATATTAAAATAATAATTTCTGGCGCGGTGTAATTGTTGTATATTTTAAGTTAAACACACAAGTTTAAAGGATTAAATAGATGTTTTCTTATTTCAAGGTAAATTGTTTCATTATTTAAAAGATATAGAAATCGATGCTTTTAGACTTCACTGTACAGCATAAAGAATTTTGTTATTTAAACCGATATGTCTTGCAAGAGAAAAACATATTTAAATATTTAAAAACTCTCGACAGAAATTTGTCATTCTTAATAAAATTTTTAAGGACGTAATATGAATTTTTTTAGAAAGAATCTTCAATCTAAATACGGGAAACAGACCGTATTGTCGACGGTTTTTAATTAAAATTAAAATTATCTTAGTATATCGATTTAATGCGATCGAAATAAATATATATCTCGCCTCTGCCTTGTTAATTAAAGATGAAGAGATAGGAGGAGATATTATAAACATTTTCAACGGGATTCTACAGAGTCGTTTATCGAAATATCATTTATTTAACATAGTTGTTACAAGTCTTTGGAAAATTGGACGTTTTTATTTTTAATTTTTGGGATTTGAATAATATCATTTCGTTGATCATTAGAGTTTGTAGATGGATAACAGAAGTATTACTGGTGGTAATATTCAGGTTAGTTCTTCAGTTTTTTCTAAATACCTTTTAATTGGCCTATACTAGCCATCAGATCTGGGGGCTAAAGCCTTAGTCACCTAATAATTTTTCATATGTGTCAATATGAGTTCTAGTGGCATCCCGGTTGGGGGGGAGGGCAGTCTCACGAATAATATTGAGAAAAAAAATGTACACCACTGACTTGTTTAAAAATTTTATATTATTTTCGGGTTAAGCAGCTAAAACTAAAACTTTTGTGTCTCTTGATATTTTTTCGTATCTTACTTCAGTTTTGAGAAAAAAAATAAAAACAACTCTTCATTGAATGTCGAAAAATTGATAAAATAAAATCAAGATAACTGGAACTCACAATTATTATCATCTAGTTAGTGCTAACTGAGCGTCTTATCAGTTCCGTTTTTAGACTGCACATGTTTGCTTAAAATATTTAGCATAGTTAGAATGTCATATGATTACCAAACTAACCAAAAATTTCGAAGACTGGACAGCAAGCCAACCGCTTCCACAACATTTTTGTTTTGATTCTGCTGGATCTTAAAATTGAAGAGCATTAATAATTATAGCCGAATAATATTTTTTCACGGCTTGGCAATTTGCACTCCTGCAACTCCATCTAGTATCTGATAAGTGATTTAACTCAGTCTTTGAAAGTCCCAGCTCTTTTTGGATTTTAATTAAGACATTGTAATTTCCAGAAGAAGAAAAATGTACGTGAAAGTCTTTGACACTTTCTATTTCCCCTCGAATTATTATTGGAGAGGGGCTTATTCGGCGTTTGGAGGGGGTTAGCTCCCCCAAGCCCTCCCCTAACTTCGCCCATGATACTAGCTATAAATATATCCTAAATTTCAGGACTATATCAAACGAACTCACGTGAGAAAAACGGGGGAAAAAATTGACGTAAAGGAAAGCGCTTTCGAAACTCTTCCACTCTAGAAATTTTCATCCATCATTTCTATAGACCTCTCTATTGCACCTCGTCTCCCATATAATTTTATGTAATTTATTCAACAACAAGCGGCATATTTTACACACACAGATGGACTTTCACTGACGCGGCGGCATTCATCATTACCGTCATTAAAAAAAAAAACCATGGAAACCTCCTCCTCTATAACCGCGTGATGAATGCTTTAAATCGTTGTAATATTTTTCCGAAACTTGACACTTTACACGGATAGATTATTTTTTACCGGAATGCGGACAATCTGTGGAAAAATGGGTCTAGAAAAACGGTCCATCGCGGTTATGGGGCTCATATTTCGGTTTTCTACTCTCGACGAGTTAGTACGGGGGCCAAGGGAGGATTTTTGTACGTTAACAAATGTCTGATATGTACGATCGTCCGCAGAAATGCTGTCAGTGGCGGTTATCGAGTTCATATTTTAGGTTATATCCTGATTGATTAGTACAAGGGCCAAAGAAATATTTGTACGTCAACAAACTCTGCAGAAATTAAGTCAGGCGCTGAATGATAGTTCTGTTAAAACAGGAACACCGGCTGTCACTGCCTAAATAATTAATCTGGATTTCAATGTGAAATTTGCATTTTTCTAAAGAACATCTTGTTCTTGCAATCTTGTTTTTACACGCCTCAAGCTAGTTAAATAAATATTCGGATTTTAACAGATGATTTTTTTATTATTACTTAAATCATGAACACTGAAAATGATCTAGTACCGTGACTTGCCATATTATACCCTAATCCACAAGATCCTGATGCACCGAACAGTTTTTTGTGGTATCAGCAAGACGAAGCTCCGGCCCATTACACCCGCCGTGTGCGTGAGTACCATAATACAGTTTTTCCCGAACGATGGATTGGTCCAAATGAATGGCCGGCCAGATCTCCAGATTTAACCCCTTTAGATTTTTTTTTGTGGAGGTTATCTTAAGTCTAAGGTAAATCTGTTAACCGGCCAAACAATATTGACTTCATTTCAATAAAAAAAAGACCGAAAATCAATCCCCTAGGCCTTAAATTCAGACAAAAAGTGCTCACACTAAAGTACACATTCTTTTTACTTCAACTTCGATAAATTTTTCGAAAACAGGTCTTGTGTAGAATAGCCTGTAAAGCTGTGACTAATTTCTGTCTAAAATAATTGTTTTTGGAGCTTCCATGGCCATAAATTTTCAGTAGAATTAGACGGCGGACGCCTTGCAACATCAGTGTAGCGGTAATTTTTACAAATTCGTGCCACGCTGTGCTTTTCGGACGGAATTCTTCGGGTTTCGGAGGTTTTACGGTGATTTAATGTGGAGTCCTAAAAATAAGGAGTTTACGAAATAAATTAGAAAATATTATTAAAAAGCCAGCGGTGGCGTTGTGGTAGAGGGCCGGCGACCCCGCCCTTCTACAATATTTTTTTTTTTATAGTTAATGAAGAAAACATCCTCTTAATTGTCGGTCCCACTGAGGGGTTAGGTTCTGCGGTCTACCGGTCCTCTAAAAACTTAGTCTGTTCTAAAAAAACATGTTGGCTTTAAGAAATTGGTTCTAATAAGAACTAGTCTGTTTTTAAGGTCTTATAACAGGTCTGTTTCTAAGAACAAGATCTGTTTCTTAAAATACTATATGATTTCTTATGACAGGACCTACAACACCCTACAATTGCTAGCATGTAGGTACCCCTGTTTCTCAAAACAGAAGCATTTCTTAAAAAATATGCTACAAGATATATTAAAACTTCCTGCAATTGTAAAACGTACGTTTTGTTCCTCAAAGCAAAATAGTGTCTGTTTCATAAAACATGGTCTAAGGCATAAAATATACTACAAGACATATTAAAACTTCCTGGAATTGTTAGGACGTACATCTGTTTCTTAAAACAGGACCTTGTTTAAAAAAAAAAAAGCTGCAAGATACACTCACCGACATAAAATTCGGGACAACCAAAATTTAGATCAAATTTAATGTATGATAACTTTTTCTTCCATAGTCCGATTTCAATCTTTTTTTTTTTAAATGTAGATAATTGTTTCGGTTTTAATTAATTTTATCCAATTTTTAAAGGTACAGTTTACATGTTGAAATATTCAGGAAAATAAAAAAGTATATTTTTTCTCTTAAGTTTGTAACACTCTGTAGAGTAATTTTGCAATGTAAACTACACTGGATATGCTGTTCTGCAGAGTTTGATTAATTTTTAACATTTTGCTGTTTTATTCTTCTCGGTATCGTTATCGGTTTAAGAGATATGAATTTTTGAAACATTTCAACTGTATTTTTTAAAATTGAATGAAATTAATTAAAACCGAAACAATTATCTACATTTTGAAAAAAAAAAAGATTGAAATAGGACTATGGAAGAAAAAGTTATCATACATTAAATTTGATTTAAATTTTGGTTGTCCCGAATTTTATGTCGGTGAGTATATATTAAATCTTCCTAGTTAGGCCGTACGTATTTTTCTTAAAACAATATCAGTTCCTCACAACAATATAAATTTCTTAAAACAATCTCTGTTTCTTCAAACATGGTTTAACGCATAAATAATAAATATTCGTGTCATTGTTATGACGTTTGCGTTTTTTCTAGAATGTACTATATCCCTATGTGGCTTGCTGCTTTTAGTATAAGCCGGTAAGGCCTGTTCGATATAAGAAAATACTAGCTCATGTTAAGGGATCAATCAGGTTATGCAAGTTCATCCCAAAAAGTACTAAGAAAAACTAGTACGTCTTATAGAAAACACGCAAATATTCTAAAAACTGCAGGGAGTTTTAATACGCCGTGTAGCATATGCACTGAATGGTGAACTGTCCATTCTTTCGACCGATATCAAAGAGCTTTGAATATTAAACGGATACTTTTCATTAATATACGACAAATCCAGACGCAATAAACCTCGACAAGCAATTATTAATTTTTAGCGAATCACAGCAACTCTGAAAGAACAATCGAGTTACGTTATTTGTCGAAAAAATTAAACCGAAACTCGCGTGTCCCGCATGCAAACAAACAAAAATGATTGTTCCCTTTGAAGTCCGATCGGGAGAATTTAAGCCAATTTTAACCCCTTTATTCGCGTCCCATTTGTTCCCGACCTCGCGGATGAGAATTTTGAACGTGCTTACGTGTGGAATATTTTTAGTTTTGCATTAATTTAAAGTTGAAAACCAGAGGCGGCTAGAGTTATGTACAATAATATTTTAAATGCATAAACATTAAACATAATGGCACATAATAAAAATAAACTAATACCAAACTATTAGAAATATTAGAAGCTTATCCAAAAAATCCAGTATTTTTATAATAAAAATTATTTTCAAAAAACGCATCCTCTTCGAACATAACGTACCATTTGAATTCAGCATCACAGGGGCGGCTTTAAAACTGGATAACGCTTCCAATTGTTTAAATAACTTGTTTAGATCTGTCGCCTGGTTACAGATACTTCTTTTAAAGTTGGTAATTATTATTATTTGTTTTAAAGCTGGATTTATAAACTCGAAAAGTTGGCGAGGTTGAGGTTCAGTTGGTGTTGGAAATAGGAGTTCAATTTAAACTAAAGGGAACACTCAGTTCCATTTATACACTCGTTCATGTTGTTGATGTAAAGCTCATGTAAGGTTCGAAAACTTCCCGGGTAGTTCGAGATAACCAATTTTTATGCTCGGAGTTCGGAATATCTAACCTCACAAACTTGATCATAACTTCAACCTCACCAACTTTTCGAGTTTATAAATCAAGCTTAACTCTTGTATTGTGTAGTAAAATTTAAAATAATGGAACATCATTCTCACGAAGACAAATTGAGATGATTAGTTGTTACATAGAGTCATAAGAATGGTGCGCAAGCGGAGATGCAATATTTTTAAAAATATCCCGAACGGCGTCAATCAAATCGATCAATTTTTAAGAGGTTAGTTTTAAATTTAAGAGAACATGGCGTTTGACAAACCAGTGTTACATCGCAAAATAACAGGTAATGACCGTTTTGTTTGCTGTACAAGAATACGATACTGAATGACTTCGGACAATTGAAAAGTATTGTTCCTAAATCAGTATCGCAAGCAATTCCTCATCCAGAAAAATACCGTCCCTATAAATTCCGCATCTGTCATACTTTACTTCCAGGCGATTACGAGTGCAGAATGACTTTTTGCGAGTGGCTTAGTAGGCAATGCGATGAAAACCGTCATTTTCCTAATAATTTTCTCTGGACAGAGAAAAGTTACAATGGCATCTTAAACAGAAAAAATCTTTATTATTGGTCAACACACAATGAAAATCGACGTCATACATCCAGACATCAACATCGTTGTGCATTTAACGTATATACCATATGGTGCGGTATTTTGGGAACACGAATTATTGGACCCATAATTTATGAAGGAACACTAAATTCGGAAACATACGGACAACTTTTAAGAAGCAACATCGCAGATATTCTTGACAACCTTCCTCTGGCAGTAACCAGTAATATGCGGTTTCAACAAGATGGGGCTCCCTCTCATATTTCAGAAATAATATGGAATATTTGAGAGAACGCTTTGAAAACAATTTAATTGCCACTCGTGGTCCCATAAACTAGCCTCCGCGATCCCCAGATATTACACCGATGGCCTTTCTTTGGGGGAATTCCTTGGCAATGAAGTTTACTGGAAGATTTTTCAAAATAATGGTGAGTTAGAAGCTGCAGTTCCAGCCGCAATAGGAAAATAACTGCAGAAGTATTAAATAACGTTATGAAAGAAATTGTTTACCGGTTTATTTATGTCTGGATAATGAGGGTGAAATTTTTGAAAATGAAAAATAATTTGTATTAAAAAAATAGATTTTTTAGATAAGCTTCTATAATTTCTGAATTGTTCATACGTTTCTAATGGTTTGTTATTAAAAATCAGTGTGGTATGTCGTTGGATTCAGAATAAAAACTAGTAAAAAGCGTAAAATAAAATTTTTAAACTATTTAAAAAAACCTTGTTGTAGAGGATAAAAAGTGGCAATAAGAATGTAAAATTCGGGTTTTCTCGAATATTTTCGGAAATATTCGGAGTTTTTGAAATTCGAAAACATTCAGAGTTCAGTATTGCGCAGTTTTTTTAAAATTTATTAATCTCTGTATGTCCGATGGTTTACGAGATCCCTGCAGAGTAATTCTTATCTGGCACACCCTGTATAACACCTATCATCACCAAAGTAAATTCCACCCGTTGACACGTGGGCCTGTCAGTTGTCACTAAGTTTCGTTGACACAGACTCTAATTAAATTATAAACAACAGACGCCTTGGTTTAAAATCAAAATTTTAATTAAATAACAATTTCCTCAAGTTATTAAATTTAATATTCGAATTGATCAATTAAATTGTCGTAGAATTAAGATGTTTATCGAAATCAATATTTTGATTATTGAATTGTCAGCTTTAAGTGGCTAAATAATAAGTTTAACATAATGGTTCTGCTACGAGGATAGTAAGACCAGTACTGACATACGGCATACAGACATGATGCAGAATTACCAAGACGCACTAACAAAAACTTCAATAATAATTGTATCTACTATATGAACTTTATCTACGTGTAGGTACGCACGGTTACGTAATACTCTTTTCCTGTATAATAGAGAAAGCATAAAGAAATAATCAATGTTCCTATTGCTTCAATTCTTGCATTCACGGATAAGATTGAACTTTATCGAAACAATAACAGTACGATAAGTCAATAAGACCCCATTAATTTAGCACAAAAGAGCCATTATGACAAATTATAAGTATAAGACCGGGGTACGCCCGCCCCAGATGTGGAATTACAGAACTTGTGCTGCGGCAACAACCTTTTCATTAAATGTGCTTCATGCATAATGGAAGAACCACTTATTGTTTTATCCAAGGCTCTTCATGTTATTATTAAAAAGATTACGTGCAAGTTTACTGTAGAATATATGATCAGTTTAGATCTGAAACTCATACAGGATGGTAAAGATATTTTTAAAATATAAAGATTATTGCACTAATGTTTTTAAAATTATAAGCAATGGTAAAACATGCAAAAATACATTTAAAAAGAGTCCAGGGATGACATTTTTCTGGGTAAATGTCGCAACCAAGCTTGTTCGTGTCGCTTTTTTCTTAACGAAATCTGGAATTTCTTTAGTTTCCTTGATTTTAAAATTTTTAGTATTATGTCGAGCTCTCCAGGCCCAGCCTTACCACTGGAGGTAGCCAATTATTCGGGTATTTATAGGTGGAGCCTGGCGGAGATTGTACATGAGTCTGTGTGATGAGTGGGTTAGTCGTAGTAATTAGCAATAATTCTGTCATAAAATCCGTTGTAACATTAGAGAAGACAGTTTATTAACAAATATTAAATTTTATTGAAGAAAACATTTTAGTAAATATTCAAGCAGGTTTTAGAAAAATATATTCAACAGAAACAGCAGCACAATATATTATTGAAAATTGGAAGAGAAGTGTTGACAAAAATGAAATCATTCTGGCAGCATTTTTGGATTTTAAACGTGCTTTTGAGACTATTGATAGAAATAAATTATTAAATAAATTATATCAGTATGGTTTAAGGGGTACTGCATATAAATGGTTTAAAAATTATTTAAATTTTCGACAACAAATAACTAAAATAAATTCAACATTTTCAAAAAGGGAATTTAGTAATATCGGTGTACCACAAGGAAGTATTTTAGGTCCTTTATTATTTATTTTATATATAAATGATATGCCAAATATTTTGTCAAATACTAATATTCAAATGTTTGCTGATGATAATGATACTTTAATATACGTAAAAGGAAAAACTATTTTAAGTTGCATAGATAGTCTAAATTCTGAATTAAAATTGATATCAAACTGGCTAAAAGTAAATAAATTAAAATTAAATATTTCTAAAACGAAATTTATGGCAATAGGAAATATTATAAATTATGAAAATATAAATATTTTTATAGATGACCAAAAATTAGAAATAGTTCAGTCTTAAATATTTAGGGATAATTATAGATTCTAAATTAAAATTTGATGCTCATTTTGAAAACACTATATCTAAAATTGGGAAAAAAATTAATTATTTCAAAAGAGTAAGTAAACATTTAAGTTTATTTTCAAGAAAAACAATATATAACACAATAAGTTTACCTCATTATTTGTATTGCTCTACAATTTTATATACTGCAAATGAAGGAATTTTTAGTAGACTTCAAATTTTACAAAAGGAAATGAGAATAATATTAAAAGTTGACAAGGATAAATTATATGTTAAATAAACTTAAATGGTTGAATATAAGAAATTTAATATTTTTCCTAGTTTGTATTTTTTATTTATAAAATTCACTCATCTTACCATCTCATTTAAAAGACTTTATAACGCAAAACTTTGAAAATCATTAACTATCAAACCAGAAACAATCAAAATTTTTGTTTAGGGAAAGTGACAAAAAATTTGACATATAAATCGATCTTTTTTAAAGGACTTCACGAATATAATAATTTAGATTCTTGAATTAGGAAACAAAATTCCTTAAGTAAATTTAAAAAATCCTTAAAAATACATTACAAATAAAATTTATTTAAAAATATTTTTGGTGCATAAAATTGTGATTTTAAATGTTTTAATTATTGTTAAAAAAACTAGAATTTATAATATTGTAGCAGTATTGTTAAAATAAATCTTGTTACTACTATTACTACTACTACCTAGGAATTTCAAAATCGCGATGTAAAACACTATTGATAGCAATGATTTTTAAGGCTTTGTTTTGAAGTACACCATGTTGGCACACCATAAGTCAGGACCGACCTGACCAAAGATTTGTACAAATTGACTTTTGGTCCTGTAACCTATTTTGCTCATTTTGTTTAAGAGACAATAAATATCACTAAAGCTGCTTGCCAGCTTTCTCGAGCCTCAACTCCATTTTTCCAGTGAAATAATGTGCATTTACAGTCTAGCCACCAGTATCCTTGGTGTCTTTGAAACAGAACTAATTGCAGTATGGTCAGCAAACAAAAACGGTTCATTAAATCTGTCCCTCGGAATGCCATGAACATAAATATTATGCAGCACCCGAACTAGAGGGGATCCTTGTGGAACTCTGATGTGTTTCGGATCTGCAATCGTGCCTTCTGACGAGACTACACGACTTCTCCAAAAAGGAGATGATGACCTTAATGAGATAATTGGACTATCAGACTGCAGTTCCTATCAAAAGCTTTTCGCCAGGGAGAACATTGCGCTCAAAAACATTTTTGCAGGCGTCTAAGAATTACTTTTTTGATTACTTTGGCCAGGCTCGACTAGGAGCTTATCGGTCTATTATATATTATTATTATTATTATTATTATTATTATTATCTATTATCTACCTATCTAATTCTTTAACAGCTTTTAAAGCAACATTTTTTCATTCTCTGTTAGTGTTTGCTGAGTTTTTGTTGAGTCAAGAAGATATGCCAACAAATGATATGGGGTTATACACTGTTCATAACGCCTCTTAAATTTTTGCAGTTGATTTAAAGTTATGTCCGTTTTGTTAAAATGAGTTAGGGCGGATGCATCTTTATATAAACAGTGGAGGGTTTTTTGTTCTGACAGGAATTTGCTCAGAGCTGCAAATTCCTTTTTCGACAGGAACTATCTTCATTAAAATTTAAAGAACGGTGGAAATAAAATAAAAAACGTGTTGAAAATAGCAACTTATTTAGAGGAAAAAATAGATAAAAATAAAAATAGAAAAAATCAAAAAAATCGCAATTTATGATGTTTTTCAAAAAAATCATGATTTTTTTGAACCCTGGTTGTAACATTTACCAAATTTGGGTTCGGGTTCTTTGTAGTATAGGAACATATTTTGGATAGTTTTTTAACGCGTCGTAGTCAAGTATAATAGAAATGACTTCTTCTAGTAGTCAAAAATTCTTTGATATGGACAACATACTAATTTCTAAGTGTAAGAGAATAGACTATACCTAGTAAACTACGATCATTTTCCGATGTCAAATTTACGCTCTGGTAACATAAGTTTGGTCGGCCCCGTGAGTGCATAACCCTTAAACCTAAAACTTCATGCCGTCTTTTTCAATCGAATGCTTTTGAAAGGTCGTTTATCTTCATATGAAGTGTCGCCCGCAAGAAAACGTCGTAAATTTTAGGTGTTTCCACAAGAATAAGCCCTAAGAGATTGCATGTCCCCAGGCTCGAAGGTAAATAAATGTTTATTCGGTGCAAGTGAAATATTTAATATCTTTTGAAAAAATTTATATCGGCAAGATATCCGTAAATTTTAATATGATCTCTGTTTCAAACATCTAACCCAATGCGGCCAAAAAATATCGGTACAAAAAAATTTGCTTTAATCGTTAACAGTTTTGATTTGTTGTCATCAACTTTAATGTTATCAATATTTGCTAGCTTTGCTGTACAGGGTGTTTCGATATTATACCGACAAACCGGGACCAAAGTTGTTGTATGTTTGCCTATGAATTTAACTCTCTAAAAAGTTAATTTTGTTGAATGGGTGTTATTTATTTTATTTTACACTCTGTCAGGAAAATTAAATACAAAGACAATTAATAAAACCATATTAGCGTGTAAATACACCCCGCTAGAAGGTCATTTTAACACATTGAGTGTAAAACTTATTCTTGGATCGTTTTTTTACAAGGCCCCGGGTAAAAATACCTAAACCCGTGTTACCGAAAAGACAGGCGGCAACAAGTGGTGTGAAATTCTAGGAATTGACAGATGACGCCGACGCTACATACACATTCAACGTTTAAGTCAGTCTGATTGTGCTCTTTGAACGTGATATAGAATAATGTTATATTTAAATCAAAAGTTCTGTAAAGTTCCAAATGAGAGTGCCTCTTATGAGGATCTTGTTAAATTGGGTAAGCATATTAACGAAATTTAATAGAAACCTTACTAATAAGTACGAAATTTTTAAGAAACTAAGTAGGTATTTACATTACTTTTAAATTATTCTGATATAAGCTTATAATATAAATGTATTCCTTTTTTATATAAATACTTAGGTATCTACCTACATATTTTACTTCATAGATTTCTAAATAAATATACGATTAATATATTACTCGTCATTTTCATTCTTTTATATTGTTCCAAAGCATACTTTTATTTAGTTGTTTAGTGTTCTAAGTATACACATATTTATTATGTTATTTGTTTTGTTAAGCTTAACAATGAGGTACATTAAACGTAGATATATATATGTTTAATTTACTCAATTGTAAACTATATAATAGGTGTGTCATTTTGTTCAAGTAGTAATAATAATAAAAGTAAAAAAAATCACAGGGTTTTCCTGTTCTGTTTTAACCATAATTTTGTTAATAATATATAAACGATAAATAATACTCAATATTTTCACTCATTTAACAAACCTTTTCCAAGCGATCTGAAAATTTATATATATTAGGGGCTACTACTTTCGGCTTTGATTAGGTCATTTAATCATGTATCAAACTAAGCAGAGGTTAATAATGTAAAACATTTTGAATTCATAATTTTTACATTTTAATTGTAAACGCCCAGTTAGCTTGATACGGGATTAAATGACTTAAACAAAGTGGAAAGTATTCTAGCCCTGGGTAGATTATTTTATTACACTCACTATAGTAAAGTCACACCCAAATAAAATAAAATTTATTAACATTCATCAAAAAATAAAAAAACCATTCAAAAATATCTTTTTTACCAGATATACTGATTGGTTAATATACCCTATTGAGTGTGGTCATATATGTACCACCATTCAGTGTTAAATTTAACACTCAATTTTTTACTGTGTAGGTACAGATTTAATTTTTCGAGGAAAAGCCATTCTTAATAAAAATTTTCCGTTGCTGAAAAAATACGATTGTCGATGAAAAAAAAAATATTGTATACAGGGTGTCCAAAAACTTATGAATTCAAATTATTTACAATAGTAAAGTACCCTTACTCTAAAGTTTGAGCAAAATGCTATTTAAGAATTGTTTCAAATCATCACATCTAAGATATTGGTTTTTTTTTTTAAGTTTGGATAGCAATAATATTTTTGCTTGAAACTTGCATTTCGCTGAAAAGTTTGGTATATAGGTATACCCTTGATGGGTGTACCTTTGATTTTGTACCTACCTTTAAGTGTCACCTTTGATTAGGTACCCCAGAAATATATTATTACAGATTTAAGGATTTTATTAGTTTACAATGTTAACAACGGAGCAAAGAATAAGTATATACTTAAGTATTTATTTCAGAGCAGTAGAGTTGGTTGGCAATTTGTATTAAATTCGTTGTAAAAACAATAATAGAGTTTCTATAGGTTCTACATTTATGAAGCGGTTTTACAAGATAGTTATTATTATTCATGAATAAAGGGTTGCTGGCACCTAATGCAATAACAACCTCTATATACCCTCACTTCGACATATCTAATTATTGCGGACCGAAAACGGCAAAACTCAATTGTCGTCCGAGCGGGACGTAATTATAACTGGTGCGACGATTTAAGTCCGTCCGGTGGACGCTTAGCAACTGCCCAATTAAATCGTTATAAAGTTTATTGAGATCTCAGACTTACACCCAGTAAGCCTTAAATCAATTAATTGATAGCACAGTAAATTTTATGTCGTGGAAAATAATTAAATTTAATTGAAGCACGCCTCGAGAAATTTATTGGTCATTGTCATTTGAATAATATGTAGTAAAAGTTAGGCGTAGCGTATGGGATGGACGGGAGCGAGGCGGGATATGCGCCGTTTAAGAAACTTTAAGAAAATGCGATAACAAATCGATTTTTTTAACTAACACAACTAACCGGTGGAATGGGGGACCCGTTATGGGTTAATCCTCGGGTTAAATTGTAACCTTGATGAAAATAATCCAAACCAATAATATATGGCGCAATACAAATATAAAGTTAACCATAGGTACTAATTGCATCTCCGGGGTGAAGATTATTCATATTAAAGAGGAAAGAAAAATCCAAAACTCATTCACAATTTTCGCTGCTTTACTGTAGTGGGCGTTGACAGGATCGTCCAAACACTCAATCTGATTATTAATCTCTAGTGTGGCTATTTCTATATTTTCTAAAAAATTCAGTTTATGGCCTTTATTCGCATTATGTAGCATTTTAAAGTTGTCTTTAGTATTAAAATTATGTAAATTCTCTCTTAAATGTAGGCCAAAAGCTGATCTCTTGTGATTAGACGATTTCTGAGAGTTTAGATGCTCTTTTATTTTAATATTAAAACTACGTCCTGTCTGTCCAGCATATTATGTAGCTGTGCATGAGTTACAGGACGACAAATATACCCCACTTTTGTCAAGCACGTTAATTGAATCCTTTACTCTCGAGAATAAGCTACGTAAATTGTTTACTGATTTGTAAGCTATTTTAAAATTGTTGTTTAAGGACTTCAATACATTACCCACCCTCAGAGAAGCAGCGCCCAAAAAGGTTAGTCCTATATACCTAGGTGGTTGAAAAGATGTTATGGTGTTATACAAGGGGTCAGTCAACACCTTACTAAGCATGCCATTAAATTTCTTTCTTATTAAATTATTGATGAATGATATTTTGTATCCGTTGTAATAACCAATTTGAAAGATGATGTTCTTTTCCTTCTCAAATTCCTCAAATAACTTTTTTAAGTACGCTATTTATCGGAAAAACACACATACAGACAATATTATACCAGCTGACTCCAATCATTGTTTAGCTCATAAAATGGCAGTGTTTAACTCTTTGATCCATCGTTTGTTCACCATCCTATAGGTACGCCACTGATGATAATAGAAAACTGCTTTTAAATGAATGCATTTAAATAGGCAGCCGTCGGAACACGACGAGATCGCGGGGGTGCTGTTTTGACAGGCCGTCGAGATCTGTCACTTTTCATAAGGAATACTAAATGAGGCTAAATTAAATACATGTAAATTTCGCGTTTACAAGAGTGCAACGGGGAGACGCATATCATATCTATATTTATGAAATATTGCAGCCGGTGTATGACGGGAAGTTACACGCTCGAGATACCGTAAACCTTGATGTTTTAATTTTGATTTATTCGGGATGTTTTATAAGGAAGGCATTTTTTTTTGTACCATAATGTCTAATTTCTGAGCTAAGAACCTCTTATTATACAGGACTATCATTCCAAACGAACCACCATAAATATCTCTTGTTGATTTTGAGGGAAATAAGGTTTGACAAAAAACACGTCAATTTAAATAGCGAGGCAAAAGTATAATTACCTATTTGATAGAATTTTAGTATTGACCTCCACATCTTCACCAACCTCGCCTTGATATGCACTACCTATCGAGTAATTCCCCCCCAAAACCAACGTTTAGGCACGATATTTCTAGAATTGTATTTTAATCTTTTGGAAAATTTGTAAACATTGTACAATCTTTGAAAAGTCAAGTGGAACTCAATGAAGAAAATTTGCATTTGCAACAAGACGGAGCTCTTCCTTACTACGCATTACCGATGAATGGATTGAATGAATAAATGAATGAATGAATGAATGAATGAATGAATGAATGAATTAATGAATGAATGAATGAATGGAAGTGCTTTATTGTCCATGAGGTATCATAATAAATAAATCTTATTGACAAAGCATGATAACTTATACAACTGAGTTGCGACACATGACTTTTTTAGGAGTAAAACATCAACAATGAATACATAATAATAGAATAAGGTACAATCAAGAGTTTATCACATGTTTTAACATCATAACTGAAGTGTAGTTAATATTAAATATTATTTATGTTTAACCTTTACACTTTACACATATAAAAAATTTTGAGCTAAAAATGGTAACAAAAGTAAAGTCTATCCGAACATATTTCTGCAATAAGTAATAGTTTTATTATATTGTAAACACCCAAAGAAACCCCGTTACCTGTTCGATTGCCAAACCTACGTTTTTAAAGAATTTCTTGGTAAAATTATAAAGTAAAATTATAAAACTGTCGATGAGCGTGCCAACCAGCGAAATCTACCTGGCCCCAGCTGGCATCACTGTTTATATTACTGAAATAAAATGAAATAAGGGGTACTGCTTTGCACAGGAACGGATTTTGTAGTTAAATGAAAAGCCATAGTAATACCTTATAGTAGCAATTTTTTTTTTTTGTGATTGGTTTTTTGCTCGATGCATTCGGTACTTTTTCCAGTTGCCGGCTGTGGTAGCTTGCATTGTCCATCACAATAACACTGTGTTCTGGTACATTTGAAAGCAAACTGTCTTTAAAGCAGGTTTTAAAAAGAGCGGCGTTGGTATTTTCATGAGAGTCCAGACTTGAATCCTTTATATTTTTTGCCGACAGTAATAAACAATTAGGGATCCATCCATTCTCCCAACCTGCAGGGATTATTGTTATTTGTTTTCCTTTATTTGAAGGGGCTTTATTTTGGTATTTTTCAGTTAAATCAACCCATCCCTTTTTGACAGTTTCATGAGTGTCAAACCAGGTTTCATATAGATAAACTATTAAACGTTTTTCGGATCTAAACTTTTTTAAGTCCCTAAGGTACAGAAATCTCATGTTTCTTAATCTTTCGGACTCCATGTTTATTGTCGTATACTTAAATCCCATCTCTTGCAAAGCGCGGTGAAGACTTGTCCTGCTACATGATATCGTTGTATCGTCAGTTGTTAACCGTGTTTTTAAAGAATCTAACGTGGGCACAACATTTTCTCGATATATTTGGTATACTTTCCTGCGAATAACATCTGTGTCAATCATCTACGCACTTCATTTTTCCGGTATCTTTGCGATTTTTCTTTTAAAATGTCCTTTTAACATAACGTACCGTCGATAATGGAACTTTCGTCATTTCACTGGTATTTTTAATGGAAATTACTTTAGGGTGGCCGCTCTTTGATAACGATTGACATACATTTTTCACGATCACTTTGGCGTCATTGATATAGATCAGAAATTAACTTGGACCCAAGACTGAACCCTGGTTGGTTGACGAGGCCAGTAAGATCTCCCGACTCGACTACTCTTAGATCAGAAATTAACTTGGACCCAAGACTGAACCCTGGTTGGTTGACGAGGCCAGTAAGATCTCCCGACTCGACTACTCTTGATTTTTTTTCCTTTGGGGGCCACTTGAAAACTTCAGAAGTTTATAGAACCCCGCAAGAATAACGTCTTAGAGGAATGTTAAAAAATACTTTACTACTGTCACCCTGTATATTGGAATATAGAAAGCAGGCACTTTATTCTCGAACCATCAGATTTGATAGACAAAGTAAAGTTTTACAAGTTGCAACCTTTTTTCCACATTTTGGCCTTTCTCTATTCCGAAATATTAACTTTCAAAAACCGCACCTTTTACTTTACCTACATATTATGTACTCTACATCTCCAACAAGCCATTATTACAGCTAGCTTTGGCACGGAGGGACAAAAGACGCAACGACAAAGAACAAAGGCGACATCCCCGCGCGCTATTAGCTGACATTTTAGCTGACATGCCTAATAATAGTTTCGCTGTCGCTGTATAGAGACGTGGAGCGAGACTCTGTGGGCCACAAAAACCGCGCTTTCTCTGGTGTAATGTACCGATTTCCAGGCATTTCAAAGGGCGCTTTCAAGTCCCAATTAAGGCGATGTTCGATGGGAGCGATGAGGTGAGGACAAACTATTAAAGAACACAGTTCCAGTACATTTAAATAGCCCCAAAAATATCGATATGCTCCTATCAGAGTTTGGGTTAGTTCTGGCTATCTCAAAAGGCTTTCTAGCTGTTTCGGTTATTTCAACTGGTGTTCTGTGTTACCTACGAATCGAAATCGACCTTTTTACACGTATTATGTCATATGCCCTTTTTTTTATTGTTCTAATAACAGGTCCTTGCATTTTTACTGAGAGTGTGACATGAAATAATATTGCTGGCCCCGCCGTTGCGCTTAAATCCCGCTGTCGACCGCGGCCGTTCCTTAACAATTATGTCGATGATTGTCATTTCTATTGTTAATCTAATTGTACGCCAGAATGGGAAGTAACAACTTAAATCTCTTAAACTTGTCCCGTAGACCTCTTGGTTGGACGTCGCTCTTTGTTACGATCTCCTGCCTGAGCGTTTCTTTTATTGCTCTATGGGATTTTAATTGCGTAATTAGAGGCCATAAAAATGCTCTTTTAACCTTAAGTAATTTGTTGTCTTGTCAAATTATTTACCATGTTATTACGGTGAGTGTAGGACGACGAAAAAATCACTTGAGAAAGAAGCACACCATTTTTTTTTGTACG
The DNA here is from genome assembly GCA_963920685.1 of Polydrusus tereticollis. NCBI lineage: Eukaryota > Metazoa > Arthropoda > Insecta > Coleoptera > Curculionidae > Polydrusus > Polydrusus tereticollis. The sequence continues at coordinate 2,521,015 of OY987332.1, read as the reverse complement.
ATAATTTGCCTATATAACTATTCTTTCTATATTATAATTAAACTGAGGTGTATTCATGGGCGTGCGGCACTCGCTTCTCTGAAAGCTGGATCCAAAGATATCACCCCTAATAATGAAACATACTAAGGCCTAAGGTCATATTAATAACCCAACAAATTTAGCTGAATTTTTTTATTTTTCATCTATCAATTATTTACTTATAATACCTTAGAAACGGTGGCTATAAACATCATCATAATATCATAGGAAATATTAGCGGGCGATAAAGTTCATAATGCCCGGTTCTGTTTTTCCTATGCTAAATGTACAATTTTTGAATTTTCCCGAGAAAGAAGCTGGACCAACTATGAAATTTTGCGACTCGATTGTTGAGTTTCTCGATGTGCATGCGGATTCCTGCTCCATTTCAACATTAATTAACATATTTTCTTTTTCGGTAACAGGGCTAGCTATCATTTTTGCTATTCGGTTTTTCGACGTGATGCTTTCCTCTATACGCTAGTACTCTTCCACTTTCCGTGTAGCTTAAGGGTTGCAAGGGAAGCACCACCCTTGATAAGAAGTGTGGACGAGGTCCGAGGTAGGCAATGTCCTGTATATTCCTTGGCGTTTTCTAAATTAAGTTTTGCTATGATTGAAGGAACACGTCCTAGTGTATTTTTACCCACAGGCATAGCTTTCGGTATTTAAGGAAAATTCTGCGTTAATCCTTAATTTCTTTTGGCCTTAATGCAAGGTACTGTCTAACCAATTTTAAGGCATTGGTTTGGTTTTCTTCGATTATAGTAAAACTTTTTGGCGTAGCAGTTTTAGTTTCTGGTACCTTAACAAGCATAACGGGCCCCTTATCCTCAATATCATCAATGGCCACTTTTATCATCCCGTCTTAGGCCGCCAAAAACTTCCATTACGAGTACCACTTTATGCAACAGGAAGGTATCATTTGGCGCATTTTTAATAAAAGTTAAAACTTGTTCACCTTCCAAAACTTTTGACGTTTTAGGAAGATATCCCTTTGATTTAACTTTTAAAAATGCTATTAATTGACAATATCTTGAAATATTAATGTTCTATTTGGGGTATATTTTCCCGACTAAAAATAATTAAAAATTGTTATTACCAATGAGCAAAAGGGTTACATACCAAATACTAAAAGTAAGCCATCATTACTGTTTCAGTAATCACCGCTATTTGGTTTTTTACTTTCCATTGTAGAAAATTTTCATACTCCTTGCCGTACAGGGCTTTAGACTTTGCTGGTAATAAGTTTTTCTTAGCTTTTTCAGCATTTTCTAAAATATTTTTTGGAATTTCCATATTTTCGTTTATAAAACGTAAAAGACGCTTAAAATAAACAACCCTTAGGAACCGTCAAACTTATTCTGACCACCGATCAAAGCTCACTAAATACTAAAAATTGGCGAAAATAGTTTTAAAAAAATGCAGGAGTTTAACTATTTATATTTTATAATTAATGAAAAATAAAGTATTGTATACACCACAGGCGTTACTAGACTGTAATGCCCATCAGGCGAAAACTATCGCTCGGGCCAAAAGCCCTTGGGCTAGTTGCTTTTGCCTTCCGGGCATTATAGTCTACTTAACGCTCTTGGTACATAAATAACTATTATACCTTCTCCGGCGCTTATGGATGTGTTTACTAGTCCTTAGTTTAATACATGCAGAATGATATTTACTGAAAATCAGTAAAGATTTCCAAGCGAAAAAGCAACTACTCTATCTCGGTTATATAATCAATCAAAAAACAAGAGCTTTTTCCCATCGAACCACCGCAAAGTGCAAATCTGAACGAATTTGAATAATATGCATTAAGGCCCCCGTTCTCATAATACCCTACACCTTACTTCGCTATCTTTTCGGGGGGGAAAATGGATAATACAATGCCTTGGGGAAACGCCGCAAATGAAATTATGCTGATCAGAGCTACTAGATGTCGTTTCTAATCAATGCAAAAAAGCCGTGAAAAGGGCTCGTAATGAAGGAACGTGAAAAGTGCTTTTTATTTTTTGTGAGTGGCGACAAAAGAATAATAAGACTAATTATATACACATAAGTACTAAAAGTTAATGAATACAACTCTACTATACAGGGTGATCCTTAAGTACAATCTAGGATATGATTTCTGACATCATTTTAAGACGAAAAGTTCATATGGGCATATGCCCTAAAATGCTTACCTTCTAAGATACAGGGTATTAAAATAAAAAGGGTTTTTAAAATCTCGAAAGTCCTTGAAGCTTGAAGTATTGAAAATTGGCGTTAACTGATTTTGTATTAAACTGTAGTTTTTCGTTAAAAAAGGTTTTGCTTATTGGCAACGGGCAATAGGTATTCTATCATTGTGTTTTGCTGTGCTGGAGATCAACCACCGCACCACGACGTTTGATTTACGGTTTGCTAAGTTGGAATCTATTAAATTAAGTAAATAGCATGGTAAGGTTACACATAAATATTTTTTTAACGTCGCAAAATCAAGCAAAACAAGCTGGAAAAATGGAGTCAATAACACAGGCCTACAAAGAATTTGTAATTAGACAATTTTTTGTTATTTTAAGTTAGTAACGAGTGGGGAATATTGCTACGACGAGGTCGTAGACCAAGTCGTAGTAACCACACGAGTGCTGTAATATGCCTTACAACATTTTATATAAGACCAAGAATTTTGTTTTTTTTTATGTATTCAAAATGGTTTTCATATTTATGCAGTGACATTACACAAAAAATGACAGTGACTGACGGAACAAAAAAAAATCATAGTTTGATTAAAATGAGTAATGTAATAAGTTCATTACTTCCCTGAGTGATGTAATGAGTTCATTACATCACTCAGTACGATAATATATAGTATATTACATAACGCAAACAGGCTAAAATGGGGTATGTAATAAGCTCTTTTCGTGTGGGTCTTATATAAAAAAATAAGTTGCTGATTATTGGTTTTATTTAAGAAGCACCGCTAATACTACAGTATTAATAGGTAAAATACTGATGGGGAATATTTAGAATAATCTATAAACCAGACGCGGAAAAAGCCGAGGCGCGACGGGGATTCCTGAATTTTGAGGAATATAATAGAAATTTTTCGACATGCAATGATGTGAATTTTATTTTATTTGTCGAAAACGAAGTAAGACACGAAAAAATATCAAGAGACAAAAAGTTGTATTTCTAGCTGCTTAATCCAAAAATAATATAAAATTTTTAAACAAGTCGGTGGCGTACATTTTTCTTGTCAATGTTATTCGTGAGACTGCCCCCCGGACGCCACTGGAACTTATAATTATCATCTAGTCAGTGCTAACTTAGTGTCTTATCACAATGAATAACACTGTCAAATTTTACCAAAATCTTTGAGATATTAATAGAAACCCGATTTTTTTTTTAAACTTTAACACGCACTTTTAATTCGCGACAGAAAGACAAAATAAGACGCCTTTTTCGTATAGAAATAATTATTTTGAAGGTGGTCCAGATGTGGTAAATCGCATTAAAATAGACAGCACCAAGAAATGAAAACAAACGCCCAAGGAATTTTTGTCGCTTCATGCGTCGTATGCGAATCTTTACACAAACACACATTTAAAAGATTGTTTACATTAAAATTTGACGCCGTTTTTTGAGGCCACCTTAATAACTCCCCCGTTCAAAAGTAAACAACCGTTAAAAATTCAGTAATTAACTCACTTAATTAACGAGATTTAATTGGAAACTGGATACTTCGGAAAAGCAATCACGCGGCTGACTTGTTTCCATAGTAAAGGCACAAGGGAAAGTCGGAGTGACAAGCACAGACGCTTAATTTCAGTTTATTTTTAATAATAAAGGAGAAAATTGCAAACATACATAATATAAGTAGTGATAAATAGTGAGAGATTGTAGTGTTACATAAATGGGTCAAATTTAATTAATCATAAAATATAAAATCATTAATATTCTCCTTGAGGGAAATCTAGATGCGTTGCCATTGTATTTGTAGAATAACCAGATGTGTACCAAATCAAATGATAAATCGTAAAACGTAAAAAAATTAAGTAATGCAAATGATTTTTTACGAGCGTGTGGAAAGTATCCTTTTTCCACACTTATACGCGTTCTGAAAGTTGCACATTTCCGCACTGTGCCAGCTATGAGAGTTGTGGTTCTTTTTATTGCGATTTGTACACTTGATGACTAAAACACAATTTTAATTTGCTTGTTATTTAGAATATTTGTTGTTTAGTTTTTATTTATATTTTTGAGATTTATCATAAATATTTTTGGCCTGCTATAACAATCTCTTCTTAGTGTCGTCATCTTAGCTCGATCTTCCAAATCTCTTATGGTTTCGAAGATCCCCATAGTGGCCCTTTAATCAGTAGTTACCCTGTATAAAAATTCTTGAAAAACGCCGATTTTTTTCCATACCGTTTCAGATATTAAAATCTTTATAATTGATTTCCCGGGCCTTTGGCGAAAGTTTGCGTGTTGTCGCCCCGCTCCGGGAAATACGAGTTTCTTTCAATTTTCCCGAAATTTTCTCTCGGCTTTATTATCAATTATTCGAGAGTTTATTGTCAAGTGAAAAGTTTTTGTTTCCGGAAAACTCTGTATACGAAAATTTATTAAACGAACTTTCGTTTGGAATACGACTCCGAAAAATGTAAATAAATGAGAATTCAGAAATAACTCAACAATCAACAAAATAATTGGTACTTTAGCGGAAATAACTTTGACAGATGAAAATGAAAACAAACTTGTTGATATAGGTATTATAGTATAAGTTTGGTCGTAATATCTTTTCAAAATACCAAATAATACCAAACAAGATATTCAACAGATACATAAATATTTCTCCAAACTTGTTGGCCCTCTCTGTATACTATCTACTAAATATAGTAAAATGAAAGTATAAATTAATCATATTACACATAATGTATGTCTCTTGTATAGATGCATTATACAGGTACACAATACCATCAGTAAGGGAGCGTTCAAAAATGAATTATAGTTCAAGTGAACAATGTTCCATGCATTCCTCAGTGGATACATAATGTTCAACACTCGAAGAGAAGATAGACGCCACGAAGAGCCTGTTTTATTCAATATTGTACGGCCATTTCATATTTTATAAGGTGACAGGTGTGGAATTGCTTTAAAAATAACGGAGTACTGATAGGTACCAAAAAATACCGGAACAAGAAAAACATTTAAAATATGTTACTCCTAGACTACCATAAAACTCTTTCGAGAAGGTATGTGGTATCTATGATTCCACCTTACTACAACTTAGTATACGAGGTAAAGATGAAGGTTTCCAAAATGCTTTGCAGCTTTCTTTTTTTTTACTTCGTGTCTTTTTATTATAGATCATTGGTAAAAATGGGAAAATAAATAAAAAGAACAATAAATAATAATAATCACCGTTATTTCATTCTATGCTTCAAGTACCTTCTGTCGGAGTTCTTCTTGGCTTCTTGGTCTAAAATCATGCCTCTACATATATTTTGTCATTTCTCCCCAAACGTTCTCAATAGGATTGAGGTCTGGACTCTTGTGAACTCCACACGGTAAGATGCAACATTGTCTTATCGGGTGAATTCTTGCCATGCCTCTTCATATATCACTCCAGCCGATGGAATCATGACTCGAAGAAGAATATTTCGATAAACAATAGCCGCCAATCTTCCCTTTATTCTTTATTGCACCCCTTAGAAATAAATCTAGGAGTGAGAAATCGGGTAATCTCGCTGGCCATTCCATCACACCTCGATTTCCTATCCACTTTTCTGAGAATGTCGAGGTAATAATGTACGCACGTCTCTACCATTATGGGGAGGTACCCCGTCATGTTGGAAGCAGCGATGTGAGTAGCTAACGGGATGTCCATTAACAAATCCTCAAATTGGCTGTTTAATAACCTATTATATAATTATCATATAAAATTGGATCCAAAATTTTGTCCCCATATACAACCCTGCCCAAACATTTTAATGAAGAACCTGAACCTTGAATAATTTTGTATGTCGGCTCAACATGAGCTCCTTCTACTCTTATGAATTCCCTAGCTCTAAGAATTAAAGATTGTTGGACCCTCCACATTAGTCCTTATTTTGCGACAATGAAATTTAATCATTTCCAATAAGGTTTCTCGATTGTATATTGGATTGGTATAATAATAATAATAATAATAATAAATCGTCTTTATTAGAAACACATACAGAGAAGGCGAAAATTTAGCTGTAGTAGCTACTCCTGGCATTTAACCTAATATGTATGGGCAAAATAAGTACTTATGTATATAAAATACTAAATAACTTGATATAACTAGAGAGTACAATATAGAATTAATGTAAAATATTTATAAGAATTAAAATTATATACCTATACCTGCTGTTTATGAGGGTAGTCCTCTAGCAAACTTAGAAGTTTGCTTCGTTTCTTACATAATTTTTAATTTTATACTTAAAACTAGATTGTGATAAGTCTGCAAACTTAACTATGACACTATTAAAACATTTTGGAGCACGATAAGAGAAAGATTTTTGAAAGAATGCTGAGCTGTGACGGGGAATGTGCATGTAGTGTCTTGATCTAGTTTGAGCATTATGGAGGGAGCTGCGATGGGTTAGCCGGTTATATAAATTTGCGGGGTATTTGGTTTCAGTAATCTTATGGACAAAGCAATAGAAGTGCACCCGTCTTCTTTGTTTCATAGTGAGCCATTTCAACTCAATTATTTTAGCTGATATATGGTCGTATTTACGGAGGCCGAAAATGAAGCGTGCACAGTAATTTTGAATTTTCTGAATACGATTTTGCTGAAATTTATCAAGGAAAGGTCCATATACAGAGTCACAGTAATTGAAATGCGATAGTACGAGTGAGTCAGTAAGTAGTTTTTTTAGCGGATTGCACAAGACATGTCTATGGGAATACAGTGTCTTAAGAACTGAAAAAGAGCGCTGAACTAAGTGGTTAACATGTAGGCTGAATTTTAAATTGGGGTCGAAATGTACTCCAAGGTTCTTTATAGTGTTGACAATTTCAAGTTTTTTGTTATCAATTTTTATGGTAAAATTTCCTAAGAGATTTTGTCTCAGATTATTATTACCAAAAACCATAAGGTATGACTTATTAGGGTTTAGTTTCAAATTGTGTAACGCCGCTAGTTTTCTTATATTATCTAGGTCTGAATTTATATTATCTTCAGCTTCCTGGACTTGATCCGGTCCAAAGCTCAGATATATTTGCGTGTCATCCGCATAAGCTTGGATCTGGCAATTCTTGACAGAGTTAAAAAGTTCGTTCGTATATACTATAAACAGCAAAGGCCCCAGGATAGATCCCTGCGGGACCCCAGACGTTACATCCTGAGTAGATGAGACAAGGTCGTCAATATGTACTCTTTGTTTTCGGTCAGTGAGATATGATTTTATAAAGCGAGCAGCGGAATTGGAGAAACCGTAGTACATTAGTTTAGCATGTAGGAGACCATGGTTGATCGTGTCGAAAGCTTTAGAAAAGTCCAAGGCCACTAAAGCTGTTAGTTCTTTCTTGTCAATACCTCTAGCTATATCATCAGTTACATGCACGAGAGCAGTGGCAGTGCTATGGCCTGCTCTAAAACCTGCTTGGAAGTCGGATAATATTTTATGTTCAGCCAGAAAACTAGTCATTTGCAAATGAACAGCCCTTTCTAAAATTTTGGATATTGCAGGCAAAATGCTTATGGGGATGAAATTTAATCATTTCCAATAAGGTTTCTCGATTGTATATTGGATTGGTATAGACTAATGTTTTTAAATAGCTCCACAAAAAGAAATCTAATGGCTTTAGGTCAGGTGATCGGAGAGGCTAAGCCACTGGTCCTCCTCTTCCTATCCATCGATTTTCGAAGTTCCTGTTTAGGTGTTCTCGAACTAGTAGACTAAAATGTGGCGGGGCCCCAACATAAACCACAATACACGTCGTATTGGTAGAGGTGGATCTTCTAAAAGTTCTGTCAAATTGTTTAAAAGAAATTCCCAATAAAGTTCTCCAGTTACCCTTTTTTGCAATACTAATGGTCCAATTAAATGGTGCCTGATGATTCCGGCCGAAAAGTTTATCAAATCAATCAATCAAATATGCTTTATTATCCAAAGATCAAAAAATCTCATTGACAAAGTTAACATTTATAAAAACAAAATTTATACATATATATATCTAAAATTAGGAAATACATAGTTGCAAAAGAGCTAACAAGTCAAAATAGAAAACAAAAAAAAATATATATTATTATTAGACCACCAAGCATAGTCAACCATAACACAAAATAGGAAAAAGAAAAAAAATAAAAAAAAAAATACTAAATGTACACAATGTAAAAAAGTCATACAACACAGGAAAATCAATTATTTTAAAATGTATAATGGACATAAAAACACAGAAAAAGTATAAAATTCAAACACACTTAGAATAATTATCTTCGCAGTTTACAATAAGTCACTATAATATTCCTCCAAGGTATAATAGGCCTTGCCCTGCAAAAGTACTTTAACCGCGCGGTTAAAGTGTTTATCACCCACAATATTTCTATACTCGCTCGGCAAGTGATTATAGATCTTAAGGCTTTCATATATCAGTGAGTTCTTGGTAAGAGCACTCTTTGGTGTTGGTAGTCTTAGTTTATCCCTATTTCTTGTGTTACTCCCATTGAGATTCTGTACACTCCCATATTTCCTATGAAGCAGAGAGACTGTTTCCAAGATAAAAACACAACAAAATGTTAATATACCCTCACGAAGAAAAAATGGCCTGCAATGTTCACGTGGCTTCAATTTACACAGACATCTTAAAGCCCGTTTTTGCAGTATAAATACCGATTGTAGTAATTGCTGAGTACTGAAACCCCAAAATGCCACCCCATATCTCAGGTTTGACTCTATAAGAGAATAATAGACTGATCTTGCCATATCATGCCCCAAGTTGTGACTTATCAATCTGACAGCATAACACGCTGAAGCCAGCTTTTTATTGAGAGCAGTGATATGTTCTGAAAATCTAAGTTTTGAGTCAATCCTTATACCAAGAAACTTCGCAAAAGTTTTACTCTCTATGACATTATTGTCTAATCTTAATTCGTCCATAGTACATTTAAATGTTAGTACGTTTGTTTTATTAATATTCAAAGTCAGGTAGTTGGCATCACACCACTGCTTAATCCTACCAATATCACTAGAAACTCTAGCTGTTAAATCTTGGGTGTTGCGATCCAGCCAAAGAATTGTGGTGTCATCCGCAAACAGAGTGAAATGACCAGTGACATCAATGCTACTTAAATCATTTATGTATAGAAGGAATAGAAGGGGCCCCAATACTGAACCTTGAGGCACACCATGCGGATTACTAAGCACTCCCGAGTCCACCCCTTGATACCTAACAATTTGTTTCCTTTCCATCAAATAAGAAGCGATCCATTTCAGAAAAATCCCCCTAAATCCATAAAGTTGAAGTTTCTCCAACAGTATTCCACGATTCACGCAGTCAAATGCTTTAGAAAAATCGCAGAATACTGCCGCAGCAACATCTCCCTCATTTAATCCCAGATACAGTTTTTCCAGGAAGCTGAATATTGCATCCCCTGTACTTTTCGAATTCTGAAACCCCCACTGAGAACCATTTAGTAATTTGTGTTTAGTAATAAAAGAAATCATTCTTAGCTTTACGAGTTTTTCCAATATTTTAGACAACGTAGGAAGCAAAGATATAGGTCGATAACACGATGGATCCTCATACTCCCCACCTTTGAACAATGGTATAACCATTGCCCTTTTAAGGCATGAGGGAAATATGCCCTCATCAAATGAAGCGTTGATGACTCGTACAAGTGTGTTCACTGCATTGTCTGGTAAATTTTCAAATACCCTGACTGACATATCATCTATACCAGCAGAATTTTTTTTTTTTATATCTTTAAAAATAGTCTTTATTTCTCCAATATCGGTGTGCCACAAGTAAAATGTCTCCAACACAGATGCATGTTGGAGATACGACATTGGATCAGCTTGCGGATGCAAATCAGTTACTAAACTTTGAGCAACGGAGCAATAGTACCCATTAAGCGTATCAGAACCTAAATCTGTCTGTACTGATGATGGGTTGGATTTTCCTCTTAACTCGTTTACAATTTTCCAACCTTCCTTTACCCTGTTTCCCGACTCACTCAGTCTACCCGCATAATATTTTTCCTTTGCTACCCTGATAACCCGCCTATAAATTCTTTTGTAAGTGTTAAAATAGTTTATCAAAAAATCCGAGGGGTAAAACTTTCTAAAGTTATGCAGGCATCTCAAGTTTTTTGAGGATACTTTAATTCCTTTGGTAATCCATGGTTTTTGGCGCTTCTTTCTTAGTTGTTTTAGGGGAAAACTAACATTAAAAATATCCGTCAATATATTATTAAAACTCTCCAGCGGATCGGAAGTTTGCAATACCCACTCCCAGTTAATACCCTCCGATTTTAGTGTAAATTTCCTAAAGTTGGCAGTGTTGTAGATTCTACCCAATTTGGATGCTTTATTCTTGCTAAAATTTAAGTTAAGTTTAACAAATATTGCCTCGTGATCCGATAAACCAGAGGATATCACAGATACCTTACAATTTTCATTATCACAAAAATTTGTACAGAAATAGTCTATTAGGGTACTAGATAAATTTGTAATGCGAGTCGGTTCATTGACCAACATATTGATATTGAAAGAATCTAACAAATTACGGAGACACCGAGCATGAGGCGACCTCTTATCACTGAAATTTATATTTAGGTCTCCAGCCAGTACAATTTTTGAGTTAGTTGAGAATAATGACAATAAGGTTTCAAGCTTCACCAAAAACTCACTGATACAGCCCTTAGGAGGACGATAGATACATATAATATAAATATTATTTTTTCTATTGTAAATCAGAGAGAACTCGAAAATACCCTCTTGCATCACAAAATCATACCTTGAAATGTTTAAACTAGGAAAATTATCCAAAAAGTCCTCTCTCACCAGAATCATTGAACCTCCATGAGCAGATTCACTTCGACAAAAAACAGACAATATACAATAATTGGGAATAAAACAGGGCTCGTCACTCTTCAACCAGTGCTCTGTAATTAACAGGATATTTGGTTTACCCTCAGATTCTAGAAATATTGAGAGTTCATCAACTTTATTTCTGATGGATTGAATATTCAAAACACAAATACTTATTTCATTACTTATTAGGTAGTTTTTATCGATCGCTTGATTTGAGGGTCTAAAAAATGTTTTGAACTAATTTGAGGAGTGGACTCTTGTATAAATGATTGATCCAAACGTACCACCTGCTCCCTGTTGATTTCGGCAGTGCACATGTTCGAATTTATTCGCACCAAATTGGATAATGGCCGTTTCTTACAAAAATTTTTTAGGGAGCAGGTAATCAGTCTAGCCAACTTAATTAAACCCTTTTTATTTAAATATTTACCATTCCTACTGCATTCATCAAATTTAAACTTATTATCTACGTTAAGAAAATCTATATTTTCACAAAAGAATTTAAGCTTGGTGGTCGCCCTATATAGTTTATCATTTACAAAATTAAGATTAAGATTAGAAACAACTTTACCATCGCAAAATGGAGTGATTGGAATTGAACTTATTAGAAGATTTGTGTAAAAACATTTATTAGTTAATAATGTAATGTCTTTTAAGGATATGTTGGTATCATTAATGCCAGCTAACAGAACAACAAAATCCTTATCGGTTAGCTCTCTCAGAAAGCAGTCAGCACCTGAAACGACATCCTTAAATCTTGAAAACGGCTTACTGATGATTTGTAAAGTATAGTCTGTTTTTAAGATATTGTGGAGGGGGTCATACAAGTATTTTCCACAATCATCAGTTAAAATTATAACTCTCGATTTGCGATGGTTTGAATCATATTGTTTTTCTGCAGAAGGAAGAACTTGTCTAGAGTATGTGACTTCTTTTTGTGGTTTTTTGTTTGTAGGTGTTAGTGATTCTTTGTTTAGATTAATGATCTCGACACTACCACTATTTGTACCTGACATCTTTATTTCTTCCCACAGTGACTCAACGTTCTCATTATTGTTTTTATTTTTCTGACTCAGTTCTTCTGCATATATTTTATTGTCTGCTTGAAGCATATCTATTGCAGACGCCATATTATTTTTAATTTCCTTCAGCTCCAGTAGGTCAGTGTTTAGTTTGTTTATAGTTGAGACCTTTGTCTGTATGTCCGTGCAAAGGCTCGCATTAGTGGTCTCCAGTTCACCGATTTTGGTTAACAAATCCATTTTAGAGGTGAGGGGTAAGGTTATGTCGGTATCCTTAAGGCAGCATAAATTTGTTTGTGTCGTAGCATCCCCTTTCATTATGGGTTCTGAAGTTCTCTCCTTTCTTTGGGGTAGTAGTAGTAGTAGTAACAAGATTTATTTTAGCAATACTGCTACAATATTATAAATTCTAGTTTTTTTAACAATAATAAAACATTTAAAATTACAATCCATTTTATGCACCAAAAATATTTTTAAATAAATTTTATCAGATATTTTGTTTTCTAAGTAATGATATTTTTAAGGATTTTTTAAATTTACTTAAGGAATTTTGTTTCTTAATTAAAGAATCTAAATTGTTATATTCATGAAGTCCTTTAAAAAATATTGATTTATATGTCAAATTTTTTGTCACTTTCCCTAAACAAAAATTTTGATTGTTTCTGGTTTGATAGTTATGATTTTCAAAGTTTTGCGTTATAAAGTCTTTTAAATGAGATGGTAATAAATTATTTTGAATTTTATAAATAAAAATACAAACTAGGAAAAATATTAAATTTCTTATATTCAACCATTTAAGTTTATTTAACATATAATTTATCTTTGTGTATTTATCAACATTTAATATTATTCTCATCGCCTTATTTTGTAAAATTTGAAGTCTACTAAAAATTCCTTCATTTGCAGTATATAAAATTGTAGAGCAATACAAATAATGAGGTAAAATTATTGTGTTATATATTGTTTTTTTTGAAAATAAACTTAAATTTTTACTTACTCTTTTGAAATAATTAATTTTTTTTCCAATTTTAGATATAGTGTTTTCAAAATGAGCATCAAATTTTAATTTAGAATCCATTATTATTCCTAAATATTTAAAAGACTGAACTATTTCTAATTTTTGGTCATCTATAAAAATATTTATATTTTCATAATTTATATTATTTCCTATTGCCATAAATTTCGTTTTAGAAATATTTAATTTTAATTTATTTACTTTTAGCCAGTTTGATACCAATTTTAATTCAGAATATAGACTATCTATGCAACTTAAAATATTTTTACCTTTTACGTATATTAAAGTATCATCAGCAGACATTTGAATATTAGTATTTGACAAAATATTTGGCATATCATTTATATATAAAATAAATAATAAAGGACCTAAAATACTTCCTTGTGGTACACCAATATTATTAAATTCCCTTTTTGAAAATGTTTCATTTATTTTAGTTATTTGTTGTCGAAAATTTAAATAATTTTCAAACCATTTATATACAGTACCTCTTATACCATACTGATATAATTTATTTAATAATTTGTTTCTGTCAATAGTCTCAAAAGCACGTTTAAAATCCAAAAATACTGCCAGAATTATTTCATTTTTGTCAACACTTCTCTACATCCCAAACATGTTCGTTATTTCTGTTAAATAAACTACAGTTTGTGAATTTTGATTCATCCGTCTAGAAAATGCGAATTAAAAAATTCAGATTGATTGTGGTTTGATCCCTTCTCCCTTCTCCATTGGCAAGAAGTAGCATATCCAGGATATAATGTTTAATCAGAAATATGAATTTTGAAGGACTTAAAATTGCTTGATTTTAATATTTAATTATTTAAGTAAACTTATATAATGTGTGTCTGTTTTTGTCACCAGGGTAGTATTTGGGAAAAAATACAAAAACCTTGCTGATGTATTTTCAAGAACCGAAACGTTATTATGTCAACTTATAGGGGAGAAAATGCGATATCTGTTTAAAATTATTCCAATAAATGTAATCAGGAGAAAATAAAAACGACTTTTTGGAGGTATTCCCAACTTTCAAATTTTTTGTGTTTTGACAAACTGACAGTGGATGATGTGGGATGGCATCAACCAGTTACTAGATAACACAACAACATTTTTCTCGCAATCAGCTGTCACTTCACAGCTCGCGGATCTCGTACCACAGGAAATGTTTTTATTTACTTTTCCCGCTCGGTCCCTCGTAAACCCAAGATCAAAAAACTTTTCTTGAAGCGTATTATTTTGTTATTTCACGTGAAATCACAGAATAATTCTTGGCATAATTATACACTGCCGACTGGGCTATTATAGAAGTTTTTGTGTTTCTTTGAGAGGTTATTATAACCTCATTAAATTCGTTTAAGATTTTTTTACGTACACCGAAAGAAAAACAACTATACCTACTTTATTTAGTTAAGTGAAATTATTTTTATGCTATGCGAACACCTTTTTTTGTGCGGCATTTTATAAATACTCTCTAAAAGGTCTGTACAAAAGGCGATTTAAATTAACTTACCTTAGTCCGAAATTGCTCCGTTTCCGAGATATAGGGTGGTAAAGTTAAAAAATAAAAATCGAATTTCTTAAAACTAATAAACATTTTTTAACGTATTACTTTAAAACTTGATACCCGGGGGTTTTTTGGGATGCGAAACCCGAACACGGACACCTTTTCACTGTGGCCATTAGAGGGCGCTTCACAATGCACTTCTTATGGTTTAGAATAGCCAGAACTTTTTTATCAGTGTAGTTTTTTCCTTTTTTTGTTTAGGAACTAATTTTTTGAACATTTTGAAACAAGAAACGCACTCTTGTGAAAATCCGCTAAAGTAAGCCGTTTTTGAGATATTTCGGTTTTAGTGTTCGATGCCTCACCGGAATATTTAAATTATTTTGAATAAAAAATGTTTGCTGTTATCTTTGAGGATGAAGTGTGGTCAGTGAATTAGCAGTGGAAAATGTATTTTTTTTAGATACTTTTTTGGAGTGTCACATCCAAAAATCCTCGAATTTTTTACCCGTTTGATGAACACCTTTAAAATTTTTTTTCCTACAGACTATTTAAATATTTTCAGTAAGAATTGCCAATGCAAGAATAAAAATAAGGTGTTTGAAACGTGTTAGTTAAATTTTAAATTGACTGTAAAGATAGCTGAAGGATACAGTTCTGCAGAAATGACGGATATGCTATTGGTTTTTGGGTATTGTGAAGGAAATGGCCGCGAAAGTGTTAAGGCATACAGGGAAAGATATCCAAATCGGCGCATACCAAACCATAAAACATTTGCTGCTATTGAGAGACGCCTTCGCGAAACCGGTAGCTTCGCTCTTTTAACTGCCAATTATGGACGGCAACGTGCAATAAGAACTCCTGAGGTTGAGGAACCAATTTTGGAAAGAATTGCTGAAGATCCAAAATTAAGCACTAGACACTTAGGTTTAGAGGTAGGGGTATCCAAGGATGTAGTTCATAGAACATTAAAAGAACAGCAGCTTCATCCATACCACATCCAAAAGGTACAAGACCTTTTGGCTCCGGATCTCGATCAACGATTGGACTTCTGTCGATTCATTACCGAGCAAAGACAATAGGATGTGAATTTTGCTAAGCACATTTTTTTACTGACGAAGCATGTTTTACAAGAAGTGGTGTAACCAACTTACATAACGAACATGTTTATGCTGCTGAAAAAACCCGCATGCCACAAAAGTAAGTGTGGATTATTTAGAACATTTACAAAATACGCTGCCACATTTATTAGAAGATTTGCCATTACAACTTCGACGAGATATGTGGTTTATGCATGACGGTGCTCCACTACATTTTAGTTTAAATGTCCGCAATTATTTGCATCGACAGTATTCAAACATATGGATCGGTAGAGGAAATGACGCTCCTGTAAAGTGGCCGCCACGCTCACCGGATATGACTCCGTTGGATTATTTTTTATGGGGGTCTTTAAAAACGATGGGATACTGCAGACCGATTATTAATGAAGAGGAATTGTGGGGAAGAATTCAAAATGCAGTCAACATATTAAAGAACGATGCGGAATTGATGCAAAGAGTAAATTTAAACTTTTTACGTCGTATTAATCTTTGTACTTATGTTAATGAAGGTCATTTTGAACAATTACTAAAAGTTTATCCTAATTAAATTTACTTTTAAAATAGAATTGTTCCTCATTTAATTAAAAGAAAAATCCATACTCAAATTCTTCCTGCAAAACTTGCTGTAACTAACCCAAGTGAAACATTTTTTCCTGGCGAAAATTTACTAATAGCGGAATTTTTTATTCAAAATAATTAAAATATTCCGGTGCGTCATCGAACACTAAAAACCGAAATATCTCAAAAACGGCTTACATTAGCGGATTTTTACAAGGGTACCTTTTTGTTTCAAAATGTTAAAAAAATTAGTTCCTTAACAAACAAAAAGGAAAAAACTACACTGATAAAAATGTTATGGCCATTCTAAACCATAAGAAGTGCATTGTGAAGCGCCCTCTAATGGCCACAGTGAAAAGGTGTCCGTATTCGGGTTTCGCATCCCAAAAAAAACCCGGGTACCAAGTTTTAAAGTAATACGTTAAAAAATGTTCATTAATTTTAAAAAAATTTTATTTTTTAACTTTACCACCCTGTATCTCGGAAACGGAGCAATTTCGGACTAAGGCAAGTTGCTTTAAATCGCCTTATTTTGGCCTCAGGAATATGTGCTTAGATTTTGTACAGACCTTTTAAAGACCCTGTATAGAAAACCACATTTAAAATTTTTGTACAGCGCCAAATGTGAATTTTCATGCAATAATATATGGATTCATTCACCCACCTTTGGGAATTTCAAATTATGCATATCAATGTCTGCGTGTGGGGGTAGTTCGAAATCAAAATTCGCAACCGACTGCCGGCGTTCGACGCGACCAAAAACTCAATTATTATTTTCATCTGCGGCTGTGCCTGGAAAATCACAACTAATTTGCCATTCTCCATTCGGTGGAAAATCAAAGTTGATAATAGTGTCCCTTGGGTAATGTATATGAATACCGCCTGGCTGCAGTGACAATCAAAATGTTTAATGATGGAAGCTTAAAGAAGTGCCACACAGTGAAGTCTTGCAAATACTAGTTGTACTTCCCAACTACCAAAGTAGAACTTTAAAAGAAGCAAATTATTTTATATTTATCGAATAGCGTTGTCTTAAGAACAGTTTTGTTTTTTATAGTACATTATTGTTGTTGCGATAATTTTGTTCGTAAAGAAAAATACTGGTATACAGGGTGATCTTCAAGTACATGAAGAAAATCTAGAATATGATTATTTCAACACCCTGTATCTTAGAGGGTAAGCATTTTAGGGCATATGTCCATATAAACTTTTCGTCTTAAAACGATGTCAGGGATCATATTCTAGATTTTCTTCATATACTTAAGGATCACCCCGTATACATTTGCTTTATAACTTGTATTAGAACAAATAATGATTCTTGTTTGTTTAAGGGTGTTATAAAAGTATTATAATATGATATAAAACCTTTAATACAATACCTATATCTATAAGTGTTGAACCATCAAATAGGAAATTTTAAAAATGTAAAAAGTCGAATTCGAATTTTTGAGGTAAAATCTTATTACAGTATAAAATAATAAAATATCCCTCCCAAAATCCACAAAAATGGATCGGCTCCCTCTGGCATGGAGAGTGTTGCAAATTACATAGTTAATGTAAATAAAACAATTAAGATTTAAGAAGTAGTCCATGGTCTGTGGTTATGTATTTTAAAGGGAAATGAAAGTCTGTCTTTACCACCAAAATTTTTTTTTTTTAAATTAACTACACTACACCCTAGATTTGGGTATCGAGGGCATATATATGGGAGGGATTCACCATATGAGTTAGATGTTCAATATACATTCAAGTTTGAAAATTGAGTCGGACTAGTTTCGACCTTAGAAAAGATCATCATCAGCAACTCTATATAATTATAATGTAAACAAGGTAAAACACAGTAGTGGATGGTTCAATGAATGTGTGTGCCTGCCCATGGACTTGACTAGGAACGTCCCTTTGGCTACACAAATAGGTTAAGAATAAGGGGTTAGTTGATACACTTGTTGAGTATTGAGTGTAGAGGTTTTATATTTATTTGACGTAGGCTAATAACTGTAAACAGTAGGAGAAATAGGTCTTAAACAAGTTTGTTTTTACTCTTGACCCATGCTAGTAGAGAAATGATTTTATTTATTTTTATTACATATATTATTGAGAGAAAAGGATTATGATTTTGAATTTGTGGTGGTATTCTTTGTGGAATTGACTTTTTAATTAAGGTGGGTTAATTTTTAATTTTAATATAACATTTTTAGATGTAAGATTGAACTAAAGGTTTGTTTCATGTTAAATTTAGGTACCTTTTAGTTCGTTTTTTTATTTTATTTTTATTTCTCAGTCACTCAACAAAGGTGAGGCTTTTCTCTTTTTTCTTTTGAGAAGGTAGAACATATTAATTTGGTAATATTTAATCATCAGTTAAAAACTGTTAACAGTAAGACACTCTAAGTACTAGCAGAGGAATTTAGAAAATGGAGATACCGGAAAGATGGTACATCTCTACTAGCATGGGTCAAGAGTAAAAACAAACTTGTTTAAGACCTATTTCTCCTACTGTTTACAGTTATTAGCCTACGTCAAATAAATATAAAACCTCTACACTCAATACTCAACAAGTGTATCAACTAACCCCTTATTCTTAACCTATTTGTGTAGCCAAAGGGACGTTCCTAGTCAAGTCCATGGGCAGGCACACACATTCATTGAACCATCCACTACTGTGTTTTACCTTGTTTACATTATAATTATATAGAGTTGCTGATGATGATCTTTTCTAAGGTCGAAACTAGTCCGACTCAATTTTCAAACTTGAATGTATATTGAACATCTAACTCATATGGTGAATCCCTCCCATATATATGCCCTCGATACCCAAATCTAGGGTGTAGTGTAGTTAATATTAAAAAAAAAATTTTGGTGGTAAAGACAGACTTTCATTTCCCTTTAAAACAATTAAGTCTTCTTCCACAAATTTAATAAAAACAAGGTTTTTATGTTCCCTACATGATTCGGGTGTCTAGACGTCCATCTTCAGAGGATTATAAATTGGTAAAACTAAATAAGGGTATACCAGTAACATAACACAGCTTGATTATTAATTTTCATAATACGAGCAGTGTTTTGTGCGTTAATCAATAAACATTTCGAATTGCCAAGTTAGTTAGCTCCGCGTTAATAACTGAATAAAGAGCAGTTTTATGTTTTATATTTCCTGCTCGGGCCGTTCAATTAAACCAACTTTTATGAATGAGCTCGTGGCGTGTTCGACGTGCAATAATAACTCAAACACCCTGTCCATTTTTCACGATAACCCGAGAACAATAATGGGTATTACACACCTGTTCTTTGGGTGTGCCAGCAATACCAGATTAAAAGGCATTCAGAAGAGTGCATGGTCGAATATGATGCGAAAATCTCGGTTCTGATGTAGATAATCTTCTTAGCTTACTTAAATTCACTCTTAATTAAACTGTTAACTGTTTCCAAGGCGACAAATAACTTCTTGTGTTTTCGCCATTTTCCGTCGAATATCTTCAGCTGCTAGCTTCACACGAATATTGACAATCGTTGGTGTAGTATCGAACACTCAATCGTCTTTATTCAAGATATTAAGTCTAAAAGTTCAAATTTGTTTTCATATTCAAATCCCAGATTGTTTGCAGGATAACTTTTATGTTCACTCTGTTCGGCAGTATTCGAGTTTAAACAATACCAACATAAATATTTCAGGTTTATTCAGCATTAACTTCCATACAAAAGGGAAGGTTGATGTGACTGATACAGAAATACTAATTCCACACCGCGTCAGATGTTTTCTATAATGGTCGAATTTTTGAAACTTTCTTTGTACAGTAAACGGTAAATACAGAAAAATTAAAGTATATAACATGTCCTTTTTAAACAGGTAAGTGTGGTTTCTGAGAATAAGTTTTAACAATTACGCTGGGCGTTAAGAAAAACGATACCTGGGCTCGATAAGGAGCTGGCGAGCTTGTCCACTACAAAGGATATTAATTGTGATACACTTTCTTTTTTCGAAAATAAATACGGACACGAATTATAAGAGATAAGACAAACGAGCTGCTCGTTCTATTTGGCTGGAGAATTTTGGTAGGTTTGACGTTAATACGGCTTTCACGGGCCCATTATTACCACTATGACAATGAGTACTTTCTACAATTTCTGTTTTACAACCACACCTGTTCCAAAATACAGATCCTATACTTTAGGGTCTGTTTCCTGGAACATATTCTATTTAAGGCTATTTTTGTAAAACAGGGTATGTTTTGTATACCGGGTGTTGCATCGTCGAGCGGGACATAGGAAATCCCATGTAATTTTAAATGGGGTCAATTATTGGCTTCCCTAATTATTTTAGAGAAAAATTCTATTTAGGTTTATTAAAGAGCACTAAAACCCACATTCAAAAGAATAACTTTAGATATTTTTGATGAGCCCGTTTACGGGTTATCGCCGATTTCTTTTTAACTATTTCTCATTTTTATGGCCCCGTATTTGCGGGCACCAGTCAAGGTAAAAGATGACTGTCAAATAAAGTTGTCATTTTGAAATGTGTGCTTTATTGTTATAAAAACTCGTACATCGAAAATATTAAAGGTGTATTTATGAGTACAAATTAATCTGAATAAAACTAAAATAAAGTATCCAATTACAAGGTTAATTATGACATTTTACATGTTTCAATATTTTACTAATTAATAGGTAGGTACTATTAAATTGTTAGAACTTTAGGATTTAAGAAGATGTTGAAATATTCCTCAAAATGACAACTTTATTTGACAGTCATCTTTTACCTTGACTGGTGCCCGCAAATACGGGGCCATAAAAAGGAGAAATAGTTAAAAAGAAATCGGCGATAACCCGTAAACGGGCTCATCAAAAATATCTAAAGTTATTCTTTTGAATGTGGGTTTTAGTGCTCTTTAATAAACCTAAATAGAATTTTTCTCTAAAATAATTAGGGAAGCGAATAATTGACCCCATTTAAAATTACTTGGGATTTCCTATGTCCCGCTCGACGATGCAAGACCCGGTATAACAGAGTCTATTTTGTAAAACCAGGTCTGTTTTGTAAAACAAGGTCTTCTGCTGACGTGGGTGTCTTGACGTTAGAGATGTTAAGATAGTAAGCTCCCCGCTCCTCCACGCACCCATTATTACCACGTATGACCATGAGTAGTTCCTGCAGTTTCTGTTTTACAAACACTCCTTTTCCAAAGAACAGATCCTATACTTTAGGATCTGTTTCTTGGAACATGTTCTATTCAAGGTTTTGTATATTATAACAGAGTCTATTTTGTAAAACCAGGTCTGTTTTGTAAAACAAGATCTTCTGCTGACGTGGGTGTCTTGACGTGAGAGATATTAAGATAGTAAGCTCCCCGCTCCCCCCCAGGGGAGCGGAAAGTTGCGGAAGTACAGCCTTCTATTTGTGTATACTTTACAAATCATTTGCTTTACAAAAATCGATATTTTGGGTCCGTCAAAGTGATTAAACGTTTCTAATCACGCGCCGTTGCTATCACCTAATTAACTAAACAACTTCCCGTAATGGGAAAACTCCCCATGAAACGATATTTATGCATATACGTTCACGGTGCAAGTCATCACAAAAAGACTGTATCATTAACGTAGACACCCGTGTTCGTTCCGCCTTGCAATTATCTCGGGAACCGATACGAATGTGACATCGCGGCGTTTAGAGGATGGATTAACAATGGCTTATGAAAATAATAGGTAACGTTAGAAAAGTTTTTCCAAGGTGTACCGGAGTCTTAGGATAATGATGTATCTCTGGCACTGTGCTACTTTTTTGTGAAACGAAAGATGCCGCAATCAGAATTTTTCTAGTCCTGCTTGTTTTTGATATACGGGATGTTTTTGAAAATTTTGCATTTTGGGACACTCCCATATTTAGGTTACCCTGTAGCTCATCAAATAGAAAAAAATTGTTCTTTTTGTAGTTTTTTAGGTAGAATCCAGTGACGTACTCAGATTCTTTCTACGTTCAATAGTTTCTGAGAAAAAAAAACTTGCTTTTTTAAAGTGGGTTACCCTGTATATTTTGTAATAATATAATTTAGTTTATAACAAGCTTCTCAGAAACATATAATACCTTAATTTTGTTTTTAATATTAAGCACGAAATTTACGTTTTATTAAAAAATATACATTTTTTGTTAGTAGGCCAATTTAAAAAAAAACTATTACTGGTATGATAATTATTGCAGAAGAAATATATTTTGGACTCCTTAATCTAATTAGCAGTTATATTTCAGTAAAAATAATAACAATGCATAAATGGAGTTGTGTTTTTAGAAATAAAAGCTGAAAATGTATAGAACTTTCTCATAAATATTGCTCAAATTGTTCTCCATTATGCCTTAGACATGTTTCGCACATAGTTCTTTTTGGCCTTAATGAATTTAAAATAATAAAAGGCCGCGTTTGTAACTCCCTAAATGCTATTTCAGTGAAGTCAAGAAAAAATCCAAAACCGACAAGTCGGGTAACCTTGGTGGCCATCTTACAGGTCCATTAGTTCCAATCCAGTGGCCTGGAAAATTATTGTTTAAGTAGGCGCTGATAATTAGTGCATTGTGGGCGGGTGCTCCATCTAGTTGCAAATGCAAGTTATTAAGACCCGCTAAGGGCACGTCTTCAATTATTTCCGGCACAACGTTTTTCGGAATTTCCAAATATTTATTTGCATTAAGGCTGCCTTCAAATATATTAAAAATTATTTTGCTCCCTAGTATAAAACGTGAAACGTTAAAGCCAAACCTGCTTTCCCGTTCGAGTTGAAATATTACATGCTCATTTTCCTGAGACCAAAACCTCGTATTGTGCCGATTAAATATACCAGCACTGGTATCGGACCATATAACGGTTCTTTCAAAATTATTTTCCCTGTTGATATTTTGTAAATACCAATTACAGACCTCTATACGGCGCTGTGCATCACCAGGATGTAAGTTTTGTACTAGGTGGAATTTATATGGCCTAAAATTGTGTTTTTTTTAGTATTGTTTGAACTCTTGACTTAACTACTTCGACCGTTCTGCAACAACTAGTTGGATTTGTTTCAATTGAAGCTAAAACATTTATTTCGTCAGTCTTGCGGTTTTCCTTGTTGTAGATTTTAGGTCGAGGTTTAGAAAATGAACCGTGTTCAATTAAATTTGATTTCATCCTTAGAAAAATTCTTTTATCCGGCTGTCGTCTTTCGGGATATCTTACATATTTTTCAGTACTTTATATACGTACGGAGTACCTATCTTAAGATATATATAACACGCTGTACAACAAATATAATTTTAGACCTCACCGTATGTTATCTCCAGTTAAAATCCCAACCCTTCCGGATATACTACCAACTTTTATATTAAAAATGAAGAGGAGGGTGGTGTGCGGTCACCCTTAAAGCGAAACCGCTGCTGCTACAAGGCTTCTGCTTTTAATTGCTATTCGTTTGAGTGACCCTCAAGCGATCTGCTACAATCTCTAATTACTCCACAACTTTAACTTATCAATGGGACGATCTCACCGTGGATAATTAATCGATGAGCCAGTTCGCGTATATAGGTACGTCCCACAATTGTATTATTATCCCGTGCAGTTTTTTTCTCAGTCATACCTCGTTTGGTATATTATAGCTAATAAAACACACTCGCAAGGCATCTATAAAAAACTGAATTTTTGGGGTTGCAATGGTGCAAACTGCGATCCCGCGTGAGCATAAACGCGCCCCGCTTATTCGCGTTCTTACAAAACAATTCTGCATGGTGATTTTAATTTAGAATCGCGCATAAATCATGGTTTATTGGCCAAATGTGACAGTCGTCGTCCGAGCTAAAGTATGTAATCTGTAATACCTACAGCAACGAGGGAGTTTACTTATTACTTATTACATACAGGGTGTGTTATTATTTGTTTTGCGCGTATGGAGATTTATGAGCAGTGGGCTAAAGGCAGATTGCTCATCTGAAAATAAGACAACAATGTTGTGTGGATCTGGGTCTGCGAATGGAAGCCATGACTGCCGTTGAAGCTGATGTCTCCAAAAAGTTTTTATTTTTATTATTTTAATCAAATTCCTCAGACTTAAGACTGTGACAGAATGACGTTGTGGTGATAGACTTGGTCTAGATAACGTGGTAGCGTGGAGACCAAGTCAGTATCAATCCGCACAATTTAATGGAGACGTTTCCCTATCTATCCTATAATCTGAATCGGGGCAAAAGCACTCGTGAAGAATGTGGAAGATAAATCTATTACAAAGAAACAGAAAGTGATACTTTACAAAAATAGCCTTACAAAGGAATATTTACATCTAACGAGAAAGAGAGGTTTCGAAACTAAAGCCCAACTAGATAATTATTTAGTATTCAAACTGAATAATCGACATTCGTCTAATGAAAATCCCCAATAAAAAGAGAATAATAAATTATTGAAAATTAATTTTGAATGTAAAATCCCCAATGAAAAGAAATATAACAGAATGTACTACCAGATGGTACACATCTTACCCCAAGAAACTGATTAATAAACAATAAGAGATTAAATTGAACTTTATGAAATTAAGAAAAGGATCACTTTACACGAGAATTAGTAAGTCGACCAGAGAGTTCGGTAAAAATCTCGAAACTATATAAAATTAAGAAGAGGATCACTTGGCACGAGAATTAGTAAGTCGACCAGAGAGTTCCGTAAAAAGCTCGAAACTGATTTTACTGCGTTCTCGAAAAGAACTTGTGGCCCTAATACCACACCCCTTGGCTCCCAAAATCCCAACCTTTTAACTTTAAACCAATTAAAATTCCCAAAACAAGGAGTGGTCGTTCCCGCGTCCCATGACTGATGGTACTTGGTCAATAACAAGTGTAATTGCCCTTCTAATCTTTTAACCCCTTGTTGACCATCCCCTTAATATTCTTAGGCTGTTCGCCGATAGATGGCTCACCTAGTCCACGGAAAGGATATAATTGAAAATTTTGATTTCCTTTCATAGAAAATGACTTAAACCTATAATTGATACAAAACAACAAAGTCCTAATCTAATTATACCTAAAAAGAGTTAGAAATGTTAAAAAGAAAACCTACAAAGTCGTTTTTGCTTGTTTCTTGTGTTTTTTAAGTTTCAAGTAGGTAAAAAAAACATCTAGAACTTTTGTACAAGGTATATAGGGCAGATACCGGTTTCAGCCTCAAAATCGCAGCTTTATCTATTTTTCTTTTAATATCAAACTGTATTATTCAATTCCCGCGCATTATTTGGTCTCGAGGCCCCATAGAAAATAATCCAGTGGGTTTAGTTTCTTCCCATATAGATGCTAAATAAGTTAAATTGCTATGTATATAACTATAATACAGTATTTTTTTGTATGCGTATTTAAATAATAGGAAATTCTTTCAAACATGCTACAAAACCTATTTAATTTACTTATGATTTAATTAATGTGTTTATTAAAATTTAAATTACTATCAAGAATTAATCCTAAATACTTAAAATGTTTAACTATTTTAATTTTTGAGTTATTAATTTCAATATCTGGTAAATTATTATTTTCCAGTCTTCCTATTTCTAAATAAAAACATTTATTCTCATTTAAAAAGAAATCAATTATTTTAATATCATTTTTCATAGATTTAATATTGTTAATTTCATTGCTATTATAAAAAAAATACTAATATCATCAGCATATAATAAAATTTTACCAATTAAATTAAAATGAATAATGTCATTTATATAAATTACATATAGGAGTGGTCCCAAGACTCACCCTTGAGGAACCCCATATTTTATTAAATTTTTACTACTTTAAATTCCGTTAATTTGCGTAATTTGATATCTCTGTTGTAAATAATTTTAAAATAATTTAAAACAAATTTCTTTTACACCTATATTATTCAGTTTTTCGAAATGGCTCACTACATCAAAGGCTTTACGAAAGTCTAAAAATAAACAACTAATAATTTTTTCTTATCCAGTTCGCTATAAATTAATTCTAATAATTCTATAACGGCTACTTCCGTATTTCTTTTTCTTTGAAACCCATGTTGGTTCTCGCTAATAAAATTTATGTTATTTAAAAAACCTAATAGCCGTTCATGTAAGATTTTTTCAAAAACTTTTGATAATATTGGTAAAACAGAAATAGGTCTGTAATTATTTAAATCATTTTTATCATCAGATTTATATACTGGGGTAATTCGAGCAATTTTTAATTCTGTAGGGAATATTTCAGAGTCGATGCATTTATTAATTAATAAAACTATATAAGGGCTAACAGTATCTTTAATTATTTTTAAATGTTTTGGTTTTATACCGTCCAAACCAGGTGCTGATTTTAATGGATCCATAATATCCATAACTTTTGTCTTATTAATTTTCCTTATGTACATATTTGCTAAATTATTTTCCCTACAATAATCCTTCTTAAATCTATTTATTGGGCTGCTATATTTATTAATATAATCTTTTCAGCTATGCTAGTAAAATGGCCATTAAAAAGATTTGCTTGTTTTCCTTCATCTTGATAATTTTTTTTTTAATATTATCAAATTAAATGTACTGATTTAATGATTTTTTTTTAAGTTATTCATCTCTATTAAAACATTACAACATTTTAGGGTTTTCCTCTACATTTTTAGGTCTAATTTCATAAAAAAAAATTTTATTAAATTTTACTAAATGTCTTACTTACTTTAATTTTTAATTTAAATAATTATTAAGTGGATACTTTTTAAATAATTTATATATTTTATTTCGTTCTAAAATAAGATCTGCAAGTCCTTTTGTAAAACCGTACACACGTCAAACAACAAAACGTTAATCGGGCTTAATAAACTTGACACATACAAAATGATTAATTACGAGACGTATTCAAATGAAATCCACGTTTAAACTGATTTGCTTAAAAAATAATAATGCATTTTTAAAAAAATGTTTACTCGGTAAGCTCAGTGTAGTTACGCCATATGCCTTAATAAGTTGAAAATATCAAAAATGGTTTTGTCGAAAATTTTTCTCGCCCTCTATCTATACAGTGTGGCCCAAATTGGGCCTACATGTATGGGAATCTTGGAAACTATAGAAGATAGAGAAACGGTTAAATCGGGAAAGTTTTTGACAATTATATTTCTAACTGAAAACCGTTTAGCACGAGGCCCTATCTTTTTTGGTTTTTGAAATATGTTGAAAAAACCAAAAAGATGTATTTTCGAAAATATGCTGTAGATTTCTTATTATTCACTATTTTGGCAATCTGTAAAAACATTTTTAAAGCAACTTGTTAAGTAGATTTCAGTTCTGCAATTTAATTTTGAACACGACGTTTCAGTTATTTTATACCATCATCAGGTTCATTTTTTCTTATGGGCGCCATATTGTATTTTATACTTAAAAGGTAGCTTATGACGTCAGCTTTTCAACGATGTATTATTTGTTGGAAAATAAATGAAATTGACTTGAAAAATAAAGAAAATTAATTTTCGCAACACGTCAAATTTGAGAAGAACACATTAGGCAGGGTTAAATTTGTTTAAAATATCATAGTATTATAATACATTATTTTATTTTTTCCTTATGGTTAAAAATCTCATATTAACATTTCAAATAAAGAAAACTAAAAACGCAATGAATAATAATTATTGTTTTGAAAAGAAAATAAGAAAAAATATCTAACTTACTATACTTATTCGAAATGTTGGCCGTTTTTATTAATACAATGTTGACACTTTTTTAACACAGTATTGATGACCCTGCGAAGCGTGTTGCCATTTATGCTCGTAAACACATTCCTCACTCTCTCTTCTAATTCTTGTACAGATTCCGGGGGTTCAAACTCATATACTTCATTTTTTACATAACCCCATAAATAAAAATCGAGAGGAGTTATATCAGGGGATCTAGCAGACCAATGAACTGGTCCGCCGTTTGAAATTAATTTGTCATCAAATATCTGTCTTAAGAGAGTTTGAACTTCCCGAAAATTATGTGCGGGACAACCGTCTTGTTGAAACCAAATATTATTCAATTGATCTTGAGGAACTCTTGCTCTAATTGCCGGTAATATTTGATCTTCTAACAGCTCCAAGTATCTTTGGCCATTCAACGTATGATTATAAAAGAATGGTCCTATAAGTCTGTTGTCTAAAATGTAAGGAGAAAAGTAAAGCTGGGTTACTTAATACCTGCTATGTATTTAGCAAGCTAGGTGACATTACTTACCATACATACCACACCATACATTAAAACCAAATCGGGTTTGCAGTCTTCGTTGAGCCAATTGGTGAGGGTTTTCTGTTGCCCAAAAATAATGGTTATGTCTATTAAATACCCCGCAGTTGGTAAAATGTGATTCATCGGTCCAAATTACAAGACGACTGAAATCATGATTTTGTCCGCATTGATTCACATACCAATTTGAAAACTGCATTCTTCTTGGATAATCCGTTTCTCGTAAACCCTGAACTATAGTTGGCTTGTATGGTCGATATTTATTTTCCTTAAGGACTCTTTGTATGGTACTTCGCGGGGTTGGTAAGTCTCTTGCCGACGCTCTTGTAGATGATGTCGGAGCGGCATTAAAATAGGCTCTGACATTTTCGTCACGCTCGTTATTACCTGCTTTTTCGTAACTCTTGGGCCGCGGTTTTTCAAAACTTCCATGGTTTCTCAGGTTCATAACAATTTTTGGAAAAAGTCTGACACTTGGCTGCGGTCTTTCAGGAAAATTTTCAAAATACCTTTCTAATGCAAGGTTTGCATTTCTGTTGCAATGAATGTAACATTCTAGCAAATCAAATTTTTCTTCGTGAGAAAAACGCAATGCCATTTTCTTTTAAATTCAGAATACACAAATAAATCGTTGTTATTAGATAATAATAATAAAAACTATTATACTTCACTCGTTCTGACAAGTAATATTTTTGTTTCATTTTCAAACGGTAGTGGTTGGTCATAGGCTACTGGATTTTATTTTTGATTCATAGGTTATTGTAAGGTCATAGGCTACTGGATTTTATTTTTGATTCATAGGTTATTGTAATATTCTTGATTGAAACAATGCAAGCAGTGTTTTGTGAATACTACAAAATGTAAACCTTTTAATTGGTATTCAATTTAGGGAGTTATAGTGCAGTTGTCAAATTTGACGTGTTGCGAAAATTAATTTTCTTTATTTTTCAAGTCAATTTCATTTATTTTCCAACAAATAATACATCGTTGAAAAGCTGACGTCATAAGCTACCTTTTAAGTATAAAATACAATATGCCGCCCATGAGAAAAAATGAACCTGATGATGGTATAAAATAACTGAAACGTCGTGTTCAAAATTAAATTGCAGAACTGAAATCTACTTAAAAAGTTGCTTTAAAAATGTTTTTACAGATTGCCAAAATAGTGAATAATAAGAAATCTACAGCATATTTTCGAAAATACATCTTTTTGGTTTTTTCAACATATTTCAAAAACCAAAAAAGATAGGGCCGCGTACTAAACGGTTTTCAGTTAGAAATATAATTGTCAAAAACTTTCCTCATTTAACCGTTTCTCTATCTTCTATAGTTTCCAAGATCCCCATACATGTAGGCCCAATTTGGGCCACACTGTATATCCTCAGAACACCCTGTAGCCAAGACAATGGAAATTGCTCTTGATATACATTACGTTAAAAACTAATTTGAAACAAGCCATTTATAGGTTTGATCAATCATTGAATTCTAATGTAATCCTGCCTGAGAACTTCGGACTCCGACACTCGAAGTAAATCCATCCATCAATATCCGTTTCTCAAAATAGCCCATACTAGAGCAATTACTTAAGTACTCGCGCCCGATTTTAATCCCTCCGTTGCAGACGGCATTAACCCGTCGGCGGCTGAGGCCCGTCATCTCAGCTGAGAATTCCTGCTTCCTGGTGCACTTGATAAATCCCCGGGCATTTATCACGTTGCATTCGCGCGTAACGCAGGAACCGACAACTGAACGGATAAACACGGTTTAGATTGAAATTTTTCACTCATTTATTCTCGTGGTTTCTTTGAGCTTTTCAAGCTGCGGGGGGTCAAAAGTATTTTTCAAGCGAAAGCGGCCAAGCTCATGCACGTAAGTTTGTCCAGGTTCTGCATCTCTCCAGGAACCGAAGGCATCTAAATTAGGCAACAACTGAAGCACGGAACAATAGTAAAAGCTAGCATCTACTGATAACTATTTTGAATATTAGTTTAGTTGTTCCAGGAACAGTAATCAAGTGAATTGTGGATAGAAGCAATTCCTCTCCTTAGGAACTAATAAGATTTATTGTTTATTTATTTATTGTTTACTTTAACATTCATGTTAGTCAATTCTACACGTATACACACAAAAACAAGGTCTCGTTATATACAGGGTGTCCCTACTCTATTTATACAAGAAATATCTTCTTCCTTGTTCATGATATAAACAAAATTTCAAGAGAAATAATTCTTGGTTTAAAAAATTACGAGCTTCGTTCTCGAGATCTAATCAGAATAAACATGTCCAAATTCAACTCGAAAAATTTCCAAAAAAAGTTTTCGTGACAGCTGAAAAATCTAACCGATAAAAAAACGAGGTCCTGTGATATTACTGTTGAATATTAACCAAATTTGTTAAAATTTAGGCGTGGTCCAAAAAAAATTTCGTCTGCGGCGAGCTTTCCGTCGGCCCGCATCTACACGAGCCGCCACTATAAGTCACAATAACAGGCCTACCCTAGGCCACCCCCAGGTCAGAGGGCTAGTTACGCCACTGGTTGTTTTTAACAACCTGTAGCATCTAACTCTAATTTCGTTACATGCTTCTTTTTTGTCATCCCAATAGAACGTTTGCATCAAATATGAGTATTCCACCTTCTGAAACAATGGCGGAACTGTCAATTTTCTATAAGAGTAAAAACTAATACTTTTCTAGAAAAATTAAAATATTGGAACAACTAGTAGGTTTAGGTATACTTATAACACTATTAAAAAACAAGTTATAGAATTTCATGCAGAATCTAAAAATAAATAAAAAAAAAGGGTGTTCCATTTAAAAAAACTCATGTTATATTTGCCATGTTTTTTTGAATCACCCTGTATAATCAAAAATTTTAAACTGTGCATCTTGACATACTCTAAAAAGATAATAAACTTTATTCTATGGTTGACTCACCCTGTACTCACAGTAATAGTAGTTTTTAAAGCCAAGAACTATTTTTCTTCAACCTTTTTTGTATCATGGACAGGGAAGAGGATATTTCGTGTATAAATAGAGTTGGACACCTTGTATATAAATACTTAAATTACCCAACACTTTATAACGAAATAAATTAATAAGGAAAATTTTTAAGAGTGCTTTACGACCTTAAACATGCACACACACAACACACAACATCATTTTATTGTTGGCGTACCCCATTATCCTAATTTGTGGTCACAGTAAATTTCGAATGTACCTACTCTACATCGTGAACACGATGGGTCGCGTGACTTGGATCCATCCCTTAGATATAGAGTCGATAGAGACTCTCGAGATCACCCATTAAATTATCTGGAAATTATAAGCACTAGCCTTCTGCTTCAAGAAAAAAAAAATTTTATTATGTATATTTTTTTAAAGAGAAAAACGAAAACACAATGAACCAAAGGCAAGATTATTATTTAACAGGAAATATAGGTATTAGTCAATTGCGGCACCTGTTCTGCTCTGGTCACGACTCTATTCCGTCAGAAAACAATTATTCCTGTCGGCCTTTAGAATAGCCATCAACATTCATTATATCGTCTGCAAAACGGTGTTTTCTTAAATTTTTGAATAAAATGAATTCAGACGAAACAAAATCAAGACTTTTATTGTATATTATCATATCTTTAAACAGGTTACTTACTTTGTAGTATGATTGTGACTTTCTTACACTTGCGTGAAAAATAAAAATCATGTGTTAGACCTCGCCCTCGCATACAAGATAACCTCTTTATTACGCCTACTTCGTCCTCATACAACAATCCCAACACATTTACGTCGTCAATAACAAGGAACTTTTAAAGGTTTTTAAGACCGTCTAATCTAAATTACGGGTAAAAACACCAGTAAAGTTTAAAAACACCGGCCGATTAAAAACCACTCAAGATATTTCAGTAAGTGGCATTATTACAAACCGTAAAAAACGTTTTAAAAGCACCAGCCTTGTCTCCACAACAATATCGGCTCAGTCAGGTGTCTTTATCTCGAAATTAGACCTCCAGTGAGTTGTATTTGGAAGTTTGGGACATAATAGTTCTTTGTATTACATAAATTGAACTTGTTGCTGATGAAATAATAATGTCATAATAAGATACTCACTGGCAGTGGAAATAGTGCATTATATACTTAGGTTGAGAAGTGAGCTATTACAGCACGAAGCGCCGAAGGATGTAATGTGCGAGGTATATAATAGCTTTCTCAACTGAGGTATATACAGAGTGTTTATTAAACTTTCAGTTAGTTAAAAGTCATCATAAATAACTACGTATATTATCTTAATAATTACATTTATCAATGAAGACGCAGACTTGGAAATCACAGCATCAGCCCTAAAATCAAATTAAAAAAAAAAAACCGCTTAATCCAACCTGTATAACTCTACCTAGTGCGCCCCCACATGCAGAATGACATATTTACCCTCAATCTCATCTATCGTCGATACTATTTATAATTAAGGGGGTGCGTGATGTTAAGTGGAAGCCCTCCGTGAGACTCCTCGCATCAATCATGTTTAATGTAGCGCCATGGGATTATCTTATTTGTTTAGTTATTTTTTTAAAATTGGATTTCGGACCTGACTAGATAAGATCAAATAGAGGGGCGGAGGGTGTGGAGAATTTTGGGGGTAGTAAAGCGTGGGGTCTAATGACTGTTTAGTGACAAAAATTGATGAGGATGACGGACGGTGCTGGTAGAGTCTGAAAGAAGAGATAGAGACAATTGGTTTAGGTTAACAAACAAAACGCGGATCAAAATAGGGCATATGGAATCAAAATTGATAACGTTAAGGCTTTATGTAATATTACACGGACTCTAGATAAGGAAATTTAGATTTTTCAATTGCGAATTGGTTTAAAACAAACCCCAATTTAAAGTATAATTCCAGAGTTTGACTGATTCAAATCCCAGAATATTTCGTGAGGTGCATACGCAACATCCTGAAAAACTAAATGTTTGGGCTGGCATTATTGGTAACCGTATAATAGGCCCCTTTTTTTACCTAGCAATTTAACAGGCGAAATGTATCTGGAATTATTACAAATCGCCAATTATCTGGCGTCAGTAGAAATGATTAAGAATGACGATCAGTACATGGAAAACCACTTAATATTCCAGCAAAAAACGTTTCCAGGACAATGATTGAAAGGAAAGAAAGTATTGAGTGACCCTCACGTTCTCCGGATCTAAGCCCGTTAGATTTTTTTTATGGGGCCACTTAAAAACTAAAATTTATGCCACCCAGACAACATCTTTGAAACACCTACAACGGATAATTGATGAATGTCATCAAATCACCCCACAGATGCTTCAAAATGTACACGAGAGCGTTGTGAACAAAATCTCTACTATTGCATGGAGGCCCAGGGGCAGCATTTACTGGACTGACTTGTAAGAATTTTTTTTGTAATAAAAAAGGTAAAAATAACCTGGGTTATACTCTATATAAAAATACCTTTAAAACAAAGTATCACTCGACCCCTCCCCCCATTCCATTTAAAATTTTTGGGGGTAGATGTCGCCCCCGCTAAGGGTTTGACTTTCTTTGACTTTCAGGGGGCGAAAATGCCAAAAAAGTTTTCCCCTTAAATTAAAAGTCGACGGGTCTGATCATCTTTCTTTTTAAAACATGGGGTGCCCAAAATTTACTTTGTTTCGTCTTCAAATGGCCACCCTGTATAACCGCTCTGTAAGTAAGTGTTTTGATCTCAGAGCCTTATTATCTAGTACAATATTGTTGTCTCCAATTCAAATTTAATTTATCAGCGTTAGAGAGTCATCTTGTTCGTAGTGAGGGTGCTTTCATCGATTCCGATTGTCATCCAACGATATTGGCTACATACATCAATGTCCCGAAGTTTGTAGTGGGTGGCAATTTTATTATTATGGGGTGTAGCAGTGCATACAGGATGCCACAAACGTATTGCGAAGTGTAATTTAAAATATAGAGGCTTCAGGCAAGCTAGAAGGAGAGCGGAGAGCGCGATATTTTTTTTGTATTTAAGATAAGTCGGTTTCACCCCTATGGCTTTATTTACCATTAAAAGCAGTAGGACCATAATAACAATCCAAATAATTAACCGCCCGTAACTATACCAACCTGCAAATTCCATAAGTCGCGGCAATTTAAAATGCATTCTGAACGCACAGACAGACGTTCGGCGTGACGCTAATTCTCGTTCCGTGTGAAATATGCCCGTTAATTCGTCGCTTTATTAACCAGAACGTGTCGTTCCGTTTACAAAAAGATGAAAAGG
The DNA here is from genome assembly GCA_963920685.1 of Polydrusus tereticollis. NCBI lineage: Eukaryota > Metazoa > Arthropoda > Insecta > Coleoptera > Curculionidae > Polydrusus > Polydrusus tereticollis. The sequence goes on along the minus strand of OY987332.1, from coordinate 2,486,289 downwards.
ACTAGTCGATGTTGCCGCACCTTTTATTAATACTGGATTTATGCGTCGACGGTAATCAGCGCACATTGTTACAGCGAGGTCATCAAAATTGACGCCTTAGTTTAAGTATGCTGAAAAATATTTAGACCCTAGCTGCTTCTGAACGTCTAAAAGACATTTCTACGACTGTCTCTGCTTTCACCTGGCCCAATTTGGAGGCCACTCAGTGTTAACGGTGTTCTGCGGACTGATGTTATTAGAAACTACATATTTGTCGTATTTTTGGCGAGGAATCCCACACGAGTGATCCCATATGTTTTTAAAACACTCCGATTAAGCTCGATGAACGGACAAGGTTTTCTAGCTAGCCGTTATTATTTATTATTCGCCATAAAATAAGGCTGGTTCGTCTATATCTGCATAGATTCAATTAGACTCAGTATTATAAACAAATAACATATATTTACTGCACTTTAACAAGCAAAACACTAATACTTTACAAAACTTTTAACTTAAGAGTCTACTGCACTCAATGAGTACACTGCACTTTTGCAGTATGTGAGAAGAAACGTATTTTACTTCTCGAGAGGTAATGAGAGAATTCTGGTTGTCCAGTCTATTAATCCGTTGCCATGACAACAACGGCTATTATATTTACGTACCAATCGGAAATTATTAGTTATACTAGAAATAGTTCTACTGCCGCAGTTTGACGCTTTCCAAAGAAACTTAATTTACATTTACATAACGCACAACAAAGACTATTAAGCTATAAATAGGCATGTTTTCGAATCCTGTACACTTTTTATCATAATTCCAGAGATAATAATTCTTAAAACAGAATTTATAATAAGTGGTTTAGACCGTTCTTTCGGCGAAGAGAAAGATATTCTTAACATAGGAACTATAAGAGATGAATTACTTTTTCAGTTTTGCCGGTATTAAGAGGCGTTTAGAAACTAGTTTAGGTTAGTTCAGGTTATAAATTATATTGATCCGGGTGTTAACATTAACATTACCTTTTTTTACCACTCCTGAAATGATTTTTACCAGGTGTATATTTTTTACTGTGCACCTTTGTAACTTCCACTATTTAATTAGCCTATTTGGCATCACTGTAACCTCTAAAGCTTTTATTCTTTCCGCAACAACTGCATCATCCATTCACCGTACGGAAATGTCATAAAAGCCACTTTTAATGTTCGCATAATTGACCTTTTCCGCATTTTTTAAATCCCGCATATAACTTTAATAAATTATGTTTAATTTAACTTTCACACCCGTGTTATTGCGTCGTGTGATTTATGTCGCCATTTTATAAACAAGTTCTTTAATTTACGATATTAGGTCACTGTCTTGCGCTTGTATTTAAATCGTCAGCAACCCTACTTTAATAAGCGCATTTCATTATACCTCGACCATCAAAATTGAAGCTTCAGTTATGGTAACATTCTATCCTTTTCTTTATTTTGGTCGAACATAATATTCAATTAAAATTACAATAGTCTTTGTTTCCATTTCCAACAATTCCTTGTCCTCCACCATATGTCCATTAATTTGCCCCCCTAATCTAATAATCATCCATTAAAACTCACTTGTCCCATCTCTTTGTTTCGCCCTTTGTGTCCTCATTATATCCACTCTAAATTCTACCATAAATATTGCCCTTAACTTTCAGATAGCGAAAGTGAAAACAGGAGTCACAGTCTCAACTACTCGTCACACGAGGAGCGGTCAAAAAAATAAACGTCATAGTAGGTAGATCGCAACAAAATTGTGTGTTAACAGGGTGGCGCTATACGTAATCACTTTATTGCAAACCAAATTTTGAAACTCATGTCATCCTCAAAGAGGTGTCATAGATTGACCACCGATATATTGCGATCTAACCCCATTAAACTTTTTTCTCTTGGGCGCGTTTATATCGGAGCTACATAGGAACCATGGTGTAACACCACTATGTGGTGTCACAGGGTCATAATAATAATAATAATAACAGTAAAAATATTTTTACATACTTCCAGTTCACAGTTGCTTCTATATCCGCTATAACAAAGCCTTACTGCCCTATATTATGTCGCATAGACTGTGAGTTCGACCTCAGCTTAAATATATTTCCATCTAGGAGCCAGAAAATTGAAATTTGTAGCTGGGGCCACGCGTAATGGCACGTGTCACGGCCGTCGTCAGGTCACGTGCCAACTTCCAAAAACGCCATTAAAACGGAACATGGACCGTGATAACTCAATCATTCCTGGAGTTGGAAGTAATTAAAAGTCGACTGAATAGTGTATTAGTGCTAAACAGATTACTTCTAGTATAAGTGATTTGGTAAACACTTTAAAAATCTCCTATTTATAGGTAATGGTTATTGGTTAATTGGATGGTTAATTAAAAAACTGTTGATAATTTTGAAATCGTGATACGACAGAAAAATATGTTGTAACAAACTCCATCAACTTCTGATTTTTTTTTTTTTTTGTTTAAGCTTTGTTGTTCTTTATTCATTACGTATGACTGAACTTAATACAGGATAAACCTTTAAAGGTATTGCTTATATCAAATTTCTTAAGGCTTTTGTTATGAGGTTGTTTTCATTTGTGTTTGATAACAGATACCTAATAACAAGCCAGTCGAATGAATTACAAAAATCGTAGACATAACTCAAATTAATAAAGATGCTGCCTGGAAAAGTCTAGAATTACACAAAAAATAAAATATGCTGTTTGTGACGAGAGATGTGTTCTCTATCTTCGTAGAGGTATTCAATTTCTAATAATATTGCTTTACAAGTCGGAAAAATTGTTGACCGGTTTATGGTAAATATATTTTTTGACCATGCATGGAAATTATGATGTGATACCAATCGTTTGGTAAATGGAAAAAATTTAAGAGTGAAATGCTTGCATGCCTACTCATTTTAAACCAGACTGACACCATTTTATAAGTCGTGTTTTTTCTGGCGACATCTGTCTTTATTTGAGCCCATATAAGTTCGATCGGGTTTAATTCGCAGTGGTAAGGAGGGAGTCTGAGCCAGTGGCGTAACTACCATAAGACTAGTAAGCGCAATGCGTTGGGGCCCCCAAGCTTGGGGGGGCCACTGTAGTTTCTGTCTAATTTCCGTCGAAAGTTAAGCTGCGAACAAATTAGACCTTTAAAGATTTAATTAATGAATCTGCAATGTGTAAAGCGAAAAAAAAAACATTTGAGGGTTTAATAAATTTAATTTAAGTTTTGTTTTAAACTCGGGAAATCTTATTACAATTTGCAACTTTGTTAATAACTAATTATTGGACTTGGTTTAAATTTATGGATTAATTTTGTTTTACTTTGACGAAAAGAAATATTTTGTTAAGTTATATGTTAAATCGTTGTTTTATTTTCATTTAGTATTTGTGATTTGTGACCGAAAGGGGGTCCTTCTTTATATTTTGCGTTGGGGCCAAAAAATTCTAGTTACGCCACTGGTCTGAGCACAGATATTCCTCGTAACTTTGCCGTTTCATCGACTACATATTTTTTGATTGCATTTTTATGTAAATTGGCTAGTACCAATAGTTCTTTTTTTAATGAATCTAATGGAAATTCTATTTGTCTTAAACTTAGCCATTCTGTTATTTTAATTTTGCGCCACGCAATTGTCGGTAATTTTTCCGTCAGCCTAGAGTGATAATTTGCATCTTTTGGTATAAGATCCAACATTTGCTGCATTCATATCTTCGTGATAGTTTCCTGTATTTTTAGATTAGAACATCAGTAGACCACCTTTAGCGAAGCCTTTAAATCTTTCAATATGGGTTATGATAAGTCGATGTCCTTTTCCAGATGGTGGTCTTAATCCTGTGGACAATCCTTCCAAAAAAGGTTTGCCTTGAACTTTTAATATATTCATCCTGGCCTTAATTTAGCCATGTTTCGTCTAGGTAAAGTATTTTTTTGTTCTCTTCTCTGACTTTTCGGATTCTTCTTAAGTAATTTCTTCTCCAACAGACGATATCGCTTCTGTCCTGGTCTTCTTGGATTGAGGACAAAATTTTGTCCAGCGTGGGAATTTCTTTTTAAAAAAAAAAAACTATGAACTTTTCGCCTTATTCCCTGCATTAAAACGGTATCCAACTGAAGTTTTGGTCGTTCTGAAGAAGTTTTTGCAGGTCTGACGCCAACACTTTTTTTTCCTTTAAAAGTTTATATATTGTTGTTTTCCCAACGTTCAGCATATCTGCTGTAAATTGCACTGCATTGTCAACACTTAAATCCGCATTCTATTGATTAGCAAAATATTACATTATTAACATTTGACAATTACATTTAAAAAAAGTTATCATACTTTTATTAAATTGTAAAAAATGTTTCTTTATGCCTTATATAGTAAATAAAATAAAAACAAAATTGCATTTTTTTGTCCCTTATCCCCGTCTATTGCAAGCAAATGTTAGTATTTGGGTAGTTTAGTTTCCTATCGTTCTGTGTTTTTGAGAAAAGCATCGTATTTAAGTTTTAATATTGCCAGATTACTAAAATATTATAAATGGACTTTAACTCAAAATCTCAAGATTAATTTGGATAAAACCAAATATATGATATTTAAGCAAAAAAATTAAAAAATAAATAATTTAGAAATAAGAATAAATGATGTAATATTGGAGAAAGTTCAGTCAGTCAAGTATTTGGGCCTTATACTGGAGGAAAATCTAAACTGGAGTACACATATACAATATATAAAAAGTAAGATTATTCCTCTGATTGGCGCTCTATTTAGATGCAGAGATTTTTTAACAAATAACGCCAAGTATAAAATTTACAATGCTTATATCCTCTCAGAATTAAGATATATTTTTCCTATATGGGGTACCTGTGGTAAAATCAATTTTGAAAAAATACAAATCCTCCAAAATAAGGCGTTAAAAGCACTATTTAGATTGGATTATCGGACGCACACAAAAGATTTATATAATATGCTGCATATTTCACCCATCGCTCAGATACTTAAGATTGAACAATCTAAACTAATGTTTAAAATAACAAAAAAATTGCTAAAAACAAATACTACCATTGTCTATGTCGACGAGATTCATTTATATGACACAAGAGCAAGCAATGATATACAATTAGGTACTGCTAGAACAAACAAATCTCTCTATAATCCGATAAGCGAAGCTTCGAAGATTTTTAATACTCTTCCTCAAACTTTAAAAAATCAAGTAACCTTCAATTCATTTAAAAAATAAATAAAATTGCATTACACCTAAACAATTGCCTTTTAATAACTATTACTTATATATACTTAAAGTATTGCTTAGGAGTTGTTTTGGTATTTGAGTATTTCTATATATAAACTTTATAATCTTGTAATTATCATACTTGAACAAACCAAATATGTTGAAAAAAATAAAAAATATTGTTGAGTTGTGGAGACAAGGTACGGACCCAGAATGAAGTTTCCTGTGAGTCCAATTACACAGTCAACTGTGTGTGAGTTATTTCACAAATTAGAAGACCATGGGACAGTACGTGATTTACCTAGAAGTGGCCGACCATCTGCCTTAACTGAAGATAAAATAAACTTGATATACTCTTATCACTAAGTGAATATCTGCATTCTTCAGCTATTAGCTTAGCGCTTAATAACGATGTAACTAGAGTTTCCGTACAGACACTTTTAAAAAGCCAGAAGTATCACTCATATAAAGTGCGTGTTGAACAGGAACTTTTCGAGGACGATTACGATAGGAGATTACAATTCTATGAGACATAATGGTCTTGTTTTACAGATGCGAAGGTACCATGGGCTTCAGTTTTTGAAGATCTTTTCATATGTGGCCTACGCTGCTTTAAAAAAAAGCTACAGAATGATGAACAACAATTTAAATCAATTTTCGTGTTTCAACGTTTTCTTAAAAAAAAAATATGAATTTTATGCCTGATTTATGAACAACCCAGTATGTATATGCATCATGTTTCTTAATTCAAAAATGCATTAAAATTACGGGACAGGTTGTTAAGTGTGGGCCATGGAACATAACATGGAGAGCTCGCACGACATATCACAATCTCGAAAATAAACATTTGGGAGCTACGTGGGCTTCATACTAATTAATATTACCAAATTTGTCTGTGGATTTATTTATAGAGCTTGTAATTTTGTCCCTGGTTGCCCAGATTAGAGAGTTTATATATGTTGTTTGTATATTACGTATAGAGCACGTAAACTCAATGGACGAAGTGACGAAAAAAAAAGACATTAATCGGCATAGTTTTATTTTGCATTCAAAAACACAGTCTCGGTTCACAATGTAAAGTGTATTCACAAATATAAGAAACTGACTAAATGACTCTTATCTATTTCTACCTAAATAGGGGTATTGACACAATGCCGACTGAGCTAGGACCGTCTTAGAAAATACATAGTATTGAAATATTTAATTTAGCAGCAAATAAATATGAACTGAAGTTTATTAAATTCAAAATATGAAAATAGAATTATGGTCTTACATTTACACTAATAATGCTAAATTGTTATATTAATTAATAAATTACCCAACTAAATCTACTTCACTATCGCTATCATCGTCTAAAGTAATAATAAACCTTTCTGTTGCATTCCTAATACAAATGTACCTTTCTTCTAGTTTCTTTACATGTTGTACGCAGTTTTTCCAGATCACCTCAGAAATTTTTTTGGTTTTATCATGAATTAGAGTTAATACACTAGAATTAAGGGTGGGTGAAATATTATTGCGACGAATTCCAGCTTTAAGTTGGTGCCATATTTGTTCAATAGGGTTAAATATACAGTGGTAAGGCGGTAGCCGCAATACTATGTGCCCCATGCTTTTCGCAAGTTCATCGCAGTAATATTCTTTTTGAATAGACATACTTCTAAGCACTTTTAATAAGTCTTTCTATCTCTAGTTTTCATGAAAATATATATCATTATCAAATATAATATATTCTTGAATTTTGGCTTTAATGTCTTTTGAAGAAGGAGCTTTGTTTAATTGTCTACTATGATAACTAGCGTTATCCATAACAATGACACTATTTGGTGGAATGTTCTGTAATAATTTAGTTTCAAACCAATTTTCAAATAACCCCGCTGTTGTGTCTTCATGATAGTCAACACATGATTCACTAATATTTTTTGCCGAGAGAGATAGACCATTCGGCACCCACCCATCTTCAGAACCAGCATGTAAGATTGTTATTCTTTTTCCACGGTTTGACGGGGCACGTGTCACACATTTGCCGCTAGTATCGACCCAACCACTTGTCGTGGGTGTCAAACCACGTTTCATCTAAATAAATTATTGGCATACCTTCAGTTCTGTATTCATTTACTTTTGTCAGATATTCCCACCGCCATTCTTGAAGACGCTTGGACTCCATCAAAACCTGCTTTTTATTAATCCTTTTGAATTTAAAGCCCATGTATTGCGTTCCAAAATTGGCCCTTGTGTAATTTTCCGAACTGTGGAAAAGGATTTTTTTGTCAGTAAAGCCGTTTCCTTCACAAGTTCTTTAGGTCACAAATTTCCGCGCGACACATAATGTCAAAAACACATTCTTTATAATCTGTTTGGCATCTGTTGATAAATGCACTCTGTTATTCATTTCACACCCTGGTTTATCCGCATTCTTATTTACCTGAGTACGGTACTTAAAATTTATTACGCCCATATCATTTCACAGAACTGAGTTATTGTTGTTTATTATATTTTGAATACCCTAATAATAGCAGTCATTTAGGTCGGTTTCTTATATTTCTGAACACACTTTACCAGGTGCGATACACGGTATATTTTTTCAATAAAGTTAGTTGGGGTAAAATCTGTTTCGGGGTAAGATGGAACCTCAGTCGCCAGCATCACTGTGACTGTGGAGACAAAACGATAACCGGTAGTAATGTGAAGCAAATGAATATGCACAGACGGTGTCTGGTGGACCCATAATAATTATTCGATCGAATTAGTGATCTTGCCCCGACAGAAGAGCCTCTAATTTCGTTTTAGGTGAAACATGGTGCGTAATTATTATCAAAGAAAAGTTCAATAGGGCTAAAAGCTACACGAAAGGATATCTTCACAATGCCCAGGCAGCAAATACACACGGCAGAAACGACTTTAGCAAACGGCTTTAAGTTACTTGAAAAAGGAAGACAAGCACAAGAAATTACTTAAATATATTAAAATGTTTTTATCCGATCCGACAGATGATGCTGTCCAAAAAACTCACCCGAATACGTCGCACCTTTAATCATATAAAGTGGCACAAATCAAAATTTTGATAAATTGAAATGGCTAAAAGCAGCTCGTGATCAATGGGGTCAAAAGCTTTGGAGAAATCTTATAATGCCAAAACTGTAATTTTACTATCGTCAATAGTTTCAAAAATGTCGTTAGTGACATTGGCTAGTGCCAAATTTTTGCATTTCGAACACAAAAATTATTGATGTGCGCCATATATGGCAATAGAAATGGACAGCCCAATTTTAGAATGTAATTGCTAATAGAGTCGACACCCTCAGCCCTAGATTTAATGCCCAATATAATTTTGAAAATATAAAATTCAGATACTTCTTTGAAAGTTAGGTTAGAGGATACTATTGCATTGACTTCACTGTTGTACATATTAATTAGGTTTATATTATTAACAGATTGAGGAGGTTTAACGGTAAAAAATAAATTTAGCTCTCCTTAGGGTTTTTAATCCGCTTCTTTGTATAGATTTAGGAATCGAAATTTTCTAAGGTCTTGCCATACATTTGATGTATGATGATACAGATGAGTTTTGCAGTTTTTCAGTTGCCTAAGCAATCTAAAATAATAAGGTTTGTTCTGGTTAAATTACCGTTTATTGCTGCATTGCTCTATTTTCTCAATATTTTTTTGAATTTCCTGCCTTATTTTTTAATTTGTTGATTTCCCACCTGAAATGTACATTATTACTATTCAATGTGGGTTCGCCTGTATGGAACACGGCTCCTTTAATTAATATTTATTATCAATTAAATCGAAGCCGAGGCATTCGGAAATTTTACGTTTTAATTTGTTTAAATAAATCTTGGGCAATTAGTCCTGTCTGTTTTTTAATTAAATTGTGAAAAATGAAGTGGTTTGAGGTGCATACCGAATTGAAAACCGTAAAATTGCCCTAATGCTTTATAGTAAACTAGGATAATGTTCAAGGGCCCAAGAAAGGCCAAAATATGAATAATACATGGCACACGGAAAAGTATTGTAAATTTAGTTTAGTAAGAATTTTATATTTTATTTCTCTATATAACCTCTTAATAACTATAAATCTGTATATCAGTCTTTATCAAAATAAAATTGTAAACTAAATTTATAAAAAAATATGGTTAGCTTTTTTATATAACATAGTATAATTATGCCACTACTAAGGTATATATTACATTTTACAAATGCGTTTTGGTTAAATTGGATAACCATTTTTTTTAGTTAAAAGTAAGAAACTGTATTGTGAATTTTACTAAATCCTTTTGTGGCTTTGATAATTTTTTATTACATTAAGAGACAAGCATAAAAAATGGTTATAAAGGAAAATTAGTAAAAATTACTATATTTCTTTACTAAAATTTTCAATAGAATATAGAAGAGTGTAATTATAGTAAGACTGTTTAACAATAAACTATTTGAATTTTATAAGACTATATTTGCAAAATATCAAAAAATATAGAAGCGCTCATAAAATTTTCGTAGGAAAATTCGTATTTTACTAAATGAATATAGTGGAAACTCCTAAATAATTTACAGAAATAGTCAAAACCGTCCGCCGCCGCCATCGCATTTACATTTTTGCCATCAAAGGGGTCGTACCTCTAACTCTTACTCTTATGTGTTTTAAGTCCAAACTGGTTAATTTTGTCTCTGATTTTGTGTTTTATGGTGCTGTTATGTGGAGTTTGGCGGATTTATTAGCAGAATGGGATCTGGAAGACTTAGTTTCGACCAAGAAAGAAAGACCAAATATATTTCGTTTTGTCCTGTGTAATAGCAAATAAAAAATGTTACAAAAATATTTAAAAGAAACTACAAAAGGAGTTTTAAATATTTACTAAAATATTTAATTAGCATAACAAAAGTTGGTGGTAGAAATTCAACTAAAATTAATAGAATTTACAAAAAAATATTACAAATTTTACAATATTTATTAGTAAAATGTGCAAAACTGCTTGGTAGTTTTTACAAATAATTATTACAATCCTAACAATAGAAGCTAGAAAAAACAACAACATATTTTTATATTATTTGCACTCCTGTTTAATGGCTTTTACTGTAACGAATTTTTTTTATTCCTATATATTTTTGTAGTAACTATTAAAAATATTAACTCGTTTTTCCTATAATTTAATAGTCTTCTTTAATATACCATATGGCTGTCCTATATAGAACTATAAAATATAGTTACTTCTATTATATTTTTGGTTATTTTTATAAATTTTTTTCCGTGTAGTACCTACAGTAGAACAAAAAGAATTTGCATTTTTTGCAAGTCACACAACGATATAATTTAAAAAATGAGTAAATTCCGACAATTCCACCTTCACAGACCCACCATAACCAGACAAGCAAATTACAATACACACTCTCACACCCAGAGCATAAATAACATTATTTATCCCGTTTCTCACACTTGGACTGTTCCTAAACTTGGCGAGAAAATTCCAATCGACTGCATTAAAATTTGGAATAGTATTTCTTTTGACACGCGGGGTAACAATGGGGGATGCACTTACCCATAACAATGGGGGTGTTTAACTATTACACCCTTATTGGAATTTTTGATTCGGGAGCGGACTTGTCCTGTTTGTACAGGGTGAATAAAATAGTATTATATTTTATACGATGTGTTATTTTTTAAATGTGCTAATTGCCGATGTTCTTTTTCTTCTTTGATAGCAACATTAAAGGTTACTTTACACACACATCAGTGATCTCTCCATTCCGTAAAATTCTATTAGTGTTAGATGTTTTAGTGTCTGTTCCGTCATAACGTGTTTTCGTGCGCAATAATAGTTTTCGGCCTTGACTGTGAAGCATTCAGAAGATATTTCGGCTTGCTCGTGGAAAAACATAAACGCAGAGACTTTCGTTTGTTTATCTAATTTTCATGCTCGTTCATTATTTGGATGAACTATGACAATTATTATGATATTAATTGAACAAGCACACTACTACCACTGCACCGGACATCACTGACACTAGAAGAAGACGGAACTGATACGTCACTGATATGTGTGAATAGAACTTAAGGATTTTTGACAATCGACAGCTTATTAACTATAAGTTATATTGTAATATTCTGGTTAATTCAGGCTAAAGCCTTGAGGGTCAACTGGTCAAAAAATCGAAACACACCCAATCAATTTTTTTCTCATATCTCTGTGGTTCGTGTCTTGTTGAACTCCCACCTATAAGCGTTTGTCAGCTGGTATAGGTGGTTGTATTTATCTATTGTAAATCTTTCAGTCCACCCTGTAGAAAACTAATAATCGTCCAATATACTTTAATGACACCCCATACACCACGCGCCGCAAAGGGGGTGGTACAACTGTGCGGGGTGGTTTTACTCTTAATTCCATCGGTGTACAAAACGATCATTTTCCACACCCTCCTCGGATTTTCTGAGTCATAGCGATGTCCAAATCCCCGCCGGGCCACGATATATCACTGCATAACTTTACATATCAGAAGTGGGGTGGTTGGCTGTGTCTCCCGTGCCGTTAGATTGCATTTTTTCATTGTGAACGGTGGCGTTAACGTATCGGTGGGTTGCTACCCCCTCTGGGGGTGATCGCATTAAGCATATGTGTCTTTTCCCAATGCATTTTTGCGGGAATTAACTAATATATTGATTGAAAGGAAGGAAAGATAGTTTACGTCTGTTTAATGATAACCAGTACCTTGTTGTTATCAGGTGCAGTAGGGACGATACATTTTTAGGGTAAAGCGCCCTTACACGGATCCAAATACTTGTATAGGTTTTGAAAAAAGGGCGTCATAAAAATGGGTTTTCTAAATTATTTAAAAATGGATCTGCTCCTAACGTTTAAAATATTTTATTTTTCATCGATCAATTATTTACTTACAATACCTTAGAAACGGTTGCTATAAACATCATCATAACATCATAGGAAATATTAGCGGGCGATAAAGTTCATAATGCCCGGTGATTTTCGTAATGCCCGGTAATTATAATAATAAGAAAATATTGAACAAAATTTGTATTTATTTTTAACAATTTTTTTGCATAATATTATTCTGTTTTTCCTATGTTAAATGTACAATTTTTGAATTTTCCTGAGAAAGAAGCCGGACCAACCATGAAATTTTGCGACTCGATTGCTGAGTTTCTCGATGTGCGTGCGGATTCCTGCTCCATTTCAACATTAATTAACATATTTTCTTTTTCGGTATCAGAGCTAGCTATCATTTTTGCTATTCGGTTTTTCGACGTAATGCTCTCCTCTATATAACCCACCGCTACGCTAGTACTCTTCCACTTTCCGTGTAGCTTAAAGGTTGCAAGGGAAGCACCACCCTCGATAAGAAGTGTGGACGAGGTCCGACGTAGGCAATGTCCTGTATATTCCTATATATTTTGCTATGTTTGAATAAACACGTCCTCGTATATTTTTACCCACAGACATAGCTATGCATTTACCATTTCGGTATGTAAGGAAAAATCTGCGTTCCTTAATTCCTTTTGGCCTTAATGCAAGGTACTGTCTAACCAATTTTAAGGCATCTGTTTGGTCTCCTTCGATTATAGTAAAACTTTTTGGCGTAGCAGTTTTAGTTTCTGGAACCTTGACAAGCATAACAGGCCCCTTATCCTCAATATCATCAATGGTCTTTTTTACCATCTCATCCCGTCTTAGGCCGCCAAAAACGTCCATTACGAGTAGCACTATGCAGCAGGAAGGTATCATTTGGCGCATTTTTGATAAAAGTTAAAACTTGTTCACCTTCCAAAACTTTTGACGTTTTAGGAAGATATCCGTTTGATTTAACTTTTAAAAATGCTATTAATTAATATATTGAAATATTAATGTTTTCCTTTACTATAAGTTCGGACTTCACCGGGGAATATTTTGTCCAAAGGCTATTTGGGGTATATTTTTCCGACTAAAATAAAGTAAAAATAATTAAAAATTTTTATTTCCAATGAGCAAAAGGGTTTTATACCAATTCCTTAAAGTAAGCCATCATTACTGTTCTAGTAATCACTGTAATTTGGTTTTTTACTTTCCATTGTAGAAAATTTTCATACTCCTTGTGGTACAGGGCTTTAGACTTTGCCGGCAATAAGTTTTTCTTAGCTTTTTCAGCATTTTCTAAAACATTTTCTGGAAATTTCATATTTTCGCTTATAAAACGTAAAAGACGCTCAAAATAAACAACCCTTAGCAACCGTCAAACTTAATCTATGACAACCTATCAAAGCTCACTAAATGCTAAAAATTGGCGAAAATAGTTTTAAAAAAATGCAGGAGTTTAACCATTTATATTTTAAAATTAATGAAAAATAAAGTATTGTATACACCACAGGCGTTACTAGACTATAATGCCCGGAAGGCGAAAGCAACTAGCCCGAGGGATAGTTTTCGCCTGATTACTTACCCTACTTAACGCCCTTGGTACATAAATAACTAAAACAGATTATTAAACAAAACACAGGCCTGTGAATTATAAATAATTCTTATAAAGAACCCTATACTTCCTCAAACAATTAGGTACAAAGAATATCGAATCCGTTAAACCTCTATACTTGCAGAAATCCCTTGTTCTCTTTCGAATTAACCCCAAATAAAACTAAAGTGTTAAAACCTTCCGCCGAGTGCATTTTATCGTCTGAAAATGCAGAAGTTTTTCAGTGTTCCCGGCTTTTTTGCCCTCGAGAATTCGTTTTCGGGACAGATCTGGTTGATCACATTTCATTAAAGGATGTCTGTTGTTTTTTATGGCCTTTTCCTTCAGGATTTTATCGTGTTTTTCGTCCTGAGTAGCAGAGATCGTTTGTCCTTGTATATATAAAGCTACGGGTGGAATTCTGCTAGAGATATGACTTCCTGCTGCATTTTTGGATTATACTGGGTTCCCCATAATAGACTACCCATTTTATATTATTAATAAATTCCCTACGAGATAACTAAATAGGTTGTTCTCTGTGAGATTATCTTCTGTAGTCTTTGGGATGTAAGTAAATTATTAATCAAGTAGGCGCCTGTCACAAATAAATTTTAAATTAATAATTTCGTGGAACATCATTTTTCTACGAGAAGTTTGTTAGTTTTCATCAATAATTATTTAATTTTTTTGCTTTGAGACATTATTTCAACATCCGTTTGAACTTTCATGGATTACTCAATCCAACAACGTGTGTTTTGTGTAGAAACTTACATAAGAAGCAATTCGATAGAAGAAGTTAGGCGTGCATTCCGGCGTCAGTTTAATAACAACAATAGGGGTCACGCGCCAAATCGTAAAATTGTTAAGTTATGGGTTCGCCATTGGCGTGAAAATGGTTCTGTACAAAATTTGAAGAAGCCTGGACGTCGAAGAACAGTTCGTACACCAGAAAATATTGAACGAGTTAGAATTGCGTTTACGAGAAGTCCTAAAAGGTCTGCTAATCGACAAACCCTTATCCTAGGAATATCGAAGGGAAGCTTAGATCGAATTCTTCAAAGGGATTTAAAATTTCATCCCTATAAATACCAAATGGCACAGCACCTTAGCAATCAAAATAAAGAAGCAAGGTTAACATTTTGTCAAGAATTTTTGGATTTACATCAAGGAGCAATTCACAGTCTCCTAATGACCGACGAAGCAAATTTTTATTTGAACGGCATGGTCAATAAACAGAATTTTAGATACTGGTCAAATGAAAATCCTCGTGAAATCTTTACACAGAACCTCCATAATCCAAAAGTTGTTGTGTGGTATGGAGTAGGATCTTTTGGTATTATTGGCCCTTATTTTTTGGAGGATGAAAATAACCGCGCTGTAACAGTAACATCCGAGCGCTACGTTAATATGCTAGAGACATTTCTCATTCTAGAATTAAATAGACGAGGATTACTAAACAATGCCTTACTATTTCAACAAGATGGTGCAACAGCTCATACCGCCAGAAACTCAATGAGGGTCCTGCGAGAAATGTTCAATGGCCGACTCATTTCTCGATTCGGAGATTTGCCTTGGCCTTCGAGGTCCCCCGACTTAACGGCACCCGATTTTTTCTTGTGGGGATATTTAAAAGCCAAAGTGTTTGCGAGTCGTCCAGGTACAATCGAGGAACTGAAAGTCAAAATTCGTGTTGAAGGAATAGACGAAGGTTTGCTACGCCGTATAATGAACCACTTTTTATCTAATTCTAATATTGAAAAATGTGTTGAAGTTGGTGGAGGTCATTTAGAAGACGTGATTTTTAAAAGTTAGAATTAAATTAGCCAAATATTTATAAGTTATCATAAATCCCAAAGAGTTAGCTGTAATTTAGTAAAATAAAAAGTTTGTTTTGTTTACTAAAAATTCAAATATTAAAATGGGTAGTCTATTATGGGGAACCCTGTACATATCTAGAACCAAAGGTGATTTAATCACCATTAAATGTAAATACTTGTTTACTTGATCCTTAGGTCTTTCAACCGCTTTATAGGGGTCAGAATTTTTTGATGCAGAATCCTTTCTTTGTTGTAACACATCTTGAAATTTATTTCCTCACTTCTCTACTACTTTGTTCATTTCGATTTTCTTTGGTCTTCCTCTGCTATTTTTCGTTCAATTCAATTAAATTCGCTGCTTGCTTGCTGACCGCACGTTCAATGAGAGTTGAATAAACATTGTTTATAACTTCCTTAGTTTCTACAGAAAAGTGTTTTTTAAGAGATGGACTTCTTCCATAAAAAAGAAAAGTGTTTTCTGCTTTTCGACGGAGTTATCTCCTGAAATACATTGGGCTCGCACATATTTTCCATGACTCACACACGAATAAACAAACGCTGTATTACACACGAAGTAAGAATAATTACTAAGCTTATAACTAACTAGAGTGGCTATAAATACAGCCTTTAGAACATAATTTGTTTTATGGGATTAACCCTCCCATTTTGAACAGGTAAAAATCGGTTTAAAATCACCAAACTATTACTTTAATAATGAAATTACGTCTTCCGGATTTGCAGTTTACTTTAAGACATTTTTAAGTACGGACCACAATTTACCTGCATTTATTCATTCATTCATTGTTTGTTTATGGCACCCCTTGGATAATCCCATTAAAAGGCAAAGTATAACTTTCTTATATCTCTGAACAGGCTTTACCTGCTATATTTTCGGATACGGTCTAATTTTCCTTAGGAATCTCATTTCTGCTAACTAAATTTTTTCTATGTATTTCCATTGTGGCCCATGATTCTGAGAGTCGGTATGGGAAAGAACACCTTTTTAAATATGTCTACTCTTGTTTCTTTGGGTGTAGAATATAAAGGTTGTTTTGTACTATTGAAGTGGTTTTTGTTATTTTTGTAATTTCATTGTCTATCTTTTGATATATTAAATTTGTTCTTAGGGTATTTCAACTTTTCTGTCTAAGCTTCTATGCTCAGCATCAAACTTATAAATTTCCACTCTCTGATAATACAGCTTTAATGTTATAGACGCTAAGGGTGCTGACTAGACAAAATCGACAATAATTCGCGACTGGTCAAAGCTGCCGACTTTCCTTTGTTATTTCCGTCATTTTTGTCGAAATTGACAAGGACATGTGTGTGCAGCAAGGAAACTTTAAAGTTTTAGAGATTGAGGCACTAGATAAATGGATTTTGAGGGAATACATGCATCGACTTTTTCGAAAAACAAAGCTTATTATGTTGTTACATCAAAAAACTGTATTTGAAATTAGGTCAGCTCCAACTAATGGAGGCGTAGGTAGGATTTTGTTTTTCTTGGGGATGGGACGGGGGATCAAACCGTAGATGTAGCAATAATTTTTTTGCTAATGTGAAAAAAATTTCGCCGCAGATGAAAGTTAGTTAAAGTTACATCTCACGTTGTCCTGTTGCTCTGGATGAAGTTATATTGTGCTAAGATTCCTCTGATGAAATTTACGGCCAACTGAATGCTTTTCTCTGTAGAGTAAATCGATTCCAAATTATTTTGTGAAAACGTCACCTCTTCCTGCTTTGAAAGGTCAATTTTCTTACCCATATTTGACAATAAACCAACCCAAAAATTATCTGCAATAAAAATAATCGACAACAGTTTCTTTGAATGGTACGTGTTGCGCGCCCGCTCCAAACACAATAAAAGTAATTATTGGGCACTTTTCGAAAACACAAAAGGGCATTATTGTGAAAACCTCAACCAGACAATGGCCGAAGACAAATAAATGAGCATCGCGTCGCTTTCAATCGTTTTGAATTACACACAGACGGGGAGGGTTATTTAGATTGAGCGATTCGATAACCAAAGCAAGAAGAAAACAATTCACCATCGACATGCGATAGCATTTGTTTTATTTTTTATCGGAACATGGCGTGATGAGACGGTGTAATTGAAAATAGGTTGATTAAACGCAAACTTTCGCCGTCAAAAATATCCCCACTCGATGCTTTGCTTTCAGAATCATTCTTAATCTCTTTAAGGCTTTTGGCATTGTTCGATGTTTAAACAGGGTGAGCATTTTAGCCAATGATCTAATAGCTATATATAGTACAGGGTGGCCAAATAAAAACGGCCCTCGGCCGTATCATAGAGACCGTTAACCTTACAGCTTTAGGAAAAAATAACTGTAGTAAATATGGGCAAGAGAAATGGCTGGAAAGTATTTTTAAATTCGTAAGATGTCCCCTAGGGGGCATAAAAGACATGGTCAAACAGAAAATTAGGTTTTTCTCTTTATCTTACCAAATTAAGAGGTACTGAAAATATATACGTTTTGATCCTTATTGTATGTCGGTCTCTTTTGTTTCAAATATTTTACTCTAACTTCTAAAACAAAATGGTGGGAGAGTGTCAAACTTTCTTTGATATAAAAACCGGTCACTTCGCTTGGGCTAAACGTATTTTAACAAACTTAGTCTCGTGCGATAGAGTTTTTATGTCTCTATCTATTGCGGTTTGGCTGTTTTTTACGTAAACTTTACTTTTCCCACTGGAGGGCGCTTTCCGAAATCTAAACATAAAAATAGCTTTTTCTGCAAAAAAAGCAAATGGAATGATACATTTATTTTTTGATGAAAAAATTGGGAATTCAAAGCTCTAAATGTCAGTGAAACCCGCAACTGTCTAACGTTTTTCTAACCAAAGATATTGACGAAAAATGTTTGAACAATAAATAAGCGTGCCAAAGCGACTTTGATTATTAGAATACTGATTACAATAAAGTATTTTAACTATTAACTAATATTTAAGAAGTAGTCCATGTTCTGTGGCGAGATTGTAAATAAAAATAAAGGTCTGTCTTTACCACCAAATAACTTTATTTGCCCCTCTAGGGTAGAAAACAAGGGTTATAGAAAATACATGAAATAATGAAGAATTAGAATAAATTTCTTAAAGTTGTACTAGTTTCGACTTTAAGGAAAGTCATCTTCAGCAACTATTCATTTAAGAAAATAAACTGCATTTCATTGTATTTCATTGTTGAATCACCCATTGTTCTCCCGACTGTTTTAACTACTTTTCATTACAAAATTTCTTAAATGAATAGTTGCTGAAGATGACTTTCCCTAAAGTCGAAACTAGTACAACTTTAAGAAATTTATTCTAATTCTTCATTATTTCATGTATTTTCTATAACCCTTGTTTTCTACCCTAGAGGGGCAAATAAAGTTATTTGGTGGTAAAGACAGACCTTTATTTTTATTATTAACTAATAATTCTACTTGCCCAAAGTGTCAGTATTTAGCAATTAAGTGATAAATTAAACTTATAAATTGCTGATGAAAAGTAAAAAAATACGTTAAAATTAAATCTACCAACACGCAAAATTTTAAATAAGTAGGCTTTGGAAAAGAGACAGAATCTTAAATAAACTGACATGTCAAATAAGTAGTTCTTCCCTGATGTTATTACTTAATGAATGATCTTAGAAAAGTTGATATTTATATTGAAAAATATTTAAAATGCGATTCACCAATGAAGAGGCATTTGATTTGATTACGGTCTACTTCGAATGCCTAAGAAATGCTACCATTGCTAAATATACCAGATTATACGCGCTTAATTTTCCCAATAGAAGGCACAGGCACCCTAACAGACGGGCCATTGTTTGGCTGGTGCATCGTTTTCGAACAACGGGAAGTGTTAATCTTCCTGTGTTTCGAAGGCAAAGCAGAGGTCGCACCGAAGAAAATATTATTAATGTCTTAGCATATGTGGAGTTTGATCCACAAGTAAGCACCAGAATACTTGCCATGGAATTAGACATATGTTGAACAACAGTTCAAAATATTCTCAAAGATTTTCGGTAAGTATTAATTAATTTTTATAATAAAATATTGAATATGCCATATGTTCTTCGTAAACTGTAAATTGTTAAGCTAGTTAGTTGGTTTAGATATACTTTATAAGGAAGCTTTTATTGATATGAAACAAAATCATCAATCTAGGAAATTTTCTTTTAGTTTGCATCCATACCACGTAGTCCTTCATCAGGCCTTAAATGATGAAGATTTTGATAGGAGGCTTGACTATTGTTATTGGCTATCCAGTATGTTAGAAGACACTCCTGAAATACTTCACAACATCCTATGGACGGACGAACCAACCTTCTGCAGTAATGGAAATGTCAATCTCCATAACATGCACTACTGGTCTAGAACCAATACTCACTGGATAAGGGAAGTTCAATACCAAGGGCGCTGGTCAGTAAACGTATGGTGCGGAATTCCTAACGGACAAATTATCGGGCCATTTATTTTTAATCAAAGTGTAAATGGGGAAGTCTATCTCAATTTTTTGAGGCATCAATTGCCAATTCTTCTAGAAGGCATACCTTTGGCAGTACGACGTGCGATGAGATTCCAACATGAGGGATGCCCGGCCCATTTTGCTGTCAATGTTCGACAGTATTTAGAGCAAACTTTTCCTGGCAGATGGATCGGCCGTGGAAGTATATTTCCATGGCCACCTAGGTCTCCAGACTTGTTTAGATTTTTATTTATGGGGTAGAATTAAAGATTTAGTTTTTGCCACCAGACCTACTACTCGACAAGATATGATTGAAAGAATAAGAGGCGCAGCGAGAAACATTTCAGTAACAGAGGTCGAGATTGCTTGCTCTTCTACTCGAAGGAGATTACAGTCCTGCATCGAAAATGATGGAAGCCACTTCGAACATTTAGGGCCCCATTTTTAATAATATTTTTTCCAATATAGCAGTTTCCTTATTCAATAAAATATAATTTAACACTTAATTGTTAAATACTGACACTTTGGACAAGTAAAATTATTAGTTAATAGTTAAAATACTTTATTGTAATCAGTATTCTAAAAATCAAAGTCGCTTTGGCACGCTTATTTATTTTTCAAACATTTTTCGTCAATATCTTTGGTTAGAAAAACGTTAGACAGTTGCGGTTTTCACTGACATTTAGAGCTTTGAATTCTCAATTTTTTAAATGCTATAAAGATGCGCTGCATTCACCTTAGAATGTGACAATGCTAAAACTAACCTATAACCCAACTTTCGGTTTACTCACCTATGAAAAGTAACTGCAGGATTATTATACTCCGATTTGTCGCATACTCGACACTTGCGACTCATTTTAATTAGTCTCTAAATGAATATAATATCTTATAAATTTCCCACATCATGTTATTTATGTTAATATTTGTAACAGCGTAAGTTTGGCAAACCAAGTGGCGGGACACAACTTGCATATAGATTTACTTTAGACTGCATGGAATACGTTGATCTTTATTTGTTATTGTTGTATCTATAGTTATTAGATCATCGGTTTTAACTGTTACAATGCAAAATCAAAACAAAAAATAGCTTGGTACCGAGCAAATAACAGTAACATTGTTGCTTCTCCATATGTAGCGAGTTTGACCAACTCATTAATTGACCATCACGTAGAAACTTTATATTTTACATTTGGGTCCGTCGATCGAACAAAATAGTCGCCAAACAACGCAACGATAGGATACGCCGATAAAGGAACTTGAAAAAGATGTGCAAATAAAATAAGAAAGTTTACACAGGGACTCGCTGTAAGCGGAAACTAACTTAAGGCAAACTACGTAGTAAATTAGATTGTGTGCAAGTAAAATACTTATATTGCAACTTCAACATCAAGTTGCTTTGTTTAAATGTACGTGTACCTAGTAAAGTTGACCAAATGGCATTAGAACTATCCCAAACTATTCATAGTTATAAATAGGGTTTAATCTAAACCAGTTAGAGTTGAAACTTCATAAAAATAAAATACAAAGAGTAAATTTAATCGTTTGCAACCCTTAATGGTGGGTATTCACTTGAGCATTTTACTTAGCAATATAGCATACAGTGTGTGTATAAAATCTGGAAACGGCTTAATAACATCACAACTTATTCAAACCAAATTTGATACAGTTGTGTAAGAGGATCTGACGCACCGAATGACGATATTGGCGTTGTTGCCAGCTTTTTAGTTTGTCTGGAATTCGAACGAATTTTATATTTTTAAATGTAACACCCTGTATATTTTTTCATTTATAGTTTTTACTTTAAAATTGTTACACTTTTGGTGTAACATACTTTGTTCCTAAGATCAGTAGTTTTCGAAATAACGACGTGTTTTGAAAATATCAACAAATTGTGCTTTATTTATTAGTAAATAAAACACCCAGTTCAGTTTTGATGTAAAGTCATAAAAGCTGTCATTTTTACATGCAAAAATGTCTTTAACTGAAAGTGAAAGAATTCACATTCTTATGATGAGAGGATATCGCGATAGGGTCAGGTCTTACGAAGAGGTTAAAAATCTATTTAATGACGCATTTCCAAACCGAAATCCAATTTCAAAAGCAACTGTTCTAAAAACTGTCCGACGGTTCGAAGAATCTGGAAATTGTAGAGATAGGCGACGATCAGGACGACCAGCAGTAGTAGTTGAAGAGAGAAGTTTAGAAATTTTGTTGAAACCCCTGTTTCTTCATTAAGAAAAATTTCTCAATATTACCCTTTCAAAATACATGTAGTTCAAGAGTTATCACAAGATGATTATGAGCAAAGAATTGAATTTTGTGATATTATGATGTCAAGGTTTGATCAAAATAACCAGTTTTTCAAATTTATAGTATTTTTGGACGAAGCAACATTTACGTTAAATGGTAAAGTCAATAGACATAACTGTAGGTTTTGGGCAAATGAAAATCCATACTGGATGAGAGAAGGTCATACACAACGCCCTGGAAAATTGAATGTGTGGGCTGGGCTTCTGGGTAACCACAAGATCGGTCCATTTTTTATTGATGGAAATTTGACATCACAACTTTACCTTGAGCTCTTGGAAACGCAAATAGTGCCTACTATACGAAATGTGATGGGTCCAAATTATGCAAGTACATTTTTCCTACAGGACGGAGCTCCTCCCGATTTTGGTCGAAACGTGCGCGAATCTTTGAACAACACTTTTGCGAATAGGTGGATCGATAGAGGGGGTACAATCGAGTGGCCACCTAAGTCCCCTGATTTGTCGCCTAACGACTACTTTTTATGGGGACACTTACAGAACAGAGTTTATACCACAAAACTTCAAAATTTGGCCAATTTGCAGCGTCGAATTTTGGACGAATTTGAATTAATAACGCCAGAAATGATTTACAACACAATTGAAAAATCTTATTTTCAATTAGCACACTGTCAAGCTGTACAGGGAAAACAGTTTGAACATTTAATATAAAAAATATATTTTTTCTAAATTGTATTCGTTATTTCGAAAACTACTGATAATTAGCAACAAAGTATGTTATACCAAAAGTGTAACAAATTTAAAGTAAAAACTATAAATGAAAAAATATACAGGGTGTTACATTTAAAAATATAAAATTCGTTCGAATTCCAGACAAACTAAAAAGCTGGCAACAACGCCAATATCGTCATTCGGTGCGTCAGA
Organism: Polydrusus tereticollis; assembly: GCA_963920685.1. Classification (NCBI taxonomy): domain Eukaryota; kingdom Metazoa; phylum Arthropoda; class Insecta; order Coleoptera; family Curculionidae; genus Polydrusus; species Polydrusus tereticollis. The sequence goes on along the minus strand of OY987332.1, from coordinate 2,463,176 downwards.
TCCTCTTACACAACTGTACCAAATTTGGTTTAAATCGACCAATAAATTGTGATGTTATTAAGCCGTTTCCTGACATTATACGCACACTGTATATAGCAATAGCCGGCAATATTCGTATAATATACTTGTTTTATTTATTGCAGCTTTTTACTTTATATCTTACAGTTATTTTCCTTTATTTAGCCATCAGGGAGATACAACAAGCCTTTACATTCAACATAATATGCCAATTTCCTTTTTGTTATGGGATATTTTTGTCCGTTAGTGTATATTTGTCTGTCCTTGTTAATTTTTAATCCAAGTATAATTTTATTTATACACAATACACATCTATATCTTCATGTACGAGTAATTGGACTCTTGAGTAGCTTTCTCGCATAAAAGTCGATTCCATTAAGGCCTCCGATTGTATCTCTCGAGAATTTACAATCGGATCAGCTTAAGAACTTAATTCGAACCAGATTTTACACGAGCACTATTTTTCTGGGCTAATTATATCGACTGATGGTGGGTGGTACCACATAATTTGTAACTCATTTTTATATTTTCAGTCACGTTTTGGACCGAAACTTAATTGTACAGATTTTTTTAAGCTTTGTACTCGGGCGTGGTTCTTGTGGGTAATTAAATTTTTATAAGTCAGAAACACTGACGTTTTGACCAGAAACATTTTAAATACGTCTTATTTGGTATCGCCCCGGATTTCTTGATGATTAGCAACCAGCAATTTCGATTAATCGTTAATTGGTCGCAACGAATCTGCCAGTGGGTTTATCTTAACTTTGTCATCGCGTACATTAATGGCTTTATCGAGGTTTCACCAGCATCTCAACTTTTGATCTTAATGCACTGCGACTTAACTTCTTAATTTTTAATCTGCTGCCCGGTAAACCGCTTAGTGGCAATTAAATTTTTTTTTTTAATTGCCTAAGTGTTTACTGTAAACAAGACGTTAAAGGCAAGAACCTCAAATCAAATAAATATCATCAAAAAATAAAAAATAAATTGCAAAATCTACCCTCTTTTTTTGGTTAGCGAATTGGTTAATGATACTTTAAATATTTCGCGGAATATACCGGGTCGTCCAGATTAAGTGTCCACCATTGGTAACATTGCTATCATTAAAGATTGGTGAACTATTGGGAAGCAAAGCTTCAAGGGCATTGCTGGGTATCTGCCATTTTTTATTGATAATAATTATTGTATTTATAATTTGTGACGAAACCTGTATTAGGCATATTAGAAGTAATCAGGCTATGACCGGTTTTTAGTTACCTGTCATTGAGTTTTACAGTATCCAAGAAACAATTATTATTGTACTACGAAGTAAATAAATAACTTTTCTCCACTACCATTACTGAATGCAATAATTCCAAAATCATTTTTGATAATAGAATGTAAAAATTCTCGCTCTTGAGTTGGAATGTTTATTCTGAAACACTTGCTTCTTATGCGTTTTACGTGTATTTTCATTCCATAACAAGATACGGAATGAATATTCTGTAATTGATCTAAACGACATAGGTTGCCATGAATTTCGAAACTGTCAGTGTCAGATAAAAATGGCCGCGTTGTAATAATTATTTTCAGACAAATTTTAGTGCAAGTCAAAAAATGAGTGAAAAATCGGATGAATCAGATATGGAACTGGATAATACTCCACCTGAAATTACGAATATTGCGAATAAATAACTTAATTGCTTTGTACAGATTTTATTTGTTTTTATTCGTACTTTTTGGTCGTGGAGAAAATATAGTCTGCTACTCGGTTAGAATGAAAATTCGATACTCGTGGTTCCTCACGCTCGCTACGCTTGAGTTCGGAATCTTCCACTCGGATCAGTGGCGGCTCGTCGTATAAAGCAACTGAGGCCGGGCCTCACATGTAAAATTAATAAATTATTTATTTAAATATAAAACGTTTTTTAACTAATTTCCAATCATTAAAAGTATCAAAACAATAGAACATTGAATTACCATCAAAGTTCAACATATTATCTTTTAAATTTAGCGCGCACCCCATTCAACATTAATTTTAAAAACTGAAATCGTTGCCCGACCGCATAAAAAGAAAATTGTAATCCCAAAAACTTGAGCTTCCTTTACGTCACAAATCGCTTATAAAACGCTATGCTCTTCAACCCGGCACCTCCACCGCTTTAATCGCGCAATAGCCAAATTTTGCAGGCGAGTGAGGCCCACTTATTTGGGCCTATATCGTATTATTTTTACAGTAGCTTGCAATGGCTTGCATGTTGCCAAATGTTGATTGAACAAGGACACTTATTGACTTATTTACTTATTATTTAAATGTTTTATTTTTAAAAACATAAAAAAATAAGTTAGAAATGATGGTATTTTTTTTGCAAATGTAAAAAATAAGCCAATAGAACATTTTCATCGATTCCTTTTATCTTCCGTGAATTCATCCAAGACTCAAACATTTTAAACTCCTTGTCGTAAGCATCTCGGGACTTTTGTGGCAAAATCTGCATCGCTGTTTCTTCCGCTTCCGTAAGGATATCCTCAGGAACGTCATTTTCATCGATTTCCTCCATTTTCTATAGGTTTTTTTCTTCAAGAAAGCTTCCCTTTTCTGCAGGGAAAACTGACAAGTGTCAAAATTTGTGGCAACCAAACAATCAACCAACTTTGACCAAAATGTAAAAAAGTCACTGTCAAGTAATTCTGAAATTTATAGGGTACTGAGACGCAAGTTGCTTTGATTTAATCACGAAACTTATTAATAATTATTATCTCATAAAAAAACGATTTCTTCCACTTGTTGGATAAAACATTGTATGCCACTCGTGTGTTATGTTTCCTAAGTCACTTGAGAATTTATACCACTCGGCCTGATGGCCTCGTGGTATAAATCTTTCTCGCGTGACTTTTTTTCAACATAACACACCAGTACCATAAATAACTATTAATTTACTTACCACGAAAAATTGTAAACACAATCATTCAAAAATTACCATTACCAAGTATAAAACGTCTAGTAACATTTGACATTGTGATAATTATTACTGGTGGTTTCATTGAGGTATGTATCAGAGCCGTATTTAATTTTTAAGAATGTTGCGAAGGGTTTTTTCTAAATATCTCTTAATTGGCTTATTTGAAAATAATAAAATTTCGTGTGCGAGTTCATCATATAAGGCCGTACAAAAATGTTTTAATACAATTTTGATGTAAAATTAATAGAGGAGTGAATATATAGTGGTGCTTCATCGGTTAAAAATAATTGTTCATTCCGCAAAACAAATCAAAACGCGAAAAAAAAACATGGAGGCTTCACGTAGGAAACCAATTACAAGATAATGATAATAATCTGCAGGATTACCTTTACCAACTAAGTGTAATTACAGGCTGAAAAATTACTTTTCAGTGCCTTCGTATGTACGTTCTGAGAGTGGAATTCTCTAATCATCGCTCTGAATTTATAGGAGAGATATCTGACTAATTTGGCATGTGTAACATTTCGCTAACTTCGTTTGAGACGACTTACTAATATAAAAACTACAAGTACCTGGAAATCCTTAATTATTTTTAATAAATATTAACACACAACAACGATTTAAGGTCCCCTATTACAGAATTCCACACACGACGGGTAAAATATGGAGGTGGACAACAAGAATGGACAAATTGACCATCATCAGAATCATGTCTGAATTGGTTAAGGTAAATTATAGTCTTCGTAAATGCAAATGTACCTATTCTAAACGGCCCACAAACTTGCCTGTTAATGATCTATCACTATTCCATTAAATTCCATTTTTGAAATGTCATATCTCACAAATCCTCTCGATGACACAACCTTCTATATTTAAAACCAGATTTTTTTACGTGTTCCTAATATACCTGGAAAACCCAACGAGCCGCAACATATCCATTCCGACAGGGTTATATTACGTCCATGATCCATGTTCGGAACTGAAAGAACAGAAATCACGTCCCCTACAGTTATCCTCATGGAGAGCCGTGACGTCATTGGGCATTACCAGTGGAGTAGATTTTTTTTTAACTGTGAAAATGTTAATGTTTTCGAAACGTTTGAAGATACAAGTATTATTTGATTAATGATAAATACTAAATCATACTTTCAACAGCATCTGCATAAAGCAGTGTTAATTATTGTGAAATGTAATGCCAGTCTGGTGTGCAACGACACTAAGGTCCATTTACAGTGTTGACTATGCTATCGAACAAAGGATATACAGTGTGTGTATAAAGTCAGTTGTGTAAGAGGATCTGACGCACCGAATGACGATATTGGCGTTGTTGCCAGCTTTTTAGTTTGTCTGGAATTGAACCAATTTTATATTTTTAAATGTAACACCCTGTATATTTTTCATTTATAGTTTTTACTTTTGTTACACTTTTGGTATAACATACTTTGTTCCTAATATCCGAAGTTTTCAAAATAACGAGTACAATTTAGAACAAATATATTTTTTATATTAAATGTTCCAACTGTTTTCCCTGTACAGCTTGACAGTGTGCTAATTGACAATAAAATTTTTCAATTGTGTTATAAATCATTTCTGGCGTTATTGATTCAAATTTGTCCAAAATTCGACGCTGCAAATCGGCCAAATCTTGAGGTTTTGTGGTATAAACTCTGTTCTTCAAGTATCCCCATAAAAGGTAGTCGCTAGGCGACAAATCAGGGGACCTAGGTGGCCACTCGATTGTACCCCTCTACCGATCCACCTATTCGGAAAAGTATTGTTCAAAAATTCGAGCACGTTTCGACCAAAATGGGGAGGAGCTCCGTTCTGTTGGAAAAATGTACTTGCATAATTTGGACCCATCACATTTCGTATATAGGGCACTATTAAAAATGGACCGATCTTGTGGTTACCCAGAGGCCCAGCCCACACATTCAATTTTCCAGGGCGTTGTGTATGACCTTCTCTCATCCAGTGGTGATTTTCATTTGCCCAAAACCTACAGTTGTGTCTATTGACTTTACCATTTAAAATGTTGCTTCGTCCGAAAATACTATAAATTTGAAAAACTGGTTATTTTGCTCATAATATCACAAAATTCAATTCTTCGCTCATAATCATCTTCTGATAACTCTTAAACTACTTGTATTTTGAAAGGGTGATATCTATGTTTTATCGAAATATTATGGACGGATTTGAAGCAGGCGTCACTTACTTGACAAATTTTTCTTAATGAAGAAACAGGGGTTTCAACAACATGTAAAATTTCTAAACTTTTCTCTTTCTCTTCATCTAATACTGCTGGTCGTCCTGATCGTCACCTATCTCTATAATTTCCAGTTTCTTCGAACCATCGGACAGTTGTTAGAACAGTTGCTTTTGAAATTGGATTTCGGTTTGGAAATGCGCCATTAAATAGATTTCTAACCTCTTCGTAAGACCTGACCCTATCGCCATATCCTCTCATCATAAGAATAATTGTAATTCTTTCACTTTCAGTTAAAGACATTTTTGCACGTAAAAATGACAGCTTTTATGACTTTACATCAAAAGCGAACTGTTGTTTTGTGAATTAATAAATAAAACACAATTTGTTGATATTTTCAAAACGCGTCGTTATTTCGGAAACTGATATTGGGAATAAAGTATGTTATACCAAAAGTGTAACAAACCTGAAGTAAAAACTATAAATGAAAAAATATACAGGGTGTTACATTTAAAAATATAAAATTCGTTCAAATTCCAGACAAACTAAAAATATGGCAACAACGCCAACATCGTCATTCGGTGCGTCATATCCTCCTACACAACTGTATCAAATTTGGTTTAAATAGGTCAATAAATTGTGATGTTATTATGCCGTTTCCGGACTTTATACACACACTGTTATATGTCGTTGTTATCATATACTTTTAACAGAGCAGAATGAAGATTCAGAAAGGTAAGCAAAAAGCAGATCTTGACAAGCGAATAAATCGATATATTTATGATGGCGCAATCGGTGAGGGCGATGGTATCTAAAACCGAAGGTTATCGGTTCGAATCCGGCTGGTGGATCTAGTTTTTTTCTGAATTTTCACTTTTTGTCTGATATGCCGCTAACCTATTTGAAATTTTAAAATTATTACAGCCAATCCAATCTTTGTACTTATAATTACTTTACTGTTAATGAATGGTCAGAATCTTTATCCCGCCTGTGACAATTTTTCCAACGTTTCGAAAATATTTAAATAAAATCATCTTCAACTTTTAACATAGCCAAAACCAGTCATTTTAAGAACATGTAATTTTCTTCATAAAATCGCGTCAATCCGTACCAGCCTCTTAAAATATCTACATGATGTTTTGCAACACCCGGTACAGTAAAAATCTGCGCACATGGCCGCTACAGATGACGCCAGTGTACGTATATCCCAGGTGTAAAAGCGGATTTATGTCCGCCGTGTTACGATCGGACAGGTGTGGAAAATCGTCCTGGAAAATGATATGATTCGAGCGGAAGGATTGCAAAGGGAAATATTGACGAATTATGACTTTTCCTGATGGAAGCACTCGGAATGGTCTTGGATATGAAGTGGATTTCGTTTATGTCGAATTTTGTTGGACGCTGGAGAGAACTACAGTAATACACGTGGTTGTAAAAAATGGGGACATTTCTTATTTTTATTTTGTTTACTCGTCGGTGCTAAGGACAAAATGAAAACACAGGATTTCTCACTAAGGCTACGTTTCGCGTTTATTTAAATGCTTCCTCAGGGCATATGAGGTATCCAAACTATTTTAGAAGGCATAAAACCATATTTCTATATTCAGTATAAACGTGAGTTCGTCTGAGAAACAAAATACAACACACCGTCACGCTTTAAAGTGTTGCTCCTGAGTTTGAAGGACCGCGATATTTTAATCTGTTAATTGGCAGTGACTTAAGCGATTAATAAATTAATCTTGTACAGGGTGTCCAGTTTTCGATGGTTTTACGGGGTATTTTTGTTATTAGTAAAGATAGAAGGATACGGTTTTCACAGTACCGTGCTACTTTTTTGTGAAACAAAAGATGCCGCAATCAGAATTTTTCTAGTCCTCCTTGTTTTTGATATACGGGATGTTTTTAAAATTTTTCATTGAAGACTTATTAAATTTGTTAAATTACTTGTAGACATCCCGAAAGACGACAGCCGGATAAAAGAATTTTTCTAAGCATGAAATCAAATTTAATTGAACAGGGTTCATTTTCTAAACCTCGTCCTAAAATCTACAACAAGGAAAACCGCGAGACTGATGAAATAAATGTTGTAGCTTCAATTGAAATAAATCCAACTAGTTCTTGCAGAACGTTTGAAGGTTCGGTCGGAGTAGTTATAGTAATTTTGAAAGAACCGTTGTATGGTCCGGTGAGGCTCATTTTACCAGTGCTGGCATTTTTAATCGGCACAATACGAGGTTTTGGTCTCAGGAAAATCAGCATGTAATATATTTTATATGTTTTATAATAGGAAGCAAATATATTTGAAGGCAGCCCTAATCCAAATAAATATTTGGAAATGCTGGAAAACGTTATGTCGGAAATAATAGAAGACGGGCACTTAGCGGCGGGTCCCAGTAACTTGCATCTGCAACAAAATGGAGCACCCGCTCACAATGCGCCAATTATCAGGGCCTACTAAAACAATAATTTTCCAGGCCGCTAGATTGGAACTAATGGACCCGTAAGATAGCCACCAAGGTCACCCGACTTGTCGGTTTTGGATTTTTTTCGACTTCACTGAAAGAGCATTTAGGGAGTTACAAACGCAGCCATTTATTATTTTAAATTCATTAAGGCGAATAACAACTAAGTGTGAAACATGTCTTAGGCATAATGGAGAACAATTTGAGCAATATTTATGCAGGCACGTAGATAGGGTGGGCCCAGGGGGCCCCCCCCCCCCCCCCGAAGACCCCCCGAAGACCATACTTATAAAACTTCGTTATTCGTGAAGATTTTTTGGGATTCGTCCCGATTTATGATCAATCTTCAGAGAATTTATCCAAAGTCATTTTGCAGCGATGCCAAGAGTTAGGGCTTGATATGTCTAAATGTGTTGGCCAGGGGTATGACGGTGCAGCTAATATGTCTGGTCACTTAAGTGGCGTGCAAACTCGTATAAGACAACAATATCCCAATGCAAGATACGTTCATTGTGCCAGTCATCGGCTAAATCTTGCACTTTCCAAAACAATGTCTGTTGCTATGGTCCGAAACTGTCTTGGTGTGGTAAATGAAGTAGCAAATTTGTTTAGAAATCACGCTAATGCCAGCAAAACCCTCTAAGATAATATTTCACAACATGCTCCTGAAATCAAAAAAAAGAAGGCTACTTCGTCTTTGTGAAACCAGGTTTATTGAAAGACATGACAGCATTCTAGCATTCGTAGAGCTGTTTCATTGTATTTGCATTAGCTTGGAAAGTATTTCTGGTAAAATTTGGAAGATTTCTGCAACTGCCTCATCTTTATTAGCAGCCGTAGGAAAAAGTGACTTTCTCATCAGTTTACTTGTTTGTGAAAAACTTTTTAGTCTTACTCTACCATTGTCTTTAAATCTTCAAGAAAAATCTCTTGATTTGTCATCTGCAATAAATCATACTAAAAAAATTTTACAAGTTTTGAAACATCATAGAGAGGATGCTGCACCCATTTTCAAAGAAATATTTAACTCCGTTTCAGATCTTGCACAAGAAACGTTCCAAACCGAACTTCAAGTTCCAAGACTTACGTCAAGACAAACATCTCGAGCAAATCCGCAAACCGCAACTGTGGAAGAGTACTATAGAGTAACGGTATTTATCCCTTGTGTGGAAAATCTTATTCAAAATTTATCTGACAGATTTACTTCAAACGAAGATGTACTCTCAAGTTTTCAAATACTCATTCCAGGCTTTGCTTCAATGGATGAACTACGAAAATTGGAAAATCTATATCAATATTTGGATGTTAATATGTCGATTTCTGCAGTTAAGGCCGAGTACGAAATTTGGTGTAGAGAAGTTGCCAACATTGATCCTGGTACCGAAGTCCTTAAAGTGTTGGAAAAATGTAATATTATTTATTATCCAATAATAGACCATCTACTGTCAGTTTTGGCAACGTTACCGGTAACAACTGCCAGCGTCGAAAGGTCTTTTTCGACAATGAAAAGAGTAAAAACTTTGCCTCGTAATTTAATGGCAGATGAAAGACTGAGTGCCCTCGCCATGGTTTCTATTAACTGGGACATTACTGTTAATCCCAACAGAGTAATTGATATCATGGCAGCAAAAAACAACAGAAGATTGTTTTTATAATTATCATAGTAGATACCTAGTATAATAGTACCTATATAATAATACAAATACATATTTGTTTAAAAAATTAATATAATATAAACCCAGTACAAAATAAAAACAGATTTTTTTTTAATGCAGGTACGGATACAGGGGGGCACCACCCTTCCTGAGCTTCGAGACTCAATAAGCACCTCAATTACTACCGGGTTGTTTTTGGGCTTTTCTTGAAGATTTGGTGTTGTTTTTATTTTTACCACTTGAAAACCAAGCACCATGATTCAAAAAAAGGGCGTGGCACCCAAAAAATTTTTTCCGATGGGCCCCCCCCCGAGAAGAAATCCTGGCTACGTGCCTGTATTTATGAGAAAGTTCTATAAATTCTCAGCTTTTGTTTCTAATGTTTTACGTAGTAAAAGACAACTCGATTTATGCATTGTTATTACTTTTACTGAAATATAACTGCTAATTAGATTAAGGAGTCCAAAATATGTTTCTTCTGCAGTAATTATCATACCAGTAACAGTTTTTTTAAATACCCGTAACCCGTAACAAAAAATGTATATTTTTTAATCAAACTTATATGATTGGAAGACACCACTTGTGACACCTTTTTGGAAAGCTCATTGAAAAAGGAGTTTGTCAATCAATTTTTTTTGACATCTGTCAAACCATGTGCCAGAAATTTAATAAAATCGAATTTTAAACAATTTGGTAAACAATTTTATTATGTAATTAACTTGCGTTGGGCTACATTCTTGGTGAAACCGTATATTATCCATTATGGGTAAAATTAAAATTGCTTGTTATGTTTCACTATTTATTCAGTTACCTGACATAATAGAAAATTATTCAATTTCAAATAAAATAAAACCTATATATATCCAGAACAAGAGCAGAAAATTGAACCTTTTAGAGTCACTTACAATTAAAAAAGTAATAAAAAATAAAAGTAATGTTGTTAATAATCAAACAGAAATACCTTCAAGTGCTAACCCAATTATCAACAGCATATTAAATTAAAATAAATTAAAACATTTTGACAACCACCTGTATAAGAATAAGAAAAACCCACAATCTACCTATCCATTGTAATCCGTAATTTTAATTATTTTAATGATTTTATTACCTATTGATACCATACATTAGAGTTTATATAAAAAGGGTCGAAACACGCGTGTCAGGTAACTGAATAAATAGTGAAACATAACAAGCAATTTTAATTTTACACATAATGGATAATTTTATTATGTTAAAATACCATTAAAACTGTAATGTCATCTTTTTAGCTTAACAATTGTTAGAAATATGCCCCATTAACCTGTTGGCATAGTCAACCGTAAGTCAATTATTGTTTTGTTTCCTTGGTAATGCCGCCAGTTTTGTTACGTTTGACAAGCAGGTACTAATTAAAATTTTATTTTTGACGCTTTCATTTAAAAATTTTAAGAATGTATTTAACTGAAACCTTAAAGATTGAAATACTGATGATGGTCGGGTTTGGAGAACGAAAACGAAGTCAAGAAGAAGTTTGTGAGTTGTTTCATGAAATTTATCCCGATTGGCTACCTCTGTCGCGAAGTACAGTCAGCAAAATTGAAAAGCAATTTGTGGAATTAGGTCATGTAAGACATGTTCCGAGACGAAGACCCCCAAGAGTATCAGATGAAACCAAATTAAATGTCCTATTGAGTTATCAAGAAAATTCAATTACTGCAGCAAGGCAATTATCTTGTGGCCACAATATTGATCATAAAACGGTGTTGAAGATCACAAAATCTGCTGGCATAAAGCCATTCAAAATGCAGCCAGTGCAAGAGTTATTGGAGGATGACTTAGATAGAAGGGTAGAATTTTGCGAAGTTATGATGACCGCATTGGACATTGATTTAGAGTGGATACTTTTTTCTGATGAAGCAACATTTACTTTAGAGGGACAGGTAAGTTTGAAAGTTAAAGGGAATTAACCATTGTTCTTGACAATCACTGGGCAAAGTCTTACTTTCTAAACCGATTATTAATTAATTTCCATTTTAGGTTAATCGTCAAAATTAACGGTATTATGCCGACGAAAATCCTCATTGGATTGTTGAATGTCACTCTCAACGCCAAGGGAAAGTGAATGTTTGGGCTGGAATAATAGGCGACAGAATAATTGGTCCATTATTTTTTGAACATAATTTAAATGGAGATGTATTTAAATTTTCTTCAAACATTTTTAATACCAGAACTTCAAAGAATATTCCCAAATTATGGAAATCTAGATCGAAGGATATTTTTTTCAGCAGGATGGAGCCCCTCCCCACTTTGCAAGGATTGTAAGAGAATTCTTAAACACTGCATTTCCAAATAGGTGGATAGGGCGGCGAGGATTTTTAGAGTGGCCGCCCAGATTACCGGATATTACACCCTTAGACTTTTATTTGTGGGGGGATTTAAAAAGAAGGGTATATGTTACCAGACCTAACAATTTGGAAGAGTTGAAGGCAAGGATTCGGGCAGAGATACGTTTAATCACGCCAGAAGTTTTAGGAAGAGTAAGGGAAGAGTTTTACCATCGGTTAGGTTTGTGCCAACTGGTTAATGGGGCACATTTTCAACAATTATTATAAAGGTAAAAAGATGACATTACAGCTTTAATGTTACGGTTAATATAATTGTTTAAAATTAGATTTTATTAAATTTCTGGCACATGGTTTGACAGATGTCAAAAAAACATTGATTGACAAACTCCTTTTTCAATGAGCTTTCCAAAAAGGTGTCACAAGTGGTGTCTTCCAATCTTATAAAAAAAGTTGGTTAGGGCTGCGCCCCCTCTTTGGGGCCCAAATTTTTTTTTACATGACAAAAACGAAGCCCATAAAAAATCTTTGAGGACGTATTTTTGTATTTTAGTGAAATCTTATTCTCAGATCAGCTATAAGCAGCGTTCCATTTAAAGTCCCCACCCTGTATATAAAGTAAAATATGCCAAATTTTACCAAAATCCGCAAAAGGATCTTTGAGATATTAATAAAAAACTGGTTATTTTTTAAACTCTGACACCCTGTATCTTAAAATCCAGACTTTTTAGGACACCGGTTTATATGAACTTTTCTACTTGAATTTGGTTCAGAAATGCGCCCCTAAAGTTACGGCCTATCATTAAGTAACACCCTGTATAAATACAATAAGGGTTGTGTATGTTGATATCTGACAAACTAATTAAGCAAAAAACAAAAGAGACTTTAGAAAAATAAAAAACTCATTTATTGACAACACTTATTTACAATCTGAAATCCTTGCAATTAATTAAAACAAAAACATAAAAAACACAAGCGTTTCGTAATTAATTATAATTAGGAAACGGCGGCGTTTATTTACATTCAGGAAATTCTTATTCGCAAAGAATAGTAAATTAATCAGGGGGACTTTGTTAAGCATTAATTATGTCGCGGAGATTTAATAAAATACAAGAAAAAAACATCTTGAAATTACCGGAACAGTGAGACTTAAGTCGTTTCATCGTTGCTTGCTTAGGGTTATTTTGTGTGTTTTTTTTAATGGTTTTGTTCATTTACACTAATTGAATTAATGCCACTAAAGTTTAAATTTTAAGGGATCTTGTCAAATGAATACCTTAGTATTCAACCCCTGTAACAATAATTCACCACTATTTTTTTTTTAAATTTCACACAGAGAAAAATGAATTATGACCCTTAGCAGTTATACTGATTATATGCAATGGATTGTAACTATGAAAAGTTGTTCAATAGCGACTATAAAACGTGCTTATATCCAGTATACACATTAGTTGAAAATAAGTATAATCCAGTTTAATAGCCGGTATAAGATTGTTTAGTTGCTATAATATGAAACGTTTTTATAGTATTTATCGATTAGTCATGCACTTGGCATTTGCGCTTGCGCATTGCCAATAATAAATTAAAAATATTACTAGCTCTTATCAGGTAAAAAAAAGAAATTTTACAATATTTTTATTATAGTATCGACAAATTTCATTTTCTGGTATTATAGAATCATATCCACAACTTCGCTTGTTGCTTGAATTTTGAATAAACAGATACATGGTCGATAAAACTACCAAAAAGTAATATGACAGACGCGCAAATATACCAAGACCAATGCTCTCGTCGCATCCACAATCCTTTAGGATAGTATCCATCACAGGACACAAACGTTGTTTTTTATTTAAAAAAAAAGTTTAACATCGGGCACAACCCGCTGAGTCGAATAAATGCAAGGCGCCGTTAAAAGTAAAACACGAGTCGAAGCGGGCCGAAGTTTCCCCCATTCATGGCAAATTAGGAGTCTATTGCATACTGATGAATAAATGGTTAATACCAACTAATAAATTAAATTAATACCCCATAATTTAATGCCCTTTACAAGAATGCAATGTATCACTCGATAGATAGTGCCATTTGACATTTTTAGGTGAGGTGTGTGTAGGTCAATAGTAAAATTTTATCAAATGTGCCTCCCCTCGACATTAAAATTGACGTGTTTTTTTGTCAAATCTTGTTTCCCTTAAAATCAAGAGACATTTAGGATAGTTCGTAGTGAAATGAAAGCCTTGTGTACAGGGTGCTATTTAATAAGTGTCCGATATTTTACAGGACGAATTCTGAGTTATTTATAAGGTGAAAAATTCATATAAGCATGGGTTCGCAAGCCCTTCATTTTTGAGATACAGGATGTTAAGAATTTATCTTTATTTTTATTTTTCGTAAATAATTTTTGAAATAATGTCTATATTTGGACGAAAATTGGTGTCTAGGGGTTTTTTGAAATGCGGAATTCGAAATTAATGTTAGTATCGCTCCCACTTGTAAAGGGCGCCACCTACGTGTCTTTTTACTTTTTTGAGGCGTCATAATTTTTTTTATACGTGTTTGTATTACATTTTTAAGCAAAAAAATGGATTTCTTTATCATTTTTACATTAAAAAGGGCATACTAGGTATCAGTCGCTACGAGCAATCGTTTTTGGGAAAAAGAATAATAAAGAAATAAATGGCATTTGCTATGCCCATTTCAGAGTTTGATAAAATAGCATTTATCCCCTAAACAAAGCTGAAATCAAAAAAATATGAAAATGTACTTTACATTAGCCAATAAAGTGCCTACATAACAATGTTATCAAAAGAGAAAACGGCAGTGGCGTACATATTTTTTCTTCCTGTTAAAAATTGTAACACCCTGTATCTCAAAAATGAAGGGCTTGCGGATCCCTGTTTATATGAACTTTTCACCTTATAAATAACTGAGGAATCGCCCTGTAAAATATCGGACACTTATTAAATAACACCCTGTTTAAATTTTCAACCTACTACCACCACCCTTTTACCCCTAAAAGAAAACGGGTTATCAACATTTATTAAAACAACTTCTTGCTGAACAGAAAACACATTAAAGTAAAATAGTACATTTACGTATATTAAAGCAGTATAATACATTACAATAATTATTTATGAAATAAGTATATAGATTTAAAAGCTGACACTGGTGAATTAATGCCCTTAACACCTCGTCATGGCACTTGCCGGTACGTGTGTGAACAGTGCGCAGTGAGTTAGTGTCTGCTTCCTTTTACCTAGGCCATGTACATCGGCCGCCTGGCTTGCCAGGTTTTTTGGGCGCATTTTGGGCCGTATGCTTACGGTCCATATGCGCCCAACACTTGTATATATTTAGTTAGGTTTAGTTAAATTGTAAATTAGGCTAAGCTAGGTATAAGTTAGTAATAAGGAATAGATCTGTGAAACAATAGGATAATAAAGAGATTTAAAAGAGAAAAAAGAGAAAAGCTGACACTGGTCATATACCAAAAATTTATCCTAGCAATGTCATTGTTAAGCGGATGCAACAAAGAAGCGTCGCTTTTAGAACAGAGGGATTTTTTCTTGGACAATGCTAAAATATTCAACTCGTATTTCGAGTAGCATTTAAATTAACTTTACAAACCAACCGCACATTTTAACGAAACATCGCTTTCCGCCCGGCATGCTTTCCATTCTTTCCATATTTCCAGCGTAAACACAATAAAAATACCATTATTCTTCGTTCGACATTTTTGAATTCTAACGCGCTGCCCACGGCCTTCTCCCGAGACTAGACATTCTGGAAAACTTCGAACTTTTCCACTAAATATTCACGGGCGGACCGCATTCGCAATTTTCTACTTTTCCCTCGGTCCAAGTTTACAAAGTTATCCAATAAATAGGGTGTAGTGCGGGAAGTAGTTGTTTTAAGGGCGCAATGCACCGACTTTGCCATTGGTATATACACACTTTATTTATTGACTAGTATATCACAGAAGTGCGGTAAAGACATATTATTACATTTGATATTTTTCAACAGGAAATTTTTTAAGAACCTAATAAAAATAAAAAGTACCAAATTTTCTGGGTATAGATATGACGCAGTGTATTTTATAGCCGTTATTAACAGCGAAAAATGAACAGTAGGTCTAATAAAGTTTATATTAGAGTAAAAGTGGGAGGGACGCCATAGTTTCGATACATTGAACGACAAAAGATTAGAGTCACACCATTTCTTAATGTAAAGCAAGTCTTCACTTACACAGGCGTCCAGTATCTTGGAGTCATTGTGATGCCAAAGGATGGTTGTATCGTCAGCAAATGAGGCACAATGACCGTTCATAACAACAGGGAGATCATTAACATATAACAAGAATAACAGAGGTCCTAAGACAGACCCCTGAGGCACCCCCGCAGAAACTCTGAAATAATCTGAGGCTCTACTCTGGAAGTAAACACTCTGGCCTCATTCCGAGAGGTATGGCCTAAACCAATCCAGTACGGGTCCTCTGAAACCATAGAATTCGAGTTTCAGTAGCAGAGTCTCGTGACAGACGCAGTCAAAAGCCTTAGCCAAGTCGCAAAAAACCACCGCGGCCACTTCTCCAGCATTAAACCTCAAAGATACAATCCAATTCTGAGTAATAGAAGAACCTAAATAGGTACAACATTTGAAATGTCATTGAAAACATACCCCAATAAGTTTACATGAAAATTGTATTAAGACTTTTTTGAAGGTCCTTGCATCATGAACTCGGACACCAAGTTTTAATATTTTTTAATAAGTCAATTCAAAGTTAATCGTAAAATAATTTTTGCTCCCACGCTAGTATATACCTAAATATACTACTTACCAAACTATAAATAGTATTCATTACCGCGTGGTTTTACAAAAAATAGTATTACGTTACGTTATAAAAACCGACAACTAATCAGGGTCACTTTTCGCATTATTTTGGAATCACATATTAACTTAATTGCCACTTCCCCGACCCGCAATTGATCTCTACATCGACCAGAAATTCCACCACAAAAAAATAACAAGAACCTAACAAAAGACTTTCCATATATAATTGTCAATCAACTGAAAATTGAAGCCGTATAGTAAAGCCCGTATTATAAACGACATCGTTATAAAATTTCTGCTTTATTCTCATTTCTCATGTGCCATAGTGGCATAATAGACGGCGTATAGGTATTTATCATTTGTAATGAGCTATTTTAAAGGCATTTTACGTAGGTCTTATTGATGGGGCACATAAAATATGTCATACGGAATCATTTTTAAAAGGAAACGATGAAACAATGTTTTCTTTCTGTGATCTATGTCTAAATTTTCGCCCTCTATCTCTGGCATCTCGTCGACTCCGCAGTTTAAAAGGCATAGAAATATAGAAAGTGTACATTTGAACATATTTTTCAGTTCGATGAGTTTCTCGAAAAGAGTTTAGGAAACGATGCGAATTTACTACGTCGCGACGTCGAGTTTTCTTTTGCCGCACAGAGAAGGAACGGTCGTGTATTGAGATTTGAAAAGGCGAAATAATTCGGAAAACTTCCTGTGAATATGTTTGTAATGAACGGGAAAGGCGAAGAAATATTTGATCCTTCGTAAAGAAAAAGGTATTTGATGCACGATACACCTATTTCATTTAAATTTACCTACGCGAGTGCACAGAGTAAGAAAGAGAGATAATTGGTTGTTTGTACATCTAGATCCTTTAAATACTTTTCATATCCCACTTAAATATGGCATGTGACGCCAACCTTCTTGCTCCGTACGGTAAAAAAGACACTAATTAACCTTAACACTAAGTGCATCTCTCTCTTGATCAAACTAATACCGTTCAATGTAATTCAAAACTATTCGTATGAATCATTAACGATCACCCAAAGCGACTGCAGATACGTCGAATATAACGTCAGTAACGAGATATAACGACGATAATCCATCATGGAGACAATAATTTAGTAATGGACTCGTTTATACCGTCCCCGGGGATGAAACGGGGTTGCCTACCTTGTGTTTACACGATACTCTGGCGTATAACATCATCATATTACGAAATTATATTTATGCACGTTTGGTATGAATTCCGGAACGATTGTATATTAATTTTACTAACCACCAACCTTTCTTGAGAATGTATCCAGGTAACAAGAAGCATCGCCGTTTCATATCGTCAGATAAACTATTTTTTTACTATTGATAACTAATTATTAATACTCCAGGATAAGCAAGACCTTTAAAAAATGAATCTGATTTGAGTCAAATGCAAAAAACACGATTTCTTAGTAAGAAAAGCCTGTTTTGCAAAGCTCAAAGTGCTGTAACATTTAATAATTTTCAATTGATTTCGATCAATTATACATCTTTACATAATTTATTAAATAAGTATGCTCTGCATCAATGTATAGAAATTTCTTGACATGAACAATATTTCGAATCATAAACTGGTATCAATCAAAATTCTTAAGCCTAAACTCGAACAAACGGTAATAGATAAAAACTCCGGCTTCGCTGTCGCGTTTTTATCATTTAGATTTCTAAGCAATCTAGTTTTCGTAAAAAATAAAAGTTTATCCGATGAAAAAAAAAAGCTCTTTTGGTTTTACGTATGATAAATATATCAGCAAATCATTTAGCCAATATGACAAATTTAATTTTTCTGAAATTTCCACAGAAACCGTTGAAAAAATTATAAATAAAGTCAAATGCAGTTGGGAATGACCGCATCAGTCTTAAAATGTTACTTTATATACCTCCACAGTTAAACAATCATTTGATGTGTACTAGCTGGCGGAACGTTTCCGAACTCATGGAAAAATGCCAATATGGTGCCTATACCGAAGAGGTCCAATCCTTCTGTGCTTTCCGACTTTAGACCAACCCTCTATAAAATTTTAGAAAGAGTAGTAGCTTACCAATTAAAACACTTCATAAACTTGAATAATATCTTACTACCTAATCTGGATTCCGGTGTAAACATAGCACAACAACAGCTTTGCTAAAGTGACTGATGATATCTTTGAAGCAAGCGATAAAGCCACTATAGCTGTTTAATTCTTTTGGACTATAGTTGACACTATAAACCATCAAGTTTTGCATGCGAAACTTAAATAGGTACATTAGATTGGGTGACACTGCTTTATACTTGTTTAGAGAATACTTTAGCAATAGAGGTGAGAGGGTTGTTATAAATAGTAAAGCTTCCCAGCTTATTCCAGTTGCCAGAGGTGTTGCCCAAGGGAGCATACTGAACGCATTAATTTTTGCTCTCTATAAAGCAGACTTTCTAAAATTGTCAATCACATCAGTGTGCAGATGACACAAATATATATATTATTTTCTTTCGACCAACTTACTGCATCTGTAAAATCAACAATGACTTGGAGATGATTGCCAAGGTGTCCCAAGCCCATAAGTTTACTTTAAACGAAACCAAAACTTAGCTGCTTAAAGTTTTAGTTATCAATGTAGCGCTTTACCCCTTCATGACTTGTAAGAATCTTGGTTTAATTTTGGATTCTGAATTAAGATTTTTGTCCCATGTTTCACACTTACTATAAAAATTACATTACTGCTAATCGATGTTGGCTTTAATTATTTTCTTTTTATTTATCTAGTTTTTTCTTTATATATACATAGCTTTCTCCCCTTTGTAACATCTTCGAATAATAGATAACTAGTTATGATACCAAAATCGTATATTAATATTTCTACAATAATTATATTTCTTGTCTTACATATTAGGTAGTGTAGAGTTTTTTCTTCTTGAATATTTGTTCAATCATTTAATAATAGGCATTTATTATTATTATTATGATTATTATTGTTATCAAATTTAAGGAATCTTGAATAATTTGTTTGTGGTTTAGCATATTAAAATTTCAAAGGGATCGGAAAGAGTTAAAAAGGATATTTTAGCTTCTGGTGAATGTAACTCTCATTAACCCAACAACTAATATGTTGGGGGTATTAATTTACTTTATATAAAATTATACACATCACCTCTAACTATAAACCCTCATTGGCAATCGGTTAGATAATATAGGGGTAACTCTCAACCCCCTCAAACCGCCGCGGCAAATTGTGGGGTTCATATTGCGAACAGCGACTGTAAACACATCGAAATAATTATAATTTATATTTCGGAAGCGATATTATATTTAAGAAATTGGGCCCCTTTTGATGTGTGCGGCAAGATGCGGTTCACAGGGTTGGTTGGGGTGGCGAGATGAAATA
The DNA here is from genome assembly GCA_963920685.1 of Polydrusus tereticollis. Taxonomy (NCBI): domain Eukaryota; kingdom Metazoa; phylum Arthropoda; class Insecta; order Coleoptera; family Curculionidae; genus Polydrusus; species Polydrusus tereticollis. Next base: position 2,443,349 of record OY987332.1, on the reverse strand, counting down.
TCGCGTTTGTTTATTTCTTTCATGTTTCAGATCAATCTTGGGGATTTGATGACATTAATTATAATCTTAGTAATATTAAGAAACGACAGCTGAGAACTCAAAAAAAGTAAAAAATACGTAAAAAGTTTCTTGAAACATCCTGCACGATATACTCACTTATAATGATTTGTTTTTCTCATTGAGTCTACGTTATAAATCAATTTCAAGCCATTGGACCACCTAGAAAGTCATACTTGACATTCCGGTACAACCCTTTGCTTGTCTTCTAAAATACTACGTTTTTAAACCTGGTGTTTTATTATATATAAGAGGTCTAAGAGTCAGGTAATTTTAATATTTTGTCATTATGGCCATTAGAGACAGAAAGGTTCCCATTATCTTTGTAGTTTAATCGCGTTGTCTTAATAAGTTTCAAGTGTACAGTTCTATTTTTTTACCGTGATATAGTTCGTTTATGGTCTATATTCAAATGGCGCGAAGTAATCAAAAGTAATTTAAACACCATCCCTTAAAATCTATTGTGTTTACATTAAAGGATCAAAATAATGAGCATTCTTTAGGTACGTACTCCCTGAAATTATCGTAAGCTATTGTTATATTTGAGGATTTACCATTGATACTGGGAAATCCTAAACATGCCTATTATCCTAAAATTTTATTATATTATATTCGCAGGTATTTATAACATATTCAAAAATAGTATTAACTAATAAATAAATAATGGGTGGTACTATTTTACATAATATACTTACAAAAACAAGTTATAATATAGAATCCTACAAACAAGGCATTTTCAAAAATCTAATAATACTTTGTCGTTATGCCTTAATCATAGTCCGATAAGGAAGATGAACTTTTATGAACAACGTTTATAAGCGGTTCAACCATTTCTTCGATTATTATATCTACCTGCCACATTTTGGCTTCTTCTATCACATGATCGATACACTTTTTCCACTTTTCCCCACTGATTTTACCCATAGCTTCATTAAAGAATCTTTTTAAATCCACCATTTTATAAGTCGTGTTTTTTCTGGCGACATCTGCCTTTAATTGAGCACTTTGCCATTTCATCGACTACATATTTTTTGAATGCATTTTTATGTTAATTGGCTAGTACCATAGGCATCGTAACTATAGATCCGACACGCCATTCATAAATGCTATAAAATTGTGATGCCAAAATCGTTTGGTGGCCAGACGCTGTGAGGAGCTAGGTGGGGTCGGGAGTGGGAATTACGCTGACTTTACATATGCATACGACAAAACCACAGAACAATAAAGGTTAGGTTGACAAAACTCTAGGAAAACCCACAGAAAAACGCTGTCACAAATGAAATGGAACATCCGCTATGCCGAGTCGATGCGGATGGCTACGAAAATGATGAGATCTGGGCGGATTCTTTTTTGCTGCGTTGCCATACTACAGATTTTTTACAAGGTTTTAGGCAATGTTATATATTTCCCACATCATGTTATTCTAGTAATAATACTTTTAACAGAGTAAGCCCAGAAAACTACGTTTTCTGTGGCGTAAGTCTGGCAAACCAAGTGGAGGGGAGCAGCTTGAATGTTGATTTACTTTACACTGGAATACAATGATGACAACACGTTTATTTGTTATTGTTCGGTCTAATAGTTAAGATGTCTATGGCTAGTACCAATAGTTTTTCTTTTAAGGAATCTAATGGAAATTCTATTTGTCTTAAACTTAGCCAGTTATTTCACTTTTACGCCACGCACTTGTCGGTAATTTTTCCGTCAGCCTAGAGTGATAACGTGCATTATCCAATACTTGCATCTTTTGGTATAAGATCCAACATTTGCTCGAACCATTCTTTAAAGACATCGGCATTCATATCTTCGTGATAGTCTCTAGTATTTGGAATGGAACATCAGTGACCACCTTTAACGAAGCCTTCAGAACTTCCAATATGGGTTATGATAAATCGATGTTCTTTTCCAGATGGCGGTCTTAATCCTGTGGACAATCCTTCCAAAAAGGCTTACCTTGAACTTTTAATATTTTCATCGTGCCAAAATTTAGTCACAGCGTGGCCTTCATTTAGCCATGTTTCGTTGGATAGTTCTGGTCTTCTATGTCCAGAGTGGGATTTCTTTTTTTTTTAATTATGAACTTTTCGCCTCATTCTCTGCATTAAAACGTCATCCAGCTCAAGTTTTGGTCGTCCTGGAGAAGTTTTTGGAGGTGAGGTTTTTGATGCCAACACTTTTTTCATCTTTTAAAAGTCTATATATTGTTGTTTTTCCAACGTTAATAGAATCGTAACAGTTAAGAAGTTTTCATTTACTGCACATGGACCGACTCTAGGGCATTTAAAGATAGACTTTAGTTCAGGTTAGCTTTTTTAAGTTTAATCTTGATCTAATCTATTCGCAAAACCCCAAAGCTGTTTAACAATAACAGCATTAATTATTAACAAGCTAGGTATTCTTCTTAACATTACACATATGAACTTAAACATTTTACGAATAACTGATTTTAACTAATGAATTAATTGTTTTCTCGACTGTTCGAAGCCCGTGTGCTCTTCTGCATACTTTGATAGTCTAATTAGTTTTGGTTCATTTTAAATAGTAACTAATATTCATAATCATAAATTCCTATAAATGGTTTCGTTAAAAACATTCTTATATCTTAAACAAGATACTTTAGATATTAAATATTTTATAGTGGACATTTATTAGTTGATTATGAGACAAATTATATTAGTATGTTTATTAGCTGGTGACAGATGTTTAAATGTGTGATATGTTTGTAGATGACGATGGGAATGTATTAGAAGTCTGGGCTCTTTTGGGACAACTGAAGATGGCTGACTTACCTGTGGGTGTTGTGTATAGTCTACGTAAAGAAGAAACTTACCTAGAAAAGAAAAAAAATATCGGTAAGTATACTAATTAAAAATCTATTGGCAAGGTTAATTTATTTCCGGTGTATTTTCCTTTAATTTTAATTTTAAAGGTCTTTATCTAGAGACACTATTAAAAATAGACCTATTAACGCTTTATTATTAATATTACCATTTATTGGTCAATTTGAACAACCAGAAATATGAATTCCTTTTGCAGTTCCACTGATGTCAGGGTTTTATTGTCATTTTGTATGGTTATGGCGGGAAATTAAAACAAATAGTGCTGAACGACGATATCGTAACAAAATATGTTGGACAAAAATTAATATCAAAGCCAAAATAGGCTAAATCAAGTTTTTAGGACGTAGATAGGCTTCAATAAATTTTTGGCCCCACTAATGCCTTAAATAAATTTTGTATTTGCGGAAATAAGTAACAAAAAAAAATCTTCTTCAATTTTAAGATGTATTAAACCAAGTTTATGGGATGCAAATAGTCTAAATAGAGTTTTTAGACTGTAAACAGGTTTCAATAAATTTGTCGCCCCATTTAGGGGTTAAAAAAGAAATTTTTATACCCAAATATGTTGGAAAACAATTATTATCAAAACGAAAATAGGCTTAATCGAGTTTTTAGGACGTAGATAGGTTTCAATAAATTTTTGGCCCCACTAATGCCTTAAATAAATTTTGTATTTGCGGAAATAAGTTACAAAAAAAAAACTTCTTCAATCTTAAGATGCATTAAACCAAGTTTATAGGATGCAAATAGTCTAAATAGAGTTTTTAGACTGTAAACAGGTTTCAATAAAATTGTCGACCCAATAAGGGGTTAAAAAAGAAATTTTTATACCTAAATATGTTGGAAAATAATTATTATCAAAACGAAAATAGGCTTAATCGAGTTTTTAGGACGTAGATAGGTTTCAATAAATTTTTGGCCCCACTAATGCCTTAACAAAATTTTGTATTTGACGAAATAAGTTAAAAAAAAATCTTTTTCTATGATAAGATGGACTAAACTTATAAGTTGTAGACAAAATCTGTGTGTGTGGATATAAAGACGAATATCAAGACTTAATATTCGACTAAGCTTATACATAAGTGTGTATGTGTAGCGCCCTTAACATCACAATTAACTATTATCCAGATTAAACTGTAATAAATGAATATTTCAAAATATATATGTTTTCACGTTCCATTTTGAAAACAAAACTAAATGCAACAACTTAGCAACATACGAAATATTAACAAGTACTTTCGCTTAACGCGTCAGATATAAATATCTGTTTCCGACAGTTCTGACAGGGCTGTAGATTTCTAAAAACCCTGATATTTGATACACATTTAGCTTAGCGGCAAATTAAAATGTTGCCCTGGGGAGTCTATTCTTCAGTTGTCTACATATTGTGCGAAATTTTAATATATTCTAATTGTTGTTTGGGAATAGCAGCCCACCATATAAAAAATACCGTCAAATTGTTATAGGTTGGCAAAAACATGGCAGACTGAATCACAATGTCGCTTATATACATTTAAGTATAAGTGAGACGTTAATCGACCATTATCATGCCACTATATTGCCAATTAGAATTTTATAATATACCGTATGATACAATTTTCCCGACACTGCGTGGGTTTAATAGGCTTTTTAGCTAAATCTGCAAAATTGCTTTTATCAGTTTTGGACTGAAAATGCCTTTAAAATATGGAGCGACAGAAAGCCATGCAGGCAAAATTATGATTTGAATAAAGTTGTTTTGAAATGACCATAATATAGTCCACCTAAGCATAAATAAATATCCAGTAAAATATCAATAGTAGCTGCATGAAAAAATTTACTGGAACGTACAATAGAATAAATAATTATTAATTCGCCATTCAGGCCTGTACACTGATAAAAAGGATATCTTAATGTAAAGCAAAACGAATTTAAATCAAGGCCGCCATGTCTTTCGATATGTCCATATGAATATTATCTTGGTAAAAGTCAGTCATGTACTTGGCAGCAAGTTCTGTAAATATCTTAGCGGGAAGAAAATATATCTTAAGCTAAGATAACAGATTGTAAAAATACCAGGCACCGCCTTGAGGCGAGGTTATTCATTATCTTAAAGTAAGGCTAATTATTTTTCTTATTTTGATTCAAGGATTTCAGTACTTACCTTAAAATACCTATCTTTGACGCAAGATTATCATTATACTGGTCTCGGAGACAGCATTCTTCAATTGAAAGCTTTAATCTTAATCAATCATTTATGTACTTAAGTCAGGTACATGTGACTTTTGCTCAAGAACATATTTCCTTGCTATTACTTGGACTTAAAGGCGACATCCTTAAATCAAGACAAATAAATTTTTAATTCCTTTTAATGAAAGTTTTCATAAATTTGATTTAAGATGAAATGGCTTGTTGCAAGGATATATTTCTTTGCCGCAAACCTACAATTATCTTAACTAAAAGAATAAGGTTTATACCATAACCTTGGAACAAGGACATATAATTACTTTGGAACAAAGAACATTACTTTCGTTAGAAATACTATTTTAAAATATTACAGTTCCGAAGACGCCAGCTTCTATAAAAGGAATTTTGCTGCCAAGAACATAAACAGAAATTACTAAAGACATAAAATATCTTGTATTAAGAACGTATTAATTCCAAATGAGATTATTGCCTTCGGATAAAGTAATTTACTGTCAAGATATTTTATTCTCTTGTCGCAAGTGCTGCCTTTTATCAGTGTAAGAGTTGTACGATTTTGTTTTCGGTTTAATGAAGAAAATATGGACATATTAAATTGTTATTTCTTTAGTTTCAATTTGTATTATAACACTCTAGGCTTCATTGAAACAAGTAAAAATAAAATAATGATATACAGGGTGAGTCGGCAGAAATGGACCTAACTCTAAGGGTGTAATCTATGCATCAAAATAATAAGAAAAAACTCGAATGTTGTTATCCAATATTTATTTGTTTTCAAGTTATAAGGCAAAAACAAAATATTGCAGTAATTTAGCTTTCCTGTAATAAATGTTATTATTGTTTGCTTTCGATTGTTGTGCTGTCACTATCCTATTAGTGTCATTATAAAATGTTACATTGATTTACCGTTAACTTTCGGATTTGTATGATTTTAATTTTATAAGATGCCACACATTTATTCACATCTTGGGGATTTTCCAAAAAAGAGTGATCAATACGTTTCACGAGCAAGGCTTATATACCTGTACCATGTACAGCGTGTAGTGTGTACAGAATCTTCAACCTGGAGACTACGCCAAGCGTATGCAATTTTGTGAGTGTCAGTCATCTTTTACCGCACATACTTTTTACTGACGAAGCTACATTCACCCATGATGTCATCAATAATAATCGAAACTCCCATGTATGGTCGGACGAAAATCCTCACGCAATAGTCGAAAGTAATTTTCAACACAGGTTTTCAGTAAATGTGTGGTGCGATAATAATTTAATTGACCCTTTTCTTTTGGAAAGTCGCCTTACAGGGGATCACTACTTAAGTTTTTTACAAAATGAATAGCAAGGACTACTGGAGGAGATACCTTTAAACTTCAGAATTGAAATGTATTATCAACACGACGGAGCGCCTGCCCATTTCTATCGTCGGGCCAAGCAATATTTAGACCAAAGGTTTCCAGAGGTTTGGATTGGTCACGGTGGTCCTATTACTTGGCCTCCTAGATCGCCAGACCTCACGCCGTTGGACTACAGTTTATGGGGTTAGTTAAAAACTGAGGGTTACAAAGTAAAAGTAGATACTAGGGATGCATTAACTAGACGCATTAGAAATGCTGTACTCAATATTAAAGAAAGGCACGAATCAAGTAGAAAATCCACGCGCGCCCTTCGTAAACGAAGCAGGAAATGTTTGGAAGTCAATGGCGGTATTTTTGAAAATTTACTAAACCAAAGATTTATTTCAAACAATGTTAATGTTTTTGAGTTTTTTCTTATTATTTTGATGCATAGATTTCACCCTTAGAGTTAGGCCCATTCCTCCCGACTCACCCTGTATACATTATTTCATGAATTAGTATATAAATGATGTACATAGTTACTTTACAGTTGCGGAGAATCCGATTTTTATGATATTATTGATTTATGGCCCTTAAAGGTAACGGTAGAATTTTGGACAAACTATACATACTATACGAGCAATGTTTAGTATTCTAAGAAATCTTACAACCGCTGGCTGGTAAACACAATATTACACGAACGTCCCGTTCGTAAAAAAAAATGATAAAAATCGTGTTTTTTATGCTTTTGGGGGGTGTAAACGTCTTTAAACTGATTAACACCTTCTGTGTTGTGTATTTAACAACCAAAAGCCTCGAAAACCAATTTTATAGCCTTTTAAGTACCAAAGACACCTTTTCTCAGTCCGTGCGGGCTCAACTCATCAAATCGTTAGCACTGTTCAAGGTAATTAAAGAAGAAAGTGTGTTAACACCTTTAAAATAAATATTTAATCAATGACTTGGGGATTTGCAGAGGTTAATATCGGAGAATCGCCCCTAAACGTGTAACTACTGTCAAATAAGTAAGAAAAATATTATAATTAATATAAAAATATTTAATTGATTTGTGATTGGCTACATCCATTTAAAAAAAAACAAAATATGACAGGAATAGCGGAACACTGTATAATCAATAACCACTCAATATTCAACAAAATAAAACCGATATATACTCAACACAAGGGTAGAAAACTCAACCTATTAGAAACATTAGCAATCAAAAAAAGCCTTAAAAAATGTATGTAATGTTGCTAATAATCAAATTAAAATACCTTCAGGTGCCAATCTAATACTTAATAGTCTGATAACTTTTATTAAAACTAGGCATCTCTATTTTTCCCACACTTCTTCGTTTCGAAGTGTGGTAGAATTAAACATATCATTTTTCTCTTTCCTTAAATGTATTAAGGGCAAGGGCCTAGCGACACATAAAGCACCGGTTCCCGCCAGATCATAGAAGTTAAGCGGTGTCGAGCGCGGTTAATACTTGGATTCACCATTGACCATTGACTAGAAATATTACTGACAGACGTGCAGACAATGATGGACACAATACACACAAACCACTCTATTACAAACTGCCAATTTACCAAATCCCACTGCCAAACATACGGTAATAACAACAAACAATAAATAAAACCTATAACATCGCCATTATTGACCGATTATTAACGTTAGAAATCGTTTTTCTCTACCTTATCAGTTATTATTGACCATGGTTAATAATAAGGCATTGAAATCCATTATTGACCGATCTTCAAGAATATATTTGAACGCAGGTAACTTGATTTTTTGATTCTACAACATGAATTCATAAACATAAATAACCTGAAAGGTGATTTCTTGTGGTTAGGCAACCAGATAATTATCAATACATATTAGATTATTAGAGATGCTTGATATTGCAAAATATCGATACAATCAATAACAAATATTAATATTAATAATAATTAAGGTGTACACATAATAATATCACTAACATTTTCTTCGCTCATTTTTTAAAAAAACGGAAAATTCGTGAAATCTGATGACATAAATGAACAAAAATTGACATTAACAAAGCAACCTGACAAAACAACAAAATATTTTGCCAATTCCAAAGCGCAGGTAACTTGATTAAAAAATATACTTATACCTACCTATAATTTTTTATAATTAATAATACTATAAAGGTAAATTGTCTTATAAAAGTTTGTAGTAGTGGAAAAAATATTATATTAACCACGGTTTAGACAGCTTATAGCCCTCGCGTCTTAAATCCCTCATCGCTCCGCTTCTCGTGATTTAAACTTGCCGCTTGGGCAATAATAATGGCTGTCTAAACCTTGGTTAATTATATACTATTATTAATTAGCGACCGCGACGTTCAGGACGATTCAAATTTTAGCATCCAATCGTCGATTTATTTTAAATTGCTGCTGTTACAGGTTGCAGGTGGATTTCTGTTTCTATCATTTGCCATCATGCATCTCCATTATCGCAAAGTAAGTCGCTCAAGGCGGCCACAACAGAACACACGGACCATAATGATTAATGTATGCGAGTTTTTAGCGAAATAATGGCGGACATAAAACATTTTAATAGACAAGGAAAGCGGCAATTTGCATTCTCTCTGTGCCAGCCTCAGTATATTATATCACTGTTATGTATATGCATTGTTTTTATGTATAGATATACGGTCGCTTTCGTATCGCGTTACATAACCGCCGACAAGGTGTCTTGTCGGATTTTAAACGGGTGCTATTTCTCTATGGTTATTAGGTTGTGAACAGTAGTAGCAGCAGCCCCATGAGCTATGCCAATCTGGCGGCCGCTGCTGTCGGGATTTTCTTTCATTGCCAATAAAATATTTAATTTCTTATCCTCCGAAATAGCCGGACAACGTCTTTCTTGGAAATATTTTCAACAGAACTCATTTCTCGAAATTTTGTTTCAATTTTACCCACACTTGATCCAGTGATTGGCCTTGTTGGGTACGACTATAACTGGATGAGGGTTGCCGTTTAATAATAAAATCCAATATAGCTTCATATCTGTTAAATTTCTGAACTTATATATTTTTTGACATTCAATTTGGCCTCCTTGCGGAAAATCATGGAGAAAATAAAGTTAAAAAAATGAAATTATTTTTTGCCGGTGTACCTATATAAGTTTTACTATGATGTAGTTTAGTAATTTGCTTGAAATTATTACGTGATGATTCGTTTGAGGTATCATAAGAAGTCGAACTAGAAAATTTAATCCAAAAACATATTTTCTTGTTAAAATTAAGTACTCTCAATCTTGAGCAAAGAGGTAACAAACTTTCGCCAAGAAACTTCCTTACAACGTTTGATTAAGTATGTCGGCGGCTTGTTAATAAAGTGTTTTTAGACCAGGCAAGAAAACTTTTGATTAGTGGGACAGATAAAGTTATAACTTTATTTTCTGCTAGCATGAGTACAAATTATGGTTTATTAGTTTTCTGGATAAAAGACGCCTTTGGGGACACGGTTTTATATTGCCCTAATGATGGATGGGCGTGAGGTACATCACGAGGTCGTTAAAAAAACCTTTCAGTTTTAGTTCTGCTAATTTCTTTTGGGTGTGGTGGAAAAATTGTCTGGTATTTATATAGATGTCAGCTGTCCGTGGCTTGGTTATTTATATTCTTCCTAATTAAATGGCTTTAAAATGACATTCACAGAGCGGAGATTTTTTAGATCTGCTCGGGATTCTGTTGCCTTAAACTGTACTAGAGGTAGCGGTAGAGTCCGCAAACTCATTATACATGCTCATCCCTTACTGTCATAATAACCTATTGTGTGAGGTGTAAAATTCGGCTACCTGATCTGGGGACTCCAGGTACGGGTCTATTTAAAGACTATTATATTATTATATTTTCTCAGTAATCCTCTTAAAATAATTAGGGTAAAATAAAATAGGTGTATTTTGGTTATTTAAATATGCTGATTTTCGGTTTTAAAATTCAGTTAGATGTTTGTATTGGTTTAGACAAGAAGTTATTTGTTGCTAATTAAACGTGATATCTAAGAATGTTTCGTCCGAGGGAAAAAAACTAGTACGCCAATGAAAACCAACTAAAACGTGATATTTTATCAGTTGACACAAAAAAGGTAATTTTCGACGTTTACACCACCCTTCTTGAACGTGGTTTTTCAAAATTTGGTGCAGTGAAGGAAGCGGCAGCTTTGACACGCAGACCAGTGAGCACAGTGTGGTTTGTTGTAAATAAACCTATAGTAGAGAGTAGTACTTTTAAGACACTGGACGCGACTGATGTCGATATAATTCGTAGAAAAATATATGCCATGTCCAGGGATGAAATGATCCCCACTTTAAAAACCCTATTGCAAAGATTAAAAAAAGATAATACAGGAATAAAGTGTTGTCGTGAGACTCTATAAAGAAATGTATTTTAAGAAACGGTTTTAAAATGAAAAAAATTACCAAACGACAAGTTATTGTGGAATCGGCCCGGTTAAAGCACTCCTGGCTTGTTCCAATATTCAAATATGGTTCAAAAAGAGACATAAAACATTACAGAGGCGTTTTTTTTTTTAATTTGTAGAGTCTTTAAAGGGGTATAAAGAAAACATCGAAACCATGGAATTTAATAACGAAACTAAGAGAACCCCAAGAGAAATTGCAGACGCATTTGCAGACTATTTCGAGAGCTTCACCTTGTGAGATTCACAATAATCTAAACCCACTCGATTATAAAACAAAAGCACCGGTTCTGATGAAATACCTTCGGTGTTTTTGAGAAATTCCAGCGAATCATTATCCGAACCATTGTGCTACATTTACCAATAATTGTCGTTTGATGGGGGCATATTTTCATCCATCTGGAAGCACTCTTGGCTTGTCCCAATATTCTGGTTCAAAAAGGGATATAAAACAGTACAGCGGCGTCTAGCTCTTGTTCGTCACTGAAAAAGTGTTTGAATCCATCGTAACTGACGAGATTTTTGAAACCTTTAAGTATACTGTATATCACCAAAGCAACATGAATTCTTTAAGGACAGATCAACAGCTACCAATCTGTAGGCGTTTCAGGATTACGTGGTGAATGGGGTGGAGAACGTAGCCAGAGGGGGCGATCGATTTCACCTTTTTTTGGGGTGTGGTCCCAAAAAATGTTTGGTCTGCGGTCTGCACCCCCCGCCCCAAAATGCTGGCTACGCCACTGCAAGAAGATTGGTAAATTGTAACAACTACATTGATTTTCTCTACTTTTATATGTTATATAGACATCAATACAATTTATTGTTAAAGTATACGTGTTCAAAATGGCTACATAGTAGAGAATGAGAGGAACAAAGCAACGCCAACGCTCCAAATATCAACCCTATTCTTATTAACCTATTTTTTTATTTTCTATTTTTTACGGTCGTCGGCGTATCAGAGGCCATCTTGAACCGGTCATCGACCGTACGGTTTTTAATCGTGCGGTCTACCGACTGGGGAGTGTGAAACGGCACCTTCATCCTACGAGATATCCGATCTCATCCGGCCTGTCCGGCGTGAATAGGATGGTTTTGATGTCGATTCATTTTACACTCTTCCCTAAGACAAGAGCACGCGGTGTTTCCCAAGCGGTCACCCATCCAAGTACTAACCGCGCTCGACACCGCTTAACTTCGGTGATCTGACGGGAACCGGTGCTTTAAGTGTCGCTAGGCCCTTGCCCTTATTAACCTGAAATATCTAATTTAGAAAATAAATGTAAATAAAAACGTACAACAGAAGTGTCTAGTACTCTAATAAGCTTACCATGTTTAACAATAGCGGTCGCTTATTATCGATTACCGAAGGCATTAAGGCAACGGTAGAATTTTGGACATACTATACTCCTTTTATTATTATTCAATGATATACAGAGTGACCGGAAAATACGCTAGAAGCCTTTAAAACTTTGTGTTATTCGGTGGTTTTGGAAAACTGGGCTAATAATAATTTATACAGAAAATGAAAAAAAACTATAGCATAAATGGAGCCTTAATAGAAATCGGCGCTTTTCTTTAAATATAAGTAAATAGGCTATAACTTTTCTTTGTTTTAATAGCTGTCCCTATATTTTCCATTACTATTTACACAAAGAAAACCTGTCTATTGATTTTTAAAGATCAGATAGAGCGATAAGATGGAAGTTAGGAGCAATAAAATCCGCGGAATCTTCGGTGGGTGTCTTTTTATTCTTGATTTCGAACAGATCGAGATTCTCGATTTGAGATCCTTATCTCAGTTGAATGCGTAACTTTTTACGGGGATGCAGTCGTTTATTTACGTTGTTACGATCTTGTAACGTTAGATTGTATGTGTTTCCTGTCGTAAATGGACGTAAGAATGGTATTATGTTATAAGTACTTCGTTAAATAAACGATGTACAGTTTTTTAAGTATTTCAAGTACTTGCATACAGAAAAAAATCATATTGTATATTCATCATTCGTGAGTTCATGAGAAAATCATATCTCAAGGAAACAAGTAAAATGTTTTCGATAAAAACAATTCCAGCCCCACAGAACTTAAAAAGAACACCACTCGGCCCCTATTAGTCTCATTTCTTTCCATTTATCAACGATTTACACCCATTCCGCTCGATTTTTTAGAAATTTAAGCTTCTAATAGGGCCCTTCCGCACGTCCCAATTGTAATACGGCTATAGAAGCGACGTTTTGGTTTTTCCTATTCACGTATTGTTCAAATCGGACCGGACCACAGGCTTTCAAAGAATTTTTAAGCTAGCAATTCGATTCTTGGTCAGGCCTCGAGCGACCGAACACGTATATCGCCCAGTTAATGGATCTTTTTTCGTTAATGGTCGCTTTTGGGTCACAAACGTCGTTGTAATTTGGCTGATTGTATCGTCGTTAGCAAAAATAATGGCGGTCATCAGTGACATCGGCAAAAAATATATGAAAAAAATTCACAAACTGATTTTTTTACTTTTTCGCACAAAGACTAGAGTGGCATTTATTTTGCCGACGATAGTACTGTGTATGTGTTTGTACGTCCGCCTGTATAAGTGCGTGCCTAGTAATTCTTCTGAAAGATTAACTTTGAAACGTCAGGGAACTAAACAAAAAGGTTTAGCAAAGGTTAATAAATAAAAGAAACATTAAGCAGATTTATCTGCTTTGGGTGGACCAGATCATTTTTTACATGGATTAGTGTCAGACCCCCACAGTGCATTTTTAGCAGTGCCTTGCATTAAAATGCCTGGAAAGCTGAGAGTCTTACATAGAAAAAGGTTAGGTGATTGTTATTTTTATTATGAATTGTTATTGTTATGCATTAGTAGTAGAATTATTTCTAATAATAATATAATCTAGTACTGGCACCTTTTCAATTCGTTTTTGTAGGAAAACGATAATATATTAAAAATCAAAAATCAAGGGTTTGCTTTTTCCTTCTGCCAGAACCATCCTCAGACGCGTTTCGCTGTATTACAGCTTGTCAGTGAGACTATAGGTTCTGAGTTCTGACAAAAGGAAAAAGCATAGGTGTCTGTTTTAAAAACAGAAAAACGGGATGAGACGGAGAATGAAGCCAGATGGCTCCATCTCGTGGTGCTGGTAAAGAACACCAATTCTTAAGCATACCTGCGCCCTCTGACATGGACTTACAAAGCCACAAATATCAGAGGATCTCCTGCAAAGACATTAAGTCACAATTGCAGAAGTCCTCGCTAGGCAGCGCTATACCCAAGCTGGGCGTCGGTTTAGTAACCGAAAAACTTAACTCAAAAATCAATAGTCTCACTGACGAGCTGTAATACAGCGAAACGCGTCTGAGGATGGTTCTGGCAGAAGGAAAAAGCAAACCCTTGATTTTTGAGTTAAGTTTTTCGGTTACTAAACCGACGCCCAGCTTGGGTATAGCGCTGCCTAGCGAGGACTCCTGCAATTGTGACTTAATGTCTTTGCAGGAGATCCTCTGATATTTGTGGCTTTGTAAGTCCAACAATAGATATCAGCAGTTCAAAGCAAGTTTTAGAGATTCTTGGAAACCTTTGCTTAAGCCACAAGAAATGTTAACATTAACTTCAACTTTTATATTGGAAACCGTTTGTTTTACGTCTTCAAGCGGGTGATGTTCCTGTGCCAATGTAGTTTCAATTTTACTCTAAATTATCTATAGTGCAGTGCAGCTGAACTTCCTCACTGTTTCAAAAATTTTAAATGTTTAGTTACTTTCCGGCAGTTGTTGGAAAACTTCGTTCTTGAAAATGGCTAGTGTTTCTAAATTTGTTGCTGAGAAACGGACTAATAAAGCTGCGCTTTCTAAATATGAGAAAATTATTATCTTTGTACGAAATTTGTTGTCGACGAAATCGCTTCAAAACGAAATATAACGGTACTTTGCCTTCCGCCATATCACTGTGAATTAAACCCCATGGCATTGGTGTGGGCGCAAGTAAAAGGAATAATTAATATCTTAATTCTCTTATTATAATCAAGTATAATTATTATTATACTTTTTATTCTAGTAAAATATCTGAAGTAACTCCACTGTCACCTTCCTTACATTCACCAAACTCGTCTTTCTTTTGTATGCAAATTAGGGTGACCCTCACTGCAATTTACCTAAAATTTACAATGCAACCTTTACGTTGTTCACCCTGCCTTATGGGTCCTGTCATTGCAAATTTACATTTTATTACTCTCTCGCATTAAGCAACAGAGTATAAACTCCCAAAATTCAAATATCAGTGGTGTGTATCTTTTAGAAAATAAACATATTATGTTAATATTAAGTTTTCTTCATAAAAAGATAGGAGTAATACTAGCTATACTTGAAATATTTTAAATTCCTTATGAAACACCCTGTATAATGGATGTTCTTTAAGTCTACATCTGTATGCCACCTAAAATGACCACACAGAATCAGATCTCAATCTTCAGCCAACCTCAAAACAAAAACCTCGAATCCTATTTATTTCCGCAAAGATAAGGAAGTTCTAATTCTCGGTTTTATTAATTGGCGGGATTACCGGATCAAGTAAATCCCCGTCAGGAAATCCCTGCTGGAACAACTCTTGTGGATGCTTATACGGTCGACTTGAGGTCCGGGACGAAACAAGGACTGATCTCGGCGACTTTATTTTCTGGAAAAAGTCGTTTTCGGTCTGGGTTGCGAGTATTTAAAACCCTTTGTCTGAGTCGCTGAAAATTAAATACTTATTTGATGTGCTCAAAAATAGCATAGATATTTATGCAGTAGTCGATTTTAAAGTCGTTGCAAGAATGATTGTTCGTTAACTTCCCCGATTTTATAAGCTTTAGTTTCTTTTAGATAAAACGGCTTTTTTTTCCAGCCTTTATACGACCAACCAGCGGACTAAAAGAAACTTTTAAATATTTTTATTTTTGATCTATCAATTATTTACTTATAATACCTTAAAAACGGTTGCTATAAACATCATCATAACATCATAGGAAATATTAGCGCACGATAAAGTTCATAATGCCCGGTCCCGGTGATTTTCGTAATGCCCGGTAATTACCTATTATTAAAGAAAATATTGAACAAAATTTGTATTTATTTTTAACAGTTTTTTTACATAATATTATTCTGTTTTTCCTATGTTAAATGTACAATTTTTGAATTTTCCTGAGAAAGAAGCTGGACCAACTATGAAATTTTGCGACTCGATTGCTGAGTTTCTTGATGTGCATGCGGATTCCTGCTCCATTTCAACATTAATTAACATATTTACTTTTTGGGTAACAGAGCTAGCTATCATTTTTGCTATTCGGTTTTTCGACGTGATGCTTTCCTCTATATAACCCTCCGCTACGCTAGTACTCTTCCACTTTCCGGGTAGCTTAAGGGTTGCAAGGGAAGCACCACCCTTAATAAGAAGTGTGGACGAGGTCCGACGTAGGCAATCTCTTGTATATTCCTTGGCGTTTCCTAAATTAAGAAATTTTGCTATGTTTGAAGAAACACGTCCTAGTGTATTTTTACCCACAGGCATAGCTATGCATTTACCATTTTGGTATGTAAGGAAAAATCTGCGTTCCTTAATTCCTTTTGGCCTTAATGCAAGGTACTGTCTAACCAATTTTAAGGCTTCTGTTTGGTCTCCTTCGATTATAGTAAAACTTTTTGGCGTAGCAGTTTTAGTTTCTGGTACCTTGACAAGCATAACAGGCCCCTTATCCTCAATATCATCAGTGGTCATTTTTAGCATCTCATCCCGTCTTAGGCCGCCAAAAACTCTCATTACGAGTACCACTTTATGCAGCAGGAAGGTATCATTCGGCGCATTTTTGATAAAAGTTAAAACGTGTTTACCTTCCAAAACTTTTGACTTTTTAGGAAGATATCCCTTTGATATAACTTTTAAAAATGCTATTAATTGACAATATCTTGAAATATTAACGTTTTTCTTTACTATAAGTTTAGACTTCAGCTGGGAATATTTTGTCCAAAGGCTATTTGGGGTATATTTTTCCGACTAAAATAAAGTAAAAATAATTAAAAATTTTTATTACCAATGAGCAAAAGGGTTACATACCAATTCTTGAAAGTAAGCCATAATTACTGTTTCAGTAATCAACGTAATTTGGTTTTTACCGGCCATTGTAGAAAATTTTCATACTCCTTGTCGTACAGGGCTTTAGACTTTGCCGGTAATAAGTTTTTCTTAGCTTTTTCAGCATTTTCTAAAATATTTTGTGGAATTTCCATATTTTCGTTTATAAAACGTAAAAGACGCTTAAAATAAACAACCCTTAGCAACCGTCAAACTTATTCTATGACAACCGATCAAAGCTCACTAAATACTAAAAATTGGTGAAAGTAGTTGCAGGACTTTAGCTATTTATACAGGGTCGTTGGTATGTATGGAAACGGTCGATTATTTCTTAAAGTACAACAGCTAGCAAAAAATATTTAAGACAAAAGTTTTAGGGTTTTTTAAAGTCTATTTGAATTTTAAAAAGTTAAGTATACAGGATGAGTCAGAAAGCCGTAGAGAAATAAAGTTACTTTTTTTTTCAATAAAATACCCAATATCTTAGAATGTTTTTAGATTTTGCATAAAATTACAATTGTTTTTTATTAAGTCCATTATAAGTCTAAACCTAATAGTTTCCAAGAAATTGAATTTTGGAAAATGACATTTTTGAATTTTAACAGCCTCTAGCTTTCTAACGGTGCGTCTTAGAGTAAAACGGTTTACATGTCCCTATCTTAGTTTTTAACTCTCTTTCTAAAAAAGTCAACTTCCGGCTAAACCGGATGTAGCTCAAAAGTAGGAAATATAGTACTTCCGGTTTAACCGGAAGTTGCTATTTTAGGGAAGATAATAAAAAGGTAAGATAGGGACATGTAAGCCGTTTTGCTCTATAGCGTACCGTTAGAAAGCTAGAAGCTGTCAAAATTTAAAATTGTAATTTTTCAAAAGTCGATATCTCGGAAACTTATTAAAAAATAATTGTAATTTTATGTAAAATCCAAATATATTCTAAGATATAAGGTGTTCTATTAAAAAAACGGTAACTTTATTCCTCTACGGCTTTCTGACTCATCCTGTATACTTATCTTTCTTTAATTCAGATAGGCTTTACAAAACCATAAAACTTTTGTCTTAAATATTTTTTGCTAGCTGTTTTATTTTAAGAAATAATCGACCGTCTCCATACATTCCAACGACCCTGTATTTTAAAATTAATGAAAAATAATAGTATATTATTCACCAAGGTTTAGACAGCCATCATTACTGGCCGAGCGGCAAGTTTAAATCACGAGGAGCGAAGCGACGAGGGATTTAAGACGCGAGGGCTATAAGCTGTCTAAACCGTGGTTAATATAATATTTTTTCCACTACTACAAACTTTTATAAGACATTTATCTTTATAGTATTATTAATTATAAAAAATTATAGGTAGGTATACGTATATTTTTTAATCAAGTTACCTGCGCTTTGGAATTGGCAAAATATTTTTTTGTTTTGTCAGGTGGCTTTGTGAATGTCAATTTTTGTTCATTTATGTCATCAGATTTCACGAGTTTTCCGTTTTTTTAAAAAATGAGCGAAGAAAATGTTAGTGATATTATTATGTGTACACCTCCAGAATTAAGGATGGAAGCAGAAAAAATATTGATTGTATCGATATTTTACAATATCAAGTAATCTAATATGTATTGATAATTATCTGGTTGCCTAACCACAATGAATTGATGTTGTAGAATTAAAAAATCAAGTTACCTGCGTTCAAACAAAATTCGGTTAAGGTCAAAGATCGGTCAATAATAGATTTCAATGGCTTATTATTGACCATGGTCAATAATGACTTATAAGGGAGAGAAAAACGATTTCTAGCGTTAATAATCGGTCAATAATGGCGATGTTATAGGTTAGTAGTGGAAAAAGTATTTTATACACCACAGGCGTTACTAGACTATAATGCCAATCAGGCGAAAACTATCGCTCGCCTTCCGGGCATTATAGTCTACTTAACGCCCTTGGTACATAAATAACTATTATTATCGATAATCGATATAAATAGGAATTTAATGGCTATTTTTTATGACGGTGAAGTAAGTACCTACACATACCTTATAACTAACCATTTCCTTACTCTGTCTTTGTTAGCGCCACCTTAAATCATTTCGCATCTTCTCAGTGTTTATTCACCAAACAGGAAACATCGACGTCTCTCAAATAATGTCTTTTGTGTTTTGTCCCTTTGTGCAGCTCACTTGTTTATTGACTTTTCATAAAGTTTGGCTCCATTATGATGTTATTTAGTAAATACCAAAAAATTGTGACAAAAGTGTCAGAATTTCGTTTTTTCATGGGTATCGAATGAGAAAAGCACGACCAACTAATTTGAGACAGAGTAGAAGGTAATTTTGTGGACCTGGACATCAAAACGAGACCGATGCTATTGCTGTATGGTTATGTGGAACGTGATCGATATTCCTGACAGAATAAGAACACAAAACATGAATAAATACACAAATATAGATAATTCGCAGTAAATGTCTTGGTTTCATTTGTTCTGATTTTAGACTCCGCGGAATATAAACGTTGGGCTAATTTTTAAGAGAGTGTGATTTTTATGGGACTTGCCTTGAGAATTCGGTGACAAATAGATCGATTGAATTGTAATTCGTTTTGCATGAAAATCAAAGATAATTAAATAAAGTGTGTTTTTAATTAAAGTGTTTTACTTGGTCGTCGACTAAACTAAGTGTTTTCAAATGTGAGTTGCAAAGTATTTGGTATTTGGTGCAGATCGTCTGTAACTTTCCGAATATTGGTTCGTTATTCTTTATCAAACAAAACTGTCAAAAGATAAGCTGTGGCACAAAATTATTGAGAAATACAACACCTTTTTCTTTTGTATGCAGCTCGTAAAAACTCCTGGCGCCAGGGCTACTGTTTGTGTTTTGATAGGGAACAATTTTTAGGGTTTATGGCCTTTTTGTTTTGTTTGTTGATTAGGGAATAGATTTAGTTGGGTTAGTTCAAAGAAACTGGAAATTTACAATTTTGACGCGCATTTTCTTTGATTGAGCTCTGAGATAAATTAAAAAAGAGTCTTCAAAAATGCTTGTCAAATTTATAAACGCATGATTCTTTAACGCTTAAAATTCCAAATATACGTTTCTTCAAGAAATCGCCCTGGTCGTGATTTTTAATAATCTCATATTTCCCCAACGGATCTTTTTAGCATAAAACATTAAAATGATTAACGCGCATATTATTTGACTTTCGGCGGTAATATATGAGTGCGATAAATATCCGCCTCTGGGCCATTAGACTCACGTCATCTACAGAAAGGACGTCGTCGTCGTAGTCGTGGAAATAGCCACGCTATTGTCCATAAAAAGACCGCATAAAAAGGTGTTGGTTTTTTTAAATACAGTCTCGGGTTTGATTCGCGTGAATTCGGTATCGGATATTCGAGGATTCGTTGGAAAAACACATTTTTTGCTTAACCCTGTTGACGATTATCTGAAAATTGATTCGATTTGCTGCCTTGATGGATACCTATACACCAATTTTAAGTCGAAATAATTTAATAAACATGTTCTAAAATGATTGGCTTTTAATGTACAGGGTGCCAAAGTTTTAAAGCATATGGGTTTTCCACATTATTTTCACGTGTATAATACACTCCTGGAGTGTGGTCCGTTCTTCCCGACTCATCCTGTATATAGAACCAAAGAACCAGGCAGAACTATCAACAATAAAAAAGGAAAATAAGACACTACTAGATAAAATAGCAGTAGCAAAAAAGTGGTGGATAAAGAAAAAATAGAATTATGATTAAGGGTATGCTGAACATAATAGAAAACTATGTTCGATTATAAAACGATGTGGAATGTGTGATAAAATGTTTGCAAATACTGTAGATAGAACAGAAACAAGGTATATAACAAAAATGACTCAAAATACAATACTGCAGTGAAATAACAGTGCTGTATTGAAATGGAAAGCGGCACAACCAAATAATATAAAAAAATAGTAGTGACCCCATTATTAACTACAATAAATACTATATACAGGGTTATGATAAAGAAACGGATCAGCCTTTTATATGGAAAACCGCCTACTTAATCAAAAATCGCTCGGACTTGTCAAATTTATTTCTTTGAAATGCATTTTTTTTTTTAATAAAGATATTGTACAGGGTAGATCATAAAAGTGCTACATGTGTCAACTTTAATTTTTTTAATGAAACATTGTATATTTTTACCTTTTTATATTCTACAATTAATTCTAGACATTTTTCATTAATCATGCCCTATACTTATCTTCAGCCGTTTACGAAATATCAACAATTTTAAATTTTTTAACAATTTTAAAACAAAATAAACAAACAACAAAGAATGAAACGAAACTATTTTATAAGATGTTGAAAATGTCCTCCACCAACTGTTCTGCAGTAGATCAATCGATCTAGAAACTCCTGTTGTACATTTAGTACTACTTGTGGAGATATCTGTCTTATTACTCGTCGAATAGACTCCTTCAGTGTATCTACCGAGATAAGTTTAGATTTATAAACTAAATTTTTGACGTAGCCCCATAAAAAAAAAGTCCAGTGGATTAAGATCAGGCGATCTGGGTGGCCACTCTATTGGTCTACCTATCCACCGCCCTGGAAAAATTGTATTTAAGTACTCCCTTACATGAACAGCATAATGCGGGGGAGCACCATCCTGTTGAAATCATAAGATTAAACTTGATAAATCAGGATCATTATCATCTGGAAACAGAGTGGCAAGAGCTGGAACCAGATCATTTTAAAGGAAATTTAGATACAGTAAAACTTCTCAATAGCGGCCACTAAAAATTTCATTACAAATTGACCGTTTGAGGGGGTGACCGTTTTTGAGGGGAAGGAATAAAATAAATTACATATCTACATATAACATATGTGTCATGTGAATAAAATTCAACTTCATTAATTAATAAAAGGCTAATTACAAATACATACGTTATTATGTAATATGAACTGTAAATATATAGACATAACTATTTATTTCATAACTCCTACATAATATGTATACATAATAATGTTTAAAAATGTGCACTCCATACGAAAAAAAATTAGGCTTTGTGAAAAAAAGATTCAATGGAAGTCTGTTTCATATTTTTAATTTTAATTTTTGCTGCTTCATTTTCACATTTCATTAGGATATTTGAAATATCAATGGCCAAATTGCCATTTTCTTTGCCTAATAAAAAATTTTGTACGTCTCTTATTTTTTCACAAACTTCACTCATGCTTTTTAAAGACGAACTAAAAACCTCCTGGTTTTCTTTACTTTCACAGTCTTCATTTTCGGTAGTTTCAGATTGGCTGGTAAACTCCTGAATTATTTCCTGCATCTCCATACTGGGATTTTCCGTTGAAATGTTTGAGTCGATTTGAAGATAATTTTCCAGGTTTGGATTTCCTGGGATACCGGAAAACAACTGACTTAGTGGAATATCGTCTTCTTCTTCAAAAATCTCATTCTCTTGGAGAGTTTCTATAAATCCAGCTTTTTGGAAACATTTTGTTTTAAAATTGATGTCATGTCTTTTTCAGAATCTATCTAACCAGCCATTTGATGCCTTAAAATCACAATTTTTCAAATTTTCTGACACTTCCAGAGCTTTTTCCTTTAGTAGTGGTCCGGATATTGGAATGTTTTTGTTTCTTGCTTTGCAAAACCATTCATAAACCATTTGGTCAATCGCAAGTCCGTCTGTTTTTGGAAACTTCCGTTTTTGATCTGCATTAACTCCTCCTTCTTCATAAAGTTTTTTCAGTTCAATTTTACTTTTTAGAATATCATTTACTATTTACTTGCGTTCTTCCAACACCAAACTTTTCCGCTATCTTTCGAGCACTGATACCATATTTTTCACTATCCGCGATGATTTCGAACTTTTGTTTAAAAGATAAACGTTTACGTTTCAGAGACATGATCGACTATTGTGCTGTTAAAATGCAACTGAATAAAATTTTACCTTTTATGAAAACATCTTAAGATTTAACAAATTATATTTGTACGTACTTAAAACCCCATTTACATAATTAGGTTTTATCATTCTCCGGTATTTCCAATAGTACCAGTAATAAAGTACCGGCTGGGTGCAAACATTCCCAGAAGGGTCGAGACGACCGCAATTAAGGGTAAAAATTCAAGGTAATTTTCTTAAAAGTTACGGATTCATGTGACCGTGGCCGTTTTAGAAGTGTTTCGGTATTCGAGGGGTCTTTTATTATTAAAAATGCTATAAGATTTATTTTAAGAAGCCAAAACTGACCGTTCAGAGGGGTGACCGTTTTTAACGGGTGGCCGAAATGAGAAGTTTTACTGTATCTTTCTCCAGTGAGACTCTCATCAAAGAAAAATGGTCCGATTATCCTATTTTCAACAATACCCGCCAAAACATTAACCCTTTCATTATACTGAGCGTGATTTTCTCTGAACCAGTGAGGATTTTTCTGTGCCCAGTATCTGTAGTTTTGTCTATTAACCTGACCATTTAAACAAAACGTAGTTTCATCTGAAAAACAAATTCTTTGGACAAATCTTGCGTTATTATCTGTTAGCTCAATCATTATTTCACAAAATTGGTCTCGCCTATCAGGATCATCGTCCAATAACTCTTGTACAAATACTGGTTTGTATGGTATGTTTTTGTAAAAATTTAGATACGTTGGTTTGGTGAATATTGTAGTCCCGTCCAAGTTGTGTGCTTGAGCTATGAGAATCTTTCTGTAGTGATAATAATATGTTTTTCTTCTCGGATATACCATATCACGGACTTCCCTATGACTTCTACTTTTACCTCCACAACCCAACATAATCAAAATTTCAATGCGCTCATCTTCGGCGAGGCGCATTTTGATGAAATATCAGCAGAGCAAAATTCAAATTTGATTAACATTCACTGTCATTTTTTGACGTCTCAAACTTAAATAAGAAATTGTCATAGTCAAAAGATTATGACTTAAGTTCAGAACGTTGCTATGTCGAGAAACATACCAATGGTGCATACCAGCATTAAAGTGTTAATATTTCGTAAACGGCTGAAGATATAGGGCATGATTAATGAAAAATGTCTAGATATAAAAATGTAAAAATATACAATATGTTTTATTAGAAAAATTAAAGTTGACACATGTAGCACTTCTGTGATGAGCATTTCAAAAAAATAAATTTGTCGGGTCCGAGCGATTTTTGATTAAGTGGGCAGTTTTCCATATAAAAGGCTGATCCGTTTCTTTATCATAACCCTGTATAGGTTTCTGCAGTTTATATGAAACCAGGGAAACTGACCGTCGAGAAAATGAACGGAAGAAAGAACCGGAACACTGCAGGAAAAAATACGGGAAATAACTAAGATTCATTGACAATTTCCTCCGTGACTACCAGTCTTTTAAAGGATTTTGGGTAAGCCAGTGGTGGTGCATTTAAAAACAAATTAACTTAAAGATGAAAAAATAGTAACATTTTTTGGTATTGTTGGTATTTTTGTATAATAAAGCACCGATCAATGATTCCTTCTTAAATAATTATCACCGACATTTGCAGTGAAGTTATCTCTGTGCATAAAAGAAATCCTCAACTTGAATTGCAGTCCGAATATACTTTTCCACGTCACTGACTCATTTCCTCGATTTTCCACCATAAAAACTTCTCAGGCTAATTTCCATTATCATTTGTCTTCGGGGGTTGGTCTTGAGAAGACGTCACGCTGTGTCGAAAAAACTGGGTGGCCAGGGAGCGCTGTCACGCTTTCGCTCTTTTTCCACAAAGCAAAATTTGTTATCGTTAATTCGAAAGGACGACCATCCGTCTCCCGTAATAGTAGGTTGACTAAAAGCCTGCTGATGTTAAGGATATACCAGGGTTTGCGTGTATAACTGTATGGTCATCCAGCAGGATATGTTTTGTTTATACGGGGAAAACAAAAAGCCCTATGTGCACTTGCAGAAAATTCCTGATGGGTCAAAATCCTAAAAAATTGGACCACTTGAAAATCGTTTGGTAATATTTCATAGTTATCAATCAAGACATAATAAATAATGATAACCTGTAGCTGTATAATAGCCTTAAATGATAAAGTCTTGCAGAGGGCTTAAAACGCCAACTTTTTAGGCCGCGCAGTGGACGAAAATCCAAACTGGAAACTGCATTACTCTAATTTACTTTTTAAATTAGTACATTTTTGAAATAATTCCTGTAATAATAATGCCTGTAACTTTTGAATTACCGCGTATGCGAAAAATTGGCCTTAATGAAAGTTGTTCAGTAAATTATTCCCCACATTTCTACCTGCATGAATTTTTTCTGTCATTTTTGGTTTGATTGCCATAGAGACCAAGTTACTTTTTTTAAATGGAACACCCTGCATATGATTGCATATTTGGATTCTACCGGAAAAACTGAATTTTTTTATTTCAAATTTTTATTTATTTAAAATTGTAACAAACTTTATAATATTTTTATTTATTTATTTATTTCAAAATAGGCAAGCCTGATATGTAACATCAGGAAATTTACAATATATAATATAAATTTGTTGAAAGTTCTTAGATTATAAACATTCAATAAATGGCCATATACACAACTTTACTACACCAACACAATAAAGACAGATAAAGATACAGTTAAACACATAGACAAATAGTTAAACAATCGTTCTGAGTAAATTTCTTTTAAAAAGTTCAACACTAGAACTCTGTTTTACCTCATTAGGAAGATTGTTGTAGCTAACTAACCCTCTAAAAAATAAATTGTTCATTGTACTTTTAAAAGTTGTCCTTGGTACATAGAAATTATTATTTGTTCTTGTAGGATAGTTATGAACCTCATTAGTCCGAATTAAAAAATCATCCAGATCCAAGAAATAAAATCTTTGCCAAACAGTTAGCCACCTTAATGTAGTATGCAATGCATGTCTACTATTGCTGTAAATCTATTCTGCTTTAAAATGATTCTCATACTACGATTTTGCAATTTCTGCAGCTGTACTATTTTATTTTGATTAAATAAAAACATTAAAGTGGCACAATAGTCAAAGTGAGGTTTTACTAAACAATAATTATAACAGGTTAATCTAGCATACATAGACAAGAACTTAGCCGTTCTAGAAAAAAAATACAGTTTTTTGGTTATCTTTCTAATTATAATAACAAAATAAATAGCTTAAAAAATAGAACAACTTAACATCGGAATAATAAACAAGTAAAACCTTTTCAGTTGATCAGGTGTTCAAAACGACCACCATTTTCTGCTAAGCAGAGCCGCCAGTCGATCCCTGAACCCGTCTAGAACGTTTAAAAGGAAGTCCTCTGGAATGGCCCGAATTTCAGCACAAATTTTGACTTTTAAAGATTCTAAGTCATTTGGACGTTTAACGTAGACTTTGTTCTTTTCTTTAAGTGTCCCCACATAGTCGAACGGGGTTAAGTCCGGCGATCGCGCTGGCCAGTCAATAGCTACTAAAATCTAACCTGTTTCTCGAAACTTCTTTACCACTCGACACACCGTTGACTGATTTACTGGAGGCCTATTTGGATATAATTCATTGAAAAGTTGACAAACCTGATCTTGCGATCCCTTCATATTTCCGTAGCCGCTCATTATTAAAATTTCAACTGGTTATTTCTCATTCAGATGAACCATAGTGTACAAATTAGGAATCGGACAACAGAAAATTAAACAGGACCTCAAAATTGACACCTCTTAGGTCGCTGTCATGAAAACACCTTGACTCAACTGGTGGGTATTAGGTTGGAATAATATAATAATTATTATAATTAGAAGGTTTTTCATTTTTGAGCTGTGATTGTCTCGGAAACGCTTGCAGATAGGTGAAAGTTTGATATACAGAAAATTCATAGTTTTCCCAGTAGAATCCAAATATGCAATCATATGCAGGATGTTCCATTTAAAAAAAGTAAGTTGGTCTCCATGGCAACCAAACCAGAAACGAAAGAAAAAATGCATGCGGGTAGAAATGTGGTGAATAATTTACTGAACAACTTTCATTAAGGTCAATTTTTCGCATACGAGGTAATTCAAAAGTTACAGGCATTTTGCGCGACTTTTTTGCCACTTTGTATATTGGCAAACTTAAACTGACCTCTATTAGGGCATCAGAGGTATTTTGGGCTCAAAAAAAGATTCTGCATTAATGCAAGCTCTAGTTTAAAGAGTTGGAAATCCTTTCGGGCCCAGGTCTCACTTCTTTGGAAGCTGGTAATTTTAAAAAGTGAGTTAAGACAAGAGCTGACTTTTTCAATGGGTAGTTAACTTAATTTATAGTTTACCTATATCAAAGATTAACTTCGTGATATTACTCTTTGGGTTTAACTTTGGACTATGTATGGTAGTACTCTAGGTATCCACAGGTTTTAGGGTTAAATCTAAAATAAATCACGTTGCAGTAGCTAACACGGTTGTGGTTAGCACAGGTTATATTTAATTTTCTTATAACCACCTACCTTTTTTTTAAAAGAACTTTTCCTAAAAGTGAAAAAACTTTATTCCTTTTCACAAATATGGGGCATAGCCCCATATCTACACGTTAGTTAACAACACTAATAAGAACATTTTTTCAACAATTATATTAATATTTCTTAATCTTCATATAAAAATTTAAAAAACTTTTATAAATAAAAAAAAAAAAACGTTTCTCCTTCAATAATGTTATAACTTAATTTATTATCTTTTATCCATAATGTTTTTTCACTAATTAAAATTTCACATTTATAATTAAAACTTCACATATATTCGAATCGTAATACAGTTAATATGTTAATATGACTAGTTAGTACACTAGGTATTCAACTTTACATTTCTCATCCTGTTAATCATTAATTTGAGACAACTTACATTGACAGTTTCGCTCAACTCGATGTCTAGTAACTTTGTACTATCCTTGTTAGTATCCCCTGAGGATGAGCGCTTATGCGTTCGAAACATGTACGGAACTATTTATTTCTTTTTACAACTATTAAACTGTGGAAGAAGACTGGATTTTTTCAAAAAGTTAATTTTGTCCTGTGGCTTTAAATGTCTATTTTCCAGTATTGAGTACTTTTAAGGACTAACGCTTTCAAATCATTGTATTATGATAACAAGACTAATTAAATATAAGCGTTACGTCTACCAGCACCATCACTGCAAGTCCAAGCGTTCTCTTTTAAACTCGGATTGTATGAAAAATGCCACAGTCGTGTTTCTCAAAACAATCTCTGTTAAACTACGCTTCATAGCCAACAATCTCCATACATTAATCGCATGATTACTTTATCTACTAACCCAACATTTCCTTTTATAAGCACCTTGAAGATAGATACCGCCGTGTGTGTCGGTTCTCAAGATTCATATCTCCCGTTCGTACCTCCCACATCTAACTATACTTAACACTAATTTTCCCATTTTGGAAGACATCGAAGGGGCGTCAGTATCTATCGTATCTATTTAGAGTAGATTTAGATGTTTGGCTCATCAGTGATTTACTGAAAACTATTGATAGGAATTATATGAGTTGTTCATGGGAAATATTGTTATTTTTATTCGTGGAAATAAAAATGTAAATTAAGGCTGAAATTACGTAAATTTTGAAAAAGTAAAAGATTTTTTTTATTTTGCTTGGGCAAGCCCTCTCCCGTCGAGGCAAGAACAAAAGAATCCTCAAATAAACCGCCTTGAGAAAACTTTCGACGCTATAAATTTCGGTAATTGACCAAAAAATATGTCGCGAAACCGGAGCAAAAATGGAAATTCCGACCGGGAAATGCGCGGAATTTTTCCGATAATTTTCACCGCAATCGGAAAGTTTCCCTATAAATAAAAAGTTTCCTTAATAAGGGGGTGAAGAGTGATTTGAGTTTGGACTACTGAACAATGTTAATCAAAGACTTTTACGACTAGAAAAGTCATACCGCAATATTGTTTATTTTTTCATATAACGGTTGTTTATTAACCTATGTATCATACTACGAAATGCTTCTAATTTGTGTTGTAAGGGATGGCATGAACTTGAAAAAGCTACAATGTAGCGAAACATGTCACGTTAATATTAAAAATATTAATATATTGGAGAAAAGTGTGTAAAAAGTAGTTTTCTAAACTCTCTATATTATGTGCCTATCTATCTTTTAAATACAATGCACCTGCTTACAAAGGTGCTTTGGTAATGAAATAATTGACGTATTTGAAATGCTTTTTGTTGGAACAACCACACTATTCACCAGATTTACCGCCGTCTAACTTACACCTATTCCCAAATCTAAAAAAATATGTGGCTGGAAACTGTTCAGTCAGATGACGGGATGCCAGCAGCCCTTTTTTTGAATTGTGTTGTAAATCATTTGTGGTGTTATTAATTGCAATTCGTCCAAAATTCGACGCTGCAAATCAGTCAAATTTTGAGGTTTTGTGGTATAATCTTTGTTCTTCAAGTGTCCCCATAAAAAGCAGTCAATAGACGACAAATCAGGGCACCTAGGTGGCCACTCGATGGTACCCCCTCTACCAATCCACCTATTCGGAAAAGTGTTGTTCAAAAATTTGCGCACGTTTCGACCAAAATGGGGAGGAGCTCAGTCCTGTTGGAAGAATGTACTTGCATAATTTGGACCCATCACATTTCGTATAGTAAGCATTATTTGCGTTTCCAAGAGCGCACGGTAAAGTTCTGATGTCAAATTTCCATCAATAAAAAAATGGACCGATTTTGTGGTTACCCAGCCCTCACATTTAATTTTTCAGGGTGTTGTGTATGACCTTCTCTCATCCAGTATGGATTTTCATTAACCCAAAACCTACAATTGTGCCTATTGACTTTACCATTTAACACAAATGTTGCTTCCTTCTAAAATTCTATGAAGTTAAAAAATTGGTTGATTTGGTTCCACTTTGACATCATAATATCACAAAATTCCATTCTTCCCTCATCATCTTCTGATAACTCTGGAACTACATGCATTTTGAAAGGGTGATATTTATTTTTTATTAAAACATGATGGATGAACTTGAAGCAAACGTCACTTACTTGAGGTTTCAACAAAATGTTGTAAAATTTCCAAACTTTTCTCTTCATCTACTATTGCTGGTGGTGCTGATCGTCGTCTATCTCTACAATTTTCAGTTTCTTCGAACCGTCGCCGTCGGCCATTTTTTAGAACAGTGGCTTTTGACATTGGATTTCGGTTTGGAAATATTTAACCTCTTTGTAAGACCTGACTCTATGGCCATATCCCCTCAACATAAAAATTATAATTTTTTCATTTTCAGTTAAAGACATTTTTGCATGAAAAAATGACAGCTTTTATGACTTTATATAAAAAGTGAACTGGTAAAAAGCAATTATTAAATGAAAATCGTTTTTGATATCAAAATCAATGACCTAAAATCTTGTTGTAAATGTACTATATGTATGATTTTCCTTCTTTAAATACCGACTTGTATTGTCCTAAATCACTTCGAGAATTGACCTCACCTTTTACCATTACAGTTTTTACCGCTGATTTCTCGATTTTATTAATTCAGATTCCTTTTGCTAATGGAAACTGAGAACGCCATTGAGTAGGAAGTTTAATAGTTTCTTCTACCGCTTTTTTCCAATCTCTTTGCATATCTAGCACTGTTGCATATTCAGAAAAAAATAGCTTTATATATTCATTGGGTTCAACTATTACTCCTTTTTTTCCAGAAATTCTGTCAGGCGGTAAATATGAATGACCAACTATAGGAAAAGTTTCATGAATCTCTCTGACGGTTGAGTTAGTTAAATATAGTCACCGCATAAGCATACCCATCATAGTAATCTTTTTGTTTTGCCCAGGACATCCATGGAAAAAAAGTTTTAAGCTTGTAAAATTTTGAAGATTTAAAAAAGTCAGTTTTGCATATACCATTGATGAAGTTTCATAAGATCATTTCCATCT
The DNA here is from genome assembly GCA_963920685.1 of Polydrusus tereticollis. Taxonomy (NCBI): domain Eukaryota; kingdom Metazoa; phylum Arthropoda; class Insecta; order Coleoptera; family Curculionidae; genus Polydrusus; species Polydrusus tereticollis. The sequence goes on along the minus strand of OY987332.1, from coordinate 2,412,498 downwards.
TATATTTTCTGTCCACGTACAGCTGGTAATGGCATTCTTTATTTGATGTTTAGAAGTAGAATGCCCCTCGCAAATTGTAAAGTTGTACAGGTGTAACTGCCTTGAGTAATATGCTGCCTGGTCAGGAATACGAGGAAGTGCCATGTTATTTTGACAATCAAAACTTAATTTAATTACGTTTTCTTCTGGTTCATAAAATGCCATTACAATTACAATGGATATAAAGGGTTCTGATAACAAATTTTATAATTGGATGTAGATAGTTTAGGATCTAAGCGGTTTTGATAAACCATATTTTAGACATAGATAGATAAACGTCATTTAAAAAAAAGCAGCGCCACCGCTAACTCATTTATTTTTTTTTATCGATTAAAGCAGTTTTGGAATTGGGTGCCTCATATAACTATTGAGAAAAATATGAATAATAAGGTATTGGTAGAAAATTTTACATCATAATCTTAATGCCATCGACCACAAGGTTTGGTTTTATTTAAGTAAAAAAGGTGTTTAAAGCTTATTATGTTTCTTTACAAAGCATCTCCGCCTTCTAAAACTTCCCAACAAACATAAAAACATTTAATAAAAGTCGTTTTCATCGGCCATGATAAAATTGAGTCGCCGTTATTTCTCATTTTTCAGGCCCTTTAAGTGAATAAAGTCGTAATATAGGTCTTCATGAAATTTTTATTAGGTCCCGTAAAGAATTTTATACGCGGAAACTTTGGAATTTTTTATTAGTTTCGGTGCAAAAACTCGGATTATTTTACATATACTTATTCTGTTTACGATATTGCTTGTTGAGGGCTAATGTTGAAGTTTCGGCGTATATGCCGAAATGTTTTTATTACGTCCGGGGAACGAACAGGAACTTGCAGTTTTTAGGGCCCGAACTGAACTATCAACAGAGGACTTAATGCTGACAGACACAGTTTAAATATCAAAAATTCCATCGTTTTTATTTGACATGAAGCTATTACAAAAATGCATAACTTGGGCTAACATTACCTTTTATTGTATTTACCCCTTAAACACGAAAAACATTTAACCCATTCAGAAAGCCGGAAACAATGGGAAAAACGCCCTTTAAAATGTGATTTACCCGAGACTCCGAGACGGAAATGTTATTAAAAAGTTTTGGGGCTCCTTTAGATGCTAATCGTATTATCATCACTTGGCGGACCACCAACTCAAATTTAAAACGAAAATCGGAAAAAAGAAAACAATTCTTAACCCAATTAATAAAGTTTTCTCTCTGAATTTGCCTCGTTTAAATATTTAAAGCCCTTAAGGGTGGCGCTGATGAATGCTGGAAGTTTTCTATTTAGGAGGCGTATTTGTCTGAGTTCTAAGGATATTAGACTCGGCAACAGTGGACAAGAAGCCTTGTATCTTGAGCTAACTAGTTATAATAAGTATGTACTGATAGGTACACTTGCCATTTTCCTATACATTTAAAATTGACCAGCCACTTTGGCTGAGGGCACTTCTTCTATTTTTATAAAATTAAACGGTAAATGTTAAAGTTAAATTAATAGTTTTTTGGACTCCCATAGCTTTTGATATAACCGCAGTTAGTGGGTCATCTTCCAGAAGGAAAGCAGTTTTCCTGCACGAAGAAATTTAAAGATAATCTACAAAATTACTGTGTCAATTCACCCACCCATGTCTTTCGTCAGGATTTTTGATTGCAACTGTTCTCATGTTGTGCAAGATTTTGAGAGTTGATTCGGGTTCTAGAGCTTTTTGTACTCTTTCGGAAAATGTGCAGGTTGATTCCTTTCCTTTGTTAGTTTGTATTTCTGTTTGTTCACCATCAGTTGGAGCTTACCTACATTTGTTTCAATGTCATGACGGGACTCTATTGTTAAGAGATTAGTATTAGCTGTAGACGAAGCCTCGGGCTGTAAGGTAGGTACTTGGAGTTCCACCATTTAAAAAAAAATGTTAACAAAGCCTTTCCAACATCACTCATTTTTACTAATAGACCAATGGCCGTCGTCCTTTCGCTATAATCTCGATTTTTCGTAACTTTATGGTGGTTTTATGGCTATAAAATATGCTTTGAATCTCGTCCATACAAAGTTGAGGCACTTAAGTCCTGATATTATTATCTTCTAAAGCAATTTGGCTTAAATAAACGCGTTTATCTTAAAGAACTTTTAAATTTTATTGGTAGGTTTTGCAAGTTAGCGGCTTTATAGGTTCGTCTACTTATAGACCGGAGATTAAATTTTAATATTACAATGTATTTTTAGAGGTTTTAATTGAATTAGATACAAGTTATAAGGTTTTAATGAATTTTTAGCTAGCCACCGAGCGGATTGAACTTTAACGTTAGAAATAGCAGAAAAAGACCTAAAAAACAGATTGTAACAAATTTAATGATTATGGAGGGACTAACAATAATATAGGTATACAGGGTGAGTCGGGAGGAACAGGTCAAACTCCAGGAGTATATTCTTATCTGATTTTCATTTGTTTTCAAGCTATAGCGTAGTAACAAATAAACAATATGTAAATAAAACGATTGTGCTCTTTGAACGTGATATAGAATAATGTTATATTTAAATTAAAATATAGAAACAAAGCAAAGTTCTGTAAAGTGCCAAATGAGAGTGCCTCTTATGAGGATCTTGTTAAATTGGAATTTAATATAAACCTTACTAATAAGTACGCCATTTTTAAGAAACTTGGTAGGTATATACATTGCTACAGTTTTCCCTTTAGCTTTTAAATTATTTTGATGTAAGCTTATAATATAAATGTATTCCTTTTTTATATAAATACTTAGGTACCTACCTACATATTTTACTTCATAGATCTCTAAAGAAATATACGATTAATATAATACTCGTCATTTTCATTCTTTTATATTGTTCCAAAGCATCCTTTTATTTAGTTGTTTAGTGTTCTAAGTATACATATATATTTACTATGTTATTTGTTTTGTTAAGCTTAACAATGAGGTACATTAAACGTAGATATATATATGTTTAATTTACTAAATTGTAAACTATGTAATAGGTGTGTCATTTTGTTCAACTAGTTATAATAATTAGTATAAAAAAATCACAGGGTTTCCAGTTCTGTTAACAAACCTTTTCCAAGCGATCTGAAGATTTATATATATTAGGGGCTACTACTTTCGGCTTTGATTAACTCATTCAATCATGTATCAAACTAAGCAGAGGTTAATAATGTAAAACATCTTGAATGCATAATTTTTTACATTTTAATTATAAACGCCCGGTTAGTTTGATACGGGATTAAATGACTTAAACAAAGTGGAAAATATTCTAGCCCTGGGTAGATTATTTTATTACACTCACTATAGTAAAGTCACACCCAAATAAAATAAAATTAACACTACAATAATATGATATTTACACTAATTAATCACAAATTACTATTAAAAAATGGTTTACTTACACCTCTCATTATTTTGTTAAACCCTAGAAGGATATAGGTTTACAATATGTGAGTTTAATTTACACTCGATAGTGTAAATGTACCTACCCATAAATAAGAAGAATTAACACTCATCAAAAGGTAAAAAAAACCATTCAAAAATATCTTTTTTACCAGATATCCTAATTGGTTAATATATATGTTAAATTTAACACTCAATTTTTTACTGTGTGGAGTTTGATCCGTTTCTCCCGACTCACCCTGTATAAATACTGCAAAAATGACTTGCTGTTTAACGACGACGAATCGAAAATATATATGCAAAAAGAAAAATCCAAAGATCGACTAAAACTTTCTGTTGTAAATCTTTAACATACAGGATTGTATACGCTTCGTTGGGCTGACCTTTCGGCTCTGGGGAATTGTCGATAATTTATCGACATTTGAGACTTCAAGCGTGCACCGTTATATAAAAATCGGCAAATCAAATGTAAAATTTCGATGTCTTACGCAGAATTGGGACAAAAATAATGGCTAATACAGGAAAATCAAAGGAAAACGTAAAAAACGGAAAATGTATTAGCGTTCGGAGCGATTTTCATGCTTTGTTTAACTTTCTCTTCGACCGTGACTTCAATGATACAAATTGGAGTGAATCGCCTATACACCAATCACTATTTTTATCCAAGAAAATCGATTTTATACACATTTCACTTATTAACATATGTTATTTATATAAAAGTAGTGTTATTGCACTTTATCTGCACATAACAACATCATTTTAGTATTTTATCAACGAAAACTACTCAAGAACGAATCAAATGCAAGCAATTTGAAAGAATTAAACTTGAAAGAGCAATCTTAATTGAGCCAGCTTGCTTATAATTATTTTCTACTTAGTTCTTAACTTTGAAGTTAAATATCATTAGCCATAAAAGATTGTTTATAGCCGTTTAGTTGAAGCGTTATAGTTATTAGGCGCAAATTAGAAGGAGTATTAAAAAAGGTAATAGAAGACCGGGTGATTTGGCAATGGCAATTTCTAATCTGTAATTGTCTATTGAGTCAATTAAGATAATGGGTATTAGAAATTGAGAAACAACAAACAAACCCGTTATATAGCATTTACTGTTACTTTCACATTGAGAAGAAACAATAATCTCTTCAAAACAAATATTATTCAGCAATATTAATAAAAGTTAAAAAATAAAAGTGAAGGAATGAATTTTGAACAATATTGACTGAATTATTATTAAGTGAAGAATTATTTTAATTTTACCACTAACCCGTTTCCAAAATAAACTTAAATAAAACCTAAAAATAAGTAAAGTAATCGAATTAGCGGAAATAAAAAAAAAGTCCCTGCTCAGGGCGTCGAGGGGGTCGGTCGCCTTGATGTCATTTTTAAAAAATGCAAAATGATTCTACCTAACGAGGGTTTTTTACGAAATCAAATATATTCATTTGTTTTCGAGATATAAGCCCTCGCAATTTTATTTTACTTTATTTTCAATAATAGAAGTTTCTCAGTTTTTGAATACGTTAAAAATAAAATCAATGACTGACGTTTCGAAATCTAGTCTGTGCCAGATAATATAATATAATAATAAAAACAGAAAAAAGTGTTGGCGTCAAAACTCCAAAAACTCCTCCAGGACGACCAAAACTTGAGCTGGATGACGTTTTAATGCAAAAAATAAGGCGAAAATTTAATAGTTTCTTTAAAAAAAAATTCCCAGGCTGGACAAAATTTTGTCCTCAATCCGAGAAGACCAGGACTACCCATTTATGTGTAGAAATCGCTGGCTAAGTGAAAGCCACACTGTGACTGAATTTTGGCAGGATGAAAATATTAAAAGTTCAAGGCAAGCTTTTGGGGAAGGATTGTCCACAGGATTTAAACCGCCAACTGGAAAAGGACATCGACTTATCATAACCCATATTGAAAGTTCTGAAGGCTTCGTTAAAGGTGGTCTACTGATGTTCTAATCTAAAAATACAGGAGACTATCACGAAGATAGGAGTGCCGATATCTTTGAGGAATAGTTCGAGCAAATGTTGGATATTATATCAAAAGGCACTAGCCATTTTAGATAAAAATGCATTCAAAAAATGTATATGTAGTCGATGAAATGGCAAAGTTACGTTACGAGGAATATCTGTGCTCAGAGTCCCTCCTTACCACTGCGAATTAAACTCGATCAACGACTTATAAAATGGTGGATTTAAAAGACTCTTTAATGAAGCTATGGGTAAAATCAGTGCGGAAAAGTGGAAAAAGTTTATCGATCATGTGATAGAAGAAGAAGCCAAAATGTGGCAGGTAGATATAATAATCGAAGAAATGGTTGAATCGCTTATTATAAATGATGTTAATTAAAGTTCATCTTCCGAATCGGACTATGATTAGGCCATAACGACGTAGTATTATTCGATTTTTGAAAATGCTTTTTTTGAAAGATTCAATATTATATCTTGTTTTTGTAATTATATTATGTAAAATAGTACCACCCATTGTTATTTATTAATTAATACGATTCTTCAAATGTTTTCATATCTTATAAATACCTACGAATATAATATAATACAATTTTAGAAGGAAAGGCATGTTTAAGATTTTTAATTTAAATACTATACGCGCTCCTGGTTAAGGGATTTTCCCAATAGCAGTGGTAAATCCTCAAATATAACAATAGCTTGCGATACATTCAGGGTGGACCTACCTAAAGAATGCATATTATTTGGATCCTTTAATGTAAACACAATAGATTTTAAGGGATGGTGTTTAAATTGTTCTCGATACCCTGGTATGCGTTTTTCATATTTAATGAGCAATTATTACTTCGCGTCATTTAAAAATAGACTATAAAAACAAAATCAATGACCGACGTTTCAAAATCTAGTCTGTGCCAGCTACTACCTTTAAATTAAAAATTATTGGCCACTCTATCGCAACTGCTTTAGTATAAAGCTGGATTTATAAACTCGAAAAGTTGGCGAGGTTGAGGTTCAGTTGGTGTTGGAAATAAAATTCAATTTAAACTAAAGGGAACACTCAGTTCCATTTATACACTCGTTCATGTTGTTGATGTAAAGCTCATGTAAGGTTCGAAAACTTCCCGGGTAGTTCGAGATAACCAATTTTTATGCCCGGAGTTCGGAACATCTAACCTCACAAACTTGATCATAACTTCAACCTGACCAACTTTTCGAGTTTATAAATCCAGCTTTACTGTGTTCTAGTTGTATAATATACTATCTTTCCTTCTTTTAGAATACTCATCGAATATCTCTTCCATATAATCCCACTTTTTCTGTGACATTTTCACTCGACCTCGTCACGCCGCGATCTCGCATCAGACGTTTTTAATTAATTTTGGGACTTTTTCGCGTTTTTCACTGTTTCCTGGAATGTAATTAAGTCTCCGGTAATTAAAAAAGTTGGCTCCGATTTTCGGACGGCTTTTTATGGGGGCGAAAAACACCCGCAAGAAAAGGCTCAAGATATCGAAAAGTATTTCAGATTTTTATCTGTTGTAGCTAGGTAGTAATAAATTTTTATTTATTACTACCTATTTATTTAATTGTATAGACTATAGCCTGTTGCTTAATGCGATAGAGTAATAAAATATAAATTTGCAATGATAGTTTTTAAATTAAAGAATAATATGAAAATAGATAAATTGGAATAAATATTAATATTTGTACCGGGTGTTCCACCTAAGGAGGTAATCGGCTATATCTCAGAAAGTAATAACACTAGGACTTTGGGAAAAAATATATATCGATAAAAGCGGCTAAGAGGAATTGCTGGAAATTATTTTCAAGTTCGAAAAATGACCACTAGGGGGCGTAAGAGAACTTTCAAAATAGAAATGCCGATTTTCTCTTGATTTTTCTTAATAAAAATATGTTAAAAATATAAGCATTGTATTCTTCATAAAATTATGCACCTTTATGTTAGGAATCGTTTTTTTTCTATTTTCAAAAATAAAGTGGTGGGAGAAGGTCAAACTTTTTTTCTTTCAAACGCTGATATCTCTGCTTTGGATAAACCGATTTTATTCAACTTGGTCTTGAAAAAAATCCCTTCTTTTCCTCTACACGTAGATCTATTAACTATACCATATTGATTCTGATGGTGGCCACTAGATGGCGTTTTTCCGTAATTCCTCAATGAATAAGGATTTTCTCAAAAAAATCAAATGTTATGATATGACTTTTTCATCATATTTTATTTTAGGCTTATAAAGGCTATTAAATAGTGGAATAAAAAATTCAGGTCCGTATTTAAAATAAAAAAGTTGATGATGGTCGCTCGAATCCGAAACGTCGGATTAAAAAACTAACCCCATTAGCTTGTAGAGGAGGAAAAGTTACTATAAGGAACTAAAAACCGCAACGTGATATCGTTTGTTAAACTAGAGAAATTAGGGATAATAATAATTAATATGGAAAAATAGGCCATTTTTTAAAACTCTAATTTCTCTAGTTATATAACTTTGCGGTTTTCAGTTCCTTATAGTAACTTTTCCTCCTCTACAAGCTGATGGGGTTAGTTTTTTAATCCGAGGTAGGTAGAGGCACAGGTAGTTTATCTACCTGTGCCTCTACCTACCCGATCTGGGGACCCCTGACACTAAACATAATTAAATAATTATAATTGAACTACACCTGGAATACGGCGAAGACCACTGGGTTGTATAGTTCAATAATGATTTATTACTCTCTCGCATTAAGCAACATACTATAGTATAGGGGTACCTTTCTATAGCAGAGTTGAACAAACAATTCAATGACAATAATTATTACAAATTAGCCGTTACGATTACAACGTCATTGTGTCGACTCAATGAGGTTTATGTGGTATTTTGCAAAAAAAAACAACTTAAAAGGACCCATTGACTTTTGCCAGAACGCCTATGAAATTAGAATTCCTATTGTGTTGATACATTTGGGATTCATCAGGAAAATTGTTTTACATCATTTTTCCGCAGTGAATTCACCGATATCTCTCGAACGCGCCTTAAACCCGAGCCTGACATTTTCTCGCCTTGTTTTTCTCCTAAATCCTAATTAGTGCTCTCTCCTATTCCGTCTATAACACCTACTTGTTAACACGGATCTCGCTGTGAGAGTATTTGTTTAGGATCGGGTTTGTTTACTCGAGGCACTATGCCTTATTGAAATCGACGCCAACGTACAACTGGGTCTCTCTTACAAGATTTTTGTTCCCGATTCGACGTTTATCTTAATAGATTTATTAGGATTTAAATTGGAGAAATTTCATTTGGGAGTTACAGTTATTTGCCTATTTTAATGAGATGTATCGGAGATTAAACGCAAATCATTGGAGGAACAGGCTCTATGAAATTACATGCATTAAACAATAGCAAATGTGTAGAAATAACAATTTTCATTCGAAGAAGTAGTCCATTCTGCAGTGGAGTCGATATAAATAAATAAAACAAAGTCTGTCTACCTCCACATTATTTATTTAAAATTAATTCAATTTTCTGTTCCCAATAGGTTTAGTAAAAGAGTAGAAAGTCCTACTGAAAAGTTTAAAAAATTTTAAAACTGAAAAAGTTGATTGAAAACCACGTTGACATTCTTAGGCGACTGAACCAATCAACCTTTTTACCGTAATGAGACACAAATAGTGATATGTATTCTATGTTCCCTTGTCATTAATCGTTTCCACTAGCTTAAAGCAAAATTTTCTACTTTTCTCCAACATACCAACTTTAATTTTCACTTTAATTTTCCAATGCTTAACTTTAACAACATACAGTAAAATTTTATACCCCTTTATCAACAGATTCTTTAAACAAAACTATTTATAAGATTCTCCTCTTCTTTTTCTATTTTTGAGTTCATGGAACCATTTGTCCTTAATTCAGATTTCTCTTTTTACGAACACCTTTGACTACTGAACAGGGCGACTATGATCGATTATTGTACCCCCGATGATGGACATATCAATGTTCGAAACATGTTGGAAACAGTAAAATTGAATTAATTTCAAATAAATGTAGGTAGAACGACTTTTCCGATGTTTCATCAAGATCTTTTCTTATAATTATCTTTAATACGACGCTGTCCTTTAGTGTTGATAGTCAATATATATATATATATATATATCAATTAAAGTTTAAAAAAATGTACCTACCTAACACAAAGATAAGAATTTCAACAATTTTATTAAACTTGCATTCTAAAAAACTGCTCCATAAATCTATAGATATAGTTATAGAAACAACTACCTAATCCAAGTGTGAGAAAATGGCCACCATTATTCTTTAATCATTTCCTCCCTTCGTAAATAATTTTTCTTTGAATTCTTCGTATTGTTGTAGGTTATTACATGCCCGTTGAATTCTTTAAATTAAGTAATTTAAATCTCTAGGCGTATTATCGTACATCCGATCCTTAATAAAACCATATATGAAGAAATCCAGGGGGATTAAATCTGGTGGGCGTACCGGCCAGCTTATGGGTCCGCTGTTGCCAATGGTGGTTGGGTTTAAAATCGTTTAAAAAACCTGATTCTTATTTGCGTTATATTAGGTATATTTTTTTTAAAACTTTATTCAAAGAAAACCCAATTTTCAATTACTTTTAATCGGTTTTAAGTGATATAAATAATTTCAATTGCTATTTGATAATCGAGATGTGATATATTCTGACACTAAGGGGCATATTTATAAGAAAACACCTTGATGATGCATTTTGCGTCTCGAAACATCGGAAAACATACTTGTGTGGTATACCGTTGAATTCCAAATTGAATCTTTTTCCGAAATATGAAATAAAAATTCCAGGTCTGTATTTAAATTAACTAAGCTGATGGTATTAATATCTTTTATTGCGTTTTGTAGAGAATAAAAAGCCATAACTTTTTAGCATTAACTTGGAACCCATCAGTGGTTTTCGAGATATTGGTGAGTTTTCACATTCCCCTAATACACGCGGTTTTAGAAGTACGGTACGTAACTGAAGGAGGTGATTCCTTATGATAATGTAAGAGAAAAAGTTCATATGAACATGTCTCCGAAGTTGCCCCGCTATTGATATACAGGGTGTTAAATTAAAAAAAAAATCAGTTTTTCATAATTTTCTTAAATAGGTACCCTTTTTTCGGTTTTCATATTTAAAAAAATAATTTTTATTTTAATTTAGGTTAGTTTCTTCAGGGAACAAAAAAGTTGTATTATTAGTTGGTAAATCCGAAAAAAAATATCAAAGTTAGAAAAAAGTCAATGGTGTACATTTTCTTGTCAATAATATTAGATAAGGTGCTCCCCGGTACGCCACTGGGCTTAATAAAACTAATCTAGTTAGGGCTAATTAAGCCCCTTATCATTATAAATAACGGTACCAAATTTTAATAAAAGTGGGAGAAGAATATTTAAAAAAAATATAAGAAACCGAGTCTTTTTAAGAGAAACTTTATACATGTTCATATGAACTTTTTCTCTCAGAATATCATAAGGAATCACCCCCTTAAGTTACGTACCGTACTTCTAAAACACCCTGTATATCTAAAACTACAACCTATTTTTTATCCGATTGTGTCAAAAAATGACGTTTTATAGATCAGATATTAGGACGAAAAGGTAACCTTTTCAATAAGGTATTGATTATTGCGCTGGTAGCTAGGCAACCTTTGTCGTCCTAGTCCGAAAAACATTTTGTCGGACGCTAAAATATTTTCAACAGTTTATTTTATTCAATTATTTACAATATTTATATTAAATGTACAATTAGAACAATTTTGAACAAGAACGGGGTGATGTAAATTTGATTTTGAGGATGTGTTATTATTTTTGGTCTCCGTTATGATATTATTCTCCAATGTTGAACTCGATTGGGAGACGGATTGCGACACCTGAGTCGAGACTGACTGCAGGTCAGATTGTGGAATGTTGAATATTTTCTTGGTCAGCTCTAACTTATTACTTAAGGAATCATCTATGTAGCCCTCGGCTACTCCCGAAGACTTCCAGCCTCCATGCCGTTTTAGAGATGTTATGTCTGCTCCCGCATCTACAAGTAATGTGGCCGATGTTCTTCTGAAACAATGTCCCGTGAATTCCTTGGCATTCGGCAGTTTTAAGTAAGATGCTATTTCCTGAGGTATAGAGCCAAATTTGTGTATACCGACAACTTGCTTATGGCATTTTCCATTGCGATAAGACACAAAAAATCGCCCATCACTCATATTTGTTGGACGTAAAGCCAGATAATTTCTATAATACTTTAGATATTCTCCAGTCACCGTAAATGATCTCGGTTTGTTTGTTTTATTATAGGGAATTTTTATTAACAAAGCCGTTCCCAAATCTTGTATGTCATCAATTTTCATATGAGCCAGTTCTTCTCGACGACATGCGCCCGCGATTCCAAAAATAAAAGCAACCTGTAATTAAGAAAATTGTTAGTCAGAAATTTAAAATACTATTATATAGTTACATTTACCTTCAACATTAAGTATTTGTCATCTGGAGCATGGCAAAGGAATTTGTGAACCTCTTCTCTAGTTAGGATCCTTGATTTCTTTGGACAATATCCAACACTTTTTTGTTTCAACAATGCTCGTAATCTCATGTATTTAGATATATCAATATTCTGTTTTACATTTACCACTGCACGTAGCATAGAATACTGCGACCACAGAGTAGATGACTTCATAGTTTTCGATAATTCCGCCATATAGACTAAGAAGACGTTTTCGGAGAACGACTGTATATTTTTTCCTTGCCGGTAATCCATAAATTTTTTATAAGCTCTTTCATATATTTCCTTAGATTTTTGTGGCAACAAATGTAACATTACTCCCTTGGCAGTTTCTTGAATGTCAGGTGGTGTACCTTCTATAAGATCATCGTCTATTTCCATTTTTAATTGTGTTTTTCAGGTTTTAAAACTAGCAGAACACGAAAGATTAGTTAAAACTATCGCCTGATTGATAAAACGTCAGTTGATAATATTAATTTAATTATTTGTTAGATCCATGGATACGCATATTACAGGTTTCATTGTTCAAACATTCAAGGGACAAAAAATTACAATGCAAGATGAAATATATTGGTTTTCTTAATTTTTACATTATTTTATAATCCGAGCAAAAACACAATCGGATAAAAAATAACGTATGTTATACGGACGAAAAATGTATTTCGGACTATGCGGGTTACTGGCCTCGGCTTTGCCTCGTCCAGTAATCTCCCGCAATACGTCCGAAATACTGCATTTTTCGTCCTTGTAACATAATATACTATTGCAATACTGTAAGCACATTATAAATGATCACTAAATTCTGGCAAGTTTTCTTTAACTTAAACGACATCGTAACATTTACCGTTTCGGAGACGGCAACGGTATTTTGAACACCCTGTATTTTAACGTATTTTTATTTCTCAGGAAGTTAACGTATTTTACATAACTAACAAGGTGCTGGCGTAAATTGCTATCTTAAAAAGAGAGAGGATCTAATTTTCTTTTCAGCCGTCTGTCAGAAACGGTTTTGGTTTAATGCCTTTTTTCATGATTGGCTAATTTAGACAAGTCCATCCATGTGGTAACCCGAAGCGATTATTCGAACTCTTCCGTGCCGGTCAGCATGTGTGTGAAATAGGCATTAAACGTAACTAGCGATGGGGGAGAGAGAAAAACAGTAGCGTCACCGATGTTGGCAGAGTTATTTACGTTTTTCTGTCATGGGTTATAGAGAATTTACATTTCCAACAATCTAACCCAATTCTGCTGTAAGAAATTACGATATTTTATTATTTATCCCTAATTTTTTCAAAATTCCCTACATAAATTTCCGCCAAACATAAACGTCTCGACCTAGAGGAAATAAAAATTACAGTTGCATCACGAAAATAAACTTACTAAAGATTTTATTTGAGAAAACCTCGTTTTCAGCGGTGGAAAACGAGAAAATTACTGGTTAAAAATAAACTAGCCTGGCTCTTTTGATTTATCTTTCGCCATTATAGCGCCCGAACCCAATTTTCTGTTTCGTTTTATGTTATTTCATCGCAATCTCTTTATTTACCTACAAATAGATCCGATAAGACCATGCAGTAAAGCGTTGAAGTCTCATCAATTTCAATTTTCCTCGAGAGTCAATAACCTAGATCCGAATTATGATACTCGAGAGTATTTTCTATGTTTTAAAATATACAATATGTATTGAAATTATCCACCTTTAGGACAAGTCATCCCTTACTACGTCCCTCTGCTGTGCCCCAAAGGCATCCCCTTTACGACCTTTTTATTGTCCTTCACGTCATCAGAATTTACTGATTTTGTCGTCCTATATACAGCTCATTCTTCAACCCCCAAGGAATGTTTTCTTTTCCTTAAGGGTTGTAAATAATAAAAAGAAGCCATTTACGAGATATTCACTTCGTATTGAGTCAATTTCGGATCGCGCTATTGACATCCGAATTTTTATTTAGATAAAAAGGGGTTGCTTGGAAAAGTTCTTTCTTGGCTTTTCGATGAGGGGTTTTCTATCTAATAAGCCATAAAAATCTAAGAAGGCAATTTTATGGAGAAAATAATTTTAGAGTTTAACTGCGCGCTATGTATATAGAGTATAATAGAGTACCTAGTGCAACTTAAATTGTTGCGAAATCAAAAGTTATGGTCGTTAAACATTTAGATGAAAAAATAAAGTAAACTGGACCAATTTCATTGCGAAATTCGTAAAGTTCAAAAAGCTTCAGTAAAGCCGGCCGTGCACGTTCGTATATTTCTCCGCACGCTAAATAGCGCGTTTAAAATTGTAAACTGTCTCAATTTGTCAGCCAGTTATTGCCAATATCGGGTCGGTGTTGCAGATAAAAGGATGAACACGGTTTTATTGCGAGCGCGTACGTGGTTCGGGAGACAATATCTTTCGGTAACAAATGAGTTTATTTAAAGACATGCCGTACAGGGCGATTTTTAAATAACGTGAGAAATTTAATTTGTTTTCTAAAACGTCTTGCCTTATCACTGATAATTAATAAATCGATATATACCAGTGTTTTTATCTCGCGTTTAAAAGTTGCTCTAAGGTTTTCTAGTGTTATTGTGTGTGACCGCAGGACCCAGATGTTTTGTGTAGGAGGGTATGTTGTTTCAGAGTTTAGTTGCTTGTGCAACAAAAACAACTTAATTATAAATATCAAAAATACGGCAATTATTGAATTTTACTCCAAGCACAGGCATGAGCTCCAAATGGTAAAAATCATACCTACAATACGCGAGGAAAAGAAAAATTAAGAATACAGAAATTTAATAACCTTTACAATAGAAAGTTACCTTTTTTAATATTAATTTTACGAAAAAATGTTACTCTTTATAAAAAGTTCTGCTTACTGGAAAAATAATATTAGACTATTTAAACTTGAGATAGTATGTACAGAATGATCAAAAAGTAGAAAAATCAAATTTGACCTACGAGAAAAGTACCCTTAATTTTAATTTTAGAGCAAAATGGAATAAGAAAATGTTGATTGGCATTAAAAATTATATCTGTTTCTACTCTTAGTAGACTATTATTGAAAATAAATTTGACATTTCAAAAACTATCATTTTTTGAAATGTTTATAATTAATAATTGTATTTATTATGCAATTGAAGCTAATAAACATTTATCAATTATTTTTATTCAAAACGTAACATTTGATTCTTTATCCCTGTTTTGTAGTAATTTTATGACGCATTTAAATAATTGATAGAAACATGATACTTTATTTTGGAAAAATACAATTATAATAATGAATATAAATTTAAATAAAAATATTCATTAACTTTCCCTCACTGTGAATCTATTTCAATTCATTTAGCCGTTCTTGCAGAAAATTCTCTTAAAACATTTCTAATCATGGCAGGAGCTATATTTGTAATTGTCTCTCTACCTACCCTCTCTAAATGGTCAACATTTTGAAATGGCCTTTGTAGGTATACATTCTGTTTTAAGTAGCCCCACAAGAAATAATCGAGGGAGCTCAAGTCCGGAGCCTAGCGGGCCAAAGAAGGTCAGAATATCTATCGATAACTTTTCCATTAAAAAGGGTATTTAAGTATTGTCTTACATTCCTCGTACTGTGGCACGGTGCACCATCTTGTTGGTACCATATCCGAAGTCTATCGGGAATGTGAATTCCATGAATTAAATTAAACAAATAATTAATTAAAAAATGCAAGTAACGTTCACCATTTAAATTTTGTCGAAAAAAAAATGTCCTATTATTCTATTTTTGTAAATTCCGCACCACACATTTGTTTTAAATGAGTACTGATCACGTGTCTGTGTGGTGAAATTTGTATTAACGTCACTCGACCAACGACAATTTTGTGAACTTTCAGTCCCGTTCAAGGTAAAGGTTATATCTATTGTCATGAAAGGGTTATCTTCTAACTCTCCTTGTATTAAAAAACAAAATTCTAAGCGTCACTCAAAATCACCTGGCTTCAAGGTATGCGTAAATTTTGGTTTGTAAGGCCAAAATTTGTTTTCGTTTAATATTTTTGAAATCGTAGTTTTCCCTACATTATTTGGTAATGTTGTTGACCTTTTTCGCAATGATTTTTTAGGATCTTCTACTACAGACAACATTACTTGGTTCACAGTTTCATTATTTGCAACCCTTGGTCTACGTTTCTTATTGTAGTTATTTTCCACACTTCCAAAGGTCTTGAATTTAGTCACTATGTTCCCTACTGTTGTAAAAGAAATCATTTTATCAGGATATCTGTAGTTAAAAATTTCGGCAGTTTCCCGATACGTTTTGTTATTTTCACCAACAATTAAAATTATTTCAATTTTATCTTGCATACTCAATTTCAACGGCATATTTATTCAATTAAATATTCAAACTGATGTTTCAGACAAATAACATAGTTAAAATTCAAATTCAGGTGGGAAATGGAGGCAAGATAATGGACATGCCATTAAGAATTTATTAAGATTAAAATTTTTAAGTTTATTTTCAATAATAGTCTACTAAGAGTAGAAACAGATATAGTTTTTAATGCCAATCAACATTTTGCTCTAAAATTAAAATTAAGGGTACTTTTCTCGTAGGTCAATTTTGATTTTTTGACTTTTTGATCATCCTGTACATATTATCTCAAGTTTGAATAGTCTAATACTATTTTTTCAGTAAGCAGAACTTTTTATAAAGAGTAACTTTTTTACGTAAAATTAATATTAAAAAATGTTCCCATATGTACAGAGCTTAAGCGATCACACTGTATATTATAAATATTTCATGAAATTACGATGTAAAAGAATCTAAGATCGTCCGCGTACAAAAGACATCTACATTTTTCAAAGTTGGCAGTTACATCGTTGATAAAGAGCAATAATACTAATTGTGATTCCTGGGGTACTCCAGATTTGACCACAATCTCTCTTGATGTAATGCCATACATCCCGACATATTGTTTTCATTCTGTCAGGTAGGATTTAATGAACTGCAGATCACAGTCTTTCCGTATATTTTCAGCTCTTCAACACTATCAAAAGCCTTAGAAGTATCGGTGTAGAACATCGATTTGAAACCCCTTTTCTATATTTTAAATGAGGTAATCCTGAATTATAGCTAAGTTAGTAGTGGAGTCCCAGATATTTGATGTGCCCACTCCAGAGTTTTTTTTATTTACTAGCACTCTGGTTTCAGGAGATTTCACATTCGACTTTGAGAAGATGGCTTGAGTTTCTTCGCTATAAGTGCTAAATGTGATTATTATTTTTGTTGATTGAACTCCAACACGTGTATTTTATCTTATTGTTCGCAAAAACTGCTTTGCGAATATATTAAGGGACTACGCCCTGTCTCAACAGCTGATTTGTTTGAGGTTAAGTCCGTCGAAACTGCGAAAAACTAATAAAAAAATTAATACCTCCTTTTTCCCGCCATTGTGTGAGGTCCACTCGTCACAGAACATTTTTTGAATGACAAAATCGTGGGATTAAGCGCGCATGTAGACTTCTGCAAAGTTATAACATGAATGGAGGAATTAAGGCATCAAAAGCTCAAGTCCTCCTTTTATAGGGGACTTATGCAGATGTTTGAGATTTGAGACTCTTTTATAAGCGTATTTGTCTTTTTTTATTCTCGTATTGACGCGTATACGAGGGGGCTTCGAGGAAAACATTTGTCTGTCGGTCAATGGATGTTATTTTTTCAACCGTCATCAAATAAAATAGAGTTTAATAAAAAAACTTTAATAAAACAGTACAGCAGTTATCGTGAAATTTCACGTTTATATTTTCCAATGTATCTACCTGATACCTGATGATGTTTCGTGTGCAACGGGCTTACAGACAGACGCACTTAACGCGGCATTCATTATCTGTCAAAACGGTATTTATAGGCGGTTAAAATAAAAACGGGCCTGTTTTCATCGGCCGTTTTAATGGAAGGCTGACTATATGGATTAATAAACGTAAAATTTACGATTAGAAACATTAAAGGAACATTGAATGGGATACTAAAATATTTTAGTATTTTGGTTGGTGAAGCCAAAGCTTTCTCTTTGGAAATACTGAGGAGAACAAATTCAAATAAATAACAGCTGTAATGTTATTGTTATGAAATATAAACTACATAACTACGAAACAGGGTTGTTATGTTTAAAACAAAATATTTAAAACATTTGTTTTAAACATGTTTAAAACACTAACTAGTGTTTTAAACAGATTTGTTTAAAACTGTTTAAAACATGTTTAAAACAGTGTTTTTTTTTAAGTTGTTTTTTTTGTCAAGCTTTACTGAAAATCACATAAAACTGTTAAAACAAAAAATATTAAATTAAAAACAAAAATAGCAATATTTATATCTAACGTTTAATATTAAAAGTACATAATTATAAAAACACGTTTAAGACTAGCTCTAGGTCTTAGTTTATATACCTACCTACAGTCTGTGTAGCGGGTTCCAATAACATAAGCAAATAAAAAGTGTAAACATATAAAAGCGCCTTATAAAAGTAACAAAGATAAACAATCTAAAAACTAAACCAAAAGTCTCCTAGTCTTTCTACTAAACTCTACTCTTGGTTTGAATTAAGCTGCTTAAATATGGTTACAAGTTTCGCGGCATTTTCTGTTCCTAATCGATTTCGAAGCATACTATGAATTATGCAGATGAAGCTGAAGCTGAGTGAAGATAATAATTTAGTAAAAAATATAATTTTTTCCGATGAAGCTACGTTCTCCTTGATTGGTAATGTGGACAGAAAAAATTGTCGTTGTTGGGCAACAGAAAATCCGCATTGGATGATGGAGGTTCACAGCCAGTACCCTCAAAAAACAAATGTGTGGTGTGAAATAGTGCGCGGAGGAGTAATTGATCCATTTTTCTTTAACTGGACAAATATATCTCAAATTTCTCCAACTTGATTAATTACAGCATTAGTGACTTTTATTTCCGAATCCATTGAACCCAGACTCCCCCGACGAAGAACTGATGTTCCAGCAATATGGTACTCCTCCGCACTATGCTGCCACTGTGCGTACATGTTTAGATGAAACCTTTCCCAATCGGAAGGAGAGGACCTATCGAATGGACTGCTGGATCGCCAGGCCTAACTCCGCTGAACTTCTTTTTGTGTGGTTACCTCAAATCGAAAGTGTGTGTTGACTGGTCAAACAATTTGCAGGAGTTGAAAGAGATGATCTGAAGGGAAATGCTTGCCATAACTCCGAAATTGGTTGAAAACGTGCAAAAAGTTATTGATTGCGTTGGATATTGTCAAGCCATAAATGGCACACATTTTCAACATTTAATTCGATTTGTTGTTCTGTTATTTTTAAAAGAACGGGTCTTACTAGATGGATTTTTTTGTTCAAACCTTAAATTAATTTTGGATGTGTTTAAAACAAGTTTTAAACATGTTTTTTCTTGAACAGTTTAAAACAAAAAAAAACATGTTTTTAAGTTTTTTTTAAAATAAACATGTTTTTTTGCTACGAAAGCAATGAAAAGACCGTTAAATAGTAACTTTACAAACTCTAGAACAAACGAAATAACCAAATTATACATACGTAGTTTATTTAGTGGAAAATTAATTTTTCCTGACGCGCCGCGCAAAGCATTTTTCGTACGTTTGAAAGTTTTATAAATGTTGCGGAAAAATCCGGAGGCTTTGCTGCAATTAACGTAAATTTTACCCGGAAAATCTCTTTGTAATGCATGGTATTTATGCCCTTTACGATCCGCTTGCACAGAGCATGCTTTGAATAATAATAGCACCTTCAACTAGCCTAGCTAAATTCTGAAGCTCAGTTTTAATATTAAGCTGAACACAGTAAATATCATAATATGTAATGTATGTATTTGATTTGTTGACTTAACAACATAACATTAACAGCATATTTTAGCTCTACTAAAGCTGCTAGATATTTTTTAGCATAATTACTTGTTCCTGGCTAGGCTAAGCCTATAATAACCAAGGTTTGAGACGGAACAGGTGCAGTGTGCGAGATCTAAATTTAATTTAACTCTAATTTATTAAAAAAAAAATAATTTGTGGCGTTGGAAAAATCGAGAAAATATAATAGGATGTTGGCCCCACCACGTAGATAGAATTGGCATAACTCTCCAACAGTATGAAGTCATTTCTAGAAGGTTCCTGAATTAAACTCCAATTCGATTTGCTTTTAGAAAGTCTCAACAGGCTAGCACAATATTTGTGTTGCCATTTTAAACATGAGTTGCTGCGAATTACTTCCATTAAACAAACTTTTGCACATATACTACAGAACAACTTATTATTATTATCTTTTTTTTTACCAAGCATTTTGTTAGCAGAATCAGTTGGTGTTTAATTTTTGAAAACAGCTTTGCCTTTAGTTCTCTTTTTTATTCTAATTACTGTCGTTAATACTTTTGGTCTACCTCTGGCATTCATTTTTAGTGGTAACTTGATGATCTTCAGTTCAGTAAGCGTTAAAGTGCTGGTTTTATTTGATGTTTGACTAATATTTTTGGCAATTTTACCATCTAAACTAGAAATTGCTTTATCAATTTCTTCTGAGGCGTTGTTATTGTCATCGTTAATAATGGGTTTGTTTGTTAATAAATTACGAGATGAATTATTAAGTTCCAAAATATCTTTATTATCGCATGATTCAAATCGCAATATTCTCTACAGTCACATTTATGTCAATATTCTCATTCAGTAGGTATTATTAAGTCTTCAAAATTATACAACTCTGCATCTCAAGAGTATTTTCTTTAGATTGTTTATTAAGAGGTAAGGAATGATCGCTTGATGAAATATCATTTAATGTTGAAAAATAACCTCCTCTCTATATTATTCCATTTGTTAACTAAAATCTGGTTTTAATGTTTTTAAAGTCGTCAATACCCATCTCAGACATTACTGTTGCAAGCTCTTGCAGTTTCAACATAGCCTTTTTAAACTTTTGCGGTTCTATCACAGGATTTGTTGCTTTAAAATGAGGTTATAAACTGACGGATTTTTTAGTAAATAGGCTGCAGATCCAGCAATAGCAGACCTTCAAGACTATATAGAGATCCACCGCTGGTGGATCTTTAGCAAACAAACTACGGTTCCGTTACTGGTGGACCTCTAGCCACTGCCAATGTTTATACAGTGCTACCTGTTATAGAGCTATGCGTCTATCCTGAATTACCCGTACAACAGGACACGTTCGACATAATATTATACCCGGAATAAAATGCCTTATTTCATCCGTACACCGGAAATTGTATCCAGGATTTCCGGTCTAGATCCCGGATTCAGTTTCTATGTCTCCTCGGAAAGCGGGCCATTTGTTAGCGACAATCGATATGCTGTTCGAGGATGAGGGAGGTTTTCAACTTTCGGAATATATTATGATGTTGATATATTTGACATAATTTTTTTTAAATAAATTTATTTACTGATGACGAACGCTCTTATAGCCCAGTCACCCAAGGGGAGGATTTTTTTCCAAGTATTCGTTGCGTTTCCAGACATTTCCGGAAACATTTATTTTATTTTCGCTTCTTGTAGCTTCGAGTAATAATGGGTTCAATTCTTCAATCTAAAACAAACGAAAACCACTCGATCGTATAGCCCTTTTCTAAAACATTCGAAACAATGGCTCTGTAATGGGTAGCCGACGAGGTGTTATGGACAGAGGTTGTATTTATTATTATATTTTGGATTTTCTACATTTTTTATTTTCTTTATTTACACAATTTAGAATACTACAGAACTAAATTACAAAGAGCATCCGCTAATTACGAGCTAATATTAATATTGGGGCTCTACGTTAATATAACATACAAGATTGGAAAAAGTATTATTATCAAATTAGTTGACATTAACAAATATATGTGTGAAGAAAAGGTCTCTTAGTTTTAACTTCAATTTTAAAATTGTAGCAGAAAAGACTTTAATATCATTACAGGGTCAAACCATATCAAATCAACCAAAAAAAAGGTGCTTTCTGTTTTGACCATCTCCAATTTTGATCATTTTTAGTACACTTATGGAATGGAAAAACTCGAAAATCCAAAATTTCATATTTTTTGAATTAGTGGTTTTTGTTTTATTGATTTTTGAATTGACCAATTTTGCTCCTGCACTTACAGGAATACCAATATTTCATAAAGATTTCACACACGACATACTTTATTTTGACAATTTTTTTTTTAATCTTTGAAAAAAGTTTCTTTTTGAAAGATCTCAAAAACACTGTTTTTGATTTTTTTCAAAAAAAAATATTCTTTTTCTTGTAATAGAATGAGTGTTCTCGACTCATGTTAACACCATTGTTACTGAACAAAATCCTCATTGGATTCGAGAACAGCTCACCCAATTTCCGCAAAAAATTAATGTTTGGGCAGGCATTATAGGACAAAGGATAATTGGTTCATTGTTTATGGATTATAATTTAAATGGCGATAGATATTTGCAGCTCTTAAGAAATGAAATTGTTCCTGCTCTTGCGATCCTATTTCCAAATCCTCGTAAGTTACTTTCATTAAAGTAAATTAAAACTGATTATCAATAAACAAAATTTTAGACAACGTTGCGGGATTAAATAACGAAGTATGGCTGCAACAAGACGGTGCACCACCACATTACGCCAGACAAGTACGGGAGTATCTAAATGAAGTATTTTTTGAAAGATGAATAGGGAGACGGGGTACAATTAAGTGGCCAGCTCGGTCACCAGATCTGACTCCACTCGATTATTTCTTGTGGGGACATTTAAAAAATGTGGTCTACAAGACAAAGCCACATGATATAGAAGACCTAAAACAAAGAATTGAAGCTGAGTGCTGACGAATCGAAGAAACAGATTTTCTTTCTAATGTTTTAAATATTTTTCCGCAGTATTTAGCATATTGTCAAGAAGTAAATGGAAGGCACTTTAAACATCTAATTTAATTTCTTTATTCTGTAATAAGTAAGTTTAAACAATAATTACCTTACAATAATGTTTCAATAAATTCTCAATTTTCGAGCTCGAATATTAAAAAAATGGCTAGATTTAGACATTAAGTAACTTATATAAAAGTTATTTAAAATTTGTTGCGGAATCATTTTTTTGAATAATATATAGGGTGTTCCGTTTAAAAAAAATATTTTAAATTGCTAAAAAAGTGTAAATTTGGCAACATTGCAAATGTCACTAGCAGCTCCGCGATAACCTCTTATATACGGATACCGAATTTTAGCTAAATCGGACAAACGGTATTAAAGATATTTAAAGCGTTCCATACTTCTGTTAGACGCTGTATTTTCTTGAAGGTAATATCCTGCAGACGACGGAATTTTTCTAACCATCCATTGTGCTAAGTGCTTGTTTCGCGCCTTACAAAACCAGGTAAAAACAACTTGGTCCACTGCCTGTCCTTCGGTTTGGGAAACTTTTTTTTTGTTCACCGTTGCCACCTTCTTGAAACAAATTTCTAACTTCTGCTTTATTTTGAAGCTTCATAGTCACTTGGGTCTTATCCACCAGTTTTTCCACTTTCCTCGATTATTTCAATTTTTTTGCTTAAAGAAAGACATTTCCTTACACAACACACGAAAAACTGTTCAAAACATGACTAATGTTTACAACCGATTTATCAGCCTTTAAATCAAATTGAATGGATCCGCCTGCCAATAAAGTAATTAATGTATGTACCTATATGTCTTAAGAACCGTCGGCGTCTGGTTAAGTTTAACTGCTCCTAATGAAGGGTGTTTTTAGCATTAATGTTGATGAGTTTTTGATTAGTTAATCCTATAATAGACCATCCACGTTACAAATTGAAGAGTACAGAGAAAAAATCGCTTTAAACAGTCTACTAATCAAAAATCTAATCTTTCGAACTCAGTGGCCACAACAATAAGCCGCGAAATGTGCAGGTCGTGCAAAAAGGACCTATCTAACAATAACTGTATAAGAGCAATAAGTCAGGGTTCACCGGCAATTAGCATCTATACAAAGAACATAATTGCAGACTAGCTTACAGACTCGTAAATATACGCGGCTAGCATTTCTCCGAGGGACGGACGCAATTTTTCTATTTTGTTGCATAGTTGTGTGCAAATTTTGATTGTACATCACCGACTGTTCTTTGATTACATACAAAGAGTTACTATACAGTGTGTCCGGTAAATGTAGGGTAACATTTCGCCAGCGTACAGGGGAGGTCAAAATATTACTAGTAGTTCAAGATTTACATTATTTCGATTATAACTTTTAAGCAACTCTGTATATTTTAATGAAATTTTGTAACCTTGTACATATGGACTAAAAAAGTATCTGATGATCGAGAAGTTAGAGAAAAATAAATTATGGTATGGTAAAAGGTTCTATTGTTATAAGATAAAAAATGATAAATTGTAGAACACTACACAGTAAAAAATATCTACCTGATAAAAATCATTTCAGGTGTGGTAAAAAAAAGTAGTGTTATTGTTAACACCTGGATCAACATAATTTACCACATTTTTACACTCATATGGGACCAAAGTTGTTGTATTAAATTTGCTTATGAGTTTAACTCTCTAAAAAGTTAATTTTGTTAAATGGGTGTATTTATTCCATTACACTCTATCAGAAAAATTACATAAAAGGACAATTAATAACACCATTTAGCGTGTAAATAAACCCCGCTAGAGGGTTATTTTAACACATTGACTGTAAAACTTATCCTCTAATCGTTTTTTTTTTACACGGCTCCGGGTAAAAATACCTAAACCCGTGTTACCGAAAAGACAGGTGTGAAATTCTAGGAATTGACACATGACGCCGACGCTACGTGCAAATTCAACTTTCAAGTCAGTCTGATTGTACTCTTTGAACGAGATATAGAATAATGTTATATTTAAATTAAAGTATAGACACAAAGTTCTGTAAAGTGCCAAATGAGAGTGCCTCTTATGAGGATCTTGTTAAATTGGGTAAGCATATTAACAAAATTTAATAGAAATATTACTAATAAGTACGCCATTTTTAGGAAACTAAGTAGGTATTTACATTGTTACAGTTTTCCCTTTAGCTTTTAAATTATTCTGATATAAGCTTATAATATAAATGTACTTCTTTTTTATATAAACACTTAGGTACCTACCTACATAATTTACTTCATAGATCTCTAAATAAATATACAATTAATATAATACTCGTCATTTTCATTCGTTTATATTGTTCCAACGCATACTTTTATTTAGTTATTCCCTTCCTATTCCCATAACTTAAACAACATTGCAGGATCGTTTCGTATTTGTTCGCAAATATGAATTATCCTTTGAAGAAGCTCCTCGCTGGTATTTACTTACAAGTTCTTTCAGATGACCACAAAAAAATAATTCCAAAGGATTTAGGTCTGAAGACCTAGGTGGCCATAGTCCGCCGCAACCTCTCAAGCGATTACCAAAATGATCAGACGAGGGATTGCAAGGGTACATTTTTCAATAAATCATTTAAATTCATTGATGCAAGAATTGCAAACCTTTCTTCTAAAATGAAGGGCCCAATCCCAATGATCCCCGCCCACGCATTAGTCCTAAACCTTGATTGATGCCTTATTAATAAATAAATTACCGCTGTTATTAGATTGTACAAGAGTTTGATCTCCAGGATCAACCAGATAGGGTGTCCGAGATTCCGTGAGCATCTCTCGGATTCAAGTTTCTTCCAACGTTTTACTGAAAGATAATTTAATCCGCGATATTGAAATACAAAGTTGTCATTTATTTAAAAACGTTTTTTTTAATCTTCAACCGGTAACTTTAGCAATTTTTCAAATCAGTAAAAATATACAGGGTGTTTTATTTAAAAAAAATCTACTTTTACATTACACTTTAAAGTACCTAACCAAATTAACTGAATTTTTAGACTGCCCGGTATATTGCAACTGAGCTTTGGTCGTAACATAAAAACCATTCGGGTATTGCCTAACTGCCAACCAAATTGAAGTGCCTTCAAAGTTTAAAAATATCAGTATTTATTGCAGGTCATGTTTTTCGAAAAACAAAATTGAAATTAATTAATATTTTGAAAACAGTAACAGATATGTATAGGGAAATAATAAGGAAAGTAGGTTAGAAACTACTAGAGATTGCAAAAAATTTACAGTCCTTTACAAAGATGCAACCGGGGAGGACATTGAAAATGCCGAAGCAGAGTGCAACGCTTGTGACTATTGTGAGATTTGAGATCTGCGAAAACTCATAGATTTGAATGTAATATTTAGGTAGTTGATATAAGTTTTATTGATTCATAATATAAAAGATAGTAAAATAAAGGTAATAAACTCTAACGCGCCTCTAAGGTATGGTTTCGCTGGAGCAGTCAGCGGCCGCGGCTGGCGTTCACAATTGGTCGCTCGATTTGTATGTACACGGTTTCACTGCCGCAGCTCGGCGACACAGCGTTCGCCGTCGATTGCAGCGGCTGCGTTCGGACTGCTAGAGAGACCAGTCGATCCGCGATCGCTCAGCAGAATGCCACCGTATTTCGGCAATTGCTGACGAGTGGTTGATAGAGGAGGTGCAAAAGTACCCCCCTTTATACAACTATGAGAACGAAAATTACAAAAATGTTGTAATAAAAGAAAATGCATGGAAAAAGTAGCAGCAAGTGTAGGGAAGAACGGTAAAGTGTACAAAACCATTCTGTTTATTTTTCAGCATTTCATTAGAAAGTTTATAATTATACCATATTCAAATCCAAGATGCATACGAAGGAAACATTGATCAGTACTTAATGACAACCGTAACTCTATTTCGATTGGTCAATCGGCAATAAAACTAAAAGGCCCTGGGCGACAGGGTTGTATTCAGTTTACCGGTGATTTTCGCATTATTGCATTGTATCGTTTGGTGTTATTGTTTGTTATCGATATTTTGATATAAATATTTGTGTTTTTGACCGTTGTATTTGAATGTATACAGTGTGTTTCAGAAGTACTAACCTGAACATGTGTCCGGAGTTATCCCGTTTTTGATGTTAAAGTTTTTTTAAAAAAATCGTTTTTTTATTATTTTTGTTAATATCCTTTTTCCGATTTTATTGAAATTTGGTACCGTCATTCATAATGATAAGAGGCTTAATTAGCCCTAACTAGATTAAATTTATTAAGTCCAGTGGCGTTCCGGGGAACACTTCAACGGATATTATTGACAAAAAAATGTACGCCACTGACTTTATTCTAATTTTGATATTTTTTTCGGGCATACCAACTAATGATACAATTTTAAAATGTTTTGATTCTTTGACGTCTTAATCAAATTGATTTGTTTACTAGGTATGCTGCAGCTTTGATTTAAATATGGTATAGTATAAATTCAAGTGTTAATATGACGTTTGTCGAAATGGAGGAATTTGGGCTAACATCTCCTCTTCGTCTTCTTCCTCCAACAACAGCATACAACAGCATGCAACTAATGTTATCGGCGTTCATTATAAATCATAGATAAGCGCTTTCACTACGAAATACGAATATGATCTGAAGCGGGCTGCTCCAGCCGCGCCAGCCAAACCACCCTGTGGCGACGGCCGATTGCTACGCTCGATCGCGAACGCCAGCCGCACCCGCTGACTGCTCCACCGAAACCATACGTTTACTCTCGACTTGGTCTGATCCCGATCATTTTAATTCGGTGTGACGTCAGGGACAAATGCAACACAAGAATTTCGAATTCCGTACCCATACTAACGTGCCCGTGCGATAATATAAACATTTTAAATGTTAAAACTACTTTCTAGTCTGTTGAAGATGTTGGACTGCATGGTTGGCCATAAACGTCAAATACGCCACCTACGCCAATCTCTCTATATCCTCTAGCATAACAAGTAAGCAATTGTTTTAAAAAATTCCCTTTTAAATAAATGAGCTTTCCGTCAATTCTCCTGGTACGATGATAAATGGCATAAAAAAGTTGGTTTTAATCGACCTCTAGAGAAATACGCGTTAAATGTGTTTTGAATCCAGAAAATAAATATTTCATGACCTAATGTGGTGATATCAATACCTAAATACATGAAAACAGAAACGAAATTCTCAAAGACGTTCAACTTATTGGACGAAATGCAAATACAAGTATCAAATACAATAAAATCTCGACGATTTCGTGGTTCTAATTTGCTCCGAGCCGTTCAATCAAAGACAAAGAAGGGAAAAAAGCAATATCGACGCAAAACAAATAGACCCAAGGCATTTTTGTGTCTTTTGAATTCCCCAGAGGGTAATTTCTTCTTCTGTGGTTCGAGGTTTGATCTGTTTGAGGAAGAGATGTTAACAGACACTGTGTAAAGTGGCATCAGTGGCAGAACAGGCTTTTCTTAAAATAATTAATATTTTGCAATTTTTTTGCAGTGTCAACCCACCTTCTTTGAGCAATCAATTAGTACGCCTCTGTAATCGAGAACAATTCTCTGCTAAACGAGTTGCGGCCACACCAATATTAAACAAAAATATTTAATTATGAAAGAAAGGGTGGAACAGACAATGGAGAAGATAATATTGATGAACCCACAACGTACTCCCAAAGTGTTAAGGGCGCATTCGTGTGTGATTGACAGATTGACAGATAAACAAGGGTCGGAAATAAGAAAGGAAAGGGTTGAAGACAGTCGATGGTTTTTATGCATGCAGTTTGTTAGTTAGTTTTGTCAGTGGCGGCCATAGCTGAACTTCAACTTGACCATTTCGTTTCTATTATTGAGGCAGTGCATCCAGGCTCTGGCTTAACGTGTCTCGGTCATCGTAATCACTCTATTCTTTGACCTGAACTTATTTAATCGGTTTTGCTCATGATTCAATGTAAACTTCTACCATCATGTTTTTGATAAAATCAATTGGTTCTTTTGACGTAGCTAAACTTCATCTTGACCATTCTGGTCTTAGCTTTTCTTCCATAAAGTCTCTGACAAGGATTAGGTTCGGGTCTCCGTGGAGGTCAGTATATTCCTTGTATTCTTCTATTATCCAGGTACACAATCTGACAAACTATTCGAGAGTTGTTAGCAGAAGCTACCTCGATAATGTGAATGTTGCCCTCGTCGAGCCCCCTTGTAAGAGTACACAAACAAAACTATTTTCAATTAAATGTATATCGCCCCAGCCAGCGCAATCTCACAAACAGATTTCACCAACCCCTTCCGCGTAAAGCACCCACCTGTCACTTACCGGCAGGGTTATTTTGAAATTCCTGGATACGTTCGGGACTTCGTCGAGGACGCCTCGGACCGGACCGCAGACGTCACGTACAGGCCGTGACGTGTTGACGTTCGCCAGGTCTTTGTTTGAAAGTAAAGGCGATATCCTGCAGGAGAGGATTGCCTATCCCTGGACAATAACCTGATGAACTTGTTAAGGACAATAATTCACGCGTGAAAGGAACTGAGGTTTCACATAAATACGTTATTGTTAAATTTAAAACTCTTTAGGTTAAAATTCTATCTGAATCCGGAAGATTGCCCACATATTCTGGGACACCCTGTATCCAGGGTGTTATTTAATAAGTGTCCGATATTTTACGGGACGATTTGTCAGTTATTTATAAGGTGAAAAGTTCATATAAGCATGGGCCCGCAATCATTTTCGAGATACAGGGTGTTAAAAATTTATTTTTGTTTTTGTTTTCCGTAAATAATTTTTGAAATAATATCTATATTTGGACGAGAATTGCAATCTAGGCGTTTTTTGAAATTCGGAATTCGAATTCGATGTTAGTATGGCTCCCCCTTGTAGACGTGTCTTCTTATTCTTTTGAGAAGTCATTCTTTTGAGAAGTCATAACTTTTTTATACGTGCTGCATTTTTAAGCAAAAAAATGGATTTCTTCATCATTTTTACATGATAAGGCATACTTGGTTGAAGTCGCTACGAGCAATCGAGAAAAAGAATAATAAAGAAATAAATGGCATATTTATTTGCATATCGCTGTACCCATATCAGAGTTTGATAAAATAACATTTATCTCCTAAACAACGACGAAATCAAAAAATTATGAAAATGTACTTTGCAATAGCCAATAAAGTGCCTACATAACAGTGTTATCAAAAGAGAAAACGGCTGTAGCGTACATATTTTTTGTTCCTGTTAAAAATTGTAACATCCTTTATCTCAAAAATGAAGGGCTTGCAGACCCATGTTTATATGAACTTTTCACCTTATAAATAACTGAGGAATCGTCCTGTAAAATATCGGACACTTATTAAATAACACCCTGTATATTTTTTAAAAAGGAATTTTAGGATGTTCTCTTTCACCTCTACACGGTGGGCCAAAAAAAGTGACCACATTTGATTTTTTGGAATAATTTTATTGTTGTAAATTATTTTTGAACCAAATTTGCAGGACCTATTAACAAAAGTATAGGTTATCGTAAAATGAATTTAAAACTGATAGGATTGAATTACAATATCGTACAGGGCAAGTTAAAATAAGAAGTTACTTCAAACTAGCTGCAAAATTAGTTTTTTTATTTTTTTTAATAATTATGACTTACATCTTAAAGATTGTTTTAATCTGAACAAAAAGAGTCTTTTCACATTTTTTGATATTTCATTCGGTTCGATGGTTATAAGCAATTTTTTCACCAAACATTTCGACTATTAATTTGTAACAATTATTATTAATAATTGAATGTCACCCTTTTTTTAGTTGGCCATGTAAACAAATTCATATATCGTCTTTTTATTAATGGTTGCTGTGAATTGTAACTTGACAGTTGTCATAGTTAAAGTGGAAATACTGATTTGTTCAATAACATGCTCCCAATAAACGATAAAATTTTGATAAAAGCGCTTTGGCAGGAAAAAAACTATGGTGCAAGAAAAATAGTGCGTGAATTTCGTAACAGAAATTGGGCATTATCAAGTGTTTCAAGACTGCTGAAAAAAATGAGGGAAAATAATGGCAATTTTGAGAGAAAGCAAGGGAGTGGGAGGCCACGCAGTGTAAGGACCCAGAGAAACATTGAAATTG
Organism: Polydrusus tereticollis; assembly: GCA_963920685.1. Classification (NCBI taxonomy): domain Eukaryota; kingdom Metazoa; phylum Arthropoda; class Insecta; order Coleoptera; family Curculionidae; genus Polydrusus; species Polydrusus tereticollis. Next base: position 2,381,626 of record OY987332.1, on the reverse strand, counting down.
TTAGAAGAAATATTAAAAGCCCTGTAAACTTTCCAGGAAGTAGTAAAAGCCCAAGAATGATTGAAAAGGATTATCTTATAAAAAGATCTTCAGTTAGACGGATTGTTAAGGAAGACCTTCATTTTAAAACCTTTAAAAGACGATATGTGCATAAATTATCGGAAGTGTCAAAAAGGTCAAGATTAGATAGGTGTATAGGTTTGCAGAGAAAATTCAGAAGAAATAATAGTGTCAATAACATTTGGTTTACGGACGAGAAAATGTTTTACTTGCGACCGCCGAAAAACTCCCAGAATAATAGGTTGTATGACAATGTCGCTAAAAAAGAAAACATTAGTGCAGATAGGCTACTTATTGAACAAGGACACTTTGTTCAATAAGTGATGGTCTCCCTTGGTGTATTAAAACTAGGCAAAACAAGTGTAATTTTTATAAACTCTGGCGTGAAAGTTAATTCTATGGTATACTGCCATGAAGTTTTTGAAATCATGCTACCGGAATTGGAAACGTTTCAGGATTATTATATTTTCATGCAAGATGGTGCCCCTGCCCATCGATCACAATATACCATTAGTTTTTTAAGACAACAGTGTCCAGAAATTATCGCTCCAGATGAATGGCCGCCAAACAGTCCAGACCTTAATCCTGTGGATTACGCCATATGGGAAAATTTGGAAGCAGCCGTGCTCAAAAATAGAAATTTGAATAGTATGGACGACTTAAAACGAGAAATTGTCGCTGTTGGGAAAATTTTGACCAAAACACAATTAATGGCGCAATTAATCAATGGAAAAGACGTTTACAGAAATGCATTGAACAAACCGGAGGACATATTGAACAATTTTTTAAATGATTTTTTCTGTTAGATCATTAGATTTGATTTGATGTTAATAAACCGCAGAGAAATGTTTGGTGAAAAAATTGCTTATAACTATCGAACCGAATGAAATATCAAAAAATGTGAAAAGACTTTTTTTGTTCAGAATAAAACAAAAACTAATTTTGCGGCTAGTTTGAAGTAACTTCTTTTGGTAATATGTCCTGTAAATTTGGTTCAAAAATAATTTTCAACAATAAAGTTATTCCAAAAAGTCAAATGTGGTCACTTTTTTTGGCCCACCGTGTATATCTGCCAATAACTCTTAGATAGTGCTGTCTCCAAAAATAATATCTTGTCTATCCATTGAGTTTGATTTTCGGTTATGTTTTTCCCAAGAAAAATTTAACTTATGTAAAATTTGCCACCATTTTTTTTCCTAGGTTGGGTAAATTCTCATCTTCTTTTACAACATATATGAGATATGGTCATTCTTATTCGGCCACCCGGTACATACACCACAAATGCTAAAAACCTCATGCCTACTCATAATATAATATTGAGATAAAGAAACTTTTATAAGTCTTCCTTCAGTCAGTGACTTCTATAAATAAAGAACCCCATTACCATATAGAAAGGTTTCATATTGGTATCAAGACATGGATAGGAATATTTTTATTTCCTTTTATTTTGAGGTTATTTTGTTTGGCGTGAATAGACCAGGGGCCGGCAGCGATTGTTTGTTTTTCTTTGAAATTGACACCGGCTTTGTTTAAAAAGGAAGTCTGGTTTTACATTTCAATGTATTTATATGTTGTGATTAGTGTCCGTTATACTGGGTGTTGATGGGATGTGACGACATTAAATTATTCAGCAGATAGTGTGTCCACTAAAGTGCTCAGATTGATCAAAATTCGTTAAAGTACGTTATGGCGATAACTCTCTATAGGTAGACGTGTTTGTTATTGTAGGCCGCAAACAATTATCGCTCCCAGGGTAGCCTTTGTTGAAAAGGTCCTTTTCTATTATAGAAATTTAAAAGAGAATTAAAAAGATCCGGGAATGATATCAGCTGAATAAGGCGGGTGTCAGACATAAATCTTTAGAAATATCGTCACTAAAATTTGTGAAATATAGAGAGCTGTTGCAAAGGGGGGTCGTGCGTATGATAATAACGTGAAATATCTGATATTTCAGGAAAAAATATCGATTTTCAATCATACAATTAAAAATTGACGTAATGGCATTCATTCACCCAAGTAACATTTCAAATTCTGTTTAGTTTTGTGCTGGTTTTATATTTGTTTTATAGCGGTGAACAATAAAACTTAAAAGTTTAGGTTAGTTGAAACAGCTAGCAACCAAAACATAAAGCCAATTAACTATCTGATAATGAATATTAATAATTAAACCCTAATAGTTTTATCAGAGACTTTATATCTAAAAAGCTTTGACGTGTTTGAGGAAAAGACATACAGCTGGTAACAGAATATGTAGGATAAAGTGGGTCTTATACAGTGTAGGTCAGGTCAGTTCTAACAATTTTGGAAATTTTCATCGAGAGCTCAGAGTGTACAGACTATATAGATTAAATTTCGGAAGTAACAGTAGTTTTTGCACTAGTTCAACGCAAAAACTCTCTTAAAACGTTTATAAAAGGAAATATTACTACAGTGCTGCCAAACGTGACTGGTTTTCTTAATGTTTATATTATGTCAACCCACAATTTTAATCTAGGCTTACATGCGTTGAAAGGGCGCTAACCGGTTTCTAATTCCTTTTTTTTATTTCAAATTCGTAAAAAATGTTGTTATCCAGCAGAGACCACGTGAAGGTGGGACATTCTCTGCCAGGATGGGAAAGATTCTAAAAATTAATTAATGGATTGGGTTACCTTTGTTGTTTAGAAATTTTCTTTTCTTTTCGGGTTAAGTAGCTAAAAATACAACTTTTTTGTGTCATGATATTTTTTTGTATCTTACTTCGTTTTCGAGAGAAAAAATAAAAGCCACTTCATTGCATGTCGAAAAATTTTTTCTCTCGAAAACGAAGTAAGATACGAAAAAATATCGAGAGACAGAAAAGTTGTACTTTTAGCTGCTTAATCCGAAAACAAGATAAAGTTTTTGAACAAGTCAGTGGCGTACATTTTTTTTGTCAATATTATTCGTGACGCCATTGGAACTCATAATTATCATCTATACTCCGGTACCAAAATAATTGGCAGTGACTCATTTTTACCGGGGTGTGCAAGACGTAAGGGGAACGCCAATTCCAGAGGCGTGTCATTTTGAACAATAATAATTCAAAAAATATTAAATTTTTTGTTTATTATTATAATATATTTACATTTACTATAATAAATATAATATTATAAATTAAATTGAAAAATAAATTAATCTTTACATTTAGTGATCTAATGAAGTAATCAGAGCAACTAAATTACGCAGGTATAAAATCCAAAAAGAATAATAAAGCAACGGTATATATGTTATTTTCATAATGTTTTTATTATACTACATAATAATAGAAACATATAATAGTGGATCAAGGGCAAAACCTAAACCTAAATTATAAATGTTTATAGATTTCATAACTATTGTTACCTATTGAACACTAACTGATAATAATTTGACAAATTATATTCCACGCCGACATTAAAAAGTGTTATAATGACAATACGTTACAATTTTAAATTCATTATTGCCATTACAGCGATTATTCACTATCTGACGATAAAAACATTTCATCGTCAGTCTGTCATCTGCAGGATTTATAATAATAGGTTCTACCATGACTTCAACGCGTACATCTAAGTCCCACATTTTTTTTTCCACGCCCTCGACATGTAATACACACCTATGCCAATCTGCTGCTTGTACATTCGCTATTGCCGTTTTTAACAGTTCTTTAACATCTTTTAATTTAAAAGTTTTATTTTCACGCGCCACCTCGCCTTTTTTCTGTGCCCATATAAGCTCGATTGGATTTAGTTCATAATGGTAAGGGGTGGTAATGGTAATGGCGGTAAACGTAATATTGTAACACCTCGTTCACGAGCCATTTCATCCACTACATATTTCGTATATTTTTTTTTGTGAGGTCTTGCAAGATCTGCACTTTTAGCATTTTTTCGCCAAATGCAATATTTTTTTCTTCGAGCCACTCAACAATCTTTCCTTTCCGTCACGCAGAAGTTAACAAAGCTGTTTGCTGATCAATAAAAAATCCCTTTCCGTCCTCTTGTTTCCTTCTGATCGGACACTTTAGTATTCCTATTGTTCTTGATAGTTCTATAAACAGTACGGCAAGATGTCTTAGTCAATGTGGCACAAAGTTCTGCTGCATCAGTGAATGATATTCCACTGTGTGTACTTAGAATTCCCTCATACACATTTTTTACCATTGTACGCTCCCCAGGCTTTAAATGACGTCGTCTTGTAACTTGTTGGTTACTATCACTTGAAGAACTCGCCTGCATTATACTATTTGCTGTTTTGAATAACCACCAAAACAATAAAACTGAATTGCTAATATCCTCTTGATTAAAACTTGTCTACGACACTAAACGTTGGTTAGAGGCGGTGAGAAAGCGTGCGAGCGCCTTTAGACATGGGTTTCTTCTACCTGCGTTGCCAAATTAAGTAAAACAGGTACCGTAGGGTGGAAAGGCCCTTAATGACATGCCGATTTCGGTAAATTTTATGGAAATTTCAGTGAAATCTATTAAAACTTGGCAACATGTAATTACCTATTTATGCACAATCTTCCCAAGCGGTTTGGATTGCTTTTATTTAACTTAAAAGTAGACGAATCAATGTTAATTAATTTTGCCGCACACCGTTAATGGTTATATGAACAGTTTTGCCAATTATTTTGAGACCGTAGTGCTAACTTAGTATCTTATCACAACGAACGACACTGCCAAATTTCACCAAAATCGGCAAAAGGGTCTTTGAAGATATTAATAAAAAACAGATTTTTTTTTTAAACTTTGACACCCTGTATCTTGAAAACCAGACTTTTTAGGACAGGAATGCTCTCTTGGAATTACGGTCTATCATTCAGTAACACCCTGTATAAAAGTCTTTTAAATAGCTACAAGTCCTTGTCTGACATACGTTTTAAGCTTTAAGGCAATATTTAAAAATGCTGGAACAGACGTTCTATGACCACTTTTAGCACTTCCTTAAAGCAGACCTTAGAGGTTTTCGATGGAAGCTACAATAAAACCATTCCTTAGTACTAACAGCTATAAAACACATCAGTACAAGACCATCAAGCCTTCAGTAACAGTTATTTGTACAACTAAATATCGTCGGTGTATGTACGGAGGGCCATTTTTGTTTTTTTAATGGGAGCTACAAAAACGTTGTTTTTTTAAATTTTAATCATTATGTCCTAAATTGGGGCTGAAACCACAACAAAGTCGGCACGCGTTGTTTGCTGGCTCAAAGACAGGCAGAATTTGATCCCCGCGACATTCCACAACTAACGATACAAAACCGAAGGTATTCGGGACGTATTTGGGGGCCCCGGAACGGCCATAAATCACTGGAAAGCTCTCCCGTTATCGGGCATTTATCAGTGCCGGCCCGATCCATTTGTAAACATGGCCTTAACACAGGTATAAAAGATATCCGCTGTCAGTTGAGGGTCGTACGTTATTATTTCGTCGTTACTGGGTAGTTAGCGCCGATATCTTTACGTTCGTCGTCGGTAGGGAACGAGTGAATATTAGATTTGCAAATATCACTATCCTCTTTCTTCTTAGCTGATGCACATTTTTGAGATACCCTATATAAGTGCAACATGATATAAGCCATAAAATAAATAGACAACTAGATGCACCGTTGCCTAATGCTCAACATTCGTCATTGTAGCGATCAAAACGGATTTAACAGAACGTCAATCAAAATTATACAAACAGGAAAAGAATCACTTCGAAATCACTTAACGATTCGAAAGAATAAACCGTGACTCTATACCTTTATGCTGCTTTTTCAGTCGGTTGGTTTAACCATCAGAACATGTAGATCAGTTTTGTCAGTCACTGAATACGAATCCCTTACATGAAAAGCAAGCATAGATTTAAGTTTCAAGAAGTAGTACATTTTCTGTGGCGAGATATGAATGAAGATATGAAGATATGAAATGAAGTTTTTTTACGTTTCTGTGTTGAAATACCACTTTGAGGTCCCTTTTCTTTTCAGCGAACCAGGAACATTGCTGATGAGCCGTCAACGGCGAACCGCGTCCAGAAGGCAAAGTAGTAGTTTTTTTTATAACTATGCCTTTTCTTTTTACTTCCAACGAATATGTTGACATGCTGCTTGCTAACCTATGGCAAGTGCAAAAAAAAATCGCAGGATAAACAGCAGTTATACAGGGAGCGGCTTCCAGATCATCCAACACCATGCATTTCTGCAAAGGTGAAACAAAATTGGAACGGGTTCTTTTCCTATAGGTAGAGGGGCTCACAACATGCTCAACCAGTAAGAAATAAAATTAACACAATAAATGTCCTTGCACTCATAGACTCATAAGTAATAAACCCTCATGTGCCAGTAAGAGGCATCTAAGAAGAAAAGGACATTAACAATACTTCACTTTTACGAAGGTACATTAAACGGTATTTAAAATTTTTGAACGAGGTCTTACCTACGGTTTTGGAAAAAGTTCCCATGTTTCAATGTCTGGTTTTAACAAAATGGTGATCAGATCTTTTAGATAACAATTATGAGAGAGATTTGTTTGGGAGTCGAGGAGCTGTCAGGTGGCCAGCACGATCGCCGGATTTAACACCTTTAGATTTTTATTTGTTGGGACATTTAAAGCGAATTGATTGAAGAAGCAATATTTGTACTTTTGAGGCACCTGTATACTTAAATATACTCTAGTAAAAGTAGTTTTTGGAACCAAAAACTATTGGTTTATATCATGAACAGGGAAGAAGATATTTCGTGTATAAATAGAGTATTTGTATTTAAAAATTGTCAATTTCATATGATCCCTAGAAATAAAGTAAACGAAACATTTTGGCAACCGTGCTACTAAATGCTCAAACTAATAAAAAAATAAAACATCTAGTAACATTTGACATTACCATATTTATTACTGGGACTGTTATTGAGGTATGTATCAGAGCCGTATTTAATTTTTAATAAATATAGGAAGACTTTTTCTGATTAACTTTTAATTGGTTTATTCATAATTTAAACAAAAATTTAGATTTTTCAATTTCGCGATATCTTATATACACTATAACTTGGAACATGTTCATAAAAGTTTTCCTTAAAAAAAAAAGGTTATTCAGAAAACAGTGTGTTGTAGCGCGCGAGCCAAATTTCCCCTTGGAACTTTCCTGTTGAATCGTTTCCAAGTGTTTTGATGCTCCAAATACAATTGCTATGTGTTGGAATTATTGTTATCTATTTTTTATATTTCTAAAGGAGCTAATGGTAGCATTCTTCACGTCTAGCAAAGCATTCTTCGGTCATTAGATGACAAGGCATTTGTATTGTAATGGAGAAATGGGAACAGAAAAATAAAATGCTTTGAAATTTAAATTTCACTAATGGCGATATTTTTTCACAACACCTAGTATTATAAAAGTATATAAATAAGTACATCAGCTTATAAAGCTTCCTATTCCATGCCATGTTGGTTAATTAGGTAAACATAAATTCGGTAGCACCCCGTATACAGATATTCTATAACCAGATCAGAATTTAAAGTATTTTACAAAAAGTAAAGCCAAGCAAGTCGTAATTCATAATAAACTAATGCAAATGCTTATTTATTTCTTGAATGCTGAAACTGCAGGTCACATTTCCATAATATTTCGAATATTCCGGAGTACTGGCACGGAAAGCCTGGCATATTTTCCTATTGCCAAGTTTTCTGTTTTCACGCTATGCGCTTTTCGTAATTTTACACTTTTCTTTGTTTATTATTAAATAAATTGCAATATGCACTATACAAAATGGTTCAATGTAATCGAGGAAAACAATAAAATCTTATAATGCAGAAATGTCTCCGATATTTGAGTAGCGCAATACTGAATTCCTGTAGATGTTAGTGAATATACTTGTAAATATTTTCCTTGATTGTGTAGTAAAGTTTACATTATATCGTTGACCTTTATTGCAACAAAATTAATGAAATACTAAAACACAGATTTATTCGTTTCAATAAGAATTGAGTCTTTACAGTTAGTGCAGTTTAAAATATTTTTTTCTAATTTTGTTTCATAAGAAATCTATTACGATACCGTTTTCAGTATCGAAACAGATCTATTACGATACCGTTTTTTTATTTTTTAAAAGTTGGCATTGGTAATATTTAAATGTTTTATTCTGTTGACGTCTGACGTTTCCTGTTATTGTGATCCATGAGAAAAGAAAGTTTTCGGGATTTCTCTGGTAAAAGTTGATTTATCGTTTTATTAGCAATATCCCTTAACTCAGGGGGAGTTGAACTTAGATTATCATGCTCCATATTTTTTTAATTATAATTATGAACAACTCTATGAAATATTAAAACACAAATTTCGTGACAATGACACAAAGAAAATATTATTTATTGTCAAGGCTACTATGATAAAAGTAAATTTATATTATTACCAACATAGAATTTAGACATACAAATTTACAAAATTTGAAGGGTTGATTTTCTTTTTAAATATGTAATTTCTTATTCAAAAAAATACAAAATAGAAAAAATAGTATAAAGTACGTGTTTTATAAAGCAGTTAGAGCACTTGTCCCGTTAAAAAACTAGTTTAAAGAATTTTTTCATCTAATCCGCTAAAAAACCACCTCAAACGATGCATACGCCCGGAAAATGCAGGCAAGATGTGATATTTGCAGGAAAATTTTAGAAATATGGAAGAAAAACTCACCGATGAAAGCAATAAATCAATTTTCTTTGACAGGCCGCTGGGGAGCTTCCCCGCTATAGGATAGTAATTTAAAAGCTATATCGGTGCGTATATGAACTCCTCAAAAATCAATTTCTGATCCTTGGGAGTTTATAATGGGAAAGGGAGACATTAAGTTTTTTCTATGTTATTTAATGCAGGACTACGTCAATGGCTTAAAGAACACTTAATTTGCTTACTTTTTTTATCTCCTGCAGACAGACGTGGTTTTTACTGAATCCCAATTCGTTCAGTACTAAGTAGCACCAACGTATTCTCTGTAAGTACCGAGATACGAGGAGATATTTATTTAGCATAGTAGGAATAACGACTGGACACTTGTTTCGCGTGCGTGTGGTCCTTCAGAATGTAGTTAGTTCATTAAGGGACATTAATACTACTCTTGGTTAAGCTCAAGTTTAAACTGAGACAGCCAGTGCGAGGAAATTGGACTAAATACACAAAAAACCAGATTTTTTTGTCTAGACTAAACATACGTTTACAGAAAATACCCTTAAGGTACGTTTTATTTGCTCTTAAGGCTTGAACCTTATATTCTTTAACAAATAAACTGTATTTATCTGCAAACTGCTTAATCGTGTCTTAACTAAGGGTAGATAAATCGAGCCTTAAATAATAAATTCGACCTGTTGACGCTGTATTCAAAAAAACCAGAACACTGCGGCGGTATGGTTCGATTTTAATAATGAATATTCATTGTGGCCATCGAGAGTTTTAATTTAGCGAAAAGCAAGCAGACCCTGCGCTAATTATGCAAGGAAATCGGCATTCTAAATATTAATTTCGGCCTGGAGGGATGGCATAATCTGCGGATATAAATCGGGGGAAAAATGGGAGACCATCGAGGTGTCACGGGGTCATAAGCAGGTTCTGTGAAAGAAATAGCTGATAAATTAATACTGATAAGAGGCAGCTCTTGCTGCAAGGGAATAAATTATCTTAACTTAAAATTACTTAATCTGCAGGTATAATAATCTTATTTAGAATCAATGTTTAATAAGTGATGTTCTGTGTCTTTGGTTATTTTATTGGCGGCAAAATTTGTTGTCCAAAGCTGGCGTGTTTGTAAATTTTAAAACTGGGCACTAGTGCCTTAAAATACCTACTTTAAGGCACTAGTGTTAAAAGTAAATAGTCAATTTTTTCAAAAAAACGTCAAAAAATATTTCTATTTTATTTATTTACACTTATATTAATAGTACAATTTGAAAAATTTGAAAAATGAATTCCTTCCTCAGTTTTGCTGTTCTTCGCGGTTGAGGAGGATTGAACAGAAACAGCAGCATGTCCAGTTCATGTTGAAGCATCATCGGCTGATGTCGTTTGTACTGTAAGCAATTCTCGAGCAATATAATTTTTATTTTCCGAGGAATCCACGATGTACCCTTCCGCAACGGTTGAAGATTTCCATCCCCCATGCCGCTTAATTGTCGTCAAATTTGCTCCAGCATCGGCAATTAAGCTCGCAGAGGAATGGCGAAAGCGTATAGAGTGTTGAATTTGGAAGTTGCAGAAATCTTGCTATAGCAGCAGGATATTTTCCGAACGTATTAATTCCGACCGGATTTCTGGTACATTCACCTTTTACATATTTTAAGAAGAGCCGCCGATGTACGACATCTGCTGGACGAAGATCAGTATATTTTCGATAAAAATCCAAATAAAACTTTTCAACGATAGTGAAATTTCGTGGTACTTTGGTTTTGGTATCTGATATTTTAATAACTAATGAAGTCTCCATATCTTCCACGTTGCCAAGAGTCAACTGACAAAGCTCCTCCCTGCGGCAGGCACCAAATACTCCTACAATCGTAGCGACTTTCATCAGAAGGTACTCATCATCCGGTGCGCACTTCAGAAACTGTTCAATTTGGTCTCTAGTAAAAATTTTTGATTTTTTGGCCTGGTAACCCTCTCCTTGACGCTTCAAGTAGGCAATCAATTTAAAATGTTTGCTGATATCTACGTCGTTATTTACACGTAGCATAGCTTTGACCATTGAATAATAGGACCAAAGAGAAGATGACTTCCATACCTTTGCCTTTTCCTCAAAATAGGCCAGAAATATGTTTTCGGAATACTTTCCAGAAACGCCTTTGTTTTCACACCATCTTATAAATTTATTATGAGCAATCTCATATTGAATTCTTGATTTTCGTGGCAGTAAATCCAAGGTAGCTCTGTTAGCAGCTTCTTCTATGTCTTTACGTAGATCGATTTCTTGTAGTTCTTGCATTTTTGGCAAATCACAACAGCCAGCGCTAGCGTTTTAATAAAACTGACAGAACCTTTTAAATTTTCAATTTTTCTGTAAACAAATCAGCCAACAATGATGGTTGCTAGGTTTTATTGACAAATGTGAACCTGTTTAATATAAATATACGATGCTATTAGTTACTAGAAACTACCTGGATGTAACAGATTCTAAACATTTAATTTTCAATTATTGTATGCTTTTTATTGCCGCTTGTAGAAAAAAATGTTGTATGATATTTATGTTAAAAGTATTTTTAAGGCACACATGTGGTTTGCAGAACTCGCTTCGCTCGTTTTCAAATTTCCACATGCGTGCCTTAAAAATGTACTTTTAACACTTATATCATAAACAACTATTTTCTCTCTTTAATTCTTACGGTTTCTTTAACATAAAGAAGTTCTCTTTAATTAACATCTCAAGTGTTCTAAGTAAATAAATATTTCTGAAAGCAATTATTTTTTTTCGAAACGGGACTTTTATGCATGTAGGGCTTATAGTCTTGTAGATATGGATGGATACATACTTATAGATCTAAGAATTATTTTAATATAGTGTGTGAACTTAACACACGGCTACGCTTGGAATTTTTAAATCTATTATCAAGAAAATAATAATTTGAACATATCAAAAGACATGGCGGTCTTGTTTTAAATTCGCTTTGTTTTAAATTAAGTCTTTTTATTTGTACATTTCTCTAGACACCTGTTGATCGTTTATGTTGTTAAGCTGGTTTTAACATTGCAGCGATATTTTATTAAGCACAAAAATTAAATAAATCGGCGTCCCATGGCGCTTTAATTAAAAATAAATCGGTCCTCCATAGAATATCGACACCTTCTCATTTATACGCTACAACACAACACACACCAGCTCCAAAAATATATCAATTGAGATGTCAAATTTCAATATGGAAACTATCAATTACCGGTGTCTGATGCGTGTGTTTCTTCGTTTCTTTAATGATTTTAAACAATGGGGTGCTATAATGTGAGTCTTGTATCACGATTTTTAATTTATGGATATCCATGGGGAAATAAAGGCTTGGAAGATTATTACGCCAGTTGAAGTTGCCTTTAATGAACAAGAATCTTTTTTTCTAATACCATACGAGTGCAACTTATGAATATTGTAATGATTATTTATTTATTGATGATAGTCTTACATCCATCAGAAGCTAATGCGTATGTCATTTTTTGACTGTTGACGTTAATTTTCTGTAACTTAGACAATTTATATCAGATCCTATTGAAATATTATTACGTTAAAATAGAGACAAATTACTGAGATTTCATTAAAATCGAATGAACATTGTATTTTTTTTTTAGAATTTTACCCTAAAAAAGGTATTGGTTAGTTAAGGTTGAGTTAAGTGAAGTTATTGCACAAAAAAACTAACCTAAACATTCATACGATTATTTCGTTTAGTGCGTTTTCATGATTACATCGGAAACGATATTTCCTATAGTTTCCATATTTATTATAAACTATCCGAGTTATTTGGCGACACGACCCTCGCGGTTGACCTTTGACCAGCTATGTCGCTAACACTACATGACGTAGAATCTCAATTTATGGCAAAACTTTTGCTTACTATTTTTCATATGAGCAACCGAGAATGAAATATTCTCAAAATACTGACGGTATTTATTAACTTTATTTTCTTAATATAAAAACTGTACAGATCACATTTACAAGACTTTATAAATTAAGGATCTAAAAAAGTACTAAAGTACACTAAATTTCAAGGATTTGTCTGTGGAGTCAACTGAAATACCAAGTGATTCAGGTTAGTTTCTTTGTTTCTTCCATCATGTTGTCTAGGTCCCAAATTTTTTTTCTCTTTAATTACATGTTTCATGTTCCATTTTCACTACCTAAATGCGTTATTATTAACCTGGGACCTTCATCTGCAGGTATTTTCAAACCACTCGACAAATCTTATATAAATACTTGACAAGAGCTTTGAATATTTTTATCCTTCCATATCTTTTGCACTTAATGTTGAGCCAGGTTTCGTCCAAATATAAGTATGTTCTTCACTTCTCAAGGTGCCAATATCTCTTATACATAATGTCGTATCCAAAAAACAATATTTTGTTTATCCACTATTATCCAGTAAGATTGACGTTCGGTTGTTTTTCCCACACAATATTTTTCTTTCTAGGTTAGGTAAATTCCGAGAAAGAAGTCACTTCATAAACCTCAAAAAGGTATTTACCGAAATACAAATAAATACGGGAGTATACGCTTAAATACACTTAAATGCAAATAAATAGATGCAAATAAAATTAAATACAAATAAATAGATTTAAATACGAATAAATATATTTAAATAAATATAAATACAAATAAAAATATTTAAATACAAATAAATAGATTTAAATACGAATAAATATATTTAAATACAAAAATATTTTAAAGAAATAGTTCATTCTCAAAGTGAATTTAAAATTATAGGGAAAGGAAAGAAGTCAAAAAGTCTTTCTCCACTAATTTAATAAAAGAGAAATCAAAGGCTCAATTTTTTCATATTAATAAGTCTACATGTTTCGAAGGTAGCAACCTTCATCCTCAGGAGACAGGAGAAATGTTGCTTTTAGTATTAGTAGTAGAGAAAAGAAAAACGATTTTATTAATTCTTAGTTTTTATTTACTTTTTTATTAATTTCTCTACAAATTGGGTCTAACTTAATTACGGGTTACTGGGCCTTAGGTCTCCAGTACCCCAAAAACATGTGACTTCAACAAAATGGAAAGCGTACTTAAATTCTAACAAAATCTTTCTTCCATTCTATTAAACAAATATGATGATATGAATTAGAATGTTCCACAAACCCTAGGAAGAACCTCATTTTCCTTCATAAACTACTAAGGGTGACAGACCTTCTACCTTCTAAATTTGAACTAAATTTTATCTAACGTTTCGGTATGCTGATTGCTTTCATCAAGTTTAGTTCACTGCTGAATACATTTTACCAATTTTAAAGCTCCATCAACGTCACCTTCCACCAATATTTTTTCTATACTGCTAATACTAACAGCAACATTTCTTTTGTCTCCTGAGGATGAAGGTCACGAAACGTGTAGACTTATTAATATGGAAAAATTGAGCCTTTGCTTGCTCTTTTATTAAATTATTGAAGAAAGACTTTTTGATTTTCTTTCCTTTCCCTACAAATAAATAGATTTAAATAAAATTAAATACAAATAAATAGAGTTAAATAAAATTAAACAGAAATAAATCGTCGATTCCTGCGCGAAATATCAGGCGACATATTAACAACGCATTTTGCTATCCAGGTTAAAACTAGTTTTTCTAGGAGTCACACTTATCGCTGAAATAAATTAGTTGTAATGTCTTTGCTTATAACTTATAAATTATAAGTAAAGCGAATTTGAGGGCAAATTATTTGCAAAATACGGTCTGTAAGTAATATCCTTTTTCCGATATTATTGAAATTTGGTACCGTTATTCATAATGATAAGGGGCTTAATTAGCCCTGACTAGATTAAACTTATTAAGTCCAGTAGCGTCCCGGGAAGCACCTTAATGAATATCATCAAAAAATGTATGCCACTGACTTTTTTCTGATTTTGATATTTTTTTTCGGATTTACCAACTAATAATGCTTAACTTTTTTGTTCCTTGAATTGTTTTGGTATCTTGCTTCGTTTTCGAGAGAAAAAATAAAAACTACAGGTAAGATAAAATGCAAAGTAGTAACAAAAGAAAAGCCCCTTTTTCAAGATGGCGGTTTTGTCCATAAAAAAATGTAATTCAATTTACCAAATGAAGTATTAGGATTTTGTTAACCATTGGGTTGGGGTTCCTAATAATAATATTAAAACAATTGAATGTAAATTATATTTTGGTATCACTTCAGCTTAGTGGCGAGTAATAAAAATGCTTCTGCTCTGCTCCAAAAGGTCTATTTCTCTAATAAAAAGCCTATAAACAACCGTATACTTTATACTTGCTTTATGGAAGACAGACACATTAAAATGAAACAAGGTACATAAAAATTCAGGCCGTAACTTTAAATCAGCTTAATTTTATTACGTACACATAACGTATTACGGATAATTTAATAAAACGGAGGAAAAAAAACGACGCCAGTAAAAAGTTGTAAGTAACCTCGTTGTCTAAAAACTATATAACCTGTGGCTTTAATGTCCCGTATTTTAAAATTACGGCGGACACTTTTATAAGCATTTCATCATAAAACTTTCAGATATGTGCCTAACAGACGGGGTTTTAAGGATTTTAATATAAAATCGTATTAAAATCCGTGGTAAATCCCTATGTAAAGGGGACCTGCATCTTAAAAAAACTACGGCCCGTCCGGAAGTAAACATATCTGAACTCTGAACACTTCTTTCACAAGCTTCTCTTCATCTATCACGATTCACGATTGACGTTTTCTGCAGGTGACCAGACGAAAACTATTGACACCATGATCTGCACTTAAGCCGTGATAAAGTCGAAGAAAAAAAAAAACTTCAGCCTTAGTCATAATCGCCAACACTTAATTTTTCAATCAATTGTTGCTTAAATTAATTCTAGGCCTTGAATATCGATAATATTGAACAAAACGATCGAACTTGAGATAGATTAATGAATCATTCATTACAGGCGAGTTTCCATCATGCCTAAAGCGAGCAGTGGTTATTCCATTATTCAAAGGAGGCGAGTCTACTGATCCTTCCAGTTTCCGACCAATTTCTCTCTTATCAACGCTTTCAAAAGTAATTGAAAAGAGTGTAATGATATTCTTGGAAGATCAGGGTATTCTGACTTCTGTTCAATTTGGCTTTGTAGCAGGCAAAAATACAGATGACGCATAACTGGTGGTGCGAGGCAGTTACGGGTACATTTTATGATTTTTCGAAAGCTTTCGATTGTGTGGACCATGAAGCTACATCGCTATATGGTTTTGATCAACTCACAGTTAAGTGGGCCTCAGGGATAGGTGTTAGGGCCAATTTTGTTTCGGTTATATTTGAGCCATTTAGCATTTATAGATATTCAGGTCATTTACATTATTTGCAGATGACACTAATCTCCTGTGGCATGGTAAAAATATGGATGATTTAAGGTTGGTTATTGACAGTGACTCACGTGAAGTTAAAAATGGTGTGATACAAACCCATTATGTTTCAATATTAACAAAACAAATACAGAGTGTTATTTAAATACGTGCCCAAACTTTAAAGGGTGATTCGTTGAGTAGTTCTAAGACGAAAAGTTAATATAAACATAGGTCCTGTAATGCCTTGTTTTCAAGATACACTAAAAGAAAACTAAAACAAATAGTTTTTTCGTAAATATCTTAATAATCCCTTAGCCGATTTTGTTGAATTTTGGAGGTGTTATTTAGGGTAGTAAGGTAAGGTAGTTTAGCTCTACCTAGAATAAAATTTTTTTAAGTCCAGTGGCGTCCCGGAAGGCACCTTACCTAAGCTTTTTGACAAAAAAATGTGCGCCGCTGATTTGTTGCAATTTTTGTATTTTTTTTTGCATTAAGCAACTAAAACTACAACTTTTTTATTTTTAGCATTTTATTCGTATCTTGCTTCATTTTTGAGTAAAAATATAAAAATCACTTTATTGCATGTCTCTAGGATAACATAATAAAAAATTGTTTTTACAGGGTGTTAAAATATTTCGTTTAATTTTAATTGCTTAATCATAAATAAAAATCACTTTATTTCATGTCCATGGACAACAATAAAAATAGTTTTTAGTTATTTATAAAACACAATTTTTTTTTTCATTTGATTGCAATAAATTAAATCTGAAAATAGTAAGACCTGTTTTAGAACTATTAATAATTAATTTATTTTTGCAAAACCAGTCATCTGCCACTGTCATGAACGCTTGAATAGCCTGCCTAAGGGCATCTAGATTTTTATTACGTAATTACATTAGTATCATTGGCTTCGCACATGTCATTTACAGAGTATAATTCAGTTATTTTGTTAACATACAAAATAAATAGAACTGGTCCAATGACACTTCCCTGAGGTATTCCTATTAAAACATTTCTTGACCGTGATAAGACTTTACTGTTACCCTTCCGTACCACTACTCTTTGTTGCCTTCCAGACAGGTATAACTGAATCCATTTAAATATTGTTCCTCTTATTACACATAGATTTAATTTTTTAATAAGAATATCATGGCTTAATGTATCATAAGCCTTGGACAAATCAACGAACAACCCCAAACGAATGTCGCCACTCTCCAAGGCTGTTAGGATATATTCTAGAAATTTAAACATTGCGGCTTGAGTGGACTTGCTCTGTAAGAATTGTTTCATTAAATAGGTTATTTTCAGACATTAAGCTTAAAATTCGTTTACATGTGACATGTTCAATATTTTGGAAAATGATGGGAGGAGATTTATTGGCCGATAATTTTCTATATTGCTAAAAGAAAGCATGCTTTAATTTTTCTGGAAATATACGAAAAAATGGACCGTTTACAAACTACCTTTATGCGTTATTATTAACCTGCAACCTTTACATGCAGGCCTGCAGGTATCTTTAAACCAGTAGACAACCCTTCTATAAACGCTTGACGAGGGCTTTTAATATTTCTTGATCCTGCCATATCTTTTGCATTATGTATTTTGTTGGACTAGGGTTCGTCTAAATAAAATATATTCTTTATTTTACTTCTCTAGATCTACATTTTTGATGAAGATCAATTTTAAAAAAAGTTTTAGAGAAAAGAAACTCTTTATTTATTTTATTTATCTATTTCGACATTACAGATCAAGAAATCCAAAAAGTATACTTTCCTTACAACTAATTTGTGTGATATAAAGGAACATTTTGCAAAATAGGGACAAACAGGGCAGATAAAATACGCCCATAAAAGTCAGGAACATCGGAACTGCAATTGTTTGCATAGTGTGAACAATAAGTAATATTAGGCCACTGTAGTTAGGAATAAATTGGGTTTTCTTTTGAACGTTATCAATGAACAATTAAACTCTGCGTTAAAGGGGATATATGCATTTAGGTTTTGCATGATTTGGTTCATGACACCGTTTCTGCCAACATCAGTTCGGCTTCTATTAATTGAAAATACCTCAGTAAGTCGCGTATTGCGCGGAGTAACGCGATAATTAACTAATGCTAGAAGTTCAGCGCAGTCTATGCTGTTTGTAATTATTTTATACCCAAACACTTGGGACAAGAATATTCTACGTTTCTCCATACTGTCCATGTTTAAGATTGTCAATCGCTGATGGAAAGATAAACCACTCTTATCTATTCCCAGCCTATACAATAAGAAGTTTGCAAATTTCGACTGGGCGCGTTCAATTCGCTTTATATGGACTTTGTAATGTGGTGACCAGATGACACAACAGTACTCCAAGTGGCTTCGTACCAAAGAGTAGTAAAGATAGTAAAGAGACTTTAGGACTTCAGTGTTTGAAAATTCCCATCAGCTACGCCTCATTGTAAACCCTGCCATTCTAAACCCGAGGAATAGAGGAGTTTGAGATGAAATAGGAGTGTATTATTGGCGTTTCCTTCCTTGTAAATGATATTACTTTACACTTTAAGGAATTTAGTTCCATATTATTTTCTGTACACCAATCCATTATTTTATCCAGGCATGCATCAATTTTGTGCAGTCATCCTCATCTGCGACTCTTTGGAATATTTTTAAATCGTTCGCGTATAGAAGGTCATTTATGAAGACTAAAAATAAGATCGAGCCTAAGTGTGACCCTTGGGGTACGCCCGACGTAGCATCAATCTCTTCAGAAAGGAATTGAAATTGAATTGAAATCCATGACAACAGAGGGTCTCCTATACCATATAATCTCAGCTTGCTCACTAGAATATTGTGATCTACTCGGTCAAAGGCTTTTTGGAAATCGAGATATATGGCGTCAACTTGAGCTCCTATATTAATCGCGGTAGACAAATATTGCGAAAAAATACACAAGTTAGTTTGGCAAGAGCGACCAGGTAGGAATCCGTGCTAAGATTTAGAGATAGTATCTTTTAGGTTATACAAAAGCGGGTCGACAACCATGGATTCAAGGACTTTTGCCATGCAATAATCTTTAAAGTTCTACGGCCGTAGTCCCTTATTATCGCGCTTAGGGATGGCTTTTATGTTCCTTCTTTGTGTGCATAAATCAATTTTAAGAAGGAATATTTATGGTGGATTTAAGTCTTTTAACAGGTAGCATGTTCATGAAACGTACAGAATGGGTCCATTATGGGTGTACCAGATTTAATAAAATTTAACGATGTTCTCGCTAAGAAATAAATTAATTATATTACTGTAAGAGAGCAAACATATTTATGAAACAAGTACCTAGTAGGTAATATAATGAATAGAAAGAAGGCCCAAAAAACATAAATTCACTTTTCTTAAGCCTGTTAATATTTTAGGCCTAGATTATACAGGGTGTCCGGAAAATACGTGTACAACGTTTGACGACTTTTCAGACTCCTGACGTCAAAATAGGTCGATCTAAGCCGCCTTAGTTATATCCAAAATTGTCTCGTTTAGCCGGTAAAGGGCGTCAAAAGGTTGTAAAAATATTGGGTTTTCCTAAATTACGTGAAAACCTGCTAATCGATTTTAATGATTTTTAGTATGTAGACTAATACTATAAAATGACGTTTTCTAGTAGTATAGTCACCGGCTGTAAATAAGTGGAAGTGTTATAAAAGTGATATAATACGGCAACATTTCTCCTGATTTTTTATATCAACGGCGTTATGACAACCCAGATATTTTTGTCGAGTGACTGGATGTATTTGAAAGCTATCTTACCTCTTCAATATTTTTCGTTAGATGAGCTGTTTTGCCAGAAAAAAAATATTTACAATTACCTGCATACATCAATTATTAACAGTAATAATAAAACAAAGTACAACAAAGTTGGAAGTATGTATTAAAAATATTGCAAGAAACTAAGTAAAACGAAAACATTACTTAAGCAAATGTGTAAAATGACCGCCATCTTGCTAAATACACTTATTAAATTATTAACACTCCTTAAAAAATGATATTGGACCCTATTTAATGTCTCGGGGTTATTAAAATGGTTGCCTGAATTTAAAATCCGCGTCAATAAATCATGGCGTGTGTTTACCGGAGTCTTGTAAACTTCTGTTTTAATAGCGCCCCACAAAAAGAAGTCACACATATTTAACTCCGGAGAACGTGGTGGCCATTTTACTGGTGCATCATTGCCCCTTCCAATCCATCGGTTGGGATATTGATGGTGTAAGTATTGCCGAACGGCAACGGAAAAATGGGGCGGGGCACCATCATGCATATACCACATTTCTCTCCGAAGTAAAAGGGGTACATTTTTCAGAAGAATTGGTAATGTGCAAATAATTTAAATAAATATTTCCATCTAACCTGTCTGGAATAGCAATAGAACCAATAAGGTAGCGATCAATAATACCTGCTCAAATATTTAATTTAAATTGATGCTAATGATGTGCAACTTTAATGGCATGTGGATTTTCATCGGAATAAATATGTTCGTTGTGCAGATTGGTTACTCCAGATCTTGTAAAGCACGCCTCGTCAGTAAACACAATTTTTCCACATAATAAATTTGGATCACGGATTCTTTTGTTTCTAATAAATTGACAAAATGTTAGCCGCATGGGGGGATCAGTCTGTAAAAGTTTCTGGATTTTTTGCACGTGATATGGATGTAACAACTGCTCTTTTAAAACCTCATTGACAATCGTTTTAGGAACATGTAACTCACGTTCTAAGCGACGGGTACTGGTACTTGGTTCTCCTTCAACTCTTTCCAGAATGTTCTCTTCTGTTTTCACAGTTCGAGTTGTTCGCATACGACCCCTGCCTTCAATTTTTTTCTCAAAGCTGCCCGTTTCCCAAAGATGACGCTCGATATTGGCAAATGTTCGACGGTTAGGAAATCTCTCCATGTAAACCCCAACACTCTGACGCCCATTTGCTTGACAAAACCCGTATACCAGGAGCATGTCAACCTTCTCAGAGTTCATATAATTTTCCATGTTTAATGGTAAAATGAACTTGTAATTCAAGAATGTTGATCGTATACTTTAGTCAATTTCATAGACTGGTGACAATTTGTCAATAATTGTCAAATTATTAAATGCCATAACAACAAGGTCACTAAAAAAATTATTGTTACAGGTAATTTAATTTTAATTTTATTACTAATGTTAATAATTGATGTATGCAGGTAATGTAAATATTTTTTTTCTGGCAAAACAGCTCATCCAACGAAAAATATTGAAGAGGTAAAATAGCTTCCAGTCACTCGACAAAAATATTTGGGTTGTCACAATGCCGTTGATATAAAAAATCTGGAGAAATGTTAACGTATTATATCACTTTTATAACACTTCCACTTATTTACAGCCGGTGACTATACTACTAGAAAACGTCATTTTATAGGAGTCTGTCGTCAAACGTTGTACAGGGTTATCCAACCAAGACTAGACAAGGCGATTTTTTGACTTTTCCTGTACTTTTATAAAAAAACTGAAATAGCCATCTTAAGTCATTTTCTCCCGCGAATTCGAATATCTTCAACAAAAAACAATTGAACATCAAACAAAAGTACTAGGGGTCACTTTGATATTTTTTAAATGGGATGCCGTATTTTTAATGAGCTTATCCGATTTCTCATATAAATTTTGATCTAAAATGTTGGATTTTTAATTTTTTTTTTTTTTTTTTTTAACATTTTCCGAATTTAAAACTGAAGAAAAAAGGCGTTTTTGAATTAAAAATCCAACATTTTAGATCAAAATTTATATGAGAAATCGGATAAGCTCATTAAAAATACGGCATCCCATTTAAAAAAATATCAAAGTGACCCCTAGTACTTTTGTTTGATGTTCAATTGTTTTTTGCTGAAGATATTCGAATTCGCGGGAGAAAATGACTTAAGATGGCTATTTCAGTTTTTTTATAAAAGTGCAGGAAAAGTCAAAAAATCGCCTTGTCCAGTCTTGGTTGGATAACCCTGTACACGTATTTTCCGGACACCCTGTATAATGATACAATTTAATTATCAATTTATATTAAACAAAACGTTTCGACCTTTAATCGTAACACAATGCTTCTATGCGTGCATTATTCACGGCTCCTTTTCTAATCAGTAATCTCATATATTTCTTACGTCAACAATAACTTTGTTAATCTGAACGTAAACGTCACAGTGGGGAGCGTAGAAATGCCCCGGGGGTTTACCGGCGCCCCGTTCCCAACCCGGTGCACCCCGAAGATTTTGTACAGCCCCCCGTAGTTTGATGAAAGGGATTTTGAATCGGGAACAGAGGAACTGACTCGTTTCGGTTTTATGGAAATAAATTAAAATAGGCCTAAGGAAATATATCCCTACTAACGTCAAAACTAACAACTTAGGTAGGTAGAGTCAATGCTGCTAAGCTAGATTCACTACTGTTCCAGCTATGTATACAGGGTGTTATTGAATATCACGTATATATTTAAGGCAGTCGAAAAGGCTTCATTTTTGATATACGCAGGGTGTCAAAACTGTAAATCTGTTTTATTGGTTTTTTCATTTTTCTCCCATACTTTCCGAGATAATTATTTCAAATTTGGTGCACTTATTATGTTCTGGAATCTCTACAGTAAAATTGTTAGAGGCAGTGTACAGAGTATTACATTTGCGCCACCAACACTTTCACGCTCCTGAACTTCTTTTTGGGATATTCTGTATAAATACTGATATCATATTCTTTTAATCTCCTACATTTGTATTATATCTGTCATCGTTTTCTAGATTATTTTCCTTTAGTTCAGGTTAGTTTTTATTCCTCTGTTTGGATAGGCTGATAAATCACACACTTAAAAATCACAATACCCTACTTAATGATCAATTAGACTTAAACTCATCACCTCTTTTGAATATATTTAATTAGTTTGTAAATATAGGTTTTTCCCTTAGTTAAACTTGTATAAAGCCTGTCCAGAGATATAAGAAAGTTACACTTTGCCTTTGAATGGGATTATCCAAAGGTGGCTATAAACAAACAATGAATGAATAAATAAATGCAGGTAAATTATGTTCCGTACTTAAAAATGTCTTAAAGTAAACTGCAAATTCGAAGACGTAATTTCATTATTTTAAACCGATTTTTACCTAATTCAAAATAAGAGGGTTAATCCCATAAAACAAATTATGTTCCAAATACTGTATATATAGCCACTCTAGTTAGTTTTAAGCTTAGTAATTATTCTTACTTTGTGTGTAATACAGCGGTTGTTTAATCGTGTGTTAGTCATGGAAAATATGTGCGAGCCCAATGTATCTCAGGAGATAACCCCGTCGAAAAGCAGAAAACACTTTTCTGTGGAAACTAGGGAAGTTATAAACAATATTTGTTCAACTCTCATTGAACGTGCGGTCAACAGGCAAGCAGCGTTAGAAGAAACGGCCACATTAACAGAAATTCCAACATCAACTGTATGGAAAATTGTGAATAATCCCATTTTAGCGAGAAAAAAAAGAACCGATACTGGCATTTTCTCGAAGGTAGAGTAGATGGAAGTGATTTACAACTTTTACGAGGAACAAAGCATGCCTACATTAGATAATTTAATTAAGAGGCTTAAAAAAGATGAAACCAGCGTTAAATGTGGCAGAACAACGTTATGGAAGTGTATCCAACACGTGGGTTTTAGATTTAAAAAAATAGCAAAATACAAGTTTTAATGGAATCCAGAAGAATTCGGGAATGGCGATCCGAATATCTACAAAAAATTAGGATTTACAGAGATCAGCAAGGGCCGATTATTTACTTGGATGAAACCTGGTTCTACACATATGATACCCCGGAAAAGGGTTGGGTTGACTCAAGCGGGAAGTGTAAAACAAACGCGCTATCAAAAAGAGGTAAACGAATTACGATTTTGCATGTTGGATCTAAAGACGAATGGATTCCAAATGGACTTTCTCTGTCTGCAAAAAACATTAAAGATTCTTCTCTGGATTACCATGAGGACACCACTGCTGATTTATTTGAAAATTTCTTTAAAAACAAGCTAATTCCAAATATACCTCCGAATAGCGTAATTGTAATGGACAATGCAAGCTACCATCAGTTGACCAAGACTCTCCTCAAATGACACAAAAGCAACAATCCAAAACTACATGTATGATAATGACATTTATTTTCAGGACGATTACACCAAAAAGCAATTCATTGAGGTTTTACAAAGTTTAAAACTACAAAAGAATTACTTCTGTTATAATTATGCAAAAAATCTAGGGCATACAGTTTTAAGGCTTCCACCATACCATTGTATATTTAATCCCATCAAACATGTTTGGCACCAACTGAAATCTGCCCTTCGTCGTAACAATATTTGCCCTACTATTAACTCCAGTGTACTTGAGCTTATAGAAACTGAAGTTTTAACATCCCTTCACAAAGGTGGGCAAATTCTGTTACACATGTTGAAAATGTGGAAAAATCCTATATGCATATAAACAATATAGCACAAATAATAATTAGATCAGATGATGATAGCAATAGTGATATTGATATATTAAGTATATAATTATCATAAGTACCGAATAATTTGTATATTTTTCTAATCATAAATATAATTTTTAATAATAAAATAACTTTTAACATAAATAAAATATTATTTAATGTCTTACTTATTTTTATTACAAACCATGATTAAATTCTAAGCAAAATACGGACCTGTTCGGCCATATTTCAATTTCACAGCTGGCCCGGTTCTTTCCTAATAGGGATCAGTTAGTCACTTTCTTATATCTCTGAACAGACTTTACCTGCTTACTTTAAAATTTATACCCTATATAGTTTTTAAAATATCACTCTTATTTTTAAGTTTTATTATTTTCAGAGTCAGTATTTTAATTAGTAAATTATTGAATAAATTTGTAAATTTCTGATGGCATTTTTCAAAAAACTTGCTTCATCACTAAATAAAATTTCATTTCCGAACAATGGATTTTATTTTAGTTAGATTCAATGGCGTCCTAAATACTGACAAAATTACATAATATCACGTGCAAAACTCCATCCTCCAGTCAATAAAGGTATACACAAACAGAAAATAAACAAACGCTTAGAATGATGAATTAATTTGGCTAAAAGCTCTCTGAGAATATCGGAAACGTTCCCGTGAATATTTTAATCCGAACGGGGCTTAAGGAGGTCATTTCAGTTTGGCGAATTAAAGAAATTACTAAATGGAGGATACATTTGGGATTAGACAGGGACGGGGGGTTTATTTTCGATAGTTTGGCTGTTTTAATGGACAAGCCTAGGAAATTTAATTAAATTTAAATATAAGACAGAAATGTGTTACGTTTAGGTTACGAAAGATTTCTTGGTATTCGGTGGCTGAAAACTAAATAAAATTAAACGAAATAAAGACCCAATTATCTCGGGGAACGTAAAATTTAAAATTCCAGACGACGCAGACCATTAGACGCTTCTCGAAACAGTTATGCAATTAGGCGGACGTTTTTGCGGAATGTACTTTACACCGGAAGACAAAGAAGACATAATTAGACGGGTTCTTTAAAGAGAAAATGTTCAGAGAATATTTGTTGAGGTCGCCGCAATTAAAAAATGAAAACACTCTTGAAAAATTTGTCTTTTTATATTTATAGTTTTTGTTCTGGAGACATTTAAGGAGAAAGAATTTAAGGAATAGTACAAAATACAACATTGCCATAATACTCTGTTTAAATTTCCATAATTAGATTGCAAATTATAATCGTTATAGCGGTGAAGATAATATTTAAGAAATATTAATTAATCTTTTATTTTGGTAAATTTGGCAACCAGCGTCCAATAGGGCGCGGATTCCCGGACCACAAATTATCACCTGTGCCTGGTTTGTCTCTTTCTATCGTAAATAATATTGAATTTGTGGGAAGGTAATGGTCATCTTGACATGTTCACAAATTTTTGGCGGAGTTTAGAATTATATTAGGTAATTTATAATTATTAATACTTATATTTAAACATAATGTTAAACATATTATGTAGCTGTGCTACTCAAAATGAAATTACACTACTAATGTTACACTTATGATAATAATAATTATACATTTTGTAACTTTGAAAGCTTAATGGAGGAAGATATATTATATAACTACAAGAAAATAAAAATAGAACAATTTCGCTATTTCAAGAATAATTGGTTCTTAAAAAAATTGGCAACTTTATCTTATACAGTTTTACAGTTTTTATATACAAACTAAAAAGCTGGCAACAACGCCAATATCGTCATTCGGTGCGTCAGATCCTCTTACACAACTGTACCAAATTTGGTTTAAATCGGCCAATAAATTGTGATGTTATTAAGCCGTTTCCAGACTTTTTACACACACTGTATATCATATCTCTCTCACAGTCGACGGCTATTAACGGAATCAAAATATATTAATTAGTTTTCGAGTTTTAAGTGAACCCTGTATATGATTTTCCTGGATAACTTTGTTTCAATTTTTATAATCGTATATTTTGTTACTCTTTGACAGAGAAAAATCGGTTTTAAAACTTTTTTATACACATTTGTACGTTTTTGTTACATTGTCGCATCAATAAAGAAAACAGTCTTATATACTAAAGCGAAACTGCAGAGCTCGAGAAAATATGGCAATTTTCGTTCGGCTATTTTCATTTTTCATTGGCTGCGCTGACCAGACGCAGGCTGTAGCTGAAAGTGCAGTGCATTTGTCTTTTTTGAGATAAATAATGTTGGAAATAACAGAAAAAAAAATTAAAATTCTTGATTTAAACTAAGAATATATGGTAACGACATCAGTACTGAAAGAAAAACAACATCACCGTATCGTTCATGGAAGTCCTTGTAAGTCAACAAAGGACATTCATTAAAGGCTGCACCGCTCGAATCGAGTCGAGAAAGCCTAAATCTGACATGAATGAAGCAAATCGCGACTTGAATCCCCATTCACGCGTATGAACTGATCCTGATTGCAACATCGAGGAGGCGTAATAAATACGTCTTCGTTACGCTTTTGTTAAACAGCGCGAATATAGAATTTTGTATTACATCGCTGCGAGTCTTTTTTTTTTTAAGGAAATAATCTACAACTCTAGAAAAATAACTTCGTACAGCCCATATGGACTAAGAAATTTATACTAGAATCCTTTTTGTGCATAGCCAGGGAAGCCAGGAACGGACTAAATAGGTGTAATTTTTAAAAGACTCTGGGCATTTCTCTTTAAAAAAAGTTTTTTTTTGTTTCAAAAAACTATTTTCGGAAAAAATCGTTTTGTTGCCATTAATTATTTGAATAAGCTGAAATACTACAATAAAGACCACAATGGTTTGTTTTACTGGACACCAATAGGTGAATATGACAAAGTTTGTCAGTCATCATAATATGAATATAACTTACTTACATACTTATGGACACAAGCATATTGCAATTCTCTGGAAGCGAGAGGAGTTCACGACGCCGTAAGAGAAATGTCAAGACTTAACATAGGAATCATGGGTATTAGCGAAATAAGGTGGCCGGGCAACGGACACTGTGAGATGGATCACCACCAGGTGTATTACTCCGGAGGAGATGTCGGTGAGCACCAGCATGGAGTAGGCGCTATCATTAGGAAAGATATAGCAAGATACATAACCAATTTTGTTCCTATATCAAAAAGATGTATGCTTCTACAAGTAAATGCAAAACCAGTTGCCATTAATATAATTCAGGTATATGCCCCAACGTCGGACAGCAATGATGCAGAAATCGAGAGTTTTTACGATACCCTGTCGAGCACCATAAAAGAGCTGCCAAAAAATGAAGCAATAATTGTCATGGGGGATTTTAATGCGAAAATAGGACGCGGAACGTCAAACGAATTTATAGGCCCTTATGGACTTGGAGAGAGAAATGACCGAGGAGAGAGATTAAACGTTTTCTGTATGGAAGAACAACTAGTTATCCTCAACACCTTTTTTAATCTCCCTGCGAGAAGGCTTTACACTTGGAAATCACCAATGGACACAAAAGAACATATAGTTAGAAATCAAATTGATTATATATTGGTCAACAAAAGATTTAAAAATAGTTTTACGTCTGTTAAAACTTACCCAGGAGCAGACATAGAGTCAGACCACAGTCCATTGGTGGGTGTCTGTAGAATCAGATGGAAGACAGTACAAAGAAAGGACCGAAAATGTAAGCTGGATCTCCAAAAACTGAAAGATCCTCCAATCAGACAACAGGTAGAGCACGATTTGTCCAGGGCGGTTCGTAAAACAGGAGGCACAAGTACCACAAACCCAATAGAAGAAGAGCTTAATCATATAAAGAGAGCTATTGGCACAATCAGTGAGAAATACCTAAAAGCAAAAAGCACTAAAAGAAAAACGTGGATGACAGACGAGATTCTTCAGATGATGGAAGAAAGACGAGCACAAAAAACAGTCAACCAGACTAAATATAAGGAATTGCAAAAACAAATTAGAAGGAAAATTAGACAAGCTAAGGAAATCTGGTTTGCCAAAGAATGTCAAGAGATAGAAACTCTTCAACAAAAATACGATAGCTTTAATGTTCATCGGAAAGTTAAGGAAGCCGCTGGTATCTACAAACACCGAGCTACGGGTATGCTGGTAGACAACACGGGGAAATTAATTGTAAACAAACGAACTCGTATACTTACATGGAAAGAATATATTAAACAACTTTTTGCAGACAACAGACCAGACCCCCCACAACTGCAGACTTGCACAACCGGACCGTCAATCACCATCGAAGAAGTTCAAAATGCCATCACGCAAATGAAAGTAGGAAAAGCCCCTGGACCGGATGATATTAGGGCTGAATTCTTGAAACTCCTCGACTGGGAAGGCACCAAGTGGCTCACAAAGCTGTTTAATTACATTTATGATAATGGATATCTCCCTCAAGACTGGCTCGTGTCAGAATTTATTACGCTTCCCAAAAAATCTGGTGCTAAGAAATGTAGCGAATACAGGACCATTAGTCTTATGAGCCATTTTCTAAAGGTATTTCTAAAGGTCATACACAGAAGAGTATACAAACTTTGTGAAGAGCAAATGTCAAATACACAGTTCGGCTTCCGAGATGCTGTTGGAACAAGAGAGGCATTATTTTGCATACAGGTGCTGGTCCAGAGAAGTAGAGATGTTAACTGCGATGTCTATGCCTGTTTTATAGACTACCAAAAGGCATTTGATAGAGTTCAACACGGAAAAATGGTTGAAATACTGAAGAACGTTGGTTTGGACGACAAGGATATTAGAATAATTATCAACCTGTACTGGAACCAGTCCGCCTTTGTTCGAGTGGAAGGAGAGAAAACAGAAGCAATAGAGATACTGCGCGGTGTAAGGCAGGGTTGTATACTCTCACCATTATTATTTAACATCTACTCGGAACAAATATTCAAAGAGGCCTGTGAGGAAACGGAATGTGGTATACTAATTAACGGGAACCGCATTAATAACATTAGATATGCGGATGATACTGTGGTGCTCGCGGACAACCTGGGAGATCTCCAAGAAATCATGACCAAAATAACACAAACAAGTGAACAATATGGCCTTGATCTGAATATTGGTAAAACAAAATTTATGGTGATCAGTAAGAACGCAGTGGCAGCAGGAAGAATAACAATAGGTCTGCAGCAGATTGAAAGAGTTAGTAACTACACCTATCTCGGAACCATCGTTAACGACAAGTGGGACCACTCACAAGAAATTCGATGTCGTATAGAGAAGGCCAGGGCGATATTCTTAAAAATGAGAAATGTTTTTAGAAGCAGGGATCTAACACTAACAACGAAAATAAGATTACTGCGCTGCTATGTGCTATCCGTTCTTCTGTACGGGGTGGAGTCGTGGACGCTGACTGAAGCTGCAAGCAAAAAACTGGAGTCTTTCGAAATGTGGCTTTACCGTAGATTGCTACGTATATCATGGACCGATCACGTTACCAACGAGGAGGTGATGAGGAGGATGAACAAGGAAAAGGAAGTACTTATCACGGTAAAGTCCAGAAAGCTCGAATATCTAGGACATATTATGAGAAACCCGAACAGATTCCAGTTACTTCAGCAGATATTACAAGGAAAAATCCTTGGACAACGCGGACCAGGACGAAGAAGAACTTCATGGCTAAAAAATCTAAGAACATGGTTTGCAATGACCACCACTGGTCTTTTTCGAGCTGCGGTGAACAAGGTGATAATTGCTGGGTTAATAGCCAACATCCGGAACGGATAGGCACTCAAAGAAGAAGAAGAGAGGAGTTTATGCTGAGAGATTTCCAAGTCGAAATTTACCGGCTCAAAAAATATTTGAACACATTGATCGTAGCCTAAGAGAAACAGATCAGAAATGAAGGTAAATAACAATTTTAGGAAGCGGCGTCGTGGTGGAGCAGGTTCCCCAATAAAAGCAAGAAACCCATGCAGAGTTAAAAGAGCAAGTTCTGTGTGACATTGCTGATAAAATCCATCTAACAGCGTGGGGGCTCAACTAGACACAACAAAATAGGTTGTTCATGAAACTCTTAAAGAACAATCTTCTATACCCTTTCATATTCAAATTATTTTAAGACGAAAATGTGGTATGAAAGTTTTTCGCATGTCGCTTCGTTGTCGAAATACAGGGTGTTAAAAAAAAATGTTGTACTTTTATTATTTTTATTAATTAATGCCAAACGATATTCTAATGATATTAGTTGAACCTAAGGGATTAGAGCACTTTACTTTGGGTCAATTTTAAATTTTACAATTAGTTCATTGGCGGGGATCTGGGTAAAAGAGTACCTTAATTTTTTAGTTATTTTTCGTATTTTAATCATTATGTTGCGTCATGATGATACAAATAGGTAGGCTTTGTTTTCTCCGTAACATTTGTCTCCTGATTAACATCTTTCAAATAATATCCCTTTGAATTGTTTTCGAATATATTTCTACTACATTACATACTTTTCATAATGGCTAAGTTTACCAATCAAGAAATGGCTCAAATTCATTTTATGTACGGTTTGGCAAAAGGAAATGCGCTAGAGGCGAGACGTTTATATGCAGAACGTTTTCCTAATAGATGAGTACCGTGTTCGGAAACATTTACAAGATTGCACCTGCAAAAAGCAAAATAGGCGACCGACCACTTACAGTTAGAACCGTACAATTTGAGGAAGAGGTCTTAAGCATGGTAGAAGAATCTCCAGGCACTAGTACGAGGAAAATCGAGAACGAGTTGAATGTGAGTTACAAAACAGTATGAAGTATCTTAAAGGACCATTTGTTGCCTAGAGACTTTCCAGCTCCAGTTAATTTTTGTAACTGGTTTCAAGAAAATTCTTTAAGGGTCTCACATTTTTCGGCAAAAATACTATTTACAGATGAAGCGAATTTTTCCAGACAAGGCATCATAAATTTTCACAACAACCATATTTGGGCGGAAGATAATCCTAATGCTATCATCGAAGGACATCACCAGTATACATTTTCTTTTAATATTTGGGCAGGGATTATTGGAGATAGCTTAATTGGACCGTTTTTTTTTTCAAATCGACTTACTGGTGATGTCTATTACAACTTCCTTAGAGATGAATTGCCAGAATTGATGGAAGCAGTGCCATTAAGAACGATAACTTTAATGTGGTTCATGCATGAC
Organism: Polydrusus tereticollis; assembly: GCA_963920685.1. Classification (NCBI taxonomy): domain Eukaryota; kingdom Metazoa; phylum Arthropoda; class Insecta; order Coleoptera; family Curculionidae; genus Polydrusus; species Polydrusus tereticollis. Next base: position 2,349,915 of record OY987332.1, on the reverse strand, counting down.
GGCGCTCCCCCTCACTTTGCAGTACGTGTTAGAAACTATTTAGATCAACAATATCCTGCTCGTTGGATAGGTAGAGGAGAACCTCACCCATGGCCACCCCGCTCGCCGGATCTGAATCCATTGGATTTTTATTTCTGGGGTCACCTTAAACAACTCGTTTATACTACTCCTATTAACACTGAAGAAGACCTTCGACTGCGTATTATTGATGCTTTTAATACGATTCGCGCCAGTCCCGAAATTTTCCAACACGTAACAGACAATTTAGCACGTCGTGTACATGGGTGTTTGCTGGCTCATGGAGGACGTTTTCAGCAATTTATTTGACTTCTGTTCATGTGAGTTCATTATCAAAAGTTTTTAAATCAATTATTAAAATGATTTAAAATTATTTGTCGAAAACGAAGCGACATGCGAAAAACTTTTATACCACATTTTCGTCGTACAATAAGGTGAGGATTCACTTCCTTCATTTTTTCAGGCAGGTTAGGAAACACCCTGTATAAACAGTGGAGGGTTTTCTTGTTCTGACTGGAATTTGCAGCTGAGCGCTTTTCGACAGGAACTATCTTCATTAAAATTTGAAGAACGGTGGGAATAAAATCAAAAACGTGTTGAAAAGAAAAAAGAAAACGAAAAAATCAAAAAAATCGCGATTTTTGATGATTTGCAAAAAAATCATGATTTTTTTCAACCCTGATAGATGCTAGAAAAAACAACAACAAATTATTAAATTTTTTCTGTAATGACGAAATATTGCCCTATATACATACCGGACACCATGTATGTATATCGTATAAGCTTATAATTTTATTATGCCATAAATACCTACTTTAGTAACTCGGTAATTTTTGTGTCAACGCTTGTTCAGTAGGTACCTATTTTATTCATCTGGTTAAATAATTCAAAAAATAATTAGGTGCATACAAGTTACCCGTCACTTCCAACAGGATATGAGCTTGTCATCGGGTAATCGGTAATCGGTAGCATCAAGTAGCCCGAGAATTTTTTAATGAACGTAAGACCTTTAATACAAGTGATGTTTAACTTTTTGACATCTTCGCTGTCTCGTCTCTAAAAGCTTGTTAAAAATCTTGTATTTCCAATAGTCAGGCCTTTCATTACTACTGGATTTGAAGTCGCAACTAATGAGCTGAAAATTTAATAAATTTGCGTGAAAAAGATGACGAGGTATAAGGTCTGGAACCATTACACGTGTGTTTGCTTCGCCTGATATTTTGATAAATGGGATCTGGAACGATTCTGTTATTTTACTTGCTTGTCGTCGTCGTCTCAGAGATGAATTATATTAGTTCAGGTCCGATAACTTAAGGTAAATGTAAATTTGGACTTCTCTAGATGTCGGAACACGGCAGCCTGATTCCTTAAGGCGTTCATTAAGTAAAAAAAGAAAAATACACACTAAGACCACCAACATTTGTGCAAAATTAGTACAAGTAATTATATTTGAAGATCGAAAAGAAACGAATCAGTTAAAAATCGCAGAAAAAATGAATATGAATTACATAAATAGTATTAAAGAAATAGTTGCAGAAATAGAAAATGGAAATGAAAATATTTGTAAAAAAATCAGTAAATCAAAATAAATAATATAATAGAAAATTTTCATGAACTATCTATAAAATAATTAAAAATAAAAATTTGGAATATAAAATCAAATAATAATTATGGTGAAATTTTAACAAAAAAAATAATGAAAGAGACATTTGGCAGCATTGGAAATATATTACTTAAATTAATTAATACAACTTTAAAATATGGAGAAATACCTGATGATTTAAAATGTTCATGTATAACACCAGTACCAAAAGTAAAAAATACAAAAAAATGTACTGAAATGAGGCCGATAAATTTATTATGGGATATTGAAAAACTTTTAGAGAAGACAGCTTATGAACAAATATTAAATTTTATTGAAGAAAACAACATTTTAGTAAATATTCAAGCAGGTTTTAGAAAAATATATTCAACAGAAAAAGCAGCATAATATATTACTTATTGAAAATTGGAAGAGAAGTGTTGACAAAAATGAAATCATTCTGGCAGTATTTTTGGATTTTAAACGTGCTTTTGAGGCTATTGATAGAAATAAATTATTAAATAAATTATATCAGTATGGTTTAAGGGGTACTGTATATAAATGGTTTAAAAATTATTTAAATTTTCGACAACAAATAACTAAAATAAATGAAACATTTTCAAAAAGGGAATTTAATAATATCGGTGTACCACAAGGAAGTATTTTAGGTCCTTTATTATTTATTTTATATATAAATGATATGCCAAATATTTTGTCAAATACTAATATTCAAATGTTTGCTGATGATACTTTAATATACGTAAAAGGTAAAAATATTTTAAGTTGCATAGATAGTCTAAATTCTGAATTAAAATTGGTATCAAACTGGCTAAAAGTAAATAAATTAAAATTAAACATTTCTAAAACGAAATTTATGGCAATAGGAAATAATATAAATTATGAAAATATAAATATTTTTATAGATGACCAAAAATTAGAAATAGTTCAGTATTTTAAATATTTAGGGATAATAATAGATTCTAAATTAAAATTTGATGCTCATTTTGAAAACACCATATCTAAAATTGGGAAAAAAATTAATTATTTCAAAAGAGTAAGTAAAAATTTAAGTTTATTTTCAAGAAAAACAATATATAACACAATAATTTTACCTCATTATTTGTATTGCTCTAAAATTTTATATACTGCAAATGAAGGAATTTTTAGTAGACTTCAAATTTTACAAAATAAGGCAATGAGAATATTATTAAATGTTGATAAATACACAAGGATAAATTATATGTTAAATAAACTTAAATGGTTGAATATAAGAAATTTAATATTTTTCCTAGTTTGTATTTTTATTTATAAAATTCAAAATAATGTATTACCATTTCATTTAAAAGACTTTATAACGCAAAACTTTGAAAATCATAACTATCAAACCAGAAACAATCAAAATTTTTGTTTAGGGAAAGTGACAAAAAATTTGACATAGAAATCAATTTTTTTTTAAAGGACTTCACGAATATAATAATTTAGATTCTTTAATTAAGAAACAAAATTCCTTAAGTAAATTTAAAAAATCCTTAAAAATATCATTACTTAGACAACAAAATATCTGATAAAATTTATTTAAAAATATTTTTGGTGCATAAAATTGTAATTTTAAATGTTTTAATTATTGTTTAAAAAACTAGAATTTATAATATTGTAGCAGTATTGATAAAATAAATCTTGTTACTACTACTACTACTAAGTATCGACATTAAATTCAAGTTTTGTCTTCAAATATATATTTTAATATTAAATTTTTTAAGCTTAAAATTATGTACAGCCGTAGCAACTTTATCAAAACTAATTAGAGTGTAGGTACTTATTCCGTTTCTGCTCTAATTATTTTATTCCTGTTTTTTGTACCTAATCCTGGTTACCTGTTTGCTAATTATGTGGTTATTATGCCTTTATGGGTGCCTCTATTGGAATAATACCCCTATTTATATCTATACATACCTTCCTTGGGTGTTTGTTTATCAGTGAAACTTGTCAAAGTGTGAAGTGTTAGTGTCTTTTTTAATTAAATATGGAGAATTTTCAACAATTGCCTAAACGCCCTAGAGTCGGTCCATGTACAGTAAATGAAAAAAAAAATTTTTAACTGTTACGATTGTATTAAAATGAAAACTGCGGATTTGAGTGTTGACAATGCAGTGCAATTTACAGCAGATATGCTTAACGTTGGAAAAACAACAATATATAAACTTTTAAAAGAAGAAAACCGTGTTGGCGTCAAACCTCCAAAAGCTTCTCCAGGACGACCAAAACTTGAGCTGGATGACGTTTTACTGCAGAGAATAAAACGAAAAGTTCATAGTTTATTTGTAAAAAAAGAAATTCTCACGCTGGACAAAACTTTGTCCTCAATCTAAGAAGACCAGGAAATTATTAAAAAAAATGGGGTTTCAGTGGAAAAAAACATAGTAGGCAATCGAGTTTAATGGACAGAAGCGATATCGTCTGTTGGAGAAGAAATTATTTAAGAAGCATCCGAAAAGTCGGAGAACGAAACAAAAAAATATTTTACCTAGACTAACATGGTTACATGAAGGTCACGTTGTGACTAAATTTTGGCGGAATGAGAATAGAAAAAGTTCAAGGCAAGCTTATGTGGAAGGATTGTCCACAGGATTAAGACCGCCATCAGGAAAAGGACATCGACTTATAACTTATATTGGAAGTTCTGAAGGCTTCGTTAAAGGTGGTCTACTGATGTTCCAATCTAAAAATACAGGAGACCATCACGAAGATATGAATGCCGATGTCTTTAAAGAATGGTTCGAGCAAATGTTGGATCTTATACCAAAAGATGCAATAATTGTATTGGATAATGCAAGTTATCACTCTAGGTTGACGGAAAAATTACCGACAAGTGCGTGGCGTAAAAGTGAAATAACAGAATGGCTAAGTTTAGGACAAATAAAATTTCCATTAGATTCCTTAAAAAAAGAACTATTGGTACTAGCCAATTTACATAAAAATACATTCAAAAAATATGTAGTCGATGAAATGGCAAAGTTACGAGAAATATCTGTGCTCAGACTAACTCCTTACCACTGCGAATTAAACCCGATCGAACTTATATGAGCTCAAATAAAGACAGATATCTGACCTGAATTTAAAAAGAGTCTTTAATGAAGGCTATGGGTAAAATCAGTGCAGAAAAGTGGAAAAATTGTATCGATTATGGGATAGAAGAAGAAGCGAAAATGTAGCAGGTAGATATAATAATCGAAGAAATGGTTGAACCGCTTATTATAAACGATGTTAATAAAAGTTCATCTTCCGAATCGGACTGTGATTAAGCTATAACGACAAAGTATTATTCGATTTTTAAATGCTTTGTTTGCAAGATTCTATATTATATCTTGTTTTTGTAATTATATTATGTAAAATAGTACCAGACATTATTATTTATTAGTTAATACCTACGAATATAATATAATACAATTTTAGGAGAATAGGCATGTTTAAGATTTTTAATTTAAAAACTTCCCCAATACACGCTCCTAGCTAAGGGATTTTCCCAAGAACAATGGTAAATCCCCAAATATAATAATAACTTGCGATAAGGGGGATTCAGGGTAGACCTACCTAAAGAATGCTCATTATTTGGAGCCTTTAATGTAAAAACAATAGATTTTAAGGGATGGCGTTTAAATTGTTCTTGATACCCCCGTATGCGTTTTGCATATTTAATGAGCATTTATGACTTCGTACCATTTAAAAATAGACTATAGATTTTGCCTAAATCGTTGCAAAAACCAATTTGCATAATAAAACTTGAATCGCTTCCTTGGAACACGTACCGCTCGCAGAGCGACATAAAGGATTTTCCATAAAATAAACTTAATTCCCACTGACACTCGCCATTTTTTCTCCTTCACATCCTGGTGCATTTTATTTATATTTACTTGTTACATGAGACTGTGCACTCACGAAATGCCATTTTGATACCCGATACGGGCGACCTCGCGACGGGACGCGGCTCATGCCTTCATGCAAAAGATAAAATCGTCGAATATCTGAAATTCGCCGTCTATTCGACCGTCACTTCGACTTTTTCTTCCATCGTGCACATAAATCGCCTAAGGAAAGAAAAATCCATTTCGATGTACCATCGTTTGCGGAATTAATCCTGCTGGGGGGTTTTAATGGTTGAATTCTCTGATTCTCCGCTCCTCTGCGCTCTGCATACGAGAACAATATAAAATCTGTTATGCCAGGTTAGGTACACAAACCATATGTTTTAATAAATGTATAAACACGTTCGAAATACTAAAACCGTTTGCGCTGCAGTAAAGTCCGACACATGTGCTGCAAAACATTACTATAAATGTATACACGCAGCAGATAGTGCAGACAGCCTGTCGCCGGTGTCATTATTGGCTTTGATATGATATGAGCAGACGATTCGACTGTTTACTAGAGGAATTAGCACGAATAGGATACATTTTGTAAATATACAAAATTATATTTATACCATAGACATCGTAACTATTAGACCGAACAATAACAAATAAACGTGTTGTCATCATTGTATTCCAGTGTAAAGTAAATCAACATTCAAGCTGCTCCCTTGCACTTAGTTTGCCAGACTTACGCCACAGAAAACGTAGTTTTCTGGGCTTACTCTGTTAAAAGTATTAACTTCTATGATTTACTAGAATAACATGATGTGGGAAATATATAACATTGCCTAAAACCTTGTAAAAAACCTGTAGTATGGCAACGCAGCAAAAAAGAATCCGCCCAGATCCCATCGTTTTCGTGACCATCCGCATCGACTCGGCAATACTCGGCATAGCGGATGTTCCATTTCAGTTGTGACAGCGTTTTTCTGTGGGTTTTTCTGGAGTTTTGTCAATCTAACCTTTATTGTTCTGTGGTTTTGTCGCATGCATATGTAAAGGCAGCGTAATCCCCACTCCCGACCCCACCTAGCTCCTCACGGCGTCTCGCCACCAAACGATTTTGGCATCACAATTTTATAGCATTTATGAATGGCGTGTCGGATCTATAGTTACGATGCCTATGATTTATACCAATATAGGTATTATTAAGGAACCTAATAATAAAGTACAATAAATCGATATGAATCAGGGTTGAGAAAAGTTTAGTTGTTATTAAAAAAATCGGAATCATTTTTCAAGTGATGTGCGATGCAACAGGGTTGCTGATAGATGTATGCCTCTCAGTGGTGGAAACGTGTAGTAGAAGTACATCTATAGAACGCCCATTCATTACTCTTATATAAGGTTTACAGGTTAATGTAACAAAGTTGTTCGGAATAATTATTTTCTTTATTTGGGTATTTAATTGATGTTCTGGTTAAGCCCAGACCCTTGTACTGTCTTGATCTGTCGTAGGGTGTCTCTTCTTCTTCTTTATGTTTGGGGTTATGTTACGTTGCCAACACTGTCGTTTTAGTGAGAGGGAATGTGAATGAAGATGCCAAGGTTCTAGAATCTTCCCCAAGGTTACACACAATTTTTTTTTAACATAAATCCTTGCATCAGAAAAGCTAAATCCAATTTAAACTTAAATAATTTTATTTCTGACCGGTATATTATTAGCTTATAACGTCTTAGTTACGCGGGAATTATAAGGGGCATAACTCCCTTGGGATATTAAGAAAAATTTGACATAAAATCAAACGATTGACATCTAATGTCAATTTGATTGTCATCTATTGAAACATTTATTCCACTTTAAAAATGAACAAAATGTTACTAAAATCGGTCAGAAATAAAATTATCTATGTATCACTGGAATTATAAGGGTCTCAATTACCTCGGGCAATTGCTGTCCCTCGGGCCAAAGGCCCTCGGGACGTAAACTTTGCCCTCGGTAATTAAGACCATTATAATTCCCTAGATACATAAATAACTATTAATTCATCATAAACTTGCATTAGCCCTTTTCTTGCAATCCTAAAATGAACATGGATTTGAAAAAAAAACGCTGCAATTCCAGATGTTGTAGACTTGAACAAACGCCTGCAACATTATCTTCGAGGAACTTTTAGAATTGCCTTTATGAGCAAGTACTCAAGCAATATAATTTCATAGTCTATAATAATATGTTGAACCCACAAAAGTAAAAATATAAAATAACACTCAAAGAAAATAGTGTGTTTTACAAAACCTCTTGATTTCTACAAGTAGTAGTTTATTAGTTATTATGTTATGAGTAAAAAACGTAAATGAAAGTATTTATATTATTTTATTGTTGTTTAAAATTTCTAAAATCCTTGTCGATTTCTTTTAGACATTAAAGTATATTTTAACTTTGTCTTTGACTTTGATCTTGAAATTCTGTTTAATAATTGGTCGCAAACCCGTGACGGATTCATTACTACACTAGTGTTTAGTATACCAATAAATATGATTACTTTACAGATAATTAAAGTTTTAATAACTAGTTATAGAAAATGCACTTTATACGAAGTTCTTACGTCGCGAAGGTATTAAAGAAAATCTCGTGTCGGCGGACAAGTGCCACGACTTCTTGCCGTTTCCCAATGCTAATTCGACCCACCGATACCATCTCTAATTAGTGAACTAAGCGCGAGGAAGCTCTTTATCCAGGCGAGAATTTATGAACGAAAAACGAACACTTTTTATTTTGTCGACGGCTAGAGATTATCTTCTTTGGCGAGAAAATTCTCTCTTTATTTTTTTTTTTAGTAATTTAAACCGTGATTGAATTTTCTGTTTTTTTTCTTTTAGTTCGTTATTCATTTTTTGCCAATATTAGTATTTAGCGTAATAGCAAGGGATGTGGTGGCAATATGGGTACCTATACAATTAATTGGTCGCTGAACCCAAATGAGAGTCATTTGGTTCAATAGGTAACATCAAATTCGAATTTCGCATTTTAAAAACCCTTAGATACCAATTTTAGTTCAAATATCGACATTATTTCAAAAATTATTTAGAAATTTAACTTTAACCAACGAAATATAAACTGTGGTGTCCTGAGGATGAGGTCGAAACGTCGACATTCACAAAAATTGGTTTCTGTATTTTACTTTGACCCTTTCCAATGAACCACCACCAAATACAGGGTCACAAGCATCATTTCAAAAATCTTAATAATCAATTTTCCCATGGGTTTGTATAGAAATTCCGCCATTATAGTAAACAATGCGGTAATTTTACTTTCTAAACACCACTCGACGTCTAAGCAAATCTTTAAAGCTAACAAGAATGTAAGAATTTCGGACGGAGGAAGTCTGGACATTTTTACAAAATTGAGAATACCATGATAAACTAATGAGGGATAAATAAGAATGGGAAAGTCCTATCACCTTCTGTATATAAATAAATAAGGTGATATGACTTTCCCATTCTTATTTATCCCTCATTAAGCATGTCCCTTCTGAGAGCAGTTTCGGCTTTACCATGATAAACTAGATGGTAGATGAAAGTTGTAAAGAGGCTGTCCATTTGCCAATTTGTTTTATAACAACAATATGCTGTAAGAATATTTTAATAAGGAAATTATAAATTTGTCTTATAAATGCTTTTTTAGTTCGATTATTTTTGTTAATCGACTCAGGTTTTCCCGAAACGCACAGCTATATTTGGTGGCTCTTAATTTACAGGTATTGGCCAAAGGTACAATATAACGTTTAAAAAAGAACATAATAAATAAAGCAATCTTGTTTTATACAGTGGTGCCTATTTTACACTGTACCGGTTTTAAGAACGTTCCGGAGTGCAATTTATACAACTATAATTCTTATAATATTTGCTCTAAGAACATTATTACAGTTTTTATGCTGGGGAAATTTGGGTTACACTCTTTCTCGACTGTTGTTCTCATCAACAAATCTAAATTCCTCTAGAATCGCTGACCGGATTTCTAAAATTATTTCATTATTCGAAGCAACAAAAATATTTCCCGCAAAAATATGAAGGAAGTGCGGCAATTTTGCTTTTTATGTACTGCAGATATTTATTAGTGTGCAGAATGTCTCTGCCGACTATTTCAACTTTTCCTGGTGATCTATGTGCTATAGAATAATAGCCAATAAAAGGTGGTCAGACTATCAGATAAATGTATAGTCTTTCCGGACGTAATGGTGCGGAAAATGCCGATTTTAAATCATATGTACGGTATAATATAATTCTTAGGTGTGATGTTGCGTACTGTAATATTAAATATAGAGAAATCTCTGTTCTTGATAATAATATATTTATATCAGTACGTAAAATGCGATACAGTGTATTTACATCTATAGTTAATAAAAATATCGTTTTATATGAAAATCCCCACAAAACCAGACTTTTTCGTCTCAAAAATACCCCACTGCTAATAACAAAGGTTGTTCTGCTCTGGATCTCTAACGGACCATAACAAGCGGAAACTGATACCCTCTTGAATCCTTCTCGAGTTTCCGATTTACCCTTACTTGTGCCGAAGTCAAGAGCCTCCAGGCACTTTCGGAGACAATCAGTTTCTATTCTGTTCTACTTGTCCCTTATTTAGCCAATAAGAAGACAATTAGGAGAATTTCTAACATTTCACGACGACGAAAAATAAAAAGTTTAGTATAGGGCTTCACCGTGCATGGCTTTTATAGACATGCATGTACGAACTTGGTTTTAATAAAAAATAGATGGAAATCCAGCAGACATGAGACGACGACGAGGCAACCGGTTCGCTGCAGTTAAGGGGTTAAAATATATTCCGCCGCATTCATAGACCTGTCACTACCGGGACAGGGAAGAAGATCGATCACTATACCTGTCAAAGGGAATTAAAATCTGAGATTTAATAAAACTACCGGATCAGCATAGACGTTCAACCTTCTGCTTTACTTTTAGAACATATTGTTTAGTCTTGTGTATGTACAGGGTTTTAATGAATGTCAAAATGGAGGAGGGGATCAAAAAGAATGAGAAAAGAACGGGGGTCAAAATATGATATCAGTATTTATACAGGGTCTCCCAAAAAAAAGGCCAGGAGAGTGAAAGTGTTGGTGCCACAAAAAAATGGACTCTGTATACTGCCTCTAACACTTTAAACAGTTCTTAATATAGTGTAATTAAACCCAATTGACTCAAAATATCATTGAAATGATACCCACAAATACCTATTGATCCACGCACTTGCATCCCACGCTCTAGGGGACCACCCTGTATATTACCACCTTTAAGCTTGGTAATTAGGCTAAGCCTCTTACAATCCATTTTTTTTCTTAAATATATTCATGGGATAAATCAATCATATGCGCTAAAGCCCCGCCCCAGTCGTTTGGTTGAATTAACAATGCAAATTGTGTATACATGTATGGAGAAATATGATGTGTGTTTACCAGGTGATACATATCCATATATACAAGGTGCCAATTTGAAAACGAACACCATGTTATTTCAAAATTCTTTCGCTTATTTGTTTACAGTTTGTCGCTTCTAAACACAAAATTTGTTGGTGTTTTTGAGTTTCCAATGTTTCCGGAAATATTTCCAAAAAATATATTTCCGGAACTTTTACAACACTAGTCTTGTCTCATCCTGCGTTGATAAAGACCAGAACTTTTTGAAAATAGATAACATTTCCCCTTGTGTTATCAGTAAACATCCAAATGATTGTTTTTTTTTTTTAATTTTTTTTGGTTTTATTTCATGACGATATCTTATTAGGTACATCAATTTTTGGGGTGGACCAGAATTTTGATGAATCTAGATGAAAAAATACCGCAATGTGTAGATTTTAATACTGTAGAATACATCCCATGTGCGTTTCCTGTACCTTGGATCTATTTCAGTCTCATAGTTCATAGTTTTCTACATTAAAAAAATATAGATAAGTGAGAAAAGGATTTGAATTACACATACAGTAATTTCATGACCGCGGTAATGCTTTATATACGATTCCATTAGAGTGAAAATTTTAATATTGAAAAAAAAATCATATTGGAGGTATTTCACCCAAACGACGACAGCTTTTGATACTTTATAAACCCAAATTTGACTATCACTGGAATGTTTCGCACACATTTGCCCCTAAACATGTTCTGAAACTGTCATTATCCGGAGCAGTGGGTTGGTAGAAGAGGACCTATTGAATGGCCACTTAAGTCACCAGATCTGGCACCACTCCATTTCTTTCTGTGGGGTCACTTGAAATCTGTTGTATTCAAAACACTTCCACTTTTGATCGTTTAATATTCATTCAAGATTTTAGGGGCAGGTGCCCTGGGGGTCAGGGTGTTAAATTTATTACAACAACAAATACCTCTATAGTTGTCCCCCTTTAGATCTAAATTGACGTGTTTCACCCAGAGTGTGAAATTCAGGGATTCGCTTTGTCATTCCACCTTCTCCTTTTCTATATTTATTGCTTGGATTTTGGGTTCATACTTTTATAGGCGAATAATTAAAATACTATATTAGGTCGTAAAAAATATGCATTTAATAAACATATTTAATGTTGTGGATTCTAAAACACTGCAGTAAATAATTACAGGGACATAATCAAAGTCAACGATACGTCGGTAAATTTATGGAAATTAACACATTACACTCAGCTGGGTTCCAACTATATCACCGATTAACATGAATCCCGCATAATTTTACTCGAATAATTTTAATAAACAACTTTTTTTTAACCACGATTGTCGTGGTTGTCACTCATGTATGTGGATACTTTTACGGAAAGAGCGGGAAAATTAGTACAAAATATTAGGATTTTCCCTGTTTAGCGTGTAAAAGTTTTTCGCTGAAATATTCTTGAAATCATTGCAAATGTGGCATAAAATGAATGATACAATTCATTCAATGTATAAACTTTATTAATGTGTTACACCTTACGCGTTTTAGCCGTTTCAACAGCAATCCTCAGGGGTTTCTGCAAGAAAAGAGGACAAAATTGGCTAATAAGGAGTTTTGACAATCGTAAATACTTATTATTCTCTTAAAATAATTAACATAGATTCCCGAAGGAAGCTTGTTTGTGTGGTGTGGTGAGGTGTCGTAAAAAATTATATTCGGTTTTTTTATAGATCCAGTATAAGCTTTTGGTTTTTGTTATGTTCGACCTAGACTATGAATTGGAGGTTTCCATCAATACTATTGAATATTTGTAACATATTCACGTGAAATCGCCATCAGGGAATTATCAATGTAGAGAACGAAATAGGGGATTGCGAAATTTAAGCGTTCTGTCACATTGACCACGACAAAGTTCATGACTAAGTTTGCCAATATTGGACTAATGGGCGCACCCATAGGAGTACCAAATAATAATTGTGAATAAAATTGTTCTTGGAACAAAAAATAGCTGGTTTTGAACACAAACTGAATAAGTTCACAGAACGTATACCCTGTCAATGTTGGTGGCTAAGACAAATCTCTTATCTTTAAAACTAGATCTTGAGGAATGTATGGAAAAAGAGATTTAACATCAAAAGAGACTAGTATGTAGCTCTCTACGAGAGTTACGTATTTCAATCGTCCTGCCATTTCAAATGAATTTTTAACATTTTACAGGGTGTTCAGGAATAAAAATTGAGACCTTGTAAGGGAGCATCTAGGAAGGGTAATTTTAAATAAACAGGGTGTTTTAAAAATAGTAATATTGCTGCCAAGTCAATTTTTTAAATGGAACACCCTGTATATTGTTAGTTTTTCGAAAAGCTTGTTTCTAATTTAAAATGACTGAAATATGAGCGATTAAATGATCAATTACGTAAGCATGAACAGATATGCAATAATAACAATAACCACTAGCGAAATATTGAAGAGTATGACGGGGGCTGTCATGTCACGAGTCAGAAGTAGTTTCATTGTTAATTATTTTAAGTAGTGAGAAATGCCTTCGGCATATGACGAGTATGTCGACATGCTCCTGATATACAGAGAATGTCACAATGGAATGGAAGACGTGCTCAAAATCTGTATAGTCAACGATACCCGAATCGTGAAATACCAAGCTATAGAACGTTTCGTAATGTTGAACAAAAATTAAGAAGTGGTTCCTTTCCCAGTGGTAGGGCGCAAACACCAAGAAGAAAACGAGTCCGAACAGAAGACAACAATATTAACATCTTGGCCTATGTTCAAGTATATCCACATGTCTCAACTCGACTCCTCGGGGAAGAATTAGGTATTGGAAAAAGTACAGTTGAAAGGACACTAAAAGATTATAAATACCACCCCTACAAAATTCATCTGGTGCAGGGCTTAACACCTGAAGATCCTGAACGCCGCCTAAATTTCATTGCTGAGATGTCAATGAAATTGGAACAAGACCGTCTTTTTTTCAACAAAATTTTATGGAGCGATGAAAGTAGGTTCCGCAACAACGGCATAGTAAATCGCCACAATTGCCACTACTGGTCATCTGTAAATCCTCACTGAATGAAGAAGACTAATTTTCAGGTAGTTTGGGGGGTTAACGTTTGGTGCGGCTTATTTAATGGCTATCTTATAGGTCCTTACTTTTACCAAGGGACGCACTAAATGGAGAACGATTTTTAAATTTTCTTCAAAACGAACTTCCCTTAATATCCCAATCAATGAAAGAGCCTCTATGTGGTGGCAGCACGATGGAGCGCCCCCTCGCTTTGCCAGGCAAGTTACAAATTATTTAGATACCGTTTCCTGCGCGCTGGATTGGCCGAAATGGTGTGATCCGGTGACCGTGGTGGCCACCGGATCACACCGGATTTGACCCCTTTAGATTTTTTTCTTTGGGGATATCTTAAAGAAATTGTGTATGTAAACCAACCTAGAGATGTCGAAGATTTGCAAAACAAAATCATAGCAGCTTGTCGAACTGTTACTCCAGCTATGATTACAGCAGCGTGTACCAGAAATCTTATAAACAGATTTGAATATTGTATTAGTGAGAGTGGTAACCAATTTGAACATATTTTGAGAAGAAGTCGTAATTAATTTTGTTTAGTTATCTTCTTATTTTCGATTGATTGTTACATAATTTAATAAAGTGTTATAAATCGCTCATATTTCAGTCATTTTAAATTAGAAACGTAACAGGTATGGTTGAATTTCTCTTGAAACAAGCTTTTCGAAAAACTAACAATATACAGGGTGTTCCATTTAAAAAAATCGACTTGGTAGCAATATTACTATTTTTAAAACACCCTGTATATCTAAAATTACCCTTCTTAGATGCTCCCTTACAAGCCCTCAATTTTTGTTCCTGAACTTTTTTTTCTATCTGGTTCCGTTTCCGAGCAATATGCTGGGAAAATGGTCGTGGGACACCCTGTATATGAAGGACGGTGTCATTTTATTTATAATAATATGATGGTACTAGTATTTAAATTGTGTTTTTAGCGACTGATGGTATTGTTGTTAGCTGTTTGAATTTTCAGTGTTCGTTCGGTTTATTGTCCCCTCTTTTTTGTCTTTTACATTGTTCTTGCATGATTTGGATTTTAATTATTAATATTTTAATAGGATTTGTAATCTTGATAGATTTATTTCAACTGGAAAGTTCTTTTACAAATAAATTCGTCTGTGTGGCCGCTTCTTTTTTAATCAATAATTTATGACTTGATTGGCAAAGTTAATAAATAATCACTGACGGCTTTTTGCAAAAAGCGTTTGATTAACCCGACCGGTAGTTATCATAATGTGTTGCAAGGGATTTGCATAATGATAGGCAAATAACTGCATCATGGGACACCTAAGTAAACTATGTGGTTTAAACTTGTACGCCTGATTGGCAATATATATACAGTGTGTCCCCGGATCGACGCAACGATAGGTGCAAAAGGCTGAAATTTTTTGAGTTGAAACTTTATCTTCTGGGGTTCAGCCCTGCTTGGATAGAAACTAATTTGTGGCATAATTTTAATTTCGAAAAATCAAGTGTGCTTTGGAAATTTTTAAAAAACTTTTTTTTCCCACCAGGAAAGTGCTTGATTTCTAGGAGATTCAAATTCAAATTCAAATTCAAATTCAAATTCAAATTTATTCAAAACCCAAATATTTACAATACAATTTGCACTTAATGGTTACAATACAGATACATAATGCGTCCCTAAACTGAGTTTGGCAAGCACCTAGGTAAAGAATACCTGTATGTGCTCTTTGTATTTTTGCAGAAATATTAAATGTTATCCACGCAGATTTAGTATTTTAGACAAGAAAGAAAGAAAGGTAAAATAATTATAACTATAAGAAATCACTAAAAACAAAAATATACAATTAGTTCAAGAAGGATAAACCGTTCACAAAAAATACAAGACTTTACTTTTCAGTATCACAGCTGTTAAAATCACATAGATATTCTTAATAGCACACACATCACAGTTTAGGCTGAAAATGGGACTAAAATATACTTAATAAAACGTGGGAATTTACTGAGAAAAATTTTTTTAAAGCAGACCTAAAATGTTTTTTGTCTTTTATGGACCTAATATTTAGTGGAATTCCATTATATATTTTTAAGCCCAGGTAAGTAACAAAATGCTGCCCCAAGCTGGTTTTTGATAGAGTGACATTAAAGAGTTCATTTGCATTAGCTCTTGTTCGATATGAGTGCGTTATATATTTGTTCTGGTATTTGTTATTTAGGTGGATAAAATTGCAGACAGTAAGAATATAGAGGCTTTTCAAGTTTAAGATTTCTGAATACAATAAGTGAGTTGGATACATTTGTGGTTTCTTAAAAATAATTTTGACAATATAATTCTGTATTCTTTTTAACTGCTCTAGATGCACACCATATGCCCCTCCCCAAACTAAAATTCCATAACCAAGTAATGGCTCCACTAGAGCCTTGTAAATTGCTATTAGGAGTTTCCTACTTAAAATTTCTCTCAGCATATAAAACTTATGGATTAGGCATCTAATTTTTTTGGTGCTGTACAATATATGATCGTTCCATTTTAGGTGTTTGTCCACAAATACTCCAAGGTACTTAATCCTGTCACACGGAGTAAGAGGTTCAGGGAGATTTTCCAAATGGATTGCATGATTATAATAAGTGCTATAGCCTGATATATTAAACTGGTTGGAGTTCTCAAGTTTATGACATTCACTCAGCACAAGCACATCAAAAAAAGACAAATTATAGGTCTCTAAAAACACCAGAAAGCCGTCAAAATTTGTCTTTATACCGCTTATATTTAGATGTAAAACACTGAAAGATAAGTTTTCGTTACTCACTGTTTGGATAAAGGTACTTGGGTCCACCCGTTGGCTCCTATTCTGTTCTTCTTCGATTTCATCCAAGATGTCAAGTTCTATGCTAGCCATCCTTAACCCGTGATCTAGCCATCTCCAGAAAATATTTATAACTCGGGCAGTTCCAATCACCGGCCTCATGTGAAACATTATGTTGCGTGCCATACTTTTCATTGCCTAAGACACAGTTCACACATTTCTTCATTTGGTTCTGACATTGTGTTACATCGTGCTCTTCTGAGCATCGCTTGCACGCCTTTTTGTTTGTGCAGTCATTACCTTTGTGATGATATAGTTGGCAGTTAAAACATTTAAGAACACTAATGTCTTCGAAGACTGGAAAACGCTCCCATCCCAAATACACCCGTTTAAGAAGCATCAGACTCCGGAAAAGTGGCGGAGAGCATTCAGCATAGATTGTTTTTGTTGTTTTATTTTGGAAAGTTTTGATGTAGGTTATCTTAAAATATTCATCATCAGTGAGGATAGAATTTTGTTTTTTAAGTTGACTTTCAAACTCATCCTTAGTGTAATTTAGGCTGATTCCAGGTATCTTAATTTTTGGATTTCTGAGTGATGTCTCCACGATATCGTAGCCTTCCTTTAAAATTTTTTCTGCCTCAGATTTAACTCTCTCCAAGTCATCAGACGATGGAAATTTAAGTATTATACTACCATTGGATAGTTCCTTTTTACTCTTAATTCTAGCTCCAATTTTTTCTGGTTTAATTTTTCTCTCCAAATCACTTGAGGTCTGTTTGCTACTCTGTTCATTTTTTGGTCTAACGAGAATGCTGGGCAAGTTTTCTGGCAGCTTCACAGATTTATTGTTACTGTTGATAGTTGTAACTATCTGCGCGTAAGTTTGTTTTTGATTGTTTTTCTCTAGCTCCTTTTTGATGGCATTTACTTTATCGTTGATATTTTCAACCCTTTCCATTAAAGTTTTATTATCCTTATCACATTTCCTCTCTTTCATTAAGGTTTTGAGCTTTTTTTTTACATTTTTCACACATCCAAATTAGAATCTCCGAGATATCGCTTGTAATCTTTTTGTATTTACTTAACGAGATCCCAACACATGGGGTGTGGTACCATGACTGGCACTCACCCTCGCAGAACATTCCGCTATCATTGTCCAACACAGTCATTTTGCAGATCTTACATTCCACATCCTCGTCCGCGTCACACATTATATGTTTTTTACACTATTGTATTCTTATCGCTATTCACACTCTGATAAACAATTTTTTACGAATATTTCGACCGTTCAACACGATAGCCCGACTACTACTCTTCTACTACTACAAAAAAATTTTATTAGGAAAAGATGTTCGGAAATAATAAATGAGTAAGAATACAAAATTTTAAAATCCTATGCCTACTTTGATGTTTTGCATTAGTTTTGTTGCACGCACCTCCCTATTGAAGATATTAAAATATTTCGTTAAGAAAAGTTGTTCAAAATAATAAATTAAACACGATCGGTTTATTTTATTCCCTTTAATAGACATTTAGATAATTAAAGAAATGCGAACATAAAAATAACAAGCAATTCACTTCCTTCAAAATATGAATAAATTTGTTTCAATGCTATTCAGAAAAAAATAGTTTGCCATGGAAGGAAAAAGAATAAAATAATATTTTGACAGTTTGTTGTCAAAAATAGTTTGGTATTTTTAATATTGTTGTAGTGTTCTGTGCTCTAGAACTGATTCGAACTTTCGAAAACATTACCGTGAAATATCAATTATGCTTATTATACCAGAACGGATCTACCTAATTCAATGTTATGGCATAGGTGAATTATCTATTCCAGAGGTTATCAGGCGATTTAATATGAAATTTCCGAACACAGTTTTAGTCAAATCTACAGTATCCAGACTGGTTAAAAAATTTGTTACTACCGGCACTGTACATAATATACTAAAAAAGAACAAGAACTTTGATGAAGATGAAGTAGTTACTGTGTTAGCAATAGATTCATTACGCGAAAATCCAAAGCTGTCACTAAGAAAGCGGTACGAGGACACCTCGTGTTAGCAAATCACATTTGCAATGCATTTATGAAGCAAATAAGGTAAAACCATATAAAGTTAGATTTCGTCACACGTTAGAAGAAGGGAATGAATCCCGAAGGTTGGAGTTTTGCCTAACTTTAAGTGAGAAGATTCTAGAAGATCGAAATTTCCATAAAAATATTATTTTCTCAGACGAATCGACTTTTAGCACTAACGGTGTACCTTCATCGCAGAATTGCCGATATTGGTCTAAAGATAATCCAAATTATGTAATAAATTCTAGACGGCAGTATTTTAAAAAGGTTAATGTTTGGTGTGCCATTTCCTATCATTGTGGTGTAATTGGGCCATATTTTATTGAGGGAAGACTTAATCGACATACTTATTTAAATATCCTAAATCAGTTTCTTCACGAACTACCTTACGAACCAAGATATTTTTCATATTTTCAACACGACGGCTACCCTGCTCACTCAACATTTCGGGTATGTGAATGGCTCAATGAGCATTTTCAAGAAAGATGGATAGCCAATGCTGGTCCCATTTTGTGGCCGCCCAGATCTCCGGATCTAACAATATTGGATTTTTATTTTTGTCGTCGAATAAAACAAATTGTATATTTGAATAGGCTTCCAAATGACGTAGAAGTTTTAAAAAATCGCATTACAGATGCAATAAACTCTATTCCCCTGGAGGAGATAAGAGCAGCTTTCACTGCATTTCGGGAAAACATTGAGGAATGCGCGAATAAAGGCGGCGAACTTATTGAATAAATAAATCTTTCAGTTGATGTTAGTATTGAAATAAATTAATTTTTTGATGTATTGTATATATAAACCGTTGTTAATGTTACTATTGAAATAAATTAATTTTTTGATGTATCTTATAAACCGATCCTGTTAATTTATTATTTTGAACAACTTTTCTTAACGAAATTTTTTAATATCTTCAATAGGGAGGTGCGTGCAATAAAAATAATGCAAAACATCAAAGTAGGCATAGGATTTTAAAATTTTGTATTCTTATTCATTTATTATTTCCTAAACATCCTTTCTTAATAAAATTTTTTTGTATCTCCTAGAAATCAAGCACTTTACTGGTGGGAAAAAAAAGTTTCTTGAAAATTTCCAAAGCAAACTTGATTTTTCGAAATTAAAATTATGCCACAAATTAGTTTCTATCCAAGCAGGGCTGAACCCCAGAAGATAAAGTTTCAACTCAAAAAATTTCAGCCTTTTTCACCTACGTTGCGTCGATCCAGGGACACACTGTATATATATACAGGCTGTTGGATTAATAAACTCTAAATACCATTCTTCAGAGACCATTTTATCACTGGAGATCAAACTTTTCTTTCCCTATTGAGGCTTTGTTTTCTACCCGCTTTGATATATCAAACATTCCATTCAAAGTATAGTTTAAGTATATACGCAAATAATTGCAAAATTGCGTCCCTTGGGCAGCGAAGACGCATTTGAATTGCAAAAGCCTTGCCGGAATAATGTTAGATAAATAAATAATGCGTATAAAACAAAAAGTCGATATAGATAGGTAATATTTCA
This sequence comes from Polydrusus tereticollis, assembly GCA_963920685.1. Classification (NCBI taxonomy): domain Eukaryota; kingdom Metazoa; phylum Arthropoda; class Insecta; order Coleoptera; family Curculionidae; genus Polydrusus; species Polydrusus tereticollis. The sequence continues at coordinate 2,329,565 of OY987332.1, read as the reverse complement.
CACTGACAGTTTCGCAGCGTTTACATACCAGCGTTTTTAGTAAGATTTTATCGGTTTTTGACCACATACCAATGCAAAACGGAAAAGATGTATGCCGAAAAATCGCACATACACGGCGTGGTAAATGCTATACCCACAAACTAAAGCTTGAAGCAGTATGGAGTCGATATAATCAAATAAAACAAAGTCGGTCTATCTCCACCCACTTTGTGTATTTGAAAATTAACTTATTTGTACTGTTCCCAACATGTTTCAGACATTAAAATGTCTATCATCAGGGGACATAATGATCAATCATAGTAGCTCTGTTCAGTAATCAGGACAAGTACCTACAAGTGGTTTGAGGGAGGCAATAATAATAAAATCACCAAAATGAGAGGAGTGATTTAAAGAAAATGAAAGGTTAATTATACGTTTCATTTAAAGGGTCAAAGTTAGTTAATGTGGAGAAAAAAGACAGGGAAATGGTGCTTATATAAGCTTGTTATAAACGAAAAACGCAGAAACAGGAGACAGATCTGCAGAATTACGAACAAAAATTGGGACATTCACATGACTCAGACGTTTGAGGGGCCTTAATTACTCTGTCTTATATTGATATAAAATCGATAGAAAGTGCTAAAAAGTTTAAGGAAAACCACGTTTGTTCAATCGCCTTAGAGTGTCGACTCTAAAGCTTTACGTTTGATGACTGAGGCGTAATTAAATGCGCCGATCAACGGCAGGTTCCTGTCCATCGCAGCTGCTACAGCCTGGAAGGAATTTTGACATAATTTATGCCACATTTTGTCAACGATATATTTAAAAGCCGTTGTATTTACATCGTAAAATTTTAATTGTCACTAAAAATTTAATTTAAAAACAATTTCACTAATGTGGCGATTCTGCGTTAAAATCAGTGGTGTTGGTGGGTGGAATGTACAAGAAACGTTTAAATTATGTCGGCTTGATACCGTGTCAAATGCTTTAGGTAGATGCCAAGAAAAATCTCAAAAGTTCGGTTAAGGTACTTTAAAATTAGACAAAAAGAGACTTACTCATAAATTTGAGTTATTAAGGCTAATCCGAGATTGTTAAAATGATAAAGTTGATATAATATCAATCATTTTTCTCGAACGAGCGCCATTATGTTTTAGCTGGTCAATTTTTAAATAAGTAGGTACATATTTATTATCTGCGTTATACGCCCCTTTTAAAATAATTTGGTTCTAAAATTCTGCACTAAAAAATTTAATATCTCTTTAAATTGCTATATTATTAGACTGCATTGTACAACAATCACTATACCGGGTGTTGCATCGTCGAGCGGGACATAGGAAATCCCATGTAATTTTAAATGGGGTCAATTATTGGCTTCCCTAATTATTTTAGAGAAAAATTCTATTTAGGTTTATTAAAGAGCACTAAAACCCACATTCAAAAGAATAACTTTAGATATTTTTGATGAGCCCGTTTACGGGTTATCGCCGATTTCTTTTTAACTATTTCTCCTTTTTATGGCCCCGTATTTGCGGGCACCAGTCAAGGTAAAAGATTACTGTCAAATAAAGTTGTCATTTTGAGGAATATTTGAACATCTTCTTAAATCCTAAAGTTCTAACAATTTAACAGTACCTACCTATTAATTAGTAAAATATTGAAACATGTAAAATGTCATAATTAACCTTGTAATTGGATACTTTATTTTAGTTTTATTCAGATTAATTTGTACTCATAAATACACATAAAAAGGAGAAATAGTTAAAAAGAAATCGGCGATAACCCGTAAACGGGCTCATCAAAAATATCTAAAGTTATTCTTTTGAATGTGGGTTTTAGTGCTCTTTAATAAACCTAAATAGAATTTTTCTCTAAAATAATTAGGGAAGCCAATAATTGACCCCATTTAAAATTACATGGGATTTCCTATGTCCCGCTCGACGATGCAACACCCGGTATAATATTTCTGTAAGATCTTTAAAGTGTCGATAAAATATTGTTGTATAAATATCACCAAATACACACTACAAAACAATTTTATAGTTGCTTTAGAAGTGTGGTACACAACTTCTATAGAACTCTTATAATATCAAAATGTTTTATAAAAGTGGGCCCTTTTTGATCCTATAAATATCATATAAGGGTATTTAACCACGTTATAGGAATTTTAAGATTCTATAAAATTTATTGTACCTACTACCTTTATAAAATTTATTTTACTAGCTGGATTGTAATCTTATTAACTAATTTGGGACCGCTCTATCTAATGTCTTATCCGTAGTTTTATTGTTATTATTGTTTGATTTTCGACCCTCATTATATAGGGTGAGTTTTTTAAAGTGTTACAAGGCGATAACTCGCAAACGGTTTAAAATATTTTCTTGAAATTTTAACGAGGCAATAGTAAGATGGGGGATATAATTAAACATATTTTTATCATATACCCCCTGTCCCCATTTTTAGGGGTGGGGGTAACTTTAAAGTTTTGAATGGGATTATGTACTTTTGTTTATTAATTTCGAATCTACGTAAAAAACTACGTATGTGTACAAAAAAAATTTGATTTGCTCCACTGGTTACGGAATTATGATTTATTAGGTTATAAAAATTAAAAAATATTATTTACCATTTATCGCCTGTCATGTTTTAGGAGATGTTCGAAATGTCTCCCTTCAACTTCCAAACATTCTCTCACTCTTTTTTTAAATGAAGTTCGTGCCCGCTCTAACATTTCAGGTGTCACTATAATAAGCAGGCAAAGCGGATTCGGTCTTTCATATCGTCTACAGTTGTTGTAGGTGTAGTCGCCATCACTTTGTCTTTTATAAATCCCCAGGAGAAAAAGTCAAGAGAGGTCAAATCCGGGGACCTAGCAGGCCAATTGACCGGACCAGCTCGACCAATCCACCTGTTCAATTGATTACGGGCCTGTATTGCATAATGCGGTGGAGCTCCGTCCTGTTGAAACCACATCTCAGGATCTATGTTTTGGTTTAATAATTGGGGTAATTGATTCCTTAAAAAGTCTGTATACATTTCTCCGTTTAAATGGCGTTCAAAGAAATGCGGACCAATAACTCTATCTTCAATTATACCACACCAGACATTATTTGACCAAGGATGTTGATTTGGAACAGTTCTCATCCAGTGGAGATCAGTGCATATTGTGTCTATTTACCTTTAAGAAAACAAACAAAAAAAAACAATTATTCTTTACTAACAAGGGATAACTTAAAACTTAAAATCCTACCTGGCCACATTTATGGAAAGTAGCTTCATCAGAAAAAATAACATTCTTTAGGAACCTGTTATTTCCTTGCATTTGCCTCTGTACCCAATTGCAAAATGTAACGCGATTTTCAAAGTCTTGCCCATAAAGCTCTTGGTGGAGTGTAATGTGGTATGGATGAAATTTGTACATATGCAATATGGTCACAACCGATTTTTGGCTCATTCCAGTATCTGCAGCAAGCCGCCTGGAACCTACATGCGGGTTAACAGCTACCATTCCTAAAACTCCAACTGCCCTATCTTCATCCGTTTTAGTTCGCTTCCGAAATCGTGGTTTTGACTTCAGGCTGCCAGTAGTACGACTTCTTGTTTCCAGCCCTTTAAATGCCATGTGAGATTTCGGGTTGTTAGGAAACCTCTGTTTAATTGACCAAACTGAGAAATAATCGTTGATACGTAAAAATTCTCAACTGACAGAAGTCAAAACAACGCATTTCCATGTCAACGAATGACAATTCTGAAATAAGTGAAGTTGATTTAAGCTGGATTTATAAACTCGAAAAGTTGGTGAAGTTGAGGTTCAGTTGGTGTTGGAAATAGGAGTTCAATTTAAAGTAAACGGAACACTCAGTTCCATTTATACACTCGTTCATGTTGTTCATGTAAAGTTCATGTAAGGTTCGAAAACTTCCCGGGTAGTTCGAGATAACCAATTTTTATGCTCGGAGTTCGGAATATCTAACCTCACAAACTTGATCATAACTTCAACCTCACCAACTTTTCGAGTTTATAAATCCAGCTTTATTGGTGAAATGTAGTTATTTTTTAAATCCAACAGAAATTTATTAAATAAGTAGAAATTAAATGGTAACTAATATTTTTTAATTTTTATAACCTAGTAAATCATAATTTTTTTTAAATTTTCAAAGTTACCCCCCATCCTTCAAAATGGGGACAGGGGGTGTATGATAAAAATATGTTTAAATATGTCCCCCATTGTAACACTTTAAAAAACTCACCATTAAATGGTAAAATAAGAATGGTTTCAATTTTGTCTGCCTTTAGTTGCTATTACTTTTGGAGCTGATTAACCCCTTTGAACCACAAATTCAGTACATATAATATGCATCCAAACACTCGGTTTGTACCGCTTGTGTGAGAATACAATATACCGCCAGTACAGTTACTTTTTTATTGAGCCATACAAAAGCCGAGTTTATTCAAAAGGATTACAGCGAGTATTAAATGTTTACATCAGACTTTTACCGAAGTATTACGGTCCCTCTGCATTTACTAAATACATAAATAAGTATGATCCCGCATTTTATTACTGCGCCACGGTATACGGCATATCCTTAAGCCAAAACTATTTGAATTTTTAATTTTAATTCTGTTCTCGTGTACCTTACTATAAAGGATTATTAACCATTACTATTACATTACTATTTGCATTATTACTATAATATTTTTTACTGGTATTTAGTGACACCCAACAGGTATTAAGCTCACACAGTGCTTCAAAATAACTTGACAAACGAATAAAATAAAATGAGAGCGCGTCCCTCATCTGTCGCATCATAATTATAATTATCATAACCAAAAGCTTCTGCATGAGCATTTTCTTTGGCGGATCTTTACGATTTTGCCTTATAGACTCCCTTTAATTTCAGCATCAATTATTGCCATAACTCCAGACGCTCTTTGATGCCCGCTTGCACAGCTCGCGCTCGTAAGTTAATTATTTTACGGCTGCATAATATAGTTTGGCTCAATTTCAAAAAAAATATATAGGGTACGAGAAATTTCGACATCTAGAGCTAACAAAATAGGATAAATGAGTATGTCCAGAGGCAGATCGTTAAAAAAACTTACTAACCTAACAAGACACATAGTAATGTAAATATTGACGGGCATAAATTTCAAAATTATTAAAATTTACGCCTATATAAAGGTATACAGTGTGTCCGCTATTTTAATATTAATTTTACGAAAGAAAGTTACTCTTTATAAAAAGTTCTGCTTACTGAAAAAATAATATTAGACTATTCAAACTTGAGATAGTATGTACAGGAAGATCAAAAAGTAAAAAAATCAAAATTGACCTACGAGAAAAGTACCCTTAATTTTAACTTTAGAGCAAAATGAAATAAGAAAATGTTGCTTGTCTTTAAAAATTATATGTGTTTCTACTCTTAGTAGTGAGACGGACCTGACCCAGGTCCATATTTTTTTAACAAATTTCTAAATATAGGTAAAAGTGTGATTAAATTAAACTGGTAAAATTAGTCAACAAGGTTTAATAACTAATAAAATATAACAACAGTAAGTATGAACATTTAAATATTTTTTCATAATTTCAGCTAGGTAAAAGATTCGCGAAGTTAGGATATCGGTACGCACGGGTACCGCGTGAACAAGCCAGGGAACGTATAGAATGATCGCACAAAGCGGATACGAAAAATGCGCGGACACTAAAAGTCGGCTATAAATAGCTGAGCCGCAGGCTTTCACGGAGAGACGAGAAAAATTTTCTTAAGAATTTTAAATCTTAAAAAGGCTCTTCCAGCCACAGGGTTTCATAAAATATTGGGTTGGAATTTTCAAACCAACATAATTATTTTCAAACAAAAAATAGGTAAATATTTTAAATTCAAAATTTCTAATTTACTAAATAATTTTGTTTCTTGAGTCAGATATCTATCTTTAACTCTTATTTTTTGCCATAGTTTCACAATTATTTATCTTAATAATTATTCAAATATTATTAGAGGATTTAGGCAAGCTAGTAATTTATTATAAAAGATTCTCGTCTCATCACCTAATATTTTAAATAATTACCTTAAAGCATAAAAACAATTCATACTCTTAATTTTGTTTTAACGTTTGCTAAAAAAAACTACTGGGCGTTCTTTCTACTAAGCCCAGTAAAATCTTTATAATTTCCTTAACTACTAGCCCACCTAAACTAACATTTCCCGCAACTATAATTCTTCCTTTCCCCATCCTCCAGGTGTGCGTCATCGCTTAATTGCCGGTGACCTACTGGATTGCTACCTATCCTTGTCCTCCAGGTGTGCGTCATCGCTTAATTGCCGGTGACCTACTGGATTTCTACCTATCCTTATCCTCCAGGTGTGCGTCATCGCTTAATTGCCGGTGACCTACTGGATTTCTACCTATCCTTATCCTCCAGGTGTGCGTCATCGCTTAATTGCCGGTGACCTACTGGATTGCTACCTATCCTTGTCCTCCAGGTGTGCGTCATCGCTTAATTGCCGGTGACCTACTGGATTTCTACCTATCCTTATCCTCCAGGTGTGCGTCATCGCTTAATTGCCGGTGACCTACTGGATTTCTACCTATCCTTATCCTCCAGGTGTGCGTCATCGCTTAATTGCCGGTGACCTACTGGATTTCTACCTATCCTTATCCTCCAGGTGTGCGTCATCGCTTAATTGCCGGTGACCTACTGGATTTCTACCTATCCTTATCCTCCAGGTGTGCGTCATCGCTTAATTGCCGGTGACCTACTGGATTGCTACCTATCCTTATCCTCCAGGTGTGCGTCATCGCTTAATTGCCGGTGACCTACTGGATTGCTACCTATCCTTATCCTCCAGGTGTGCGTCATCGCTTAATTGCCGGTGACCTACTGGATTTCTACCTATCCTTATCCTCCAGGTGTGCGTCATCGCTTAATTGCCGGTGACCTACTGGATTTCTACCTATCCTTATCCTCCAGGTGTGCGTCATCGCTTAATTGCCGGTGACCTACTGGGTTCCTCGATTTTTTCCTTTGTATTCTCTACTTAACCGGACCCAAAAATGATAGACTATATATATAAAAATAAGTTCAGTTCCGGGGGCGTGAATTCTCACTCCCGACTTTTTATTTGCTCTGAAATCTATTTTTGCATTCTCTAACAAATCTTATCTACAACTTTTTAATAATTAATAACCGTTTTCTCCCTTAGAAAAATAAAACCCTCAGTATACAAAAAATTATTCTAAAAGACGTTTTACCGTCTTTTCTTGCGGTGACCAGGCCACCTGTTTAAAATCAACACTTGCCTAAATGTTTTCGTGAGACTAATGACTGACCCATAAATTTTACTAAGGGTAGATTATGACCATTTGCGGTACTTTGTCAGAACAGTGGTTTTGACCTAATTTATATTTTATGGGTTGAGTGTTTCTTAAAGTTGTTTTGGATTTTTGTTACGATATTCACAATAATGTTTTATTTTAAAGGTATTGCTAATTGCATAATGGATGACGGAATCGAGAACCCCCCTGTTCCAGGTCAGGACCATCTCCGTTTGTTCAACTCTTCAAATTCTTGAAGAATCCTTTCTTTTTTTCCTTGGTTTACTTTCGAGCGATTTCTTAATGTTTTTGCAGTAATCCGTTTTTTAAACTTTCTCTTGTCGCTGTGTTTTTCGCAGGGATTAACTTAGCGCTCCTCAAGCAACATCTTTCAATAAAGCCCGTGAACAGTAGCGGCTGTCCGATTTAGTAACACTTCTCTCATAATTTCTTTATAGCGGAAACTTTGAGGGTAATTTCTGCGTCTGATTTACGTTCGTAGGCCCGTAGGTTTATCATGCTCTCCCTACGCACTATTGTGGGACGACAGTCCACGCTGGACACAATATAGAGTTTAATGCTCTTGGAGATGTGAGGACATTTATTAGAACAGAAAGAGCATCTCATTTTCCACCGCTATAATTTGTCCAAATTAAACAAAAGATCTAACAGCCCGTTACTGGCGAACCAATATGTCCTTATTCTTAGGGTAGGCTAGGCGATGACCCCCAATAAATAAATCCTTCTAAAGCCATTATTAAATCTGCGTTAGAGGTTGTTAGGAGAAAAGTGCGGACCTGGTCTTCTGGTTAGACTAGCAGGGTTCACAGTGTTTCCTTCAACGTGGGACGGAGGGCGACAGCCTGGAGCGACAGCTCATTCCAGCAACCGTTGGAGGGGAACCTATAGAGATAGGCGACAGCCTAGAGCGACAGCTCCTTGTCTCGTCCGGCATGCAGGGTAGGGAAACCTTTGGAAACGTGACCGGAAGTTTCGGTTATCCAGATTTTTCGCCGTTAGCAGCCAATAACGTCATTCTTCCGAATTTTACAAACAAAAAGAGCCGTTCACGTCTAGCCACTTCTCGGTCTCGAAACTCTTCAAAATTCAAAAGTCAAGCGTTAATCCCTGTGCGAAATTTAGCATTCTCAGTGTAATACTTCGCTCTGATACCCTTTTCAGCGAATCTTACACAACGTAGAGTCCTCCCAAATAGACGATCACAACCACGTCCGAGCCTAGTCTTTGATTACATAAGCGTATAACAAAATCAAATACTGGAAACAAGGCTCTCAATGTCATAATAATAAACTTTCCTGGTGCGAACAAAACGTACGCCTATGGAATTCAAAGACAGGTAAATTAAAGACTCGCAGCCAGAGTCGTGCGGCACTTTTAGTGCTATACTCGGACACCCAGGGGCAACCCTCATTTTTTGTGATATTTAAATCACCAAATATAAACTTAATTTATTTAAATAATTAGTCAAATAATAATAACATTAATTACTCAAGTATAAAACTGGTCAATTAAAACCAATCATCGATTTCTTTTACTTCCGCATTGGCGGGGGGCCGTAAGGTTACAGTAGACTATTTTTGAAAATAAATTTGATATTTTTTGAAATGATTTATAATTAATAATTGTATTTATTATGCAATTCAAGCTAATAAACATTTATCAATTATTTTTATTCAAAACGTAACCTTTGATTCTTTATCCCTGTTTTGTAGTAATTTTATGACGCATTTAAATAATTGATAGAAACATGATAATTTATTTTGGAAAAATACAATTATAATATTAAACATTAAAATATGAATTTAAATAAAAATATTCATTAACTTTCCCTCACTGTCAGTCCATTTCAATACATTTAGCCGTTCTTGCAGAAAATTCTCTTAAAACATTTCTAATTATGGCAGGAGTTATATTTGTAATTGTCTCTCTAATTACCCTCTCTAAATGGTCAACATTTTGAAATGGCCTATATGGCCTAAATGGTAGGTATACATTCTGTTTTAAGTAGCCCCACAAGAAATAATCGAGGGGGCTCAAGTCCGGAGACCTAGCGGGCCAAAGAAGGTCAGAATATCTATCGATAACTTTTCTATTAAAAGGGGTATTTAAGTATTGTCTTACATTCCTCGTACTGTGGCATGGTGCACCATCTTATTGGTACCATATCCGTATGTAGTCTAGCGGGTATGTGAAGTCCATGAATAAAATTAAACAAATAATTAATTTAAAAAATGCAAGTAACGTTCACCATTTAAATTTTATCGAAAAAAAAAGGTCCTATTATTCTATTTTTGTAAATTCCGCACCACACATTTGTTTTAAATGAGTACTGATCACGTGTCTGTATAGTGAAATTTGGATTAACGTCACTCCACCAACGACAATTTTGTGAACTTACAGTCCCGTTCGAGGTAAACGCAGTGCAAACCTTGGTCTACGTTTCTTATTGTAGTTATTTTCCACACTTCCAAAGGTCTTGAATTTAGTCACTATGTTCCCTACTGTTGTAAAGGAAATAATTTTATCAGGATATCTGTAGTTAAAAATTTCGGCAGTTTCCCGATACGTTTTGTAATTTTCACCAACAATTAAAATTATATTTATCTAATTAAATATTCAAACTGATGTTTCAGACAAATAACATAGCTGACAGTTAAAATTCAAATTCAGATGGGAAATGGTGGCAAGATAATGGACATGCCATTAAGAATTAAAATTTAAATTTTTAAGTTTATTTTGAATTTCTTATTCCATTTTGCTCTAAAATTAAAATTGAGGGTTATTTTCTCGTAGGTCAATTTTGATTTTTTTACTTTTTGATCATCCTGTACATACTATCTCAAGTTTGAATAATCTAATATTATTTTTTCAGTAAGCAGAACTTTTTACAAAGAGTAATTTTTTTTCGTAAAATTAATATTAAAAAAGTTTCCCATATTATTATGTACAAAACTTAAGCGGACACACTGTAGATAAATAGATAATTCAATATTTCTTTGGGCGGTATATCAAAAATTTTGTCTGGCTGTAACTTATATTTGTTTCGCTTTACACTAGCGCCAAACAACAAAAAATACAAAACTCAAGATCTCCAGATAATTTTTTCTTCCCCTTGTAGCCTTTGTACCGCTCTGCTTGAATTCTTTTACCCTTAAAAGTTAACACAAAGGAAACCAAGAAAAACGTTCAAATAATAAGAAATCGACCAAACCCATACCAAAGTAAGGCCCCGCGTCTGTTTTGAAACGGTAATTTGTGATAGCTGTCGCGGATATTTACATCCATTGAAGGATACACGGACAAAAATGAAAAATGTCAACAATAATGTATCTTTTCATTTTAAAAATCTGAAGTGCCTGTTGAAATTTTTTCTACCGATTTGTATTTGCCATTTTGTAATAAAATTTTAAACTGATACTTGTAAAATCTAATATACGTTCTATCAATATAAGTGAGACAATACTATACTATCAATCGTTAAATTTTATTGTGTAAAATACATAATGATATGTGGATTTTTTCACAATGTTTATGCAACTTTACTCCAAGTATAAAATTTGTAAATTAAAACAATTTGTTGTAGAAACTTGAACAACTGTCAGGTTTTATACCTATCCAAATATAAAAATCTCTAGGAACTTGCAGTATTTATTACACCGTCTTAAAATGTGTAATTTAAAATAATTTGTTCCAGAAACTCATACAATTTTCAAGATTAATACATATCAATATACGAAAATTTTTAATATTTTGTAGTATTTAGTACCCTTGTTTAAAATGTGTAATTTAAAACAATTTGTTGGAGAACCTTCAACAATAATTGTAATGGTTTACACATATCGAAATATAAAAATCTTCAACAATTTGCAGTACTTACTACACTACTTTAAAATGTGTAATTTAAAACAATTTGTAGCATCCTACCATTGGAAACAGAGATTCTGATATTTATTCTATCCCTTTCGTTAGTTTCTGTAAGATATTTCCTACAAATTGTTGTGAAATGTTTAACAAAACATTTCCAAGAAATATTTGTGAAATGTTCACCAAGACATTTAAACTTTTCCTGTAATAGTATATTGAAATATACCCAACAAAATATTGTGAAATTGTTAACAAGACATTTTAATCTCCCCTTAAAACATGTTCACATTATTCATAAACTCTTATAGCATAAAGTGCCAAACTATTATTTCAATATATTTCTTGCAATAGTTTTAAATTCAACGACTTTTTGTATAACTAGTGTCGGATAGTTGGACAATTTGTTTAAAAAAAATAAACAATATGATATAGAAATTCACAACAAATTTTTATTGTTCCTATATTTACAACAATTTGTAGTAAATTTATCTACAATTGTAGGAAAAATCGCAATTCTTTTTCGGTGTACGTTCGTGAACTAGGATGACTAAATACGCTTTGATGCAACATCGATGAATGAACTGTTTTTATTTTTATATTTAGTTTATCTCACTAAAGCTGGATTTATAAACTCGAAAAGTTGGTGAGGTTGAAGTTATGATCAAGTTTGTGAGGTTAGATATCACGAACTCCGAGCATAAAAATTGGTTATCTCGAACTACCCGGGAAGTTTTCGAACCTTACATGAGCTTTACATGAACAACATGAACGAGTGTATAAATGAAACTGAGTGTTCCCTTTAGTTTAAATTGAACTGCTATTTTCAGCACCAACTGAACCTCAACCTCGCCAACTTTTCGAGTTTATAAATCCAGCTTAATGCGTATGAACAAATGTCAATTGGTTGTCAAAGTGTCGGCAGGTAAATGATGCAAAGAATATAGTTAGTATTAGTAAAATCTGCTGCCCTACATCATCATATGTAGAGATTCTAGATCTAGAAGCTCATTAATCTTATTTTTAATAGACACCTCGCAGAACTTGCGTCTGTCGTCGAGTCAACACAGCGTGAAGCAATCAAGATGGTTAAATGAGATCCAAACAAACACAGAAAACACAGATAAAATTCGACAGGTAAGTACAACATTTTTACATTTTTATTAAATAATATAGAAAATGTTTCAAGAAATTTCCATCGTAGTTTACATGTCACTGCGAACTGCTAGGCTCACAAAAAAGACCGATCCTTGGATCACAGATACTATAAACAATATGCAATATGATTGAAACAAGAAATAAAGCTGTGGGTCATTTTAACAGGTCCAAATTGCATTGAGACTACCATAAAAGCCTTAGAAACCTCGTAATATTGACAAGTCGCATGGAAAAAAAGGCGTTACAGAACTTATCAAATGTTTGAAAAAACTTCAGAATATTTCGTCTGTTAATTCTAATATGAAAGTAGATTTTCCAGATTTTTAAAAAAAATCCGATGAGCTTAATTTATCTTTCACAGTTAGTCCATCTCTAGATATTGATAATGCACATCTTCTTAATAACTATAAAAATGAGGTTAATAAAAAAGTTGTTTCTATTTTAAATTTTAGAGACGTATCAGAGGCTGCTTTTCTTAAAATTGTAACAGGAATTAGGTCTGGGGCTGGAGGAGTTGATGCTATTGGCAGTTATATTTTGACACTAGGCTGTCCATTTTTATTATCATACATTACTCACATTCTTAACTTTTGTATACGTAATTCATAATTTCCGAAAATCTGGAAAAGTTGATAAAGATGCAAAACCCTCTAAACAGTTGATGCACTTGTTTGAAGTTGCACTGCTACCTTTCTGGCACTCTCGAAGTATAGCCTCTTCTGACTCAGGCGTGGTTACTGTTGCATTTCTGCCAGAAAGTTCCGTACAACGTTTAAAACTCCCAGTCTCGCTCAATCTTGCATGGTCTAAATGTTTGGCAAATGTTTTGGCACATGGCAGTACTCTGGATAACATTCCTGATAAATTCGTCGAGCTTCTTCAGCATTTCCATTTGCTAGGCCATCATTAAAATGCATCTGGGCCATTTCAGCGTTAAGTTATGGATTTTTGACTTGTTATTGACAAAACAGGTAAATTAGACACCAACACTTACCTTTACCTCATATTTTAATTAACTTTAAAATACATAGGTATTCTTTTTGTGCATGCAATAACGTGTTTTTTATTTTTTCTCTCGAAGACGAAGCAAGATACGAAAACGATTCAGGGAACAAAAAAGTTGTATTATTAGTTGGTAAATCCGAAAAAAAAATCAAAATTAGAAAAAAGTCAGTGGCGGAGATTTTTTTGTCAATATTCGTTAAACATTTTAATTTTAAATATTTCTTGATAGTGTTAAATTTAGGATTAGGTAGGTTGAGTTAATCAGGAAGGTACTAGGGTGCCTCATCTGGACTTCGCCTTTCTCAGAATATCTATTTCTTGTATTTATTTTCTCTTTTATATAAAATACGGTAAATAAAAATATTTTTTTTATAAGTAAACTAGCCCCCCCTTCCCTCCACCCAAACAATCATATATTTATGACGCTCATGCCACTGGTTTTACCCCGTTCACCTATAACCCCAATCCCCCCAATCGGCACAGGTCAGTTAATTTTAGACTCTACAATGAGACTATAACTTCATAGAAATCGATAGGTAACGTTTATGAATATAAGGGTAGAAAACTATATAGTTAGTATTAAATAATAAATTGGGTAACAGGTAACAATGCGGTTGACGGACAGAGAAACCAGGTGATATTCACGAGTATTAAATTTTTTTAATTTAGCAATAAATGTAGACACAATTATTTAAAAACTACGCTTAAGTATATCGCAGAAAAGATTATTTTATTGGACTTTTTGTGTACCTACGTGTTTTCTCTCAAACAACTTGTTTGCGCCTCATCACAAATTTATAGGCAAATAGGGCTTCTTTTCAATTTTGTCGGCTGTTCTTTTCATCCCTCTTGCAAATTGCATCCCTTAACTCGCACGCAAGGCCCGTGCACGTCTGTGAGGGCTGTAAAATATGCATAGCGACCTATGGCTCCTTTTAATACACGAGTATTAAAAAGGGAAATGACTCTGGCTGAGGTACCTATGGGGTAATTGCAGTTTTATTAAGTCTTTACCTATTCTGAGAACGGGGGGTATGTATTCTTTATCCGAGAGATGGTCGAGAAAACAAATTGTATTTACTCAAGCCAGGCAAGAAATTTAACTAGTCTACTTTTATTTTAATTTAGAAAATAATCAAATTTAATGTGACAAAGGGTGAATATATAAAATATCTTCCTCTCCTTTTTCTCCTGACAAAGTGGGTAACCGAATTTCGACCAATCTAAGACAAATTCCCGATAAAATCTAGTCACAACGACTGGCTATGTAAACTATGTAGTAAAAACCATCGCGTGAATACCGCAACTATGAAAATTCTCGGATATCGTGCGAACCTGCCTGCCTTTTAGGCCGTTTGTTTTCCGAGGAATTAAAAAAAAATTAAAGCCGCCACTTCGCGTGCCGTAAGCGAGGACTTTTTGCGGCCTCAATTACGCATCCGGAAACCGTAAATAAATCCAGAAGCATGAAAATCTTACTTTGTTATTTATTATGTTGCACCTTAAAAATTAGTTTAGATATATTTCGAATTTATTGCCCTGGGTTTACACCGCATGATTAGCGTTGGTGTTATGGAAATGGTGTAATATACGGGGCTTTCATTTCATTTCATTTCAAAACGAACCTCCTAAATATCTCTTGATTTTGAGGGAAATAAGATTTGGCAAAAAATACGTAAAGTTTAATTACACATTTGATAGAATTTTCCTTTTGACCTCCACACCTCTCAAACATTGGTACTACTAAACAGAAGCAAAAATGGGCGGGTTATACGAAGTAGCGAAGAAAATAAGCTTACAGTCTTACGAGTTTGGTAAATTCTGCAAATGCAAATGTCTAAACTACAATGATAACGTAAGTGAGAATAATAAAAAACGAATTTTAGAATATTTTAATTCGTTATTATCTCATAATGAACAAAATGCATACTTGTGTTCGCCAATATCCTCAGTAAACATTCAAAGGCGACGAACTAGCGCCAAAGATAAGAATGATGCAATATTTCATGATTCGTCTTTTATATATAAGGTGAGACTAAACCAGATTTGAGGCAAGATGAGGAAGGGATAGAGGATATCCATATACATAAACAGAAAAGAGAGTGAACATCCATTGTTTTCCTCGTTGAAAATATGGCGTTAGATGGATTTTTTTAAGTTTTCATAAGAACTATGTTACTTACATGTTTAACCAATAATATGTTATATAAGATGTTTACTGTTTTTGCATTTCTTAACTTCTTCGTCAGTCTTTTGGCACATTAATTCACAAAATTTGATTCTACTATCGTAATCTTCTCACCATGACCAAACCATAATAAATAAAGTATAATTCAATGAAAAAAGTACTTTCTGCGTAAATGATACTAGTCAACAAACAAAATACAAAGGCGTAAAAGCCATAGACATCGTACCTATTAGACCGAACAATAACAAATAAACGTGTTGTCATCATTGTATTCCAGTGTAAAGTAAATCAACATTCAAGCTGCTCCCCTCCACTCGGTTTGCCAGACTTACGCCACAGAAAACGTAGTTTTCTGAGCTTACTCTGTTAAAAGTATTAACTTCTATGATTTACTAGAATAACATGATGTGGGAAATATATAACATTGCCTAAAACCTTGTAAAAAATCTGTAGTATGGCAACGCAGCAAAAAAGAATCCGCCCAGATCCCATCATTTTCGTGGCCATCCGCATCGACTCGGCAATACGCGGCATAGCGGATGTTCCATTTCATTTGTGCCAGCGTTTTTCTGTGGGTTTTCCTGGAGTTTTGTCAACCTAACCTTTATTGTTCTGTGGTTTTGTCGCATGCATCTGTAAAGTCAGCGTAATCCCCACTCCCGACCCCACCTAGCTCCTCACAGCGTCTCGCCACCAAACGATTTTGACATCACAATTTTATAGCATTTATAAATGGCGTGTCGGATCTATAGTTACGATGCCTATGGTAAAAGCATTGTTACATAATTTTGGGGAAGGGAAACCCAAGACGTTTTGGATGGAATAAGACAGAATAATTGAAAATCTGAATAATGAAAAAATTTAAAACTGCTATTGATGACCCTGTATGGTACACTTTGTTTGGTCCTCTGTATACTTACCCCTACATCTTACACTGCGTAATATCAACTACTTACCTGGAAAGAAAAAAAAACAGATTACTAATTGTATCAGTATTAATCAAATCATTATCTAAATAATAGAATATTGAATATTAGATGTAATAATAAAACGGAAATAATCAGATCTAAAAAGACTACAAATCATCTAAGATAGATCGTTATTAAGATATTGGTAACGTAACAGCAACTGGTTTCTTACTTCTGCTAATAGCTCAATCGCGGGCCGGTATGATTTCTAATGCAGTAGGTAGTATGTAATGAATGAGGCGAGAAACTATAAAATAATATGAGAACAATTTGTATTTTTTTTGCTACTGATTAAAATACATTTAAAATGTAGCACCCAATACCCATGGCAAATTACCTAAACACATCGATATAACCAAAGAAAATCATTTGATATGTATAAAACTTTGTTTATATCCTTTCCTTGCCACTCTTATTGTTTAGTTAATATGGCTAAGAAACACACCGTTCTTGCTTTAGGTCTACTACACTTAGTGTAAATTTTGGCTATAACATTACAAAACTCAAGGGGGAATAAATCGGGAGAGTGCAATGGACGCCAATCGATCAAAAGAAATTTGCCACTAAAATCTATGAATAAACAAGAATAAAATTAATTATTGATTACTTTTATCAAACGATATTAATTTATTATCCATATACTTAGCTACATTAAAACAATGATAAGGAAAATATTCATAATATTATTTGCATCTGTTTATGTTCGTTTGTTTCATTTTTACGAGTTTTTTTTACATATTTTCAGATTTATGTCGGGTAAGATACGGTTTAGGTTGCCTAACAAGCGCATAAATGTCTTTTTTATGTTTATTATTAGGAGTTTTTTAGGGGTTTTATATCATTTTAAATGATGTTTAACGGCGCTTTGTTTTTAGTATATTAACCAGATAAGAAATATTTGTACGCGCTCTCGGGAGGCCGAAATATTCCAAAATAAAACACAGAGACTTCAGATTGCTCGTTCTACTGTTACAAATTACTTTGAGATACGGACTCTTTCGAAAAACAGAATAATTTATTATTAAACACAGGTATAAGTTTATTAATAGGTAGGTATTTCTTATTACTATTATTCAGATCCATTACAAATGTTAAATCCGAAAATCCCTGTGAAAAATTATACTTTTTCTGTCTAAAGTCGATCAACAATATCAAAGAATTGTGCACCTGCGTCTAATAGCTGATCGAAATCAGTTAATATCTATTTTAATTATACTCTTGTACAACAATAATATTGATTATTGATTGGATATCATGGCAGCACTCTTTACCAATTATGATTTTTATTATTTAGTCAAATTTGATACATATATTTCATAATAAATTATTTATCTCCCACTGTATACAAATTACGACAGAACCAACCGTCGCCTAGCTATGTGGTAGGTCCTAAAACCAGTATATTCCATTTAAATATTGTTAATACACACGACAATTTTCCATGCGATTACACACAATCACATCGAAGGAAAAACAAATTGTGCACCTGCTTCTAACAGCCGTTCAAAATCAATTAATGCCCGCTGTAATTATATCCTATTATATCTTGATTTTGTATTTATATATCTTGAATTTTAATATTGATTGATTAACTATCGCGGCGGTCATTCAGGATATCGACAGAATTTACATGTAATTATTGACATTCAATAAATACGCCGGCTCGTTTTATATGCATATATCATAGTTTTTGTTTCCCACGTAGATATGTTATTATTAAAAAACGAATTGGCTGATGGCACAGATGGCGGAATTATTTTTGCTTAATTTCGTTTCATACAAATCAATAAAAACAGATGGTGTTGAAGAGTGCAATGTTTTATTCTTGCTGCTTTGCTTTTCATGCACGAAACAAGACGTTGGGTTTTTGCATTTTGCATTCACAATTGAAAGTCTTCTTGCAGCTTTAAATGTCAATTCAAGAAGTCGAATTTCGTTTTATTTCTTGTTTTCCTCATCGCACGTTCTGACTAAAACATTATTGTTTCTCAAAACATGTCTGTAAAGCTGATGTACTGCATAGTTTGTATTTATTTTCCCTCTGACAACTTTTCAACATCGTTTAAACTACGTTTTGTTTTTGTTTCATTGCTGTGTGCGTGATGGAAATGACTTTTCTTGTCGCCTTATGACTAAAGCCACAGATTTTTTTCTTAAATTAAATAACTGCAAAATTCTCTTGTTTGGAAGAGAAAGAACTAGAGAGAGAAATCACAAGGACTTTTTATACTACTTAGAAGAAGTAATTCCTACGCTTGATTGCAGTCTTTTTACCACCAACATTAAAATTATACGCGTTAAAAAAACTATCGAAAAGGTGACAAAGGCCTACTAAAATCGGGTCAATAAAAATTTTGAAATAAAATCTGTGCGTCTGTCGTAGTCGTAGTAGTGTCAAATTAACATTCTTTTTTAATTTTCTCATAAACGGTTCACGGTGGAACAATTAAACTTTCTCAACAATTCGACAACTATTCAGGGTATGTGGTGCGATAAGACTAGAATATACAGGGTGTTTGGGTAAAACCATATAAAACGTCAAAGTGGAAAGTGAAAAGTGGAAAGTGGATTTGAAAATAACCCAATGTTGCAAAAGTCGATTAAATCGATTGAAACTTTCTGATGTTGTAAAGAACGTCGACCTACAGAAAATCGAAAATATAATTTTTTGAAAACGAAAAAGTGCCCATTTTAAAAAATTAATAACTGGCCAACAAGAAGTCGGGTCGAAATGCAAATTGGATCGTCGCGCGTCAAATATACCATCTCAAATACTTTCTTTTTACGATACATCTTCCTAAACCTGAAAAGTTTAGAATTTGTAGATTTTCGAGAAGAATTAAAAATGCTAATTTTTTAAAACGGGTTTTAATTTATTTTTAGGTTAAAAAAAATTTTGATCCAAATTTTAAATAAGTGATCGGAAAACGCTTCTCAAAATACGTAAAATGCATATTTTGCTTTTTCAAAATTTTTATACTAAGTGTGCAAGAATTAAAATTAAAAAAAAATCTCTTTAAAATTAAATATTTTATACGAAAATTATTTTTTTTTACATTCATATTGGGTTTATTCGATTCCCTCGTCTTTCACTAAAAGAAAATTTAAAGTTTTCCAGTAATATTACAGATATAGCAGTTTTTATGCCCAGATAATTGTCAAAGAATCAAGCATTTTCGGGATTTTAAACATTGCCAATTCTTGCAGGGTCGGCCATAACTAAAACAGGTGTTTGTATTTGACACACCTTAAATTTACCGGCGGGTCACTTCTCGACACCAAATTTGTCTTGTACCTAACTCTGTAGAAAGGGCCCTTTAAGCCGATAGGCTTTCTCGACACCATGAATATTAAAACATTTACATCACATTACTTTTATAGAAAATTAATATAAATGATCGGGCGGCGGAACTTTCGGCCCCATATTGGGTAAGGTACCTGCTAAAAATTTTAGGTCAAGTAATCTTGCAAGAAATTTCGGCCCCAAACATTGCAGGTAATGCGAATTGAACCAAAAAGGTGGATTAGATGCCGTGTTAGCGCTGTTTAACCAATATAAGTCTATAAAAGGGGCAAACAATTAATAATAATATTCCACGGTGAACTTGAAAAAGGCGAATTGGAACCAAAAAGGTGGATTAGATGCCGTGTTAGCGCTGTTTAACCAATATAAGTCTATAAAACCGCATTAGCCGAGTTGCAGGTCAAAAATTGAGTTAGTTCAGGTTAGTTGCATTTTCATTTTATAAATGATTCAATACACAAAAGATCATAAAAAAATGAAAATGTTATAACGTTATGTAAGAATATATGCACAATATGCACATACACCTGAATAAATATTCATTCTGGAACTCTGATTTTCATTGACCTAAAAATATATCCATCCAAGATAATTACATATTTATAGGTTAAGTACCTGGCTGTTAGTGTCGAGAAAGGCTATTAGTTTACCTAAAACCTTAACGTTTGGTGTCGAGATCGGCTATAGGATTAAAAATGGCAGGTATTTGGTGTCGAGATTGGCTACGGCCAAATTTACGAGAGTGATTTAAAGAATATTTTCTTCTGGTAGACGCCGTAATTTTTCTACAGATTTGTTTCATAAAATTTAATATGCAAAGTCATTGTAATATGTCTAATAACTATTTACCTAACAAGTGATAACGTTGTTTATAAGTGATTCTGTATAAACAAAAACGTAAAACAAAACTCGCTTATAGATAAAAAAACATATAAATTTCGAACAAATATAGAAATGTTCTTCTAATTATTTTGAAAAAATATATAGTTTATTAATTATAATGCTTAAAATAATAATTAAATAAATATTAGACGCCTATCCCCACGCAAACATAAATTAACACGCATTAAAATGGCAATCCTAACTTGACTGAAAACGCGATTGTTTCCTGATCATAGTACGCAGGAGGATGGCCAAAAAGAAATGACACTTATTTTAGTAGTGTTTTATTAAATTAACAATCTTTATTTTATTATATTTTTTGTCTAATTAACAACCTTTATTTTATTTCAATTTTTAATTTTTGAATGCACTCCATGTTTGGTTAAAGATTTCTATTTAAACTAAACATCTATCGTTTAATATTTGAGTTTACATATGCAAATCAAAAAGGTGTATAATTACCTATTTCATTTACATGCTAAATATGTATTTACACTTAAATATTCTTAGGCAAACTAATATAAATTCCGAGTAAATATAAGTTCTTAATGAACTTATCATTATATAGTGGAAAATGTCGTTTATGGTCAGTTAATTTTACCATTAAAATTTGTAATTGGCGTGGTAAAATGAAGGCTATTTTAGTAATATTGTTTATGGGGGAACAACAAAAATGTATGTTGAAAAATATCGCTGTGGCAAGTCCTATTAATATTTAGACATTTTTGGTTTAACAACATTGATGATTTGGTTAAATCGATTTCTTATCTCAATGTACTGATTTTATATGGCAATTTTACATTTTGTCTCTACAGTGTGTCCAGAAAAGTTCTAGACATATGGGAATTTTCTTTATTGTTGATTTTACGAAAAAAAGTTATTCTTTATAAAAAGTTCTGCTTGATGCGCAAATAATAATAACATATTAAAACTTAAGAAATCATGTACAGGGCGGCAACAAATATAAAAACACAAAATTACGTTAAGAGGGAAGTACCCTTCATTTTTATTTTAGGGCAAATTGTTATAAGAAAACTTTACTAAGGACTACAAAACGTGGTCAGATACAATTTTTCGTTGAAATATTTTAATTTACAGGGTACCATCAAAAACACGACGAGCATTCATTACCTCTTGTTGGAAACCAATTACGTAAAAAAATAATGCGAGATTATTTCATTTTCTAAAATCAACCTATCTACTTATCAGGAATATTAAAAACATTTAATTTCCTTAGAGCAAAAATAAATTGTGAATATGTACAATAAACAATATTTTAGCAATTACATGATAAAAGTGATTTAAAAACAGATAGTTTAAAGTAAAAAATTATGTCTCCACATGCCCCCCTTCTTTTTTCATGCAAACTATACTAGTACGCCTTGTAATTTCTCTTACTGTCGCCCGTATCATATTGGGAGTGATTTCTTGGACACAGTTTGTTATTACTGCTTCAAGATGGTCAATATTCTAAAAAGGTCTATGCCCATACACCATTTATTTTAATCGGCCCCATAAAAAGAAGTCCAGGGGTGTGATGTCAGGCGACCTGGCTGGCAAAGGAATATTTGAACGTCTGCCTATCAAACGGTGCGGAAATACTGCATTCAAATACCCAGTTACTGTGTTAGTACTATGGCATAAGGCTCCATCATGTTGATACCAAATTGTACGTCTTATATTTAGTGGCAGTTCGTCAAGAAATTGAGACAACTGGTTCCTTAAGAAGTCCAGGTAAATGGCAGCATTTATATTTTGTTGGAAAATGGTCCAACGACCCGATCATTAAAAATGCCACACCAAACATTGGTTTTAAATGAATATTGACTACGGCATTCGATTATAAAATTTGGATTGTTGTCACTCCACCGGCGACAATTTTGGGAGCATACCACGCCGTTGGAAGTAAACATGACTTCATCTGTAAATAATATTTTTCTTGCAAAAGAAGGATCAACTTCACACTCGCCTTGGAACCACGCGCAAAATAGGAAACGGGATTCACAATATCTAGGAAGGAGCGTGTAAATGTATTTCGGTTTATATGGATGAAACTTATTTATTTTTAAAATATTACTAGCAGTGGACTTTTTTACGTCAACTGGAATAGTTTTTGACAATTTTCTTAAAGAAATTTTCGGGTCTTCGATAACCGCTTGCATTACATTGAGTTGCTTTTCTTCTGTTGTAGACCATTTGTTGTGTTGTTTCTTAAATACATTTTCGACGGAACCAGTAGCCTTAAATTTATTCATTACGTTTGCTATAGTGGCGCTACATACCATTTTGTCAGGGTGTCTAGTATTAAATATAAGTGCGGCTTTCCTAATAGGTTTATAGTGATCTCCGACGATAAGTACAATTTCTATTTTCTCCTGCAGCGAAAAATAGTAAATGATTTTTGACTAACATGTCGATATTCGTTACTATAGTATTGAACATGGTTGTTGCAAAATTGTTGCAGGTAACTATTAAAGAAATAAAATAAAAAAATATTTTCCAAAGGCTTTTTGATGGTACCCTGTAAATTAAAATATTTCAACGAAAAATTGTATCTGACCACTCTTTGTAGTTATTACAATTTGCTCTAAAATAAAAATTGAGGGTGCTTCCCTCTTAACGTAATTCTGTGTTTCTATATTTTTTTGCCGCCCTGTACATGATATCTTAAGTTTCGATATGCCAACATTAACAACAGAATAGCTTTTCTTCGTAAAATCAACAATAAAGAAAATTCCCATATGTCTAGAACTTTTCTGGACACGCTGTATATATATTTAGCAATTTTCATAGACCCTGTATATCCCCTTCATTTTAAATTACAAAAAGTTTCCTAATTAAAAAAATACGGCATCTAAATTACCAAAACTATTATACCAATTAAATACGTCTAGATGCATCCTTGAACCAATTATACGCGAGTAAAAGTGTCAAATTTATCAGCTTCAAAACATTTGGCAACCATTTCCACCATTTATATCTTCGTTCCAGCAGCGAGCATTCATAATTACGAGTGATTTATATATTTCCGTTCTTTTGAAATATTTTCGGATGTCATCTTGCATGAATATTCAATTAAAATGTTATTCTGAGTATCATGGGCAAATTTTCCATTTATGGTGTTGTTTTAAGCAAAATAATATATACTTAGTTACTACACAGTTTCCTATAAGTAAGTACACCAGTATAAGTGACTACGTAAGTAGGGTAAGGGATTAAAAATATGCAAAATTTATTTCAAAATCCATAAGCATTCATAATTTCTTCTCATTATCCGCCATCGTTTCTCAAATATAATTTGTGACCCGACGTATGAAAAGTTTTATTATCCTGGTAATAAAACGAAAATAAAAAGTTTAATAGCATAAAAGTTTTCAACGTGAAAATGGAAAGACGAAGATCTGGCTCTCTATTGTTGGTAATGTTTTTATGGCAGGACCGTAGAGAGTTTTCTGCAAGATATTGGATACAAAAACACTCAAAATTACAAAGTTTCACATACTTATAAAGCACCAGATATATACCGGTATATTGCTGAAAAATGGCGAACCATTAAATAGCCTTGAGATTAGAACATCAAATTTGTTCACCAACTAGTATATTTTCTAAAGATTCAAGTACAAAGCTTCCATCCTTTCCTAAATTACAATACATTTTTGTCGAAGAATTATTCCACCACAGCAAAAATCCGTTTCAATATTATTTTTATTAGAAATTTGCCCTCATAATAAAAGCAACTACAATCGACACCACATTTTCTACGCGTCTAACTACTTCCATAGTCCGGGAGCTAAAGGTAATCAACGTGACTAAGAGATCGAGAAATAGAAAAAGGGAAGGTTGATCTATTGTCAATGACATTCGCCATAAGGGGAAGCACACTGAACTGTCTGAGGGACCTCAGCTATCACCCAATGCTTTTAACAATTATTATTGCACAGTTGTCGGTAAATTGACAAGTAACTTAAATCTTGCTACTGACCCAATGACGTATTTAAATAAGGTGTCAGTAAAAAATTCGTTTTATTTTTTTCCTACAGTTGGGGGAGATGAAATATCCAATAAAATATTCTTAAACATGACCGGCATATTTAAATTATTTAAAATGTAACCAGTTAATTTCCAATTGTTCATTTTAAATTGTGTGTTTCTTCGTCCCTATACAATGGTTTTAATAGTACTTCCAGACGTTAACTTTATGTAAAATTGACTTTGGATTTCAACAAGTTTTCTTCTTAGATGTCTCTTATTTATACGAAGACCTTTATGAACAATCTCAAGAAAGTTGTAGGTAAACATTTTGATTATTAATCACAACAATTTCTTTCATTTGCTACACTCCCCAATATTCACTAGTTTATTTCTCAACTAGTCAGCAATGACTACCCTCACGATATACATATTTATTATGATATTCTTTTTATTAGTCAGTTCGGATTTCAATAGAATAAAAATACCAATGATGCTATATTTCGTCTTTCGGAGGGTTGGAGGTTGCCGCGGCAGTGTTTTGTGACTTATCAAAGGCATTTGACTGCGTGAGTCATGTCTGAGGTCATTGTTTCATTTGAAAATTGTCACTATAATATTTAAAATTAGATATAGGTTTTTAATACACGACATAACAATATCGTAATCTGCCTTTGTCAATAAATACTCTTACAAGAAAATCGATTATATATGAAAGTATAAAAATATACAATCATTCACCTAATAACTCCAAGGACCTGCAGACACTTAAATTGTTTAAAAAATCTATGCAACGGAGCTTGCTGGGGAAGGCTTACTATTGCCTGGGGGAATACTATTCTGATTTTCTTTAAGGGGAAAAAGGAAAAAAAATAAAAATTTACAATGTGCCACATGTACATCATCTTTATCTTTGTCTAATTTTAGTTGTTTGTGATTATTTATTGCTGTTTGTATTTCTTTATGCTTAGTTACTTATACTATTTCAGCTTGGTCAATTAGAACGTCTTGTCGAATAATAAAGCATGTTTTGAGTTTGAGATTGAGTTCACAACCTATTCTTCTTTCGTTCTCTTCGCGTAAATTTTCTATGGCATTTGAGTCAACGAATTAAGCAGAAAAAATTCAAAAGCCTAATATCTCGGAACCTAAATTCAATGCTTCAAAATTACATGATACAGAAATGCTCTGTTATTTCAATTTTGGAACGGAACACACACAAAAAGTTGCTATGTTTTCCGGTTTTAATAAATCGAGTACTGTGCCAAATTTATACAGGGGGGTCATATTTTACTTAATTATTTTTTTCTTTGAAAATGCAGGGTTTTTAAATGATACCACACTTCCTGTTAACAGTTTTTAAATAGCTATTTAACTGTTGTAAACTTTGTAATATAAGTAGAAGATGCTGACATCACTGTATACTCCATTCCACAATAATTCGTTGATTTTTTGACCGCAATAAAATTTAAATGACAACCCTCAGTCGTAATCCCAACCATAAATAAGCTGCCTGACAAATATCTATTGTGTAGGCACCGGACCTTCTAAAAGGTCCTGATTACCTACTAATTTCAATAGTTTAGGTTAGCTATTTTCAACGAAACAACAAATATAAAATAATAGGTAAGTATCTTTATTTTAATCATGTAATTAAATAGCTATTAATATTTATACAAAAATACTAATCTACAATATTATAATAATACAATATTTAACTTAACCTACCCTATATTTAGCTCTGTTTTACTATCACTTTCGTCTTCATCTATGCCTAAACTAATTATTATTAAGGGCCTTACGTTACTATTAATTATGTTATAGGAATCTTCGACGATCACGTGTCTCACAGAATTTTTCCAACTTTCTACTGGGATATTATTTACACATTTTTTAATTAATTCTATAACAGAACTACTTAGTGTAGGGGATGTGTTTTCTCTTCTAATCATCGTCTTTAACTAGCTCCATATATGTTCTATTGGGTTAAAAATACAGTAATACGGAGGGAGGCGTAAAACTGTGTGACCATTAGCACTTGCGAGATTGTCAGAGATATATTCTTTTTCAATATTGAATGTGTTTAAAACATTTAAAAGGTCCTTTTTTGTATAGGTTTCCTCGAAATATATATTATTTTCCATCATATAGTTTTGAATTTCCACTTTTGTTTTATTTGAATTCGGCACTTTACTTAGTTGGCGACTGTGGTAACTAGCGTTGTCCATCACAATAACACTATTTTTGGGCACATTCGGAAGCAGACGATTCTGAAACCAATCTTCAAACAATGTAGCATCCGTGTCTTGATGGTAATCCAAAGATGAATTGGCAATTTTCTTCGCAGATAATAATAGAGCGTTCGGAATAAATCCATTTTCTGAACCTGCATGTAATATCGTAATTCTTTGTCCTTTCTTTGAGGGAGCTTTAGTTTGACATTTGATTGTTGAATCGCTCCAACCTTTTTTAGGAGTGTCGTGGGTATCAAACCAAGTTTCGTCCAAGTATATAATTGACCGATTTTCTTCCCTATATTGTCTGATAAGATTCAAATAATCTCTACGCCATACTTGTAAACGCTGCGATTCCATTAGTACTTGTCGTTTGTTAATGGTACGATATTTAAAACCCATTGCTTTTACTATTCTCCAAAGGCTTGTCCTGCCACATGAAATGTTGGTTTCGTCTGCTGTAAGTACCTTTTTTAGATCGATTGTTGGGACTATTTGTTTACTGTACATTAGTGTACATGTCATAAATTTTCCTCCGAATCAAGTCTTTATCAGCTTCTTCGATGTTTCTCAATTTTCCGCTGTCACACCGTTTTTTCCTTGGCTGGATGGGTTTGGTCACTATATCTTTTACTGTCGTTAATGCAACTTTGGTCAAAATACTCGTTTCACTAAAACTTGCACTCCGGTCATACCCTTTTTCTAAAAGGGTACAGTAAACGTTCTTTATGATGTTTTTGGCATCAAGTGATAAATGTTTTTTCTTCGTTGCACCATAACTTCCGGAAGCAATATTATCTGAAGTTTCACACAGATCTGACATATTTTGAATGCTCGATAACACACACGAAAATACCTTTAACGCACAGCTTGACAAACACCAAATGACTGATGAACTAAGATGAAAAGACTCTGCTTTATATTGAACACCTGCAATTTGCCATTAACCTACGTAATATACCAATATAATAACATAATTAATAGTAACGTAAGGCCCTTAATAAATTAGTTTAGGCATAGATGATATAATAATATTGTAGATTAGTATTTTTGTATAAATATTAATAGCTATTTAATTACATGATTAAAATAAAGATACTTACCTATTATTTTATATTTGTTGTTTTGTTGAAAATAGCTAACCTAAACTATTGAAATTAGTAGGTAATCAGGACCTGTACCCTTTCAAAAGGCACATATTTATGGCTGGGTTTAAATTTTATTGCGGTCGGGAAATCAACGAATTATTGTGGAATGGAGTATAAATAAGGTGTTTCTACTTTTTACGGTTAGAACATAATAATAATAATACATAATATTTATTTATTCAATATTAATCTCTCAAAAGTATACACTTTCGTCACTTTCATAGATACATCTAACTAATAACTATAGTATGGAAAATAAAACATAAAATTAAATGAAACTAAGTAAAACAAACAATGTATAGGTGACTTTAACCGAGATACAATTAATTAACATGTTAAAATGTAAAAATATCAATAGTTGAATCATTTTTCATTTTCTTTTATTGTGGTTTCAAAAGAACCAAGTTTAAGGTTCAGGGAAATAATTGAGTGCGGAACTAAAGGCATCAAGAAAAGTACATTTTATTTGAGCAATTTGGTTGTATTACGGTAAAACTTTGATATTGTTCATTGACCCCCACACTATAATATCGTATTTTTTATACGTCCAATTATCCCTATTACAGTCGCTTAAAAGTCGTTTTGACGCATTTTTCGGTTTTTCCTCGAGATAACGACGCGGCAGTTCAGTCCGAATATTGCTCCCCAAGGTGAGCTATTTTCCCCCGAATGTGGGATCGTCTCCATTGTCTTTGGGTTATTTTTCCGGGGCGAACAGATAAGGAAAACATATGGGTATGGCTATTTTTATAATGATACATATATTAAAACGTGTACAGGGTGACCCACAGAGCTGTTACCCGCCATTTTCTCGTAGTTTTTGAAAATTTGTCATGTGTCATGTTAATTTAAAAAGAAAACAATTCATTCGAAACTATTTTCTTTCTGTAAAAGATGCGAAGTAATAAATCAATCAAAACCGTCTGCTCTATAATAGGCGTGCAATATTTTTCGACACAATGTAGATTTAAATAAAAAATTAAATTATTCCTTCTAATATTTGATTTTACTTGGTGCCATATTAGTTCTCTTGGATTAAATACACAATAGTACGAGGAAAACGCAACACTTGCAACTTGCAACAAAGGAGTACAAAAGAGTACCTTTAGAAGAAGAAGCAACAGTGGTGCGAAAGATGTCGAGTTAAAAAATAAAACTTGTACCTATATTTGTGGAAAGTGTAAAATTATTTTTTACCATTTATTACAAAGTGATAATGAATTTCCACCAAGTAACAGCCGAATCAATTCATTTATTGTTATTCTTTTGCCTTTATTTGAAGGAGCCTTGATTTGACATTTTTTTGAAAAAGTCATTCCATACTTTTATTGCAGTCTCATGTGTACCGAACCGTGTTTTGTGAAGGTAGATAATTGGCTGTTTTTCTCCTCTATATTGTTTAATAGCTGTTAAATATTTATGACGCCAGTCCCGTAAACGTTGAGATTCTATTATCAATTGTATAATATTTAAAACCCATTTTAAGCAAAATTTATCTTAGGCTTGCAATGCTACAAGAAATGTTTGTTTTGTCGTTCGTAAGCATCTTTTTTAGGGTAACCAGGGTGGGTACAGATTGTTCTTCATACTTTTGATACATTTTCCTTCATAATAAATCCAAATCATTCTTGTCAATACTTCTAAATGTGCCACAGTTACCTCGTTTCTTTCTGGGATTGATAGATTTCCGTACTATATCCTTTACCGAAGATAAAGAAGTATACTCCATTCCACAATAATTCGTTGACTTCCCGACCGCAATAAAATTTAAACCCAGCCATAAATAAGTGCCTTTTGAAGGTCCTGATTACCTACTAATTTCAATAGTTTAGGTTAGCTATTTTCAACAAAACAACAAATATAAAATAATAGGTAAGTATCTTTATTTTAATCATGTAATTAAATAGCTATTAATATTTATACAAAAATACTAATCTACAATATTATAATTAATTATTAAGGGCCTTACGTTACTATTAATTATGTTATTATATTGGTATATTAGGTAGGTTAATGGCAAATTGCAGGTGTTCAATATAAAGCAGAGTCTTTTCATCTTAGTTCATCAGTCGTTTGGTGTTTGTCAATCTGTGCGTTAAAGGTATTTTCGTGTGTGTTATCCAAAATATGTCAGATCTGTGTGAAACTTCAGATAATATTGCTTCCGGAAGTTATGGCGTAACGAAGAAAAAACATTTATCACTTGATGCCAAAAACATCATAAAGAACGTTTACTGTACCCTTTTAGAAAAAGGGTATGACCAGAGTGCAAGTTTTAGTGAAACGAGTATTTTTGCATTAACGACAGTAAAAGATATAGTGACCAAACCCATCCAGCCAAGATAAAGACTTGATTTGGAGGGAAATTTATGACATGTACAGTAAACAAATAGTCCCAACAATAGATACGCTAAAAAAGGTACTTACCGCAGACGAAACCGACATTTCATGTGGCAGGACAAGCCTTTGAAGAATAGTAGAAGCAATAGGTTTTAAATATCGTACCATTGACAAACGACAAGTACTAATGGAATCGCAGCGTTTATTCCGAACGCTTTATTATTATCTGCGAAGAAAATTGCCAATTCATCTTTGGATTACCATCAAGACACGGATGCTACATTGTTTGAAGATTGGTTTTAGAATCGTCTGCTTCCGAATGTGCCCAAAAATAGTGTTATTGTGATGGACAACGCTAGTTACCACACTAAGTAAAGTGCCGAATTCAAATAATACAAAAGTGGAAATTCAAAACTATATGACGGAAAATAAAATATATTTCGAGGAAACCTATACAAAAAATGACCTTTTAAATGTTTTAAAAACATTCAATATTGAAAAAGAATATATCTCTGACAATCTCGCAAGTGCTAATGGTCACACAGTTTTACGCCTCCCTCCGTATTACTGTATTTTTAACCCAATAGAACATATTATATGGAGCCAGTTAAAGACGATGATTAGAAGAGAAAACACATCCCCTACACTAAGTAGTTCTGTTAATTAATTAAAAAATGTGTAAATAATATCCCAGTAGAAAGTTGGAAAAATTCTGTGAGACACGTGATCCATAACATAATTAATAGTAACGTAAGGCCCTTAATAATTAGTTTAGGCATAGATGAAGACGATAGTGATAGTGAAACAGAGCTAAATATAGAGTAGGTTAAGTTAAATATTGTATTATTATAATATTGTAGATTAGTATTTTTGTATAAATATTAATAGCTATTTAATAACATGATTAAAATAAAGATACTTACCTCTAATTTTATATTTTGTTGAAAATAGCTAACCTAAACTATTGAAATTAGTAGGTAATCAGGACCTGTACCCTTTCAAAAGGTCCGGTGCCTACACAATAGATATTTGTCAGGCAACTTATTTATGGTTGGGATTACGACTGAGGGTTGTCATTTAAATTTTATTGCGGTCGAGAAATCAACGAATTATTGTGGAATGGAGTTTACTTGTTAAAGCAGATGTCTCGGCTAAAGCATCACTTGAATTAAAATCTCTTTTCAGCAAAGACTGGTACACATTTTTAATTACTTCTTTTTTAAAAGAAGAAAAAAATGGTGGCGTCAAACCTTCAAAAACTTTTCCAGAACGACTAAAACGTTTTAGTGCAGAGAATAAAGCGAAAAGTTCATAGTTTCCTTAAAAAAAAGAAATTCCCATGCTGGAAAAATGTTTTCCTCAATACAGGAAGACCAGGATTACTCATCTATGTGTAAAATGGTGGATTTATAAACCCTATTTGATCGCTCGGTATGGGTTTGGCATATTTAATCAGCGTTTATTACTTATTATTATTATTATTATTACAGAACTTTTAGAAACATTACTACACATCATATTATTATCAATGAGGTTATTTGCTTATTAAATATAACTATGTAATTTATTATTACGTCTGCATATAATAATTTAGATTTTATGCTTAGTCATTTGTATAGTACATAAATTAATAAGAATCTCCTTAAGATGCAACAACACTTTGTAATAATTAAATTTTTCTCATGTCTATGTCCGATTATTTTCTAAATTGATTTATGACCGTCGTAAAGCACTTAAGTGATTCCCAAGTGTTAAATACCCCGACCGTTTAGTATGCACATTTTTGATTTTTCTTTTAATACACGCATAATATAGACAATTACTCGGAATTTATCGTTCGATGCTGGTGATGGCCTCAATTGCTGAATTTACGACATGAAAGTGTCGACTGTCTATGGGTTATAAACTAAGATGTCATAGACTTAATGGTGTAGAGTGTATAGAGGTAAAATTACGCAAATTCATTGTATTCCGAGGGCATTTACTTAATAACTAATATAAGGAAATCCTGAAAAACAGGGTGAAAGAGTGAAAAAAATATTCTTGCAACTACTGGTTAGAGCTTGATTGACATTGATTCTCAATTAATTAATTTTACTGAAATAATCATTATAATAATAATGATATTTATAGTTGTATATAAAATTTTGTACGTAACAAGTATACACAGTAAAAAATTGAGTGTTAAATTTAACACTCAATAGTGGTATATTAACCAAAACTGGTAAAAAAGATATTTTTGAATGTTTTTTTTACTTTTTGATAAGTGTTAATTCTTCTTATTTATGGGTAGGTACATTTACACTATCGAGTGTAAATTAAATTCACAGATGGTAAACCTATCCTTCTAGGGTGTAAAAGAAATAATGAGAGGTGTAAGTAAACCATTTTTTAATGGTAATTTGTTATTAATTAGTGTAATAATCATATTATTGTAGTGTAAATTTTATTTTATTTGGGTGTGACTTTACTTAAGTGAGTGTAATAAAATAATCCACGCAGGGCTAGAATACTTAATACACTTTGTTTAAGTCATTTAATCCCGTATCAAACTAACCGGGCGTTTATAATTAAAATGTAAAAAATTATGCATTCAAGATAATTTACATTATTAACCTCTGCTTAGTTTGATACATGATTGAATGACTTAATCAAAGCCGAAAGTAGTAACCCCTAATATATATAAATCTTCAGATCGCTTGGAAAAGGTTTGTTAAATGAATGAAAATATTGAGTATTATTTATCGTTTATTCATAAACAAAATGATGGTTACAACAGAACTGGAAAACCCTGTGATTTTTTTTACACTTATTATTATAACTAGTTACACAAAATTACACACCTATTATATAGTTTACAATTTAGTAAATTAAACATATATATATATATCTACGTTTAATGTACCTCATTGTTAAGCTTAACAAAACAAATAACATAATAAATATATGTATACTTAGAACACTAAACAACTAAATGAAAGTATGCTTTGGAACAATATAAAAGAATGAAAATGACGAGTATTATATTAATCGTATATTTATTTAGAGATGTATGAAGTAAAATATGTAGGTAGGTACCTAAGTATTTATATAAAAAGGAAATACATTTATATTATAAACTTATATCAGAATAATTTAAAAGGTAACGGGAAACTGTAGCAATGTAAATACCTACTTAGTTTCTTAAAAATGGCGTACTTATTAGTAAGGTTTCTATTAAGTTTCGTTAATATGCTTACCCAATTTAACAAGATCCTCATAAGAGGCACTCTCATTTGGCACTTTACAGAACTTTGCTTTGTTTCTATATTTTAATTTAAATATAACATTATTCTTCTGAACGTGATATGTTCAAAGAGCACAATCAGACTGACTTGAAAGTTGAATTTGCACGTAGCGTCGGCGTCATCTGTCAATTCCTAGAATTTTACACCACTTGTTGCCGCCTGTCTTTTCGGTAACACGGGTTTAGGTATTTTTAGCCGGGGCCGTGTAAAAAAAACGATTGAAGAATAAGTTTTACAGCCAATGTGGTAAAATAACCTTCTAGCGGCGTTTATTTACACGCTTATATGGTGCTATTAATTGTATTTGTATTTATTTGTAAAAATGTGGTAAATTATGTTGATCCGGGTGTTAACATTAACACTACTTTTTTTTACCACTCCTGAAATGATTTTTACCAGGTGGATATTTTTTACTGTGTAGGATATGTATATTATTATTGCACCCATGTGAAAATTTGCACGACGAGACCGTAGAATCGACTTACTTTTTCAAGTTATTTAAAATTACTCACCCCCAGACTTAAATACAACACCTCGACACGCTATTTAACATTCACTCGTATTTTAGAGCCGGTCGTGGAAAAAAAAGATTAATTTCGCATCGAACAAAAAAATATCTCGCAAACTAATTAAAAACGCGTCACGACCAGAAAGTCGGCAACAAAAGTGACAAAATCCCGCGATTTTATTAAATCTGCGATATTGAGGGGGTGAATTCGACAGTTGAATTTAAAATATTGGGTGTTCAAGTAATGTTTTTCACAAGATCTGTTGTAGCAGTTATTACACCTCGACCATCAATCTAAAACTTCAGTTTAACGGTAACATTATCAGCAATTAGAGGATATTAGATTGTAAGTAAAATCGCGTTACGCAGTACCCTTCCCGGTACGTGCTTTATGCGTATTTAACCGGTAGAATGCGTAATTACATTAATCTGGTCGTTTGAGTGCCGAACATGGCCTCCTCTAAATGCCTATTTATCGGCATCGTAAAACTGGCTTAAAATCGTTTATTTTGAGATTTGTAAGAAGATACTTCGGGAGTGTTACGAAATAAGCACACGCAATAAATTTAATTTGGAAGTCGATCGAAGGAATCTTTTCGGAAGGCGTAAGGAAGAGTTACTGACGTTTCTTTGCGGAAAAATATCTTATAAACCGCATTCAAATCTGTTCCGAGAGTTCTCGAGATACAGGTGATTCACAACAGACGTAAATTTATTCCTCTCTTTCTCTGATTAATAACGCTTGTATATCTTGTTCCCCATATTGTCTATCCGTGCCCTCTGATCCAATCCTCTTCAGATAAACGCAGATCTCTCATCCATTTTTCAGCATTATTAGACATTCTCTCGCTTCTTTATTCCTGTTAAAACCGGACCTTGTCTGAAGGATGAAAATACGAGGCGTAACATAAAAACAAAAAGAAAAGTTTTAATTCGGGTTGCAACGTTTGCAAAATGGCGTGAAATTGCAGAGAGGATCTCCGGTAGCCGGTGAACGATGCTACGGCATTCAAGTCGCGCACTGTAGTGAAATTAGCCACAGTCGATATGCCTCGCAGTGCCTGGGATTCCTACTGTTGTCCAGAATAAGAAGAAGAAATAAATGAGCTGATAAGTAATTAAAAATCGGTATTTCAGTGTGCTGATTTTGTGGCTTATTATGAAAGTAATTTACACGAAATAACGAGTAGTTATGACCTCTAGGAACACCCGCATAGAAAATTTCCACGCAGCTGCTCAAAACGATGGGAAAACAATTTTAATTGAAAATTTAAAGCCGCAAGAGGCAACTTCAACAATCGAAACACCACTGTGTTTTAATT
This sequence comes from Polydrusus tereticollis, assembly GCA_963920685.1. Taxonomy (NCBI): domain Eukaryota; kingdom Metazoa; phylum Arthropoda; class Insecta; order Coleoptera; family Curculionidae; genus Polydrusus; species Polydrusus tereticollis. The sequence continues at coordinate 2,294,074 of OY987332.1, read as the reverse complement.
CTATTAAGATACCAAACGAACTTTTTATGGCTATTTCTGTAGTTTTAAAAAGTGTACTTTACCGATAATTTCCAGAGATAAATCCTGATAGATCTACCTGATTAGTTAAAAGACCTGTGCTTTAACTAAGTATGTTTGTTTTAGTTCTATTTCAATTTATACATTCTCAGGCTATTTTGATATGTATCAACGACCCAGAATAAAAAAGGGTTTATTTTAAGGCCAACAATATAACGACGTTTTACAACTTTAGAACACAACCAAAATGCATAATATGCGCATAAAGCGGTCATGTGGAGACGTAGAACACACTTAGTGTTAGCACATTGCTTGCAATTTGAATCCTAATAAAAGAGCGGGGAAGCAAGGAAAATTTAATAGGAATTTAATTAGCTATTTGTTTAGGAATTCCTTTTTGGAAACATTTGGCAATATTGCAGGCAAATTTATAACACCCCTGTAATATTTATATGCTGTGCAACCTTTTCAAAAATTACACTGCATCCTATTTCTTTAAAACACGAAACTAGAAGCTAGGTTTCCAATGTACCTGTGTACATGTTTAATACTATTACAAATATATTTTTATTTTACTGGGAAATTAGGGCGCCGGCGTTCTTTAAACTCAATGCCACCGTGGAAAAGTGCTGCGTCGTGTTGTCAGGCGCACGCGATGAATATCCGACTATCGACATAATAATATTGATTTGAATTCGGGCCTAGACAAATTTAAAATAATAAAAAGTAGAATAACTGAGGGGCATAAAAGCAAAACGGGTAACATCCACTTACGTTAATTTCAAGAAATAGCCTAAAAATTGTTGGGGCCTCAGATTAGTCTTTTTTATTTTCAAATTATTTAAATAATAAATTAAAACAACACTTCTGTCTTCCTTCACAAATATTATATATTTTGAAAATTTTTAACGATTGTCCCTACATGTTTCGACTGTATATATACAGTCATCCTCAGGGGAACTAGAAGGAATGTGTGAAAGTACAAAAATAACAGATACTATAAGAGATTTACCTATGTCGAGTGTCAATTGGGTTCTAATAGTTGTCTCAAATTAATGAGTACAACATTTAAGATAATCATAGCAAGTGAAATTTGTTTAGTTGAAGACTAACTTGAGGTAACACAGAGTTGTGGATATGTAAATCAGCACATTTTAGTTTATTTTAAATTTGTTAATAAAAGTAAGAGCATTTAATTATTTTTAATGAGCATGGTGTAGAATTAATTTTAATGATTAATATATGAGCATTTTTAATAAAACATGGTATATGTGGAGAAACCAAAAAGGAAAGAAAAATTTTTTTTTAAATTATTTTATAAAAAACTATGAAATTTCATGTTTTTTTGAATAATAAAGAAAAGTACTAAATATAGTAGGATAGGCTTAGCCATTCAACAAAACTAGAATTTCATAGTTTTTTATAAAATAATTTTAAAAAAATTTTTTCTTTCTTTTTTGGTTTCTCCACATAAACCATGTTTTATTAAAAATGCTCATACATTAATCATTAAAATTTATTCTATACCATGCTCATTAAAAATAATTAAATTCTCTTACTTTTATTAACAAATTTCAAATAAACTAAAATGTGCTGATTTACATATCCACAACTCTGAGTTACCTCAAGTTAGTCGTCAACTAAACAAATTTCACTTGCTATGATTATCTTAAATGTTGTACTCATTAATTTGAGACAACTATTAGAACCCAATTTACACTCGATATAGGTAAGTCTCTTATGATACCTGTTACTTTTGTACTTTCACACATTCCCCTGAGGATGACTATAAATACAGTCGAAACATGTAGGGACAATCGTTAAAAATTTTCAAAATATATAATATTTGTGGAGGAAGACAGAAGTGTTGTTTCAATTTATTACCTACACTCCACTGCAAGTATGGACTATACTTCTTCATATTTAAATAATGTTTGGAAAGATGAATAAATTATTAATTGAAATGTACAACGTTACCACTATATCCTAAAAGCCTTTATTAGACATTGAAAATGTACTTTATACCTGTTTCTTCTTACCTCAGTAATGAGAAAATAGTTTAAGTTCTTTTTTTGTGATCTGCTTGGGTTGCTTGTAGTGACGACAATTTTCGAGCATCGATTCCTTGTTTTATTTTCGTAAGTAATTACATAAGTGCATCAAAATTACCGATAATTTTTTATAAAAGCATGCGTTGTCTAAAAACTGGATGAGTTTATTTTCATATTTTGGCAAAAGAGCCCGACACCGAAGGGGGAGGGCTCTTTAAACAAAATATGAAAATAACCGAATCCAGTTTTTTACTGACAACATGCTTGAATGAAAAATTATCAGGTCTATTTTGATGCACGAATGTAATTCGGCAGAATATTTCTCGAGTACGTGAAATGAACCTATAGGGAAATTTTCGACGGGACATTTTCGCACCTACTGGGCAATTTTCGTCGAAAATTTCCCGCTTCATATGGTAGTTTTTACACATGAGAGAAATATTCTCTGTAATATATATATATATATATGTCAATGGGCAGTTTTGAGGACTAATTTCTATTAATATCGGTGCTAACGAGGACACGTGGTGCTTATGAGGTCTGTCCTTATAAGATTATATGTCAATTGGCAGTTGTAGAGACTGTCCTCAGAAGCATTAGATGTAAATAGGTTATTATCAGGACTTATTATTATAAGTTATTATCAGGACAGATGGTATTTATGAGGACTATAAATAATTGTTTTATAATATTGTAGATTGGCATAAAAAAAATGTTTCTCTTATATTGTCTTGTTGTTTCAAAAAAATATTTTTAAACCACACTGTTAAAAAAAAAACATTTATAGTAAAAGTGAGAGGCATTTTCCAAAATAGCAAAGTAGATAATAATATGACCGCAAAAATATTCAAATTGCCTTAATTTAACCTTTGCTGTATCTCTAATAATTTATGAGATAGTTAGCATCGAATTTTGAATTACACTAGATTATAAATTCCTATGCAGTGCTCGGTGATTTTAATAGGAAATCTTAAATCCGGTGTATATTAATTGAAAGTACCCTGTTTTTAAAATAACATAAATAAAAAACATTAATTTTCAAATCTAACTACGACTTTTTATAGGCGAAAGATTCCATATTGGGGTTATTTAAATTTTTACACGACCTCAAAAAGGTGGTTCCACAAAGATGACGTCCTTCAGATTAAAGAATTCTTAAAGAAGTAAGTTCTCGGAGTACTAAGCTGAACCAAATATGGATTGGCGACAGTGATTCGCAGTGCCTTTCTGCAGTAATTGTATGTTTATTTTATAGAAAACGTTTAACGATCATTATAAAATATAAAATTCTTCGAAGGGTAGTTGTTAGGATAACCTCATGACCCTGGATCTTGGTTCCTAGGTTAACCAGTAAACCATTATGGTTCTTAGGTTTATCATCTTGGTTTGTACGGTAATCACAAATTCTTAAATGGAAAGACCTCATAAGCACCAAGCGTCCTCGTAACCACCAATATACATTAGAATGTGTCTTCAAAACTGCCTGTACATATATGTATACACCACTATCGGAAAAATCCTTTAAGGCGCTCTGCGAGCGCTGCGTATTCAAAGAAAGCGATTCACGTTGGTCTTGAATCGTTGGAAATTATATTCGTTGGGAAACACGACCTCAAAAAAGTGGTTCCACAAAGATGACGTCCTTCAGATTAAAAAATTCTTAAACAAGTAAGTTAGCGGAGTACCAAGCTGAATCCAGTATGGATTGGCGGCAGTGATTTGCAGTGCTTTTCTGCAATAATTGTATGTTTCTTTTATAGAAAACGTTTTAGCGACTATAATAAATTATAAAATTCTTAGAAGGGTGGTTGTTAGGATATCTTCATAACTCTGGATCTTGGTTTTTAGGTTACTTAGTTAACGTTCATGGTTTCCAGTTTTATCATCTTGGTTTGTACGGTAATCACAAATTCTTAATTAGAAAGACCTCATAAGCTCCAAGCGTCCTCGTAACCACCAATATATTTTAGAATGTGTCTGCAAAACTGCCTGTATATATATGTATACACCACTATCGGAAAAATCCTTTAAGGCGCTCTGCGAGCGGTGTGCGTTCGAAGAAAGCGATTCACGTTTTTCTTGAATCGTTTTTACCGTACAAACCAAGATGATAAAACTAAGAACCATGATGGTTAACTGGTTAACCCAGGAACCAAGCTCCAGAGTTATTAGGATATCCTAACAACTACCCTTCTAAGAATTTCATATTTTATAATAGCCGCTAAAACGTATTCTATAAAAGAAACATACAATTACTTCAGGAAAGCACTGCGAACCACTGCCGCCCATCCATATGTGGTTCAGCATAGTACTCCGCGAAATGACTTGTTGAAGCATTCTTTAATCTAAAGAACGTCATCTTTGTGGAACCACCTTTTTGAGGTCGTGTTTCTCAACGAATATAATTTTCAACGAATCAAGACCAACGTGAATCCCCTTCTTCGAACGCGCACCGCTCGTAGAGCGCCTTAAAGAATTTTTTCGGTAGTGGTGTATACATATATGTACAGGCAGTTTTGAGGACACATTCTAAGACATATTGGAGGTTACGAGGACGCTTGGTGCTTATGAGGTCTTTCCATTTAAAAATTTGTGATTACCGTACAAGCCAAAATGATAAAACTGGGAACCATGAACGTTAACTGGGTAACCTAGGAACCAAGATCAAGAGTTATGAGGATAGCCTAACAACTACCCTTCTAAGAATTTCATATTTCATTATAGTCGCTAAAACGTTTGCTATAAAAGAAACATACAATTACTCTTAGGATTGTTTTTAATGCGCTTTCATAACTTTTATGAAATTAAGACTACTAAAAGAGCTTTATCGGCTATATGGCTGTGGTAATGTTCCGTTATAAAAATATAGATAGACCGTTGTAAGTAAGGACTATTTTAATATAAGATTTAATCATGTTTTTTTTTTTTATTTTGCCCTAAATGAGAATAATTGCTTTTCACATTTCTTTACAAACTCCGTAGGCTATTTGAATTTTGCTTAGTCTAATTACACCTATTGCTGGCTCTTAGACACAATATACAGACGAAAAAGAAGGACCAGGATCAATTATTAATTATTATCTTTAAAAATAAAACATTTAACCTACTTTTGAACATTTATTTATTAAATAACAAAACATAATCAATGTGCCATCAACACTGCAGAAATAAAAAAGGAGTAGCCTATATTTAAAGTATTTAACGTAGGTAATGTAAAAAACGTGCAGGTAATTATGGTTATTGATAAATCTTAAAAAGAAAATATGGCGAACCTAAATTTTAACAATAAAACATTTTACTATAACACAAGGTATTTTGAGTTAACAAATATCCATTGCAACGTTTACTCATTCTCTATAGAGACTTTAACAACAGTTAATGAATCAAGGAATGAATAAGTTATTTTTTTTTTAATTTGATTCGAAATCCAAGTTTTTATGACACCTGGACTTCTGGCACTAAGAGATGGATTTCTTAATTCATGTTATGAAAACGTATTAAAAACAATCCTAAGAGTAATGGTATGTTTCTTTTATAGAAAACGTTTTAGCGACTATTATAAAATATGAAATTCTTAGAAGGGTAGTTGTTAGGATATCCTCATAACTCTGTATCTTGGTTCCTAGGTTAACCAGTTAACCACTATGGTTCTTAGGTTTATCGTCTTGGTTTGTAAGGTAATCACAAATTCTTAAATGCAAAGACCTCATAAGCACCAAGCGTCCTCGTAACCACCAATATGCCTTAGAATATGTCTTCAAAACTGCCTGTACATATATGTATACACAACTACCGGAAAAATTCTTTAAGGCGCTCTATGAGCGGTGCGCGTTCGAAGAAGGGGATCCACGTTGGTCTTGATTCGTTGGAATTTATATTCGTTGAGAAACACGACCTCAAAAAGGTGGTTCCACAAAGATGACGTCCTTCAGATTAAAGAATTCTTAAACAAGTAAGTTCTCGGAGTACTAAGCTGAACCAAATATCGATTGGCGACAGTGATTCGCAGTGCCTTTCTGCAGTAATTGTATGTTTCTTTTATAGAAAACGTTTAACGACTATTATATAGTATAAAATTCTTAGAAAGGTAGTTGTTAGGATAACCTCATGACTCTGGATCTTGGTTCCTAGGTTAGCCAGTAAACCATGGTTCTTAGGTTTATCATCTTGGTTTGTCGGTAATTACAAATTCTTAAATGGAAAGACCTCATAAGCACCAAGCGTCCTCGTAACCACCAATATACATTAGAATGTGTCTTCAAAACTGCCTGTACATATATGTATACACCACTATCGAAAAAATCCTTTAAGGCGCTCTGCGAGCGTTGTGCGTTCGAAGAGAGCGATTCACGTTGTTCTTGAATCGTTTTTACCGTACAAACCAAGATGATAAAACTAAGAACCATGATGGTTAACTGGTTAACCCAGGAACCAAGATCCAGGGTTATGAGGATATCCTAACAACTACCCTGCTAAGAATTTCATATTTTATAATAGTCGCTAAAACGTAAATCTATAAAAGAAACATATAATTACTTCAGGAAAGCACTGCGAACCACTGCCGCCCATCCATATGTGGTTCAGCATAGTACTCCGCGAAATGACTTGTTGAAGAATTCTTTAATCTGAAGAACGTCATCTTTGTGGAACCACCTTTTTGAGGTCGTGTATCTCAACAAATGTAATTTCCAACGAATCAAGACCAACGTGAATCCCTTCGAACGCGCACCGCTCATAGAGCGCCTTGAAGGATTTTTCCGGTAGAGGTGTATACAAATATGTATAGGCAGTTTTGAAGACATATTCTAAGGCATATTGGTGGTTACGAGGACGCTTGGTGCTTATGAGGTCTTTCCATTTAAGAATTTGTGATTAGTACAAACCAAGATGATAAAACTGGGAACCATGAACGTTAACTGGTTAACCTAGGAACTAAGATCGAGAGTTATGAGGATATCCTAACAACTACCCTTCTAAGAATTTCATATTTTATAATAGTCGCTAAAACGTTTCCTATAAAAGAAATTATTGTAAAATGTTTTATTGTTAAAATTTAGGTTCGCCATATTTTCTTTCTAAGATTTATCAATAACCATAATTACCCGCACGTTTTTTACATTACCTACGTTAAATACTTTAAATATAGGCTACTCCTTTTTTATTTCTGCAGTGTTGATGGCACATTGATTATGTTTTGTTATTTAATAAATAAATGTTCAAAAGTAGGTTAAATGTTTTATTTTTAAAGATAATAATTAATAATTGATCCTGGCCCTTCTTTTTCGTCTGTAATTGTGTCTAAGAGCCAACAACAGGTGTAATTAGACTAGGCAAAATTCAAATAGCCTACGGAATATGTAAAGAAATGTGAAAAGCAATTATTCTCATTTAGACCAAAATAAAAAAACATGATTAAATCTTATATTAAATTAGTCCTTACTTACAACGGTCTATCTATATTTTTGTAACGGAACATTGCCACAGCCATATAGCCGATAAAGCTCTTTTAGTAGTCTTAGTTTCATAAAAGTTATGAAAACGCATTAAAAACAATCCTAAGAGTAATTGTATGTTTCTTTTATATCAAACGTTTTAGCGACTATAATAAAATATGAAATTCTTAGAAGGGTAGTTGTTAGGTTATCCTCATAACTCTTGATCTTGGTTCCTAGGTTAACCAGTTAACGTTCATGGTTCCCAGTTTTATCATCTTGGTTTGTACGGTAATCAGAAATTCTTAAATGGAAAGACCTCATAAGCACCAAGCGTCCTCGTAACCACCAATATATCTTAGAATGTGTCTTCAAAACTGCCTGTACATATATGTATACACCACTACCGGAAAAATCCTTTTAGGCGCTCTATGAGCGGTGCGCGTTCGAAGAAAGGGATTCACGTTGGTCTTGATTCTAAGAAACATTGGTGGTTACGAGGACGCTTGGTTCTTATGAGGTCTTTCCATTTAAGAATTTGTGATTAGTACAAACCAAGATGATAAAACTGGGAACCATGAACGTTAACTGGTTAACCTAGGAACTAAGATCGAGAGTTATGAGGATATCCTAACAACTACGCTTCTAAGAATTTCATATTTTATAATAGTCGCTAAAACATTTTTTATAAAAGAATCATACAATTACTTCAAGAAAGCACTGCGAACCACTGCCGCCCATCCATATGTGGTTCAGCATAGACTCCGCATGACTTGTTGAAGAATTCTTTAATCTGAAGAACGTCATCTTTGTGGAACCACCTTTTTGAGGTCGTGTTTCTCAACGAATATAATTTCCAACGATTCAAGACCAACGTGAATCGCTTTCTTTGAATGCGCAGCGCTCACAGAGCGCCTTAAAGGATTTTTCCGATAGTGGTGTATACATATATGTACAGGCAGTTTTGAAGACACATTCTAATGTATATTGGTGGTTACGAGGACGCTTGGTGCTTATGAGGTCTTTCCATTTAAGAATTTGTGATTACCGTGCTAACCAAGATGATAAACCTAAGAACCATAATGGTTTACTGGTTAACCTAGGAACCAAAATCAAGAGTTATGAGAATAGCCTAACAACTACCCTTCTAAGAATTTCATATTTCATTATAGTCGCTAAAACATTTGCTATAAAAGAAACATACAATTACTCTTAGGATTGTTTTTAATACGATTCCATAACATGAATTAAGAAATCCATCTCTTAGTGCAAGAAGTCCAGCTGTCATAAAAACTTGAATTTCGAATCAAATTTATAAAAAATAACTTATTCATTTCTTGAGTCATTAACTGTTATTAAAGTCTCCATAGAGAATGAGTAAACGTTGCGATGGATATTTGTTAACTCAAAATACCTTGTGTTATAGTAAAATGTTTTATTGTTAAAATTTAGGTTCGCCATATTTTCTTTCTAAGATTTATCAAGAACCATAATTACCTGCACGTTTTTTACATTACCTACGTTAAATACTTTAAATATAGGCTACTCCTTTTTTATTTCTGCAGTGTTGATGGCACATTGATTATGTTTTGTTATTTAATAAATAAAGGTTCAAAAGTAGGTTAAATAAAATCTTTTATTTTTAAAGATAATAATTAATTGATCCTGGTCCTTCTTTTTCGTCTGTATATTGTGTCTAAGAGCCAACAACAGGTGTAATTAGACTAGGCAAAATTCAAATAGCCTACGAAGTATGTAAAGAAATGTGAAAAGCAATTATTCTCATTTAGGGCAAAATAAAAAAAAACATGATTAAATCTTATATTAAAATAGTCCTTACTTACAACGGTCTATCTATATTTTTGTAACGGAACATTGCCACAGCCATATAGCCGATAAAGCTCTTTTAGTAGTCTTAATTTCATAAAAGTTATGAAAACGCATTAAAAACATACCAAAGAGTAATTGTATTTTTCTTTTATAGCAAATGTTTTAGCGACTATAATGAAATATGAAATTCTTAGAAGGGTAGTTGTTAGGCTATCCTCATAACTCTTGATTTTGGTTCATAGGTTAACCAGTTAACGTTCATGGTTCCCAGTTTTATCATCTTGGTTTGTACGGTAATCACAAATTATTAAATGGAAAGACCTCATAAGCACCAAGCGTCCTCGTAACCACCATTATTTCTTAGAATGTGTCTTCAAAACGGCCTGTACATATATGTATACACCACTACCGGAAAAATCCTTTAAGGCGCTCTATGAGCGGTGCGCGTTCGAAGAAGGTCTTGATTCGTTGGAATTTAAATTCGTTTAGAAACACGACCTCAATAAGGTGGTTCCACAAAGATGACGTCCTTCAGATTAAAGAATTCTTAAACAAGTAAGTTCTTGGAGTACTAAGCTGAACCAAATATGGATTGGCGACAGTGATTCGCAGTGCCTTTCTGCAGTAATTGTATGTTTCTTTTATAGAAAACGTTTAACGACTATTATAAAATATAATATAATTTTTAGAAGGGTAGTTGTTAGGATAACCCCATGGCTCTGGATCTTGGTTCCTAGGTTAACCAGTAAACCATTATGGTTCTTCGGTTTATCATCTTGGTTAGCACGGTTATCACAAATTCTTAAATGGAAAGACCTCATAAGCACCAAGCGTCCTCGTAACCACCAATATACATTAGAATGTGTCTTCAAAACTGCCTGTACATATATGTATACACCACTATCGGAAAAATCCTTTAAGGTGCTCTGTGAGCGCTGCGCATTCAAAGAAAGCGATTCACGTTGGTTTTGAATCGTTGGAAATTATATTCGTTGAGAAACACGACCTCAAAAAGGTGGTACCACAAAGATGACGTTCTTCAGATTAAAGAATTCTTCAACAAGTCATTTCGCGGAGTCTATGCTGAACCACATATGGATGGGCGGCAGTGGTTCGCAGTGCTTTCTTGAAGTAATTGTATGATTCTTTTATAAAAAATGTTTTAGCGACTATTATAAAATATGAAATTCTTAGAAGCGTAGTTGTTAGGATATCCTCATAACTCTCGATCTTAGTTCCTAGGTTAACCAGTTAACGTTCATGGTTCCCAGTTTTATCATCTTGGTTTGTACTAATCACAAATTCTTAAATGGAAAGACCTCATAAGAACCAAGCGCCCTCGTAACCACCAATGTTTCTTAGAATCAAGACCAACGTGAATCCCTTTCTGCTAACGCGCACCGCTCATAGAGCGCCTAAAAGGATTTTTCCGGTAGTGGTGTATACATATATGTACAGGCAGTTTCGAAGACACATTCTAAGATATATTGGTGGCTACGAGGACGCTTGGTGCTTATGAGGTCTTTCCATTTAAGAATTTGTGATTACCTTACAAACCAAGACGATAAACCTAAGAACCATAGTGGTTAACTGGTTAACCTAGGAACCAAGATACAGAGTTATGAGGATATCCTAACAACTACCCTTCTAAGAATTTCATATTTTATAATAGTCGCTAAAACGTTTTCTATAAAAGAAACATACAATTACTCTTAGGAATGTTTTTAATACGTTTTCATAACTTTTATGCAACTAAGACTACTAAAAAACTTCAAAAACTTGATTTATTGTTTTATAAAAAAACATACAAACATGCAATATCTGATGAATTATCGGTATTATTATATTTGGTTTATACTGCATATTAACTTTTATAATATCTGTTGAATACACCTATGTACAGACAGTTTTGTGGACACATTTTTAAAAATACAGTAAGTTACGGGGACATTTAATGCTTATTAGGTCCTTCCATACAGGTTGTGGTAACCTATGACAATGATAGTTAAAGGTTTTTAGATTAACCATAACGGTTAATCTAAATACCATGGTGGTTATCCTAAGAACCATGATGGATAGCTCAGGTTAGGTCAAGGATACTAACCATGATGAATACCCACCTTTTTGAGGTCGTGTTTTTCAACGAATATAATTTACAACGATTCGAGACCAACGTGAATCGCCTTTTTCGAACGCGCACCGCTCCCAGAGCGCCTTAAAGGATTTTTCTGGTAGTGTTGTATACATATATGTACAGGCAGTTTTGAAGACACATACTAAGAAATATTGGTGGTTACGAGGACGCTTGGTGCTTATGAGGTCTTTCCATTTAAGAATTTGTGATTACCGTACAAACCAATATGATAAAACTGGGAATCGTACCGCCCTGTACCTTTTGTAAGCTACTAAACTTATTTTTGAATACCAAACTACAATCTTACTCTTGAAAAAGTAGTCCATTCTTTCAGTGGAGTTGATACAATCAAATAAAACGACTTCAGTCTACCTCCACGTATATTTTATTGATCAGCAAAAAACGGTTATCCTACATGTTTCGGACGCTTAAATGTCCATCTTCAGGGGTACTAAAAGAAATTTCGTTATGTAAAATACATAAAGAGAGGGGAAAAATAACTTACCAGCAATTGATCGTGGTGATTCAGTTTAGAAAATACGAAGTTCAAAATGATAAGTCGCCAAGGCTGAATCAGGACTCTGGTTCAAAGTAAAAATGTTATTAAAAAGGTTTATTAAAAAAGGAATGAATTAAAAACCTTGAAGGTAGAAAACTAAAGAAATCTAGTAGGTATTGATGAGATATTTTAAATTTTAAAAACATATTCTTCTTTTGGATACGACAGCAAGGTAAAAAACTTTTGGGCCAATGTGATTTTCTATGAGGTTATTATGTTAGATTTTAGCGATTTAGAAGAAAAAATTTAAAATTGAGCTGAAAGAAACCTCATGCAATCACAGTTGATGGCGTGAAAAGTGATTTCACATATATATTATATATTACCTCACCATGTGAAATCACTTTTCACGCCATCAACTGTGATTGCATGAGGTTTCTTTCAGCTGAATTTTAAATTTTTTCTACTAAAAGTCTAAAATCTAACATAATAACCTCATAGAAAATCACATTGGCCTAAAAGTTTTTTACCTTGCTCTTTTAGTATCCCTGAAGATGGACATTTAAGTGTCCGAAACATTTGGATAACCGTTTTTTGCTGATCAATATAATACTGTGGAGGTAGACTGAAGTCGTTTTATTTGATACAATCTTACTACCAAAAAATATATTAAATCAAATAATAAATATTTACGTCGTAATGAACCTTCTAGGTAGCAATGCTTCGTATTTCTCCCTTGTTTTTCGTTTGCGATCACCGGCCGACCACGATCATTCACTCATGTCGTAACCAATATTTATTTTGCTTGTGCTTATACTTTGACCAACCAAACCTTATCCAAAGTTATGGAAACACATTTTTTTATTATAATTTAAGGGGTACTTTGGTCCAAATGTAAGTTTTGATTAATATTCCTTGCTTTGTGGTTAGTCCTTAATCTGTATCTGTATCTTTAAATTTTCTAAATTCTATAACAATAATATTAAAATGAAAAGTCCTTATATACACCAGTACATAATTTATTTTTCATTTTTCAAATTTATTGAAAAAAAATTGTATACATATATTTCTATACGTTATGTATACTGATGTATACAAAAAATATATAGCTTTAAAAACTGTCCTCATAACCGCCTATTGACATATATATATATTTATATATATACCTCGGTACAACATGTGTACCTGTCTATGCAGCGTTGCTATATCGTAACATTTTTCTCAAATTTAATATCGACACAATTATAATTTGTCTATATATTTTCACGTGTTCAAATGTAGTCTTACCTTGTATATATGCCCTCAGCCGAATGTCGTGTTCCACATGAATCGTATTTTAAAAGACCACCCTGTATATCATTTTTACATGAAAAGGCATTCAACAATGTCCTGAATCCGAATTCCCCAAATAATTTCTTTAATGTCTAGAACCGCAGGCATGTCTATTCAACGCGTCGAAATGCTTCTGATGACGATAACAAATGTCAATGAGCCAAACGAAATGACACTAATGACAGCGTGTTTTGGTTGAAGCGACAAAATATGTCCGTTTATCGCCGCCACAAAGAGAAATTTTAAAAAAGCCGCAGCTGTCGTTGATGTACGTTTATATACACAGTGTATGTGGCTGTAATATTTTGAGTTATACAATGACAGAAATGACAGATATAGGCTTGTATTGTGAAGGAAATATGAGTTGTAAACAGAGATGTCTTAGGTGAAATTTACAATTAATATCTGGGAAATTTTAGTTGACGTTTAAATATTATATTTGCGTGCTCTTATTTTAAAAATATATACAGTGTGTATCAGCCAAATGGAATAAATTCGATAATAGATACATGGGGGCGTGTCCGAAAGAACACTCCGACACGTCGATTGATATTTCTAGTTGCGCATTTTTTCAATAAAAACTTTTTATACAGGGTGTGTCATGTAACAGTGGCCAATACTAACTTTCTTATTTCAAATGCAATACCCTGTATATTATTCAATTTTTGGATTCTTCAGAAAATTTTAGACATATTTCATGTACAATATCCTATACCTATCTTCAACTGTTTCGGAAATATTTAGTGTTTTCAGATTTATTGCAAAAATTAACAACACACTAAAAAACTAATAAGTAATACTGTTCACTTCTTGATAATGTAAAAAACAAAAAAAAAACACTAATATAGGAGATGTTGAAAATGTTCGCCGCGAACGTCTTCTCAACATCCTAATCTTGAATAGAAATTTCTTCTAACGTTACTGAAGATCTCAGGCGTGACCGATCTAATCGCAAGCGTTATTCGTCTTCTTAAGTCAGCTAAGTCGAGGGGTTTAGTTTTGTATACAATATTTTTGACATAACCCCATAAGAAGAAGTCTAATGGCGTCAGATCAGGGGATCGTGCTGACCATTCCATCGATCCACGCCTCCCTATCCACCGATTTGGAAATACTCGGTTGAGGTACTGCCGGACATTGATTTGGTAATGGGGCTATGCTCCATCTTGCTGGAACCATATAATATTCGCTGGAAGTTGTGGGTTTGCTGGATCAGGATATAAGTTTGTCAAAGTTGGCAAGACATTATTTTGGAGCAGTGCTAAATAATTATCGCCATTTAAATTGCCAATAATGAAAAAAGGACCTATGATCTGATCTCTAACAATTCCTGCCCAAACATTAACCTTTTCAGGATATTGCGGATGTTCTTCTCTCATCCAGTGAGAATTTTCCCTATAGACCAATAGCGGCAATTCTGACGATTAGCATGACCGTGTTCTAATTGGATCACATTTTTATCTAACATTGCCATCATTTGTTCACAAATATACGTTCTTTTATTAAAATCGTCTTCCATGAGCTCATGAGTAGGTATCATTTTATAGGAATACATTTTATTTTCTTGTAATGTTCGAATAATCGATGAATGGCAAACATCGAACATTGGGGCTGTTTTTCGACTAGAAGTATGTGGGTTTTCCTGAAACTCAAGCATAATATCTAATTTGGTATCATCACTTATTGCATTGGCAGCTACTTTTTTTATCTGCTTTACATGTCCAAGCTGGCGAAACTGCTTTTCTATTTTACTAATTGTCCCTGGAGTTATAGGCGGCAAATTTGGAAATTTTTCATGAAATAAGCGAGCAACTTCCATTTGTGTCCGTGTTTTATCTCCATAAGCAATCATCTGTAAAATTGTTATTTTGTGCATTTTTGTTAAATAAACCATTTTTCTGATATGCAGTTAACGAAATTCAAACAACTATAACACTGACAACTACTGTCATGCAGACAGACAACAATTTGCTAAGGTCAGGCGTTTTAAACAAAAGTAAACAAAACTATTTATACCTTTTTTTTATTTCATATCAGTAAAAACATTTTATTTCATACTGTATTGTAAAACACACCGTTACATATTTGAATTTAGTCCAGAAAATAAGGTTTTGCAGCAATAAGTCCGGTAAAATTTTTTTACCGGACTAGTCCTGTAAAATTTCTTTACCGGACTGAAATTTGTAAGTTTTAGTTTAATCAATGTCAAACACACAATGTTTCCACCAGTAAATATAAGAACTTTCCAAATATACGACGCAGAATAAAACTTCATTATAATTTCAAAACATAATTATAATTTTCAACAGAACAGTATGAAATAAAATATTGTACGTCATTCGTCCGGCAAATCCTTTACACTTTACAGTATTCGTTTCAAAATTCCAGACTCGGCTCCTTCGTCGCCTCGTCTCGAAACATTTCACTCATACTGTAAAAGTTGATTTACCGGACTTATAACGTAAATATCTATTAACATCAATTTTCAACATCTCCTACATCAATGTTTTTTTTTGTTTCTTACATTATCAAGAAATAAACAGTATTACTTATTAGTTTTTCAGTGTGCTGTTAATTTTTGCAATAAATCTGAAAACACTTAATATTTCCGAAACAGTTGAAGATAGGTATAGGATATTGTACATGAAAATATGTCTAAAATTTTCTAAAGAATCCAAAAATTGAATAAAATACAGAGTGTTGCATTTAAAATAAGAAAGTTAGTATTGGCCACTGTTACATGACACACCCTGTATAAAAAGTTTTTATTGAAAAAAATGCGCAACTAGAAATACCAATCGACGTGTCCGAGCGTTTTTTTGGACACGCCCCCATGTATTTATTATCGAATTTATTCCATTTGTCTGATACACACTGTATATAATATGGCTTATTTCTGCGGCAGATCTCTAGATGTCCAAACAAAGAAAATAGAGGGATATTGGCAACTGCGCTTGATTACAATTAGGCTAGTAAATATACCTGATTTTTCAGAAACTTTAAATTATTTAGTTCAGTTAGTTAACCCTTTGGTGTTAAGATAAAGAGCAAATGCATCAGAGAAAGAACAAAACAACGACTGCACTGCAGCAACGTCAGTCTTAATTTTCATGCCAGTTGCTTTTTACCAATTAAATAATTCAGCCGACTGTGTCCTATTCTGCCTATACAGTGTTTGTGCCGCAGTAAAAGATAAGGGTAAGATTTTCCAACTCTCAGATAGATGAAACAACTAAGTTAACCACGGATTAAAATATTTATTTAGTAACTGATCGGTCTAGTTGTTCAATATTAATTTTATAAAGGACAAAGTACAACTGATTGTTTAATGTAAATTATTGAAGAAAATAACAATATTGTTAAATAATAAAATATTGTAATATAATTATAATTCCGTAACAATCTAGAGGTAAAAGCTTAGACCTAAAGTTTTTTTTGTACTTCAAATGATCTGACGACATAATAAGTTAAGCATACTTTTACGAAATTCGCGACATTTTCCAGAAAACGAGCACTACCTCCTGAATATAGAAACTGTTGACTGTTTAACGCGTTGACATTTTTAGCCCGTGTCGCGCTCATACAGGCAAAATCGTAAACGTCTAGAGCCACATTTATCTCGCTCAAATAGCTCATTAAATCGAAATTAACATCCTGAATACATACAATTAAAACCGAGATTAAAACATGGCGTCGTTAAAGTTAAATGCCTTCTACCTACATGGGTTGTCTATGGTGTATAACCCTTATCTCGCGAGATCTATCGAAAAATATATGTAAAGTTGTGTTTTTATTTGGGTAGAGGCAGATGTCCTTAGTATTGCCGGTGTTTATTTACACGTATCTTTAAAAATACGGCATATATGCCAGGTAAATTTTAAATCAATTTATCTAGAAAACGACGCCTTACGTTAAGAGTTTTTTTTTGTCAAAAATTGTTGAAGTTTTCTCATAAGTATATATATTTTTCCTGCCCCCATTTTTATCCAATATACTATAGTCTATTTTAGAAAGGTGTAGAGTAATAAAAGCTCATTAGGTATGCAAAGGGACTACAGAGTGACCCAACGAATATTTAAGCCACTTTAATAATTTGGCATTGATTTCATTGCAAAATTCTTTCTTTTCATCAAGTGCAGGTAGTACCACCCGGGTTTGGGTCAATTTATGGGTTTTGCCTATTGTTATCCATTCACAAACACTGAAAATGGTGTGAGAAAGGCGTGCCGGTAGGATATTCGTAAAAAGGAAAGAATTTTATTTTAACAGAATAAAAATGCACAAAGTTTACCTGCGCCTATGGCCGACACCGAAATTGAGCCGAACTGGACGGAATTTCCCATTTTATTACTCTACACCTTTCTGAAATAGACTAAAGATCAAAATTCTAAGCCCAGACTGATACTTGAGTAAATATTTATCCATACACCTTATTGTTATCATCCCTTAATCTGCGTTGATCCCAGGTCGGCCGTAAAAGTAAATTTATACAGAACCCTCGTCATATTCTTCTCGCAATTTAGCGGTGCTAAAGGTGGAACATTACTGCACGACGTTAATTTACAAAAACATAACTGCAGACGCCATTGAAACAATTTAAAATTTTATTATTGGAAACGCCACGAACCGATAGTTATCGAGATATTTTACGCGCTCTGGGGTGTTGGAAAGCTCTGGCAAAACTTCCTTTTATTTTCTACGGGCGGCAGCTATTAAAACATTAATAAACGATATGAGTGCGATGCAACGAAAACCTTATTCAGAGTGCGTTAAACGAAGAGGTTCTGCCATTTTCGGTTCAGAATTTAAAAAGGCCTAAGAGACCAGTGAAGCCTTTAAATGACCTGGTCACACACCCGATTCAAACCCTATTGAGAATTTTTAAATGGCCTACCATTCGCCAAATTCAAATCTTATTGTTGTAGATTGTGTAGTTGTACTATTAAATTTAAATTTTGCCCCAAGAAACTGGCCTAGTGACTTTATTGTAAAATGTTGGAAATCTTAAGCGCTGTAATAAAAATTAAGTTGAACTTAACCTTTTTTAATTCCACAGAATTTAATCCTTAAAATTTTTAAATTGCCTTTCTAGTTCCAAACTCTATTAAGAATTCTCTTAAATAGCCTTCTCACAGTCCAGATTAGGATCATATTAACAGTGTCCATACCCCTGACTTAAACTCTACAAATAATTTCTTTAAAGGCCTTCTCACTGTCCAGATTGAGATCCTAATGAGAAATTTCTAAATTGGCCTTTCCATTCACCAGATTCAAATGCTAGGGAGAATATTTTAAATGGCCCAGAATTTTAAATTTCTATGTAAACTTTAGACGTGAGGAAAAGTTAAAAAAAATGTGAATGAAATTTCTCAAACTGATTAGATATCGATACAAAAAGCCCAATTTCATGATTTTTTTATTTCCAACCCGTGCGAAATGGGATAAAATTATTCGACCCGATGAGACATTGATTAAGGTTTATGTATATTTACGAAGCCAGTGTATTTATATAAATACAGATATTTGCAAAACTGCAATCTCTAGATATGCAACCTTTGAATTTTTACAAAAGGTGTTTTAATGGGTTCAGTTTGAAGTGCAGTTTAGCAGTTTTCTTTAATGAGGGCATTGAATTCTCAATGGGCAAAGAGATATGGGCATTATGGGATATTTCCTGCCGCGTATAAATTTTGAATCTCGAACGATATACCCGCTCACGTTCATTGGATGGATATGGTAACTCTTGAACATGTTTATTAAAGTTATATTGGCCTGGGTAATTTTATTCTTTGAGCAATAGAAGCTCACTTCCAATCTAGATGATGATGATCTCGTAAACCATCGGACAAACAGAGATGATTAGATTAAAGAAAAGTTGCCCTCTCATGATGTCGCATTGCTTTAAACTTTTATAAACATTATTTAAGGCCTAAAATTTATATAAATCTATCCATCTCTTTGTAATTTCAGTAATTCGGTACAAGTTAAGTTACATCCCAATTAATAACTAACTGCAAACTTTTGGGTTATATCTAATACCTTTTGTATCTTTTGTGTATTTAAGCGAGAAATTTTGGGCTCTTTATTTCAAATAATCTGCCTCAGCGGGGCCCAAATTAGAGAATATCATCTGTCTAAGTCAGTCGGGGGTGAGAGGTTCACCAATTTTAGCCGTACTTCGCACATTTTGGTGGATTATTTCGTATTATTTTGGAAATTTAATTAGCCGGGGTGATTTGTCAAGGTGCATGAGATAAGCGTTATCATGGGCGCACAGTTGGGGCTGGGTACAATCCTAGCAATAAAAATCGCAAAAAAAACAGACAAAACTTATACCAAGTACAGTCCCGTGCCGCTTTGGCATTTCGCATATCTCTCAGTGTCCCTAAATGCCTCATTCTTCCACTATAATCATTTCAGAATGAAATTTTTTAAATCCGATTACCTACAAAAATTTCACACCAAACACAATCGCATGTTTCGAGACCCGGACGATTTCTTTTGTTAAAAAACAAACGACATTCGACTTCCGACGCTCCTCTTTTGTTCTTGCCCATACCGGTTGATTGAGCGGCCATCTTGATAATGGAATTAAAACGGGGATAACATCGGGGTCTTATAGAAAAACGCCAGCTTGATTCGAAGTCAACAAAAGGGCTTTTTACATTCTTAATTAATTTAACAAAAAAAAAACACTTTTTGTGTAGTAGCCCATTTAGATAATATTTTAGATGTGTGTTAATATGAACCATTATAAAATCCAAAGTTTTACTAATTAACTACCTACTAAAAACAAAAATTTACTAATGATAAGTTTAATTAATGAAATGGAAGAGGTATAATACTACTTAATCATAGTTACTTTCTCCTTAATGGAATAGCTCATATTTTACTATAATTAAAGCGCCTTCAATGAAAATGTTGTCACTGATGCTACTTTTCGTTTTGTCAATGCCAAATAATAATTTCCTGGTTTTTGCTGTATTACCTAAAATTTTGTAATTTTGCCATCACATTTAATTGAATAAGTTAGGATTGGCTTATTAAAATTTATTCAAACTTGGCAAATGTCTTTAATATATCGGCCTCTTCAAAAAAATTATAATACAATATTCGTCTAAAATGTACAGGAGAGCCAATATACAGGGTGTACCAAATGAAGTGCGCACCATTGCTAACTTTTTTATTATTGGAGATACAACGTCGGTTAAATTAGTAAAGTAGTAGCATTTTTTTTGTTAATTAAAATGGCGAAAGCAGAAAAACAATTGGACATAACGTTTCTGAATAAATCAGGAAAATGTATTTTATTTAAATGACACACCCTGTATATTTTTGACCGAAACGTTTGCAAATCGTTTACGGAATAAAAAAGTTCATAAATAAAAAATGGTTTCCTTTGGCGTTTTCATCGAGCCTGCCATGAAAACAAAAACGAATTTATTTATTTATTTCAGAAATTAAAACTCGATTTTATTTTTAGCGGAAGAAATAAAAAAAAAACTATATTAAATGTTCAAACACATCACCGTTTTGTTCAATACATTTGCGGGCATTCTTGAATACACGTTTTGTAGCTTTTAAAACTGTTCTGCCATCGAATGCGTCTAATGTTGTCTTGAAGTTTGGCTGCCTATGAGACCACACCAAACATTGATGCTAAATCTTACTTGCGGATTTCTGGGAACAGCAATAAACAAATTTGTTTTAAACCAATAGTGCATGTTTTTACGATTAAACATACCCCTATTTGAAAAGTTTGCTTCATCGCTCCATAAAATTTTCTTTAGAAGTTAAGATTTTGCCTACACATATCTTGTATCCATTGGCAAAAAATGAGTCTTCTTTTAGTGTCACCAGGTAATAATGTTTGCACTGGTCGGTACTTATAAGGTACAAACTTATATTTTTTTAAAATCCTCCAAATTGTAAATAAACTGAAACCACTGTCTCTTACTAAATCTCTAGTTGAATTATTTTTGTGCGCTTCAAAATATGCCAATACATTTACTTCTACTTGTTCACTTATTATAAACTGTTTTCTAGTCCTTGTCTTTATAAAAACTCTTTCGTTACTTCTAAATTTTCTATACAGCCTTAGAAAATACCTTCTGTCTGGTTGCTCACGTTCAGGATACATTTGACCGTATTGCTCGAGTGCTAGTACACTATCTTTTCTGCAACCAAGATACGCTTCTAATATATCGAAAATTTTGGCTTCGTTCACAATAATGGCTACCAAAACGAGGACACTTTTGTTAATTCGTTTTTGTTTTCATGACAGTCTCGATGAAAACGTCAAAGGCAAACCATTTTTTATTTCCATGGATGTGTTGATGTTTTTTCAATTTTAGGCCAATATTGCATATGAACTTTTTTATTCCGTATACGATTTGCAAACGTTTCGGTAAAGAATATACAGGGTGTGCCATTTAAAAAAAAATATATTTTCCTCATTTATTCAGAAACGTTATGTCCAATTGTTTTTCTGCTTTCACCATTTTAATTAACAGAAAAAATGCTACTTACTACTTTGTTAATTTAACCGACTTTGTATCTCCAATAATAAAAAAGTTAGCAATGGTGCGCACTTAATTTGGTATACACCCTGTATAGCCACCTCAATATTTACATGGGATTTCCCATGTTCAACTAAGCCATGCATCACCCGGTATATTATACCTTTCAACGATCTGAACGCTAAAAGTGTATTTTTATAAGGTCCTTCGGAAGAGTAATAATATAATAAACGAATTATGATGGGTTGTACGGGTCTAGCTCGCCTGAATGCTCAGATTTTGATTTTCAAGTGTTCATTGGAACATGAGACAATGAAAGACTTGATTATAATTCCTTTTTATGTTCGTTAAAATATAGGGGGAGGGCGGGCAGTCTCGGACGGCTAGCAAAATTGACACTTTAACGTTTCAGGCGATGTGGAACTCTTAACATCACTTTATTTTGTGTTTTCAGCGGATATATTTCCATGCACGATGTAGGTGTGCTATAGTTCCAAAGTTTTAATTGACAAACTTTGGAATTATTAAACTACCTTTATGACAAAACCAAAATCCTGAAGTTTGATACGTGAATATATATTCATTATAAAAGTTCTTGGATACATAGTTGACGCCGCCTAAAAGTTTAATGCCGCCCGACAAGAATTATGATTATTTAGTTGCTTTTGATTGCATATAAATATGATACATTTAGTGACGTGTGAATTAGAAGTTGTCTGCAATTGCTTAACAACATGTCGTTGAAAGATTGGCTGAAACAGTAATATCATCGAACAGCAACAATGGCGGTCACAGTTGATTCACGTCTCCTGTCACATACTTTACGACCAATAACAAATGAGCGAGGATTAAATGACAGTAATTAGCGCTGTCATAATTAGCAGCCAATTATTAACGTTTCATTTGGCGAGTCTAATAATTAATTTGAAAAGGGTGGGTGGTAAAGCGGAGGTTGGTGAAAACTGATAAATATACGTGACAAATGAGTTATTGACGAATTATTTGGATTTATTAGGGCTGAGTGGGATTCGGAACGTTATTAATTAAATAACTATTCGTATTTTAAGGGACAAGAATTGGATCACGCTTCACCTTAAAACAAGAGAAAACATTATAAATAAATCAAAAGGTGAGGTTAATAGATACAGGGTTTTTCACTTACAACTCCGAGGGCCTATTTTATTTTTTCTTATGTTTAGGAATTGTATATATTAACATTTCAAATAATAAAATAAAAAATGGAAGAAAACTAAAAAATAATTATTGTTTAAAAAATCGTAAAAAAAAATATGTAACTAACTATACTTATTCGAAATGTCGGCCGTTTTCATTAATACATTTTTGACACTTCTTCAACACAGTATTGGTGGCCTTGCGAAGAGTGCAATTTATGCTGAAAAACACACCCCTCACTCTCTCTTCTAATTCTTATACAGTTTCAGACCATTCAAACCCATAGACTTAATTTTTTACATATCCCCCATAAATAAAAATCTAGAGGGGTTATATCGGGGGATCTAGCAGGCCAATTAACTGGTCCGCCGTTTAAAGTTACTTTATCATCAACTTAAAAAGCTAGAAGCTGTCAAAGTTCAAAAATGTAATTTTTAAAAAGTCGATATCTCGGAAACTGTTTAGACTTATAATGCACTTATTAAACAATAATTGTACCCAAGTAACAATTTAAATGCCAACAAGTATTTATAGGGTTTTATCACAGGTTTAAGAAGGTAAATAAACCAAAGTGGGTTTTATTATTTCTTTTTCTTTCTCTATTGATTATATAACCACTTAATTGCTGCATTATTCAATACCACAATAAACTCATTAAGGTTTATAGAGGATTTTAAATCTTTTAAGTTTTGTGGTAGACATCTATAAATCTTTGGGTTTTATGGGAGTTTTAAAATATGGTTTTTAAGTACTCCTTACGATCAAGCAATAAAACGAATAACTCTTAAGTAGTCTTACCCTTAATTTATGTTATCATAAATACTATTTACTTTGGACGATAATTGGTAAAGGCTCCTTGAAACCTAATAGTTTTTTGGTAGCTTTAGTAAGCTAAGTTAAAACCTTTTGGTTTTTACAAAGCACCTATAAATTCTTTGGTTCCCCCACTTACACCTTTAAACTTTGAGAGAGGGGGGCATATAACGCATAGTAGACGCCATTTTGTGATTGCTAATTCTAGTTAGTGTCAGTGCAGTGCGGCGCACAAAGGCATTTTATGCACTTACTTAGTAAAAATGTCTACTATTTTGGATAAATACTTGAGGATTAGGAAAAGTGGTAATTTTAAAAGAAAATTAAAAGATGATTATAATTTAAACCTTGTAAAAAAATGTCATAGTCAGTTATTAGAGCACAAAAACAAGGACGAACATGTGGAAAAATAAGAATCTATTTTTATTGAGCCATGTAGTCATCAAGAATCACGAAATAAATGTTTTTTTAGGTTATGTTATCTAAGTACATTTGTATTAGAAGTTGTCAGAGACAAATCCTAAGTGTTTTAAAGAAGAGTAGTAAGGCTGGGTAAAGTCTTACAGGTTTTAAAATTGTAATAAAGTGGAGCAATTGGAATTTAACAAAACCTTTTGCTTTATAAAAATATTTCACAAACCCACAAACTCTTAATAGGGCATTCTATTAAAATAAACGGTTTTATTAATTTTCCAGTCATGTTCTTTTCCGTTAATTACGGCAGACATGTTTAAACAAAGTTAGAGCAACAGTGTTTGGTTATATTTTTATTTATTCTAACTGTTTACATTTAGCCTGCAATTATCAAAAATATGTTAATATGTTATATAAACCCCTAAATAGCCCAAAATCATACTGATTAAGCTAAAACTAGGGTTACAATTTTTTTATTAATTGTAAATAATAATTAATAAGCTAACAAATGAAAGGCGCGTGATTTTTTTAAAAGTTTTTTTATAAAATATACTTTATCAATAAAGTGGCCGGGGTTGACGATTTTTTATTACTAGGTTGTTTATTAATATCAAGTTATAAAATGTTAGCACATGCAGATATTTCAATCGAGGCAGACATATTTAACTATACTTGGTGACATTTTTTGATATTGACAATTTAAGTGCAACAAGTCTTTGACAAAGGATTATTAAAGACACAATAATAATAAAATTATTTATGATGGTTTCAAATCACGCATAAAATTTGATTGCAAGTACTAACGGTTTTAAGAAGGCTTTATAAAATGTTTTGTGGTAGACTTAACAACATCTTGCAGGTTTGGGTTCAAAAGTACTGTTGGTTTTATTGACAGTTTTAAGGAAGGTATTTAGAATCTTTACAAAAGGTCCTTTTTGGTTTCATGCCGGGTTTATTGGAGCTATAAAGAGGTTATCTAGTATAAACAGTTTTACGATCAGTTTTATTATATAGACTTAATAACTTCTTGTAGATTGTGATAAAACCTAAAATGTTACTTGGGTAGTTTTATGGAAAATCCAAAAATATTCTAAGATATAGGGTGTTCCATTAAAAAACAGTAACTTTGTTTTCCTACGGCTTTCTGACTCATCCTGTATACTGATTTTTAAAAAAATTAAAAATTGAATTAATTAGTATTTTTAGCTTTTTCACAATGACATTTTTAGTAAAAATAAGAATGTATGTTTGTCCTAACATTTGATTTGGCACACCTTGCGCTATCTTAAAAAAACAGTGGTTATGTTTCACTAATTGGTGTATAGAGTTTCCGGGAAATATCTTTTAGCCAAAAAATAACGACTTATAAAAACACAGAAAAAATCACCATATTCCGCTTAATTTAGAACCCCCGTTAGCGAGCTGTCAAACAATTAAGACAGCTTCACACATGTGATCAATAAAACCATGAGCGGGCCCATAAATATTGATACATTACGAAAAAATGGTTTTGGTGTTTATAAAATGGTGACAAAAGTATTACCGGCTGTAAATTACGTACGCCGTAAACCATCCTTAGAAAAATTAGAGAGATTACGCCACAACTCTTGCGTATAACGTTAACGTTATTTGGTGGATCTAAAGTAAATTGCGTGAATTATTATTGGAAATACTATAAAATTGTTGTTCAAAATCCAAGATGAAGAATGGCGGTCACAAAACCCCTATCGATCAAAATAACCAAAGCAATAATAAAAGTAACTGTAATTTATAGTTATATACAGGGTGGCGCACCGAAAACTTTCCACCCAGGTTTATTATTAATAAATAAATCAAAATTCGCTCTAACACGGGAACCGTAGTTCTCAGGGGACATATTTTTTTGCTAATTTCACCCCCCCCCCCCCCCCCCCGTCTGCTTGAACCCCTACGACGGGGTGGCTTTCACCCTTAAAATCCTAATTGGAAAGGGGGGTCGAGTGATACCTTGTTTTAAAGGGAATTCAATTGCCTTCCAAACGCGACCTTGCTCGTTTAAATCGAGTGAATAGTTCCTAAGAAATAGGGCTAAAAAGAAAAGAAAATTTAAAAGTAATAAAATTTATTACCGCTTGTATCAATCAAGTAAATGTTGAAAATGTCCACCTCCAACCTCCATGCAATTGTGAAGACACTGTTCAAAATGTACATTATGGAGCATTGCGGGAGTTATTTGTCGGCACTCGTACACTATTCGTTGTCGCAAGTCTTCCAAAGAATTGGGTTGGGTTGCATAAATTTTAGACTTTAAATGTCCCCACAAAAAAAAGTCCAGTGGCGTCAAATCAGGAGATCTTGCAGGCCATTTAATAGGACCTTTCTTCCAATCCATTTTCCTGGAAAATTTTCATCCAGAAACTGTGTAACAGGGAACGCATAATGCGGGGTGCTCCGTCTTGCTAAAAGTAAATATTTTCTGGCCGATAACGGTCATTTTCTTCTATGGCATTCATTAAAGCAGGGTTAATAGTGGTTTCCGACAGGTTCAGGTACATTTGACCTGTTAAATTTTCAGGTATAAAATACGGCCTAATAATACGGTCCCCAAAAATTCCAGCCCACACATTTAATTTTTCGAGATGTTGAGAGGGTTGGAATCCGACCAATACCTGCAATTCTGTCGATTGACAGTACCGTGAAGAAAAAAAGTGCATTCATGCTATATGGTTTATTAAGGAAGGCTGTAAAATTATACTAAAGACAAGTGTGTAGAATTTTTAAATTTTGATAGTCCAAAAGAGGGCGTGGCACCTAAAAAAATTTTTCCCTGCGGCGCATTTTTATGTGAAAATGCAAGGATAAACCCCCCTTCCCCCTTGTCATAATCTTAAATACGCCACTGCAGCACCGTAATATAGTAATACCGTCAAATACAAAATTAACAAGCTTCAACTGAAAACACATAAGAGTAAGAGTTAGAAGTACGACCCCTTTGATGGCATTTAATTCCTGCAAATAATTTTGGACTTTCTACTATTTTCTTTTAGTAAAATAGGGTTTTTCCTACGGAAATTTTATAAGCGTTTCTATATTTTTTGATATGTTGTAAATCAGGGTTGAAAAAATCATGATTTTTTTGAAGAACATCAAAAATCGCGATTCTTTTGAAAAATATCAAGATTTTTTTTATGCGGACATAACTTTAAATCAACTGCAAAAATTTAAGAGGCGTTATGAACAGGTATTTCTGCTAAAACTCCCCTGTGGCCATATTAATAAGCGACAATTTAAGGAAACGCTGCCTTTGGTGTATTAACACCATGTGTCACCCATAAACTTTTCTATAATTTTTCACCAACTCGGTGATAAATCGTTATATTTTAAATAACCGCCGTTTTATAGTTATGAACGTGTAGGTACGGGGTACAGGTTATTAATGAAGCTACAAGCCACAATGTACCTATAAAATATACAGCACAAGTCTTAATTTAGTCGTTAATCCAGGCAGCAATATTTGAAGTTTTTTTTTTGAATTTTATAGGGTGTTCCATTTAAATCGGCTTTTTTTTAAGGCTTAATAACTTTAGTGCTAATTATCCTACCAGCTCACCGACAAATAATTCGACTGCAGAAATAAAGAAGTCATCTTGCTTCACCTTACGGGATTCAGTAACTTCTTTATTTTTCTCTTTCCAAAAAGTTATGAAGATTTCTAGAATCACCATTAAATTTAATTTGCCAATCACTTTATTGACTGGTGCTTGAGGAGCGGAATAATTCATAGAACTTGTGCCAGGAGATACATCTATGATGCTATCATATAGATCGGCTTCAAGAATTAAACAAGAAGCTTGAGCTTGTAAGTAACAAAATTTTAGCAGGTGTTCTACAAAACTGTATTTGAACTTTAGCAATATGATAATTAGCAGCAAAGTTATTAAGCTTTAAAAACTAGCGATGTAAATGGAGCTCCCTGTATACTGACCTAATACCGTGTGATTATCATTACAGCCCCTTCACCTAGGTTTATTTGAGCAACTTTTCTCTCCATTCTCCTACCTTCATGACTATAGGGGTTTATTTTTCCATTTATTAAGCTGTTTTTTTTTCTTTTAGATTGATACTCATAAAAAACAATGAATTCGAAATTGTAAACGATAAAGTGTTTAGAAAACAACAGCGATTTAAATGTTCTCAGTATTGTGCATTATTTATACCTACAGAGATATTACTGTGTATTATTCCGTTTGTACCCTGAAGAATATAATGTTTCTTTAAATGAAATAAATTAATAAGTAATAGCACTTCATCACGCTATACTTAGGTTTAATGATAGTTCATCGAAAAGTACGCTGAATATTATATTCGATGGGTTACTTATTTTCTTTTCTTTTTGCTTATCTTTACGACAAGAAATTATGCTATCATGAAGTTTACAGGGTGTTCGGAAATGATGAGCAAAAAGCTTGCTGCTCGAAAGGGTGTCAATATTTTTCTTGATAACGTTTCTGTTAGTTTAAACGTCTTAAAAATCTTACTTACAATCTTTCTGTATCCAAAGGAATCCCTCTGGGCACAGCACTGAGTCCCCGATGCGAACAATCCACAGCGGTACCCGAACAGACACAAGACGTGGGGCACTTGGTGGTGCTGCTGCTACCTCCAAACGAGTAACTCGACGCAAAAGTTAGGTGTTGCGAGGGTGACGATGGTTCCAGGCCAGGTTCCGCGTTAAGGAGGGTGGTGAGAAAGGTAAGGATTATAGTGAGGAGGAATGTGGTAGATCTAAGCCGACGTTGGCTCGACGGGGAGAATATTACCCCACCCATTGTGGGGCTGCAAGTGTTGGAGAGCAAGTGGGGTCGAGTTTTTATGTTTTGAGGTGGTTTGGGAGCGGACTGTATGGCGAAGCTGAAAATAGAAGAAAATGGTATTAGATATAGCCTGTTCGGGGAATATACACTGTGGCTCAAATTAAAGGAGTACCTACACTTTTTAATTGTGAATATTTTTTTTCATTTTGCACTGATTTAGTTTATTTTTGGAGTGATGATGAACTGAAATCTTCTCAGTAAAATGTGTAATTTTTATCAAAATATTTTGAACAGTTGACAGGTCTTTTCAACAAACGTGCGCTTAAGTTCGTTGCAAACGGAAACTGATTTATTTAAATTTCAGACGATACGTTTTTTTGGTAGTTTAACTATCGAAAATTCTCCAGTAGGTATGTCTCATTGTGAAAGATTTTAAAATTCAAGAAATACAATTTATTTTGTTCAATCTTATTTAATAATATTAACAATTAATGATATCAAGACTATCACTTAAAATTGAAAGTAGTCTAATATTTACAGGATAACATTATGAATATGACCACCATGATTTTCCATCACCGATTGCAGTCGCCTTCGCCATAAGTCAACGGCTGCATTGATTATGTCCTGATTAAAATTATTCCAACAAAACTGTAACCTTTCCTTTAGCTCTTCGATGGTGTTAAACCTTTGACCATTGTAAACATTTGCCTCTAAAATTCCCTATATGGAATAGTCAACAGGGTTTAGGTCTGGACTATTATTGGGTGGCCACATCTCCGGTTCGATGTAATCGGGGCATTGCTCAAACAAGTGGTATGGTAAGGAGCACCGTCTTGTTGGAACACGTAATCGTCGCAGATTGCTTCAATTTCACGAAGCAAGTGATGTAAAATTTGTTGTTGATACGCGTCCGAATTGAGTTTTACTCCGGCATCTACAACAATGAGACTTGACTTTCCCAGTTTGGAAGCTGCCACAGAGACCATTACGTTAGGTGAAAAGTGACTTCTCTCGATTAAAAGATTTTCCAAAGGGATTTCCCTCTTTACTCGCACATTTGCGTATACCCGATTATTTTGTGCATTCTTTGGCGGCCTCAAGTAAAACATCTTCTCATCTGAAAACCATATCTTTGCGATATTTTCCCGAGAACGGAATCTTTGTAGTAATAGATTACATCTTTCTAATCGTTTCTCCTTCACATTGGCATTAAGTTTTTGACAGTGAACCTTTTTCAAGACTATAAATTAGCAATCATTTTTTATAATTCTTTGAACTGTAGAACGGTGAATTCTTTTTCTTTTCGCTATTTTTCTGGTACCTACAGATTCTTCAGGTCGTACATTTTCTATAATATTTCTTACCATGGTAATAGTTCCTTGGGTTCTTGAAGTTTTCTTCCCTTCCCTTCCGCCTTTTATTTTTATGGATCCATTATTTTCTCTAAAATGTCTTAAGAACTTTCCAACTGTTCCAACATACCAATTTTTTTCAGGAAACTCCTTTACAATTTTTCTTGCACCGTAATTATGTTTTTGACAAAAATATTTGATAAGAACTCGATCCTCTTCACTTAAGACTTCCATTGTGTACGGATTAGCTGTCACGAAGCGTACAAAACATCAAAAATAACATTGTTTAGTATTTTAATAACATTCATGGATACTCTGATTTTTAATAACGGTCATGGTTCAAACGATTTCAAATTTCCAAAATGATAACCGCAATGTATGCTTAATCTAATTCTAAACTCAAAATTCTTCAAATGTAGTCAGGGACGTCACAATCGGGGGCATGAACCAAATAAACTAGTCATTACTTTTTTGTATATAGATTCGAAACGATTTTTCAACCAAATTTGATACTTTTAAATAAGAAAAGGTAAAGTTGGTCAATGACTAGGATACAACGTTTTCGCGAAAAATGTGTTTAAAAGTTGCGCTGCATTGTAAAATATTTACACCCTATATAAAACATTGCACTTATATAGGTATTATATGTAACTCATCAATGGCGCAATAAGGTCTAGGTTTCCTTTGTTTATAATACCTACATAAATATTTAGAACTCCAGTTATCGATTTTTATTATTCTAAATAATCGCTGATAGATACTAATCTTGTAATTTTCCCATTAATTACTTTACACGTACTAGGTATATTAAAACATATTTTTTTAGCACGCAACTACCTACAAACTGTATGCATATAGGTAGGAGAGTAATATTGCACAATTTTTAGGTTTGGATACATTCCTCAAAAGTTTCAGTTATGTCTGTTTTATGGATACATTTTTTGTTACAGCTCTATGGCGATTTTAGTGTTTCATGTACACATTCCATGCTGTCCTCTTTCAACTAGTATGTTTTAGTCCTCTCACACACAAAATGTTCGCATTTTTTTTTAATTTCTTTAAAAATGGCTCAAGGTAGAACGATGAAACTTTCTAAACAATTCGACAACTATTTAGGGTATCTAGTGAGGTTTACACACCGTTAGATAATGCATTTCAAATATTTTTTTTCCACAATACATCTTTCTATATCTACCTAAAAAAATTAGAAACTATAGAATTTCGAAAAAAACTAAAAATCGCAATTTTTTAAAACGGTTTTTATTGATAATTTTGATCAAAAATTTCTATCCTCACCGGAAAGCGCTCCGCAAAGACGTAAAATGTATATTTCGAATTTTAAAAATTTTAATATAAAGTGCAAAAAATAAAATAAATCAAGAATTTCTTTTTAAACTGAATTATTTTATAGAAAAATATTTTTTTTACACCATATGGGGATTATTTGATTCCTCCGTCCTTTTTGGACAAATTCCACTAAAGAAAATTAAAAGTTTCTCACTAATATTACAGATATATCAGTTTTTATGCAACGAAAACCGCCAAAAAATCATACCTTTTAGAGGTTAAAATCATTATCCATTTCGAATAGTAGCCTGTGACTCAAACATGTGTTTGTGTTTGACAAACTGAAATTTAGGATACGTCAAGATGTCAGAAAATTCAAGCGTTAATTACAGTATTGTAATGCGTCAAAAGTAAAGCAACATTTTATTATTTTCCTAAAAAATAAAGGTTTTCGTGAAAGTAAAGGTTAAAATATTTTTCCAAAGTTTATTTTATGTTTAATTAATATTTCTGTGCTGGATTAATCATGCCAAGAGGTATTCCAATTTCGAAAGAATTAAAGCAGAGAGTAGTGAATGCACGCTTGGAAGGTACAACACAAGCCACAATTTAAAGACGGTTTGTTCTACCAAGATACAGCGTATCCAAAATAATTTCAAGTTACATTCAAAGGGGACATTAAAGAATCTACCGAAATCGGGGAGGCCGAGAAAAACAACAATTTGAACACACAGACGCATTAAAAGAATTTCTCAAAACGATCCTTGGATGTCTGCACCTAGAATTATTGCTGAAATTCCCGAAATTATGGTTAGTCCACGGACAGTTCAAAGAAGGTTGGTAGATGCAAAGTTATTTAGTAGACACCCGGCTAAAAAGCCCCTTATTTCGGTAAGAAATAGAGTGGCTAGGCTTGAATTTGCACGTCGACATTTACATTGGACAGTAGACGAGTGGAAAAAAAGTTTTATTTAGCGATAAAACGCGTTATAAAATTTTTAATTCTGATGGAATAAAGCGTGTAAGACGGCGAATCAACACAATGTTTAATCCCAAATACGTTACACCCACAGTTAAACGCCATAAAGGCAGTGTTTTTCTATGGGGTTGTTTCTCATGTCCTTTAAACTTCATTAATGACACCATGGATGGATTTGTCTATAGAGATATAATGCAAAATGTAATGTTGCCTTATGCAGAGTGGGAATGCCGTTGCGTTTTATTTTCCAACAGGATAACGATCCAAAACACTGTTCACAAATCGTTCAAGAGTGGTTTCAAGAAAATAACGTTCGGGTCTTGCAGTGGCCGGCACAATTCCCAGACCTTAACCCCATTGAAAATCTATGGGAAGAAGTTGAACTGGAATTCGTACACAATTATGTCCAAATAAACAATCATTGGTAAATAAAATCAATGAAGTTTGGACAAACCTTCCCGAAAATACTGTTCAATAATTGATTGCCTCAATGCCGCGACGTTGTCGGCAAGTAATAAAAAATAATGGATATTCTATTACCTATTAACATTATACTTCTAGCTATTGTAATTATTAAATGTGCTTAATGTTTTTTTTTTTATCGTAATATGTAAAATAAAATACTGTTGACACAATTTGTTGCTTTACTTTTGTCGCACTTCATTTCGTCGATTTTTATAATAATTATAAATATTTCTCTACCTTCATTTTGTTTAAAGTGTACCAAAATATTGTGAAATAATACTAATATTGTGGGGATAATATTTCATTAAATTAAAAATTAGCTGGGGATCACAATCATATAATTAATTTTTTAAATTCAAAGAAATAAAAGCACTTTGTTCCTCTACTTTTGTCCAATAGTGTATGTGTTTTCAAAAAATGTTTTCATTTCGTGGACGCAGTAATTTTTCTACAAATAGCCGAATTTATTTCAAAAAGTTTAACATGCAAAAGTCATTTACCTAGAGAGTATGTAAAAATTGGCGATATGGATAGGTATTTGGTTTTGGTAAGCAATATTTATGTTCCTTTAGATTGTAGATCTTTAATTTATGTTGCTCAAAAGCTACTTCTTAAGTGAAATGAATGAGGATTCCGAATTTGAGAAGTGCGTTTTTTTTTAGATGTCTTTAGAATATTAGGCTAATTTCTATGGAACTACACCTATGGAATATGGCGAAGACCACTGAGTTTTATAGTTCAATAAAGATTTATTACTCTCTCGAATTAAGCAGCATACTATAGCAAAATTTAAAATATAAATCGGAAAATAAACTGTTCTTTCTTGCATATTTAGAAATGTTTGTCTTTAAGATCCTAATCTATCTGTTATATGAATGTCTAATAAAAAAACAGCCTTCCCCTAAAGAAGTCGAAAGTTTACCAAGTAAATTCCCATGACCCGCTTTAAAAAACTCGTATGGTATATAACACACGCCGGTCCCTTAAGACCCCTTTACACAAAAACATATTACTTTAACCGTCTTACGTCAGTAAACTCCCGATCAATGGGCAGTTTATTATTTATCAAGCAATATAACATCAAGAAAAGCCGACGTAATGGTATTTTAAAAAGGGCCTTCTCCACCGACCCGGAAGTCGACTAGAACCGATCAAACGGGGCCCCATTTCGCTTCGGAATGTTTGTTTAGAGTAATAATTTTCGATCGACTGCCTTTTCGGCAAATAAAGTCTCAAGACGGCGCCCTCGAGGCCCCGGGGGCTTCGCTTAAAGATGTTAGCATGCACTCCGGAATCGGGGTATCGATTTGGACTTCTGATGGCGAATATAAAACATTTAGCAAGAATAATGTAAAAATAATAGGTGGTCTTGACTTTTTGACAACAGTCCTCTGCCTAAGGCGTCGAGCTGTTAGTTGTCAATAACGTACTTTCCAAATCTGGAGATATTATGGATGAAAATTGTAGAGGGGGTGCATCGACCCACGCAACATAAGAAATTTCATGCCAATGGTCGTTAGAAGTCAATCGACAAAAGATCGGGAGACCTAGCTGGCCAATACCCCTAACATGATGTCCCAAAATGCCAGCCAACGCATGCACGTTGATTTTTTTGGGATTACTGATGCTTCCACATTAGAACAAATATTCCCCCTTCGAATCATAATCAAAATACTTGCTGGTATTTTCATATTTGTTAAATAACTTTGGATAGATTGCATGAAAATTAGTTTGGCTTAAATTTTGCATGGGATTTCCTATGTTGCACCATGTATAACATTAGGTGTAAGAAAAATGTTGATATTTTGATATTCACTTTGCTAGAACACTGTTCAACGATGCTAATGGTTTAAGACTGTATTCTGCCACCAGGAGTAAAAAGTTCACAAAGCCAAATATTCGAATCTTTCTGTATGCGCAAAATAAAATTAGAATATTTACTCGCTCTACGTGACATATGGATCGATTATAATAATTAAAGAAGTATTTACTCCATATTTGTACCCCAGAACCAAATTATGTTAAGTCACAAAACCCTCTTTTGAGAAAATCATTCATTCATCAATCATAGAAATATTTTTTAAGCAATTTTTGCAGTAGCGAACAAGTTAAATTGCAGATATATAAAATTTAAAAACCAAAGTTACGAGTGCTTTCTTAAAAACCGTCATTTTTTGAAAATATAATTATTTTTTTCCAAAGTGACTTAACTTAGTTTCTCTCATAGAAAAAAAGTCAATACCGGACTTTTGAAGTTTCGGATCTATATCATGTTGAGTTTATTTTTCGTGTTTTCTCTATTTTGACAAAAAGTACCACTGCATATTATACAGTGTGTGTAAAAAGTCTGGAAACGGTTTAATAACATCACAATTTATTGGACGATTTAAACCAAATTTGGTACAGTTATGTAAGAGGATCTGACGCACCGAATGACGATATTGGCGCTGTTGCCAGTTTTTAGTTTGTCTGGAATTCGAACGAATTTTATATTTTTAAATTTAACACCCTGTATATTTTTTCATTTATAGCTTTTGCTTTTAATTTGTTACACTTTTGGTATAACAGACTTTGTTCCTAATATCAGTAGTTTTCGAAATAACGACGTGTTTTGAAAATATCAACAAGTTGTGTTTTATTTACTAATAAATAAAACCAGTTCAGTTTTGATGTAAAGTCATAAAAGCTGTCATTTTTACATGCAAAAATGTCTTTAACTGAAAGTTCTTATGATGAGAGGATATAGCGATAGGGTCAGGTCTTACGAGGAGGTTAAAAATCTATTTTATCGTATCATTGAAGATTAAGTCATTTTTATATGATATCTTTATTAATAATTATTAACATCATAAACGTACTAAAACCTACATAAAACCTTAGTTACTCATAATACATTAGTTACCATAATTTAATACGTTAGTTACGAAAGCATAATACGTTAGATACCAAATAATATTAGAACTATTTTTCATGAACATGTAAAACAATATTTTGACAGTTTTCAAATTTGATGGATACACCTTTGTCTTTAACGTCCACGATCTTAGGTATGCCCTCTGAAGACTGATTAATGACCGAGAAAGCACTCCTTTCGATTTCGTGCGGTTCCCCAGTGCCTAATCCACTGCCGGAAACATCGCCGATTTGAATTTTGCGAGCAATGGAAACTTTCTTGGTCACACTTTCTTCTAAATACCCTCTAGCAACCTTCGCCGATTCCCATCCACCAAGTTCTTGTAGGTCTAATATATCTCCTCCAGCATTAACAAGAAAATTTGCCGAAGATCTTCTAACGCAGTGACCAGTATACAAATTAGGATTTTCAAGTGAGAGATACTCAGCTATTTTTTGAGGTATTTTAGAGAAGAAATGAATGCCGCAGGGCTGTACCGTACATTTCCCTCTTCTATATGATACAAACAATCTTTGGTGAGTGACATGGTCTGGCCTTAACATTGCGTACTTTTTAAATAAAAGCACAGGATTGACTTCGCCGTCAAATATCACAGCGAAAATACGTTTCTTGTGGGTTTTTGAGTCGGGAATAGTAACAATCAGCTTGTCCTCTAAAACGTCAACATCTTCCGTGGTCATCTTCGCGAATTCACTAGTTCGACAGGCTCCTCCAATTCCAATTAAAAAAGCCACTTTCATCATTAAAAACTTCTCGTCTGAGCCGGAACACACAAATTCGTTGACTTGTTCTCTTGTAAATACTTTTGATTTTTTTGCTCTATATCCAACATTTTTCTTCTTGATGAAACGTATTAAGGCGCCGTATTTGTCCATTTCCACTCTTTGCTTCAGTTCTAAAGTCGCTCGTAACATGGAATATTTCGGCCATAAGGATGAAGCAGAGTATTCCTCAGAGAGTTTTGCGAAATACGCCAGCAATACCGTTTCTTCTGCACCTTGAACATGTACTTTGTTTCGCCACTCACAAAACTGCCGATATTCTTTTTCATAATGGATTTTAGATTTGTCCGGAAGCAAGTTCAACCTTATAATGTTGGCTGCAGCTAATATATCGTCAGGAATATCAAAATCTTGCATGATTTTAATGATGACTTTTTGAAATGCCAAAATGAAATGACAAAACACCTTGTTTTTATTTTCGCATCGCCGTTGTCAATGATACGATAAAGCTTTGAATATAACTCGATTATTAGCGATTTAACACCGGAAGAATTGAATTTTGTGATATTATGATGTCAATTTAAATATTTAAAGTGCAAACAAAGCTAAGATTTATTTTTAATACAAAAATGTTAAAAAGTTATTAGGCATTGTATTATCAAAAGAAAGAAAACTGGCTAGTCGGAATCATAGAAGATTTTTGGTATTTAAAGTAATAGTTTTTGTAAGTGTTGAGAAAGTCATCTGTCTCCATCGCAGTAACATCAAAAGCTTTTTTTGCACCACATAGCCTAACTACTGGTTGTAAGTTCCATGGATTGACGATTCTTAGTATTTCTTAGTTAGGGGAACAGAACACTCGC
Organism: Polydrusus tereticollis; assembly: GCA_963920685.1. Lineage (NCBI taxonomy): Eukaryota > Metazoa > Arthropoda > Insecta > Coleoptera > Curculionidae > Polydrusus > Polydrusus tereticollis. The sequence continues at coordinate 2,256,481 of OY987332.1, read as the reverse complement.
AATGAGGGGGGCGTTCGAAGTCTACCGGCATACTGATAAAAACATAAATAATCGGGTTAGGTTATATCGACTTGGCGACTGTCTCAGAGGTCCGGAGTTGTCCCAATACAGGGTGTTAAAGTTTAAAAAAAAAATCATTTGGTTCCCACATTTTTTTTTTCTACGCCCTCGACATGTAATACGCACTTATGCCAATCTGCAGCTCGTACGTTCGCTATTGCCGTTTTTAACAGTTCTTTAACATCTTTTAATTTAAAAGTTTTATTTTCACGCGCCACTTCGCCTTTTATCTGTGCCCATATAAGCTCGATTGGATTTAGTTCACAATGGTAAGGCGGTAAACGTAATATTGTAACACCTCGTTCACGAGCCATTTCATCCACTACATATTTCGTATATTTTTTTCTGTGAAGTCTGGCAAGATCGAGCAACTGCACTTTTAGCATTCTTTCGCCAAATGCAATATTTTTTTCTTCGAGCCAGTCAACAATCTTTCCTTTTCGCCACGCAGAAGTTGGCAAAGCTTCCACCCGACGGCTGTGGTATGGTGCATTACCCATCACGATTACCGACCCACGTTCAATACGCGGTAAGATGGATTTAAGCCAATCGTCAAACACTCCCGAGTTCATATCCTCATGATAATCACCGGTTTTATGAGATTCAAACACGTTTAACCCACCTTCAAGGAAACCAGAATCACTCCTATTGTCCTTGATAGTTCGATAATTTACAATTGTACGCTCCCCAGGTTTTAAATGACTTCGTTTTCTAACTTGTTGGTTACTATCACTTGAAGAACTCGCCTGCATTATAATATTTGCTGTTTTGAATAACCACCAAAATAATAAAACTGAATTGCTAATATCCTCTTGATTGAAACTTGTCTACGACACTGAACGTTGGTTAGAGGCGATAAGAAAGCGTGCGAGCGCCTTTAGACATGGGTTTTTCTTACCTGCGTTGCCAAATTAATTAGACCAAGGACCAAGTACCGTAGGGTGTAAAGGCCCTTAATGACATGCTGATTTTGGTACATTTTATGAGAATTTAAATGAAATATTTTAAAACCTGGCAACATGTAACGACTTATTAATGCACACTCTTCCCAACCGGGTTTGAATGCTTTTATTTCAGTTAAAAGTGTGATAATTGATGTTAATTATTTTCTCCGCAATCTCCGCACACTGTCAATGGTGATAAGGACAGTTTTGTCATTTGTCAATTATTTTGGAATCGTAGTATAAACCATTTTCATTTTAATAATGTTGAGTGGTTTGTTTTGTTTACCTACCAGGTAATGTAAAATACATATGAGAATTTTGTGTTGAAAGGAGCTGGTAAAATGCTATACCCGAGGCTATACCTATAGTTTCGTTTATAAATTTTCTTTTCGTAATCAGTTTTTTTTTTCAGTAATTTTATCGATGTCGATCAAGAGTACCTTTTTTTAGTTTAAGGTTTAAGCTGTTGTATTATTGTGCCTTTATCGTACAGGGTGTAGAAACAATAGCATTACTGTGTTAAAGCTAGTCCGTCCCTGGCAAACTAAATAAGCCTAATGCGATTAAAAGGGCCCATTTTAAGGAGACTTACCAAGCAACAATTATATTAAAAAATTATTAAATTACACCGAGTACTTCAAAAGTTATTTAAAAACAAACGATTTGCAGGAGCGTGTAATGGTAGGTATAATGGGAATTATTAATTTGCTATAATTAATAATTGTAATTGGATCTTGCCGGTCGATAAATAAATAAATAATATAGGATGCACAATTATTTTATTAAACAATTACCTCGAAAATTGGCATCATAAACGAATTTAAAAATGATATTGTCGAATTCGTTTACTTTTACCTCAAATTGGCCCTAATAAATTTCACTAATTAGAGTTTATCGAAAAGCATACTATGGGCTAAAAAAAAATTATTTCTCTAAAAAATTCGAATGTCATATGTAGCATACAGTTTTGGTGTCTAAATTTACGGAAAAAACTACGCGTGATATCGAAAAATATAAATTTCTTATTAAATCTATGTCAAACTGCATTGCATATTTATTACTATGTCAAAATGGATTTGTTTAGTACGTAAATCAATAACATTATTGTTATCATCGAGTGTAAATGACTAAACACCTCGAAAACTACATAAGTACGCGAATCATAGTTGTTTGAACAAAGGCAATTAGATTGTAAAAATTTATTAGTATTGGAAATAATGTTCCTTATTTGGACCTGTCATCATAGCTAATCAGTGCCCTTTGTCAATAAACAAAAAATAGTAAAATTATATTTTATAAGAAAATAATTATTAAAATTTATAGACAATCTTAATTGATTTTTTTGAATAGTTGTTTAAAAGAAAAAACAAAGAAAAATGATAATTAATATTCCCTCGATTTTACAAAAAGCTGATGACAAAAATAATTATATTCCACCTAGGTATACAAATATAAGTTTTACCTTTCGCTTCCTCAAGTATCGTAGTACTCCATCAAAAAAGAAATGATAGGTAAACAAAAACAACAAAAATAAACTATGGGGCCAATGTCAGGAAGAAAGAAAACTCACAAAAGAACACAAAAAAAAAACAATATCGAACACAGTAACGGGAGAAAAATCAAAAGCGAGGCACTAAAATTCAGAATTTCCGCAAATTTGGCCCGGAAATTTTCAGTAAAATCACGTAAAATCGGATGCGACACGGAGCAAGGATCTCTTTCTCCACGCGTCTCAAAAGCGAATTATCAAGCGATTGAAGCAAAGCTTTCGAAGCTCGGGAGCGCTTTGAACTTGTTCGCATGCGGTGTTGTCAAGCTTAAATATAATTCCTTATCTCAAAGAGAAAAATATTCTTTTTTGTAACATAATAAGATAATAATTGTTATAAAAGAACCTGACTCTATCTTTTTTACTTTAATTTTCAACATACTTGACGTAGGCATATGAACAGGGTGATTTCTCAAATTTTGCAAGATACTATATAGGTATATAGGGACTTTGTTTTTGGAGATAGAAATAGGAATTCATATTGTGCGACGAGTGCATTTCTTGACTTATTTATTTTATACTTTTTTAAATGGGACCCTACGAAGGCGTAGAAAGGCCACCCGAAAGAAAGGAACATTTTGTGTAATATTCCGACTTTATTCTCGGAATTCCCACTTTAATCTCGGAATTCCGACTTTAATCTCGGAATTCCGACTTTATTCTCGGAATTCCGACTTTAATCTCGGAATTCCGACTTTAATCTCGGAATTCCGACTTTATTCTCGGAATTCCGAGATTTAAGTCGGAATTCCGAGATTTAAGTCGGAATTTCGAGATTAAAATATTTTTTTCTTTCGGGTGGCCTTTCTACGCCTTCGTAGGACCCCCCTTTATAATAATATATTATTTGTTAAAGAAATAGTCCATACTTTCAGTGGAATTAAAGTAATGTAAATGAAACAATACAGTCTTCCTCCACTGTGGAGGAAAACTGCATTGATTCGTTTACATATATTATTTGTTGTTTGTGGTATGTTGATTATGTACGTTTCCTCTATATTCACTTCAGTCACCAATCACTGCTGAAATATTGGCTATTAAAAAATCAAAATATTACTAATTGATTAGGTACCTATATAAAATTATAATACAGGCTACTTAATGGCTACTATAATTTCAATTTATACTACAATGACTTAAAGTGATTATAAGCACCTTATTTTGAAAAAGGGAATTTTATTGGCATAGAAGAAGTATTTAATAGGTCAAAAAGTGAGTCCGTGATGCTTAATTAATTGATATTTAGCAAATTCTGACAGTTTGCATTAATTAATTATTAATTAGTTACATTTGCAGGTAACAGGCAACCAGACATACAGTCGGCAAAATATTTCGTTTACTAAGCGCGCCATCTTGTGTAGGGTAGTCGAACTATTATGTGCATATGCACCTTCCCTTTTTTGACAGCACAACACTATTCGCTGTTTCCTAAGTTTTCTTCTTCTTGTCAATTCTTTCATCCACCTTTATCTATGCTTTCATCTTATATAAGTTTTGTGCCTTGTGCCTTTCATTGTAATTTCAGAAATAGAAAAATGGATTGTGATTTTAAGGAAATTTCGGAAACGTTAAGTGCCGCCAAGTTGTATTTAGAGAACCTAAACGGTCTAAGAAAGGAGATACGCGACGCCGAAAAGCAAATATTTGGTACTTTTGAAGAAACTGAGCAGAACATCAAAAATGCATTTTCTAACCTCAAAAATTTTATTTGTAGAATATTAGATATAAGGGAAAATGATTTACACAAGAAAGCTCAAAAAGTAAGCAATAATTATATATTTCTTACTGATCACAAATCCGAATTCTTTTTTTGTCGCAAAGAAAAACATTGTGCCAAATTTTTTTTTCTTATATATATCACATAATCCTTTTTGAAAAACGTCTTATTTGGTCTAAGAAGTCTTTGATGAAGAATTATGAGTTGTACAATTGATATTTTAGTGGAAATGGGAAAATTTAGATACAAATTTTCTCAAAATAGCGACCTCATATTAGCCTATAGGAAAAGAGTAGAGCGAATAATTCGTTGTATGCGCGAATCCGAATAACTACCATTTCTTAAACTTCACACTGTAAATTTAACCTCTTTTTTCAGGCAAAGAATGAGGGACTTCTGCCCCTTAGTCAATGCACAGCAGTGATAGACAAAAACATAGAAAGAACTAAGGCTCTAATAAACCAAGGCTCTTGTTTATCAAACTTAGAAGTAGATAACATGTCAGAGTTCTTGGATAAAGCTAACCTTATAGGAAACTTGCCAGAAGTACCTGAGTCACGGGAAGTGCCTTATATTTCCTTTTATTACGAGCCATTCTATGAAAATGACTTTAGAAATTTATGTGTCAATTTTGGAGAAGTGTTTAGGATAGCCCCAATACAGGTTAGTTGGTTTAAACAGCTAACTATGTGCTAAGAGTCCTAATTTGATTTTTTTACTAGATACAGAATTTAATTCCTAAACCAGGTGCAATTTTGGTGGAATGGCAGCAATCTTTTGAAAATAATGAAGACAAGATTAAGGATATTCAAGAGTTTAGACTTCAAAGGGCTTATGGGGATGTTCTTAAAGAGAAAAACCTAGCGGTAAATTTTATTGACTGTTACACAGGTAAGATGAATGGTGTGATTTTAATAACAAATACAACCATTGATGTGATAAGAAGAAACTATTATTATTTTCAGGATTAGATGGTCAGTATCTTTTAAGAGACATTCAAATCTCTCAACCATACTCCTTTCGAATCTGTTGCAAATTTGATGGTAGCTCAGAGTGGAGCCCCTGGTCAGTCCCCCAAGTGGGGTCCACCACGTTAAAGTGGTTCTCGTGGCGGAAAACAAATGGGGCTGTTTTAGCCAATGATGCTAAGATTTTGAGATTGGAAGAAGCAGGAAACGTTGTTTTTTCAGATAGCACAGTATCTTTAAGTGATTCTGTTGAATTTACAGTAAGTTGAATAAAATTACTTAATGCTTGTTTGTGGGTATTTAAATGTTCTTAGATTTTAGAGGTTGATTCCAAAAGTGAAGCTTTTCTTGCCTTATCTATTACTCGGGAACCTGAAACTTTAAAAAGTTTAGTAGATTGCTCTAATGGAACCTTCGCAGTAGATAGTAATGGTAAAATATTTATTGATGGAAAGGAAAAATCTACAGTGTTGCCGAGATTCACCAAGGGACTGAAGGTAAAAGGATCAATTAAACTGGAACAATATTTTATATGGAAAAATCTTTCAGGTATGTTTTTCCCTGGACACTATTACCAGAGGCAAAGTCAGAGTCAATGTTGACTCCAGTGATAAGAGGGTGACCTATGATTGGTCGGTGGGTGACAGCTCTCAATTGTTTTTTGCCTGTCAAATGATGTCCTGCCAATGGAAGATAATGGTGGAGTAAGCCTTTGTTTTTATATTCATAAAGTATTTTCATTGTTAGTATTAAATTCTCGAATATTTTATGTTAATAGGATACAATATTTATTTCATATAAAATAAGAAAAGTATTAATTTAGTATTTGAGGACCAGACAAATATTTTTATATTAAAATTTATGTTTTTACCTTGGGTTTTGCTTAATACCATACCTGAACTACACACAACATTCAAAACTTAATTACATAGATCCAACAATTCAATGAGATGTAGATCCTGAGAAGAAGTCAAGAAATATTCAATTTATTGGCTTTAAACAATTGAATCGCTTATTTCAGAAACAACCCAAGTCACTTTTTGCTACTTTTCAGGAAATGAAAAAAACGTCTCATTGGTTTATAAAATAAAACTTTAATGTTAATTTATTTCAAAATGATAACTGTGCATAAGTTCGTCATAAGTTTATGAAAAATTAACCACATTTACTTGGTTTTCCTGTCTGAAATGGATTTTGAAAATTGTGACTGTACTAAATAAAAAATATTTTATGGTGGAAAAATCCTTTATTGTTAATTAACTAAAATACTGAACTGCATTTAAATTATTTTGTTTTCTTAGGTTGCTTAACTTTATAATTTTCAATAATATTAGTATAAAACATCTTGTTTTCTTCATCAACCCATCGTACCAGAAGTTTCAGGTGTCCTATTTTGGAAGCCAATATGGGAAGATTTTCTTTGTAGGCTTTCTCGTTCACCGGAAGTGTAAAATTGTTACAAGATTTGCTTGGAAGCTTAAGGTTGGAGAATGTTTGCCATGTGAAACCATTAACATACTCACATGCTTTGACCACTCCAGACTTTTCATGTACCAAATGATGGAATTTAGACACTGTAAATGCCACTTTTTTATTTCTTGGACTGTTTGTAGTTTCTAAGGAGATACATGACATTTTGTAGTGTTTTGGCCACCAGTCCTTAAAATTCAAAATATCTCCATTCATTACTTCTTTGACAGTAAAGGAATTTATGTTTTACCTATCTATTATTGATCTATAATACCTTAGAAACGGAATATGTTATGATAGCAATAATACCTGCTATCACACCTAGGGCATTATAAGCGGGCATTATGATAATGCCCGCTTATATTACCCTAATGCGCTAATATGGAAATTTTATTGCTTATCCAATTTTATTTCTCTCACAATAAAGATCAAGTTTATACAAAAAATAATTTTTTCTTTAAACAATACTAAAAATTAAACTTTATTTCCAAAATAAAAATTACAATTTTGAAATGTCCCGGAAAATGTAGCTGATCCCACTATAGAATGGTCGGTGTTTTTTGTGATGGTAGCAGCGGTGGTAGCACTAACGCTATTTTGTATAGAAGAACAGTCTATTAAAGAATTTTCAATAGTCGCTACGGAATTAACCTCGGAATTAACTGAATTGGCAATCATTTTGGCTATTTTGTTTTTGGATGAAATACTTTCTTCTATATATCCTTCAGCTACTGAAGAGCTTTTCCATTTCCCATGTTGTTTTAGCGTTTCAAACGAAGCACCTGCCTCAACAAGTAAAGTTGACGATGTGCGACGCAAACAGTGGCCGGTGTAAGCTTCTGCATTATCCAGTTTTAAAAATTTTGCGATCAATGTTGGGACGCTTCCTATGGTATTTTTTCCAATGGGTTGTACTGTACATCGACCCTTTCTATAGGTAAGAAAGAATCTTCGCTCCTTTATTCCAGCTGGTCTTAATGTTGTATACTTTTTTATTAAATTTAAAGCGCCTAAATCTTCTTCGATGATAGTAAAACTTTTTGAAGTTGAAGTTTTAGTTTCTGGTACCTTTATAACCAAGACTGTTCCTCTATCTTCAATGTCATCAATGGTCATTTTGACCAACTCATCTCGTCTTAAACCTCCAAAAACACCCATTACCAATATGACTTTGTGTACCAAGTAGATATCATCAGGAGCCTTCTTAATAAATTTTAATATTTGTTCTCCTTCCAAAACTTTAGACTTCTTCGGGACGTATCCTTTCGACTTAACTTTTAAAAAAGATATGAGACGATGGTATTGCGAAATGTCTATATTTTCATAGACCATCAACGTAGACCTTAGGGTAGAATACTTGGTCCAGAGAGAGTTCGGACTGTATTTTTCCGACTAAAAATAATAAAGTTTGTTAAACATATGTATTAAAATAAAATCAATAACTTACCAGTTCCTGGAAATATGCCATTAAAACGTTTTCGGTTATTTGAAGAATTGTGTTCGTATCTTTCCAAATACCAAATATGCCATACTCCCGATCATACTGTTGCCTTGATTTAACTGGCAAAAGATTTTCGGTCGCTTTTATGACCTTTTCTCTTATATTTTGTGGAATTTCTTCCATTTTGAGCAAATCGTTAAATAAAAAATGCCAACTGACTAACTGACAGAAACATCAAAGTCAAACTTAACACCAGTCATTATCTACTTACGTATACAGGTACAGGTGCAACTTATTTTTTATATTGCGAATAAATAATGTAATTAGTCATTGAAAAACTCTTTTTTAGGTAAAACATAAAGCATTGTATGCACCACGGGCTTTACTGGACTATAATGCCCATCAGGCAGAAACCTATCCCTCGGGCCAGAGGCCCTCGGGCTATTTCTACCTTCAGGGCATTATAGTCCCCGTAACGCCCTTGATACATAAATAGCTATTTTGGCACTAGACAATATTATAATTTCGGTGTATTGGTGAATATTATAAATCCTGTCATATTTTTTTAGTTTCCTTTTTATAACCCCAAAGACGCGATCACAGGGCAAGAACGAATGGCCCCTAACGGGATAAAACTGTTCGATTTTATTAAAACGTTTCGATTCTTGAAGTCCCATGCACATTCTTATTAGGGTGTGGTTCTTATTTTGTCCTGGACAGTTATCACAAAATAAGCGCAACTCAGTTGAACTACTCGAAATATGGTTTGTAATATAATCCAGCAAAAATGAGCAGACTTCATTCGGGCCCTTAGCTGCAGTTCCTTCATGATATACATAAAAAAACGATTTTTCTGTTTTTAAGTCAGTTATACAAAATACACTGACACTTAATTGCGACAAATAAAATAAATCCTGCACAGGGACTTCTGGAAGTTGTAAATTCTGCATATAATCAAACGCCAGGGCCGCTAAATCGTTGCGTTGCTTACATTCTTCCTTAGTTGATTTTAATGCATTATAAAATTTTTTGGCCCTTCTTTCATGTACCATTTTTTCGGCAGCAGCTACCCGTTTTGCTTCGTCTCCTAAAATAGGACTTCTAAGTTTAAGAGCGAGATCTTCACAAGTCACACAAGTATCGACTTGTGGTCTTCCAAAATGAAGTTGAAAATTTTCGTTAAAAAATTTTATGTAGTAACTGTATTTAACGGGCGAGTTAGGAAACTTTTTCTTAAATAGCTCAAACATTATTTTTACATTAAGTTTAGAGTCAAGATATTTAAATTCTCTTCCGGAATAGTGGGATTCTTTAACCGGAAAAGAAAGGATATGACTCCTGACTTCTTCTCGATAAATTTCATCTACTGCGTTTCCTTTGGTATTCTGGCCTCTTTTATCACTTGGCACATCGCCATGAACCAATAGCCCTTTCAATCTCTTGATTCTTTGTTTAGTAGCTCCGTGAATTTGTAGAAAAGCGCCTAAACAGACTTTAATTTTCTTTCCATTATGTAATACAAAATGACGGAAGGACTTCAACTTTTCACGACCAGTTCCCGTGCGCTTTCGTTTAGAACGAACATCAGTTACTTCTAGTAACCCCTGTAGAAATACATCTTGCATGTCCTTGCTTGGAATAGAATAAAATGTGGTAAAAATCTTTGTTCGGGCTTCGCAATTTATTTTTTCGAAGCACTTCATATGACATCTAAAACAAAATTTCGTGTTAAAATTATACAGCACATATTTCGTAGCGAAAAACTTACTTGCAAGGATTGCCCACAACTTTTCTTTGTACCGTATTGCCTTTATAATTAACATATTCTTCCCCTTTAACTCTTGCACTTTTTATTACATTCCTCTTATATTTTTTAGGATTTTTTTGGCCTTTTCGTCGTTTTTGAGGTGGTTCATCTAGACCCTCCATCTTACACACAACAATAAAAACAATAGAAATTTTAAGGTTATGTTATCTATATCGTTTATTTGAGAAACAACCCAAGTCGACGACTTGGGTTCTTTCTGTAATAAACAATACATTACATAGCGCTTGAAAACACATTTGCAAAATGCATACTTGAGTTCTTTCAGCACCAAACGACGCGTAAAATATTTAATAAAGTGAAGATGGGTCTAACTCAAAAATGTCAAAAAGTGACTTGGGTTGTTTCTGAAATAAGCGATTCAATTACAAACTTATAAAACATTTTAGGCTATTATATTAATTTTCCAAATATTTACTTCTTCTTTATGTTTCTTTTATAAAAACGATTGGGGGTTTCCCCTATGAAATTCCAGGCTTTTAGCTCCATTTTTCTGTAAACCGTTTTTCAATTATTATTATAAGTATTCCGGATATTTTGTACTTTTAATATGGCCGTTAAAAACATTAAGGTCCAATTTATTAATATCAAATCAATCAACTTTAACTACAAGATAACTTCCAAGGATACTGTAACTTATATGGCGGCTGTTACTAACAGGGCATTTGTAATTTGGGTCTAAATGAAAAGACAACATAGTATTTCCTCCTGCTTGCTAGTTTTTGGAAGGATCAAGACGTTAAATATCACTACAGATTGGAGAATATAATATTTTGTCGGAAAACTCATGTTAAAAGTGAAGAGTTCGGGGGGGAGTTGTCTTCGGTGCAGACATTGCTTACCATACAGCAGACGTTTGATGCTGGTAAGTAAGAATGTTGACTAATTAACTGCGGAACTTCAGATGTCGCTTTAATCTCGATTAACTTCTAAATTACAGGATGTTTGGGTTAATTATCACTAACAAAATCTTCACCCAAATAATTGTTTCGGTTTTTGGGGTAACAGCCTTGAGAGCATATCGACGCAAGCAAGACCTTGAAGAAGATTCCCTGCAGGCTCACCAATACTACGCTGACGCCAACAAGGCCGAATCCTGGATGAGCAAGAAGGAGCCAATTGTGGCCAACATTGATTATGGTAAGTTTTTGTCTAAATAACGATTTTAAATTTTAACTGTTTGTCCTATTCAGGCAAAGATGAAGATTCCTCTGAGACACTGCTGAAGAAACAAGAAGCACTGATGAGTGATTTGATTGCCTCCGGAAACAACATTGAAGGACTCAAAGAACAAGCCAGGAACTGCAGGGTAAGTATTTTAAGAAACAACAGTAAAAAAAAAGGATTATATTTGTTGCCCATGTGTTTTTTCAAGTATACTTGTTGCTATCATCACCTGCTCATTGTATAACATGCCATTTTGAATTGTAGCAACAAGAACTTCCAGTTGTTGACGTCACCGACAGCAGGGAGGTAGATGAAGCCTTGTATGACTGCACCGATAAGTCACCTAGAGAAGTGGCCATGAAAAAGGGAGATCTTTTGCATCTGCTCAATTCGAACAACAAGGTAATTACTATTTTTGCTAGGATATCGTATATACCCGATGAAATGGACACGTTTATTTAAACTTGTCACTTTTTAAACAGGATTGGTGTAGTAGGTCAAATGCACCGCTTATAAGTATCGGTATAGGAGCAATTAACGTTGTAGGAACGTGTCCAGGGCTAGGATTAATTACACAGAAGAGAAAACAGTCATATACTGGTCTTAAAAGAATGTAAGCTAGTTTGAAAATAATTTTTTTAGCTCTTTAATTTTTCCAATTAGACACCTTAATCTATTGTAAACATAATTTATTAATATAATTGGAATTGCGTTGATATCCTTTTTTTTTTTCGAGTTGCTTTTGACGACGTTTGTCTTTGTATTTTCGCTGTTTAAATGAAATAGTGGTGTTATTGTTAGATTAGAGTCCAGGTAACAGGGTAAACAATATTTCGGCCTTTAGATATTTAATGCTAGTAGTGTGTGTTTGTTTGTTTTCTTTGCTCGAGTTAGTTACGACATTACTGTGAAATTATGGACAAATTACTATTAACTGGTGTTTATTGTTGCCTCTTAACGTGCTAAAAAAGGAATGCATATAAAAATGGCAACGCATGGAGATTGTTTACCTACCTTGTTTACCATTTTTACTAGTAGTTTAAATACACCGCTTATAAATGTCGGTTATATAGTGCAGGTTAGGAGTGATTAAGCCTGAAAGAAACGCATCCAGAGGATGAATCACACGGAGGAGAAAACAGTCCAGGGTGACTGTGTGACTGTCTGTCTGAGGTCTGTTCATTCGAGTGCCAACAAACGAAGCAACAATTTTCTTAATGATAAATTAACTTATTTAAAAAGTTGATGCTGATCTCTGCTAGGCATTGGTCTTATATCAGAGCACCTCTTTTTAAAATTCATTTTAAAAAATCAAGAGTTGCTAAATCAGGCAAACCATGAGGCCTTGCCATGTTTTCTGGTCTATTACCTGGCTAGTTTTTAACTAACTAGGATTCAGATCTGGGCAGTAGGAACAACAGTTTTCTTGATGATAAATTGTACCAGTGTCAAAAGAGCAGCTAGCAGCAAATAGCCTAGTTTCAAACACACCGCTTCCTTTTACTAATCAGTAGGGGTACTATAAGGTTAATTTAGAAATTCAATTGGAAACATCTAGGCTCTAACATTCTACCGGCTTATTTTTAACCAGTAGTTCAAATGCACCACTTTAAGTATCATTAATATATAAGGCATTTTAGGAGTGGTTACGACTTTAAAGCTGTAGCAACGTGTCCGGGGGTAGGATGCATCGCATAGAAGAGAAAACAGTCCCTCAATCATTTTTTGTATAGATTTATAGCACAACAACAATTCGATAACTAAGTAATTTTCTTGTTCTCCAGGTGGAAGTACTCCAGAAGAAATTCGACGATTTCTAGACCGACCTGAGGGCGACGAGGGTTCGCTTGGCTGAAATCAACAAGATCGCCATGCAGTTGGTTTCACTTGGACAAACTGAAGCTGCCCTCAAGATCAGGACTCGGATAGAAGACTTGAACACTAAATGGACCGGTTTGCAACAACTGCCGTCGGAGAGGGCCAGCCAGTTATCCAGAGTCGAGTTTAGGTTAGTCCCTTCACGTTACTGCTTGTTCTATAATATCAAAGATCGGTTGTTACCTATATGTACAATACACACTAAGGGCATTGATTCACTTATTATTCAAGATTCCATCGTGACGTTGATGAAACTAAAGACTGGATGCAGGAAAAAGACGAGGCCCTTAACAGCGACGATCTCGAGAAGGATCTGAGGAGCGTACAAGCCCTGTAAAGGAAACACGAAGCATTGGAAAGGAATCTGGCTGCTCTGGGTTGTAAGGTAAGATAATTCTATCGCTTTTCCTTTGTAGGCTATATATTTTTGTCTCTCTTTGCACGTGAAAAACAGTTTTGTCGTAGTATGTTCGTATTTTTAGAGTAAACAACTGCACTATCTACATCAATCATTGTATTTGGTTAGTATCTCCTCTAAAACCATCTACTGGAAAAGGTTACTGCCACAGGACTAATTCTTTCTCCACATGGTCAGCCTTTGCACACTTAATCACAAGAACAGGGATTTTTTTTATTAGTATTCAAATACACCGTTCTTCTACTTATCAGCATGAGTAATATATCGATGTTTAGAAGTGCAAGTAGATTCACCTCCTCCATACCATTCTAAAGGCTAGTTTTTAACCAGTAGGTCAAATGCACCGCTTATAAGTAACGTTAATATAAGACACTTTAGAGGACGGTAAGGCTGTGGAAACGCGTTCACGGCTAGGCTCAATTATACTGAGGAGAAATCATAATCATGTCATATGTAAACACATATTCTTCACTTCGCACTACTATTAGAGATTCGTGTAAGTTATTTCATATGCTCCCTTTGACACATTTGCTACTACAGCTTTTGCGACTCCTTAGATTCGCTCATTTTTAAGCACACAATTAAGAAATAGACGTGGATATTTTGGCAAATACAGTTTAGGAATGTAAATAATTTTAAAGTCCGTTCTCTCTCAGTGGTTAAAATTTTCAAATGGTAGAAATAAAAGTCTGTCTAAATATCTTTATTGATAAGAAAAATTGGTGGGGGAAGGATCCCTAATTTACAGTAGTTTCGTACGAGCAGTGTACGGATTTGCAGCTTTTCTATCGTAATACTGAACAGGTAATGATGTTCGTTGTTGGTTTCCCGAAAGGCAAATAAAAAAAAATACATACTAGTGATCCTTCGGTACTAAACTTTTTTTTTTTGTAGGCCCATACTTGAATGACTGAACAGGAAGCCTCCCTCGCCAATGAAGACCGGGGGACTCCGTAGAATCCCTTATTAAAAAGCCTCTCGGCTCGGGGGGAGAAAATCAAAGCTTTGGACGAATTCGCGACGAAACTACACAGCTGATGACGTAGCATAGCGTCGCGCCATGCTTCCAGAACGCAGGAAAGCCTTGAAAGGGAAGTCCAGTCGACGTAGAGAACCCCAGGAGGACGCCGATAGGCTGCAGCAGTTCGAGAGGGACTGCGACGAAACAAAAGGGTGGCTACCTGAACCTCATCAATTTGGAAGGCAAAGTGCAGAAGCGCCAGAAATTCGAGCAGGAATTCAACGCGAACAAGACCAAGATGAAGGAGATCACCTCCACGGGGCAGGAGTTGATCGAAACGAAGCATTACGCCGCTCCCCGTATTCAGTCGCACGTGGAGGACATCGTGCAACTGTGGGAGACGCTTGTGCAAGCCACCGATAAGAAGAACGCTAAGCTGCAGGAGGCCAGTGAGCAGCAGCAATTTAACAGGACTATCGAGAACATTGAGCTGTGGGTAAGCGAGATCAAAAGACAATTAATGTCAGAAGATTACGGCAAGGACCTGACAAGCGTTCAGAACTTGCAAAAGAACCACGCCTTGTTGGAGTCCGACGTGGCTTCGCACCAGGACAGAATCGAGGTCATCACGTCCGCTGCGAACCAGTTCGTTGAAAGGGGACAATTCGACGCCGACAACATCGCCCACAAACAGAAGATCCTTCTGGACATAACGCCCATGGCCATTGGGAAACAGAGGCTTTTGGACTTGGTTGGCGGAGGATCACTGTGGTTGTCGAGGCCGGGAGACAGATGAAGGAAGATGAACACTTTGCCAGCGATGAGATCAGAAATAGGTAAGTTTAGGGATTGATTGTGTCTGTTAACGCAGCAAACCTTCCGTGTCCACAAAGTGTTTTGTTTATCACTAACGTAAAATCCTGTTGTAAATAAAAAATAGTTTTCTACAAAACCACTTTCTTAGGCATCCTAATCGAGCTCCCAAGCGACGCCCTGGCCGCCTTAAATTGTCAAATCAAATCGTTCAACGTCGGCCCCAATCCGTACACGTGGTTCAACATGGAGGCGTTGGAGGAGACGTGGCGCAGTCTGCAGAAGATCATGGCCGAGTTGGACAAGGAGGCTCAGCGACAGGAGGAGAACGACAAGCTCAGGAAGCAGTTCGCCAAGCACGCCAACGCTTTCCTTCAATGGTTGACTGAGACTCGGTAAGTGTACAATTATTGTTTTTTGTAATTTTTATGAAATCAGATTATTTATACAATAACTTATGGCAAATGAAACAGCAAGATATTCATTGTTATTTGAACTTATAAATATAAATTACAAGGAATCATTGTCGACTCTTCATCGGACTACCGTCTTTATTCGCCATCTTTTGGAGGGTAGTGAAAATAAAGGAACTGTTGCAGAAATCTGTAATTGAGCATATAGTTGCTTATAAAAGCATTAGGTGGCACTAGTAGTAAATATTAATTTTGTTTTGGCTACTCTCGCATAGATGGCGCTAGTAGGATGTCGGTAAGTTGTTAAAATATACTCCGAATTTTTAGGTGTTTACATCATTTTTAAGAAGTGTTGATGGTTTGCACAGACTGTTTTTTTTTGGAAGAACATTTGATTTTGGACAACAGATATATGGAACATTTCACGGCTCAGCAATGGGATCAGCTCGGAATGAGGATGCAGCAGAATTTGGAACAACAGATACAGACTCGTAAACAATCAGGTTAGAGGACGTTGTTAATTGATTCGTTTCATTATCATTGACGGGTTTTTGATTTTTAGGAGTGAGCGAGGACGCCCTCAAAGAATTCTCGACGATGTTTAAGCACTTTGACAAGGATTGATCGGGAAAGTTGTAGTTCAAGAGTTGTTGGCGGGCTTTGGGGTAAGAATTGCCCAAGGTGAAAGAAGGGCAGCCCCATGAAGACCCGAATTTGACAACATTTTGAGTGAGTACCAAAATTAGTCACTTTTAAACACCATTACACCGAGAAACACTTAAAATGCTTTTTGATTGGTAATACTTACTTACTAACTTAATGGTCTTACAATTAGCCGCTTAGCGGGAAGAAAAGACAACGCAATGCACCAGTTGTAAACTTGAATAGAGAGAAAAAATGCCTTGTCGCGTTTTTCTTTCTCCTTCCACTTTCAGCTGGACCCCGAATCTTCGATCAATCGCGACATGGGCTCAGCTCGGCACTTAAGTGGAGGAAGTAACCGGCAGAAGGGGAAAGCAACACACGTCAAGATGCGGCCAGGCCCTTCCACTCCCTTTGTTTAACTTATAACTGATGCTTTGCATCTTCGGCTGATTGTAATAAGCATTTGCCAAACCTGTATAGTCAAATGATTATCGACCGAGGTTAATTCAACGTGTGTTTTGCACGTTTCTTTCTCCGCAGAGATACATAAGATATTTTTCTTTTCAGACGTGGTGGAACGGTGGATCCGAGAAGAGACGGTTACGTAGACGTCGTAGAAATGGCGGGCTATCCTGTGGCCAGGATGGAACCTTATGTAGAACCGAAGACAGAGTCCCCGATCGTGATCGCATGGGGTTATATATAAGATAATACATTAATACTAGGATAAAGCATTTAAATTATATTTTAAATAGTTACTGATCTGTTGCCGCTTTGTTCTTGGCTTTTGAATTTAAATAATATGTTTGTGCAGCTGGAAGTCGCCCAATTTCGTCCATTTTCGACTCTATCTCGACTTTGACAGCTTTTTAGTAAGGTACACCAAGTTACAAACACTTCTATCTATTGATTGTGTTCGTTTTTTATATTGTTAAAGGCATCGCCTTATTTTCTATATATTTGTATTCAAATAAATGGCGTTTGCTTTATAATTAACATTCGTAGTGTTTTATTTATTTAGTTACCTATCCTAGAACGTTTAGTACCCCTATGAGTTATGTTCTCATTATTCCCGTTCCCCGCTATTATTCCCAAAATAAATGTATTTAAAAACCATTATGCTTTGTTTTAATTCATCCTCTGTAGCATAGGCAACTTTTCATACTAATATATGACGGCGGAAAAAAATCTAGTTTTAATACAACTTTCCGAAAAAAAATTTTAAATTTTGGACCCACCAAGTAGCATAGGCAACTTTTCATACTAATATATGACGGCGGAAAAAAATCTAGTTTTAATACAACTTTCCGAAAAAAAATTTTAAATTTTGGACCCACCAAAGAATTAATTTTGATAAAATTATAAAAAAAAAAAAAATCTAAGGGCCAGACTTGCTATCTTAACTAAAGGATTTACCACTTTTAACCAGATGTTATTCTGCAGGTTAAGCCGATGCGATGTTGCCAAATTGGGCAAAAATTCCCAGAACCTACTGAATTATGAGGTTTTTTTCCGATTACCCCTAGATTTTAGGGAAAAAACAAGCCGGCAACATCGCAAAATCGAAAAAATTTTCGACCTAGGTCCCGGTTAACTTTGTGGAATAAACGGCCCTTATTTCAAATTTTGAAAATCTTAATTTTAGCAAATTTTGTGTTTTTTAGCCAAAAAATACAACTTTTCTCGATTTTCTTACAAATTTGCTGCATGGATTTTTAAATTTTGCTCGTTTTTTTTTTTTTAATTCCAGAAAATAAAAAGTTTAAAAAATTCGCACCAAGCGTACATTAAAGATTTCTGTAACAAAATTTTTAGTTTCGCTACCCTCCAATAGATGGCCAATAAATACGGTAGTCCGATGAAGAGTCGATAGTAAATTTTTAAAATACGGTACCCCGGTGCATAATAAGTAGTCGACAGTGAGTTCTTGCCATTTTTACGCATTCTACAGGTACATCAGGCTCTACAGGACTTGGGAAACTCTATAGGCCTCTGAATAAATGAAATATCCAAATTTAAGTTAAAATAATGTTTATTGATGAACCATTAGGGGCTCTTAGGCGATCAATTTAATTACATTATAACAATTTGAAACATTTAATTTCAAGTGTATTGCGCAGTTATATTGTTCGTGTAAGGGCCCCATTACAAATGTAACATACAAATAGTGAACAGACAACTAATATTATAAAAATATATACATAACAAAAACTCTATGGTACTGGTCTGTAAATTCCTTCCTCAACCTCTGAAAACAAGAAAATGAGGAATTTGGATGTTAAAACTGTCTTAAAAGCTTGTCTTCTTGAAACCTAGCTCCTTAATTGTCTTCTCATATATTCTTTGAAATAGAGCACGATACTATTTCTAGCAGGCTGCGAAGCAGGGATTTCCCTCCTAAAACAATTTTAAACACTATAAATAATGAAGAAGATAAGTAAAGCTCTTACTTACCTCCATTATTTCATCTTGATCTGCTTTCATCACGAAAATGGTAGCTGTTTCCTGCAGTCACTATCTATGGGCTTCCTTTACATGTCTGGGTTGGAATATCATTAATGTCCACACTTGCCATTACTTTGGACAAACGAATCATAACTGTCCGTGGAGTAATTCTCCATGTTGATTTCCTCGACTTCATATCCTGTGCCTTAATCTCAGTTTATTGTAGTAACCTAAAAGTAAATGTCGATTTTTCATTAAAAATACTCCGCCATTTTGTCAAGAAAGAATTAAAAATTCGGACAATTTTTTAAACCAAGAAATTAACGGAATAGAAGCATAATTTTGGATAATTGGAGCTTAAGACGCCCGTTCTTAGCATAAAACCCTAAAAAAACTTGATTTTTTATTAAAAAATACTCCGCCATTTTGTCAAGATAAAATTAGAATTTCTAACAATCTGTAAATTAAGGAACTGATAGAATAGACGAATAATTTTGTATTATTAGAGTTTAAGGTGCCCGTTTTTATTATTAAACCCCAAAAAAGTGAATAAACGTCGATTTTTTTATTAAAAATACTCCGCCATTCTGTCAAGAAAAAATGAATATTTCTGACTAGCTGTAAATCAAGAAGTTGATGGAATAGACGCATAATTTTGTATAATTAGAGCTTAAGATGCTCGCTTTTACCATTAAACCCCTAAAAAGTTAGAAAACGTCGATTTTTCATTAAAAATACTCTGCCATTTTGTCAAGAAGCAATTAAAATTTGCGACAACCTGTAAATCAAGAAACTGATGGAAGAACGTCTTAATTACGCAGTAATATAACTGAAGGTGCCGGTTGTTACCATTAAACCCCCAAAAAGAAAAAATTTCATATTTTTATTAAAAAATACTCCGCCATTTCGTCAGAAAATAATTCTCAGCGCCATCTATACGAGTTGCCAAAAGAAAAAAGAATTTACTACTAGTGCCACCTAATGGTATTACAGGAAACTACATCCTATAAAGATTTCTGCAATCAAATATTTAGTTTCGCTACCCTCCAATAGATGGCTAATAAATACGGTAGTCCGATGAACAGTCGATAGTAGGTCCCTGTACATTTTTGAAAAAGAAAATGTTGCCCCACGTAACAATTAAAACTTTAAGAAACTCAAAATATACACACACACAGTACAGTGAAGCTAAGAAACTTGTTTTTTCGCATAACTGCAGCGGCCAAAATAAAAATTGGTCCGTTATGTTGCTTTGGCAAAACTGAGCTGAAAGTAGAATGTTTGAATCTGTTGAGCACAGGTATCTTATAGTTGGACATACCCAATTGCCAAGTGATCGCGACTTTGCCATTATTGAGAAGTACAAAAGACATGAAGTGTGTTTATACTCCAGAGGGTTGGTGTAAGGCGGTTCAAAACTGTAAAAGAACCGATCCTTTTACCGTTCTTCAGATAAAACAAAAAGACCTTTTATGCTTTAAAAATTAACAAGCTCAATTACCAAAAAAATCTTTTGACAGGTGAGAAAGAAAAACTTGTTGCGCAAAATTTGATGGTTTAAATCCTAACGAAATTGCTAATAAACATTCCTATAATGAACCAGTAATATCAGGAAAAGGGGTCAACGAAACGAAAAGATTTAGGCCGCTTTCAGACAACCCACTTGTCACAATCGAGAGGTCACGGGTTCGAATTTCGGCTAGGACCACGCTAGCACATGAATTGTAAATGCAAATAATAGACATGAAAATTGTAAGGTAAAATTCGCGCTCATTTTAAATTACAATGGTCAAAATTGAGCAAGAACTCGATAAATAATAAAATATGGAAAATTCTTCAAAGTACAAAATTATAGAGAATTTTATTCCCAACAATATTGCTCTCTTCATTATTCTTCGCAAAATCAACAGAAACCGAGTTACACACGAAAAACATTTTCAAACTCTTAGAAAATGGTAAAATTGACCAATAACTCGATAAATAATAAACTATGGAAAATTCTTCAAAGTACAAATTTATAGAGAATTTTATTCCCAACAATATCGCTCTTTTCACTTTTCTTCGCGAAATCAACAGAAACCGAGTTACACACGAAAAACATTTTCAAACTCTCAGAAAATGGTGAAATTGACCAATAACTCGATAAATAATAAAATATGGAAAATTCTTCAAAGTACAAATTTATAGCGAATAATATTCCCAACCTTTTTGCTATCTTCACTTTTCGTCGCGAAATCAACAGGAACCGAGTTACACGCAAAAACCATTTTCAACCCCATCAAAAATAGCGAAATTGAGCAAAATCCCGATAAATAGTAAAAATATCAAAAAACCTTGTAGATATAAATTTATATAGAATTTTATTCCCAACCATATCACTCTCTTCACTTTTCGTCGCAAAATCAACAGGAACCAAGTTACACACGAAAAACATTTTGAAACTCTCAGAAAATGGTGAAATTGACCAATAACTCGATAAATAAAATATGGAAAATTCTTTAAAGTACAAATTTATAGCGAATAATATTCCCAACCTTTTTGCTATCTTCACTTTTCGTCGCGAAATCAACAGGAACCGAGTTACACGCAAAAACCATTTTCAACCCCATCAAAAATAGCGAAATTGAGCAAAATCCCGATAAATAGTAAAAATATCAAAAAACCTTGTAGATATAAATTTATATAGAATTTTATTCCCAACCATATCACTCTCTTCACTTTTCGTCGCAAAATCAACAGGAACCAAGTTACACACGAAAAACATTTTGAAACTCTCAGAAAATGGTGAAATTGACCAATAACTCGATAAATAAAATATGGAAAATCCTTTAAAGTACAAATTTATAGCGAATAATATTCCCAACCTTTTTGCTATCTTCACTTTTCGTCGCGAAATCAACAGGAACCGAGTTACACGCAAAAACCATTTTCAACCCCATCAAAAATAGCGAAATTGAGCAAAATCCCGATAAATAGTAAAAATATCAAAAAACCTTGTAGATATAAATTTATATAGAATTTTATTCCCAACCATATCACTCTCTTCACTTTTCGTCGCAAAATCAACAGGAACCAAGTTACACACGAAAAACATTTTGAAACTCTCAGAAAATGGTGAAATTGACCAATAACTCGATAAATAAAATATGGAAAATTCTTTAAAGTACAAATTTATAGCGAATAATATTCCCAACCTTTTTGCTATCTTCACTTTTCGTCGCGAAATCAACAGGAACCGAGTTACACGCAAAAACCATTTTCAACCCCATCAAAAATAGCGAAATTGAGCAAAATCCCGATAAATAGTAAAAATATCAAAAAACCTTGTAGATATAAATTTATATAGAATTTTATTCCCAACCATATCACTCTCTTCACTTTTCGTCGCAAAATCAACAGGAACCAAGTTACACACGAAAAACATTTTGAAACTCTCAGAAAATGGTGAAATTGACCAATAACTCGATAAATAAAATATGGAAAATCCTTTAAAGTACAAATTTATAGCGAATAATATTCCCAACCTTTTTGCTATCTTCACTTTTCGTCGCGAAATCAACAGGAACCGAGTTACACGCAAAAACCATTTTCAACCCCATCAAAAATAGCGAAATTGAGCAAAATCCCGATAAATAGTAAAAATATCAAAAAACCTTGTAGATATAAATTTATATAGAATTTTATTCCCAACCATATCACTCTCTTCACTTTTCGTCGCAAAATCAACAGGAACCAAGTTACACACGAAAAACATTTTGAAACTCTCAGAAAATGGTGAAATTGACCAATAACTCGATAAATAAAATATGGAAAATTCTTTAAAGTACAAATTTATAGCGAATAATATTCCCAACCTTTTTGCTATCTTCACTTTTCGTCGCGAAATCAACAGGAACCGAGTTACACGCAAAAACCATTTTCAACCCCATCAAAAATAGCGAAATTGAGCAAAATCCCGATAAATAGTAAAAATATCAAAAAACCTTGTAGATATAAATTTATATAGAATTTTATTCCCAACCATATCACTCTCTTCACTTTTCGTCGCAAAATCAACAGGAACCAAGTTACACACGAAAAACATTTTGAAACTCTCAGAAAATGGTGAAATTGACCAATAACTCGATAAATAAAATATGGAAAATTCTTTAAAGTACAAATTTATAGCGAATAATATTCCCAACCTTTTTGCTATCTTCACTTTTCGTCGCGAAATCAACAGGAACCGAGTTACACGCAAAAACCATTTTCAACCCCATCAAAAATAGCGAAATTGAGCAAAATCCCGATAAATAGTAAAAATATCAAAAAACCTTGTAGATATAAATTTATATAGAATTTTATTCCCAACCATATCACTCTCTTCACTTTTCGTCGCAAAATCAACAGGAACCAAGTTACACACGAAAAACATTTTGAAACTCTCAGAAAATGGTGAAATTGACCAATAACTCGATAAATAAAATATGGAAAATTCTTTAAAGTACAAATTTATAGCGAATAATATTCCCAACCTTTTTGCTATCTTCACTTTTCGTCGCGAAATCAACAGGAACCGAGTTACACGCAAAAACCATTTTCAACCCCATCAAAAATAGCGAAATTGAGCAAAATCCCGATAAATAGTAAAAATATCAAAAAACCTTGTAGATATAAATTTATATAGAATTTTATTCCCAACCATATCACTCTCTTCACTTTTCGTCGCAAAATCAACAGGAACCAAGTTACACACGAAAAACATTTTGAAACTCTCAGAAAATGGTGAAATTGACCAATAACTCGATAAATAAAATATGGAAAATCCTTTAAAGTACAAATTTATAGCGAATAATATTCCCAACCTTTTTGCTATCTTCACTTTTCGTCGCGAAATCAACAGGAACCGAGTTACACGCAAAAACCATTTTCAACCCCATCAAAAATAGCGAAATTGAGCAAAATCCCGATAAATAGTAAAAATATCAAAAAACCTTGTAGATATAAATTTATATAGAATTTTATTCCCAACCATATCACTCTCTTCACTTTTCGTCGCAAAATCAACAGGAACCAAGTTACACACGAAAAACATTTTGAAACTCTCAGAAAATGGTGAAATTGACCAATAACTCGATAAATAAAATATGGAAAATTCTTTAAAGTACAAATTTATAGCGAATAATATTCCCAACCTTTTTGCTATCTTCACTTTTCGTCGCGAAATCAACAGGAACCGAGTTACACGCAAAAACCATTTTCAACCCCATCAAAAATAGCGAAATTGAGCAAAATCCCGATAAATAGTAAAAATATCAAAAAACCTTGTAGATATTAATTTATATAGAATTTTATTCCCAACCATATCACTCTCTTCACTTTTCGTCGCAAAATCAACAGGAACCAAGTTACACACGAAAAACATTTTCAAACTCTCAGAAAATGGTGAAATTGACCAATAACTCGATAAATAATAAAATATGGAAAATTCTTCAAAGTACAAATTTATAGCGAATAATATTCCCAACCTTTTTGCTATCTTCACTTTTCGTCGCGAAATCAACAGGAACCGAGTTACACGCAAAAACCATTTTCAACCCCATCAAAAATAGCGAAATTGAGCAAAATCCCGATAAATAGTAAAAATATCAAAAAACCTTGTAGATATAAATTTATATAGAATTTTATTCCCAACCATCACTCTCTTCACTTTTCGTCGCAAAATCAACAGGAACCAAGTTACACGCAAAAACCATTTTCAACCTCATCAAAAATAGTGAAATTGAGCAAAATCTTGATAAATAATAAAAATATCAAAAAATCTTGTAGACATAAATTTATATAGAATTTTATTCCCAACCATATCACTCTCTTCACTTTTCGTCGCAAAATCAACAGCAACCGAGTTACACGCAAAAACCATTTTCAACCCCATCAAAAATAGTGAAATTAAGCAAAATCTCCATAAATAATAAAAATATCAAAAAATCTTGTATGACTATCGAAACTCGACTTACCTCTGTACTTCGTGAGCCGATCCCAACTGGCTGGCCCTCTCCGACGTCAGTTGTTGCATACTGGTCCATTTACAGCTTCAGTTTGTCCAAGTGAAACCAACTGCATGGCGATCTCGTTCATTTCAGCCAAGCGCACCTCGTTCGCTTTCAGGTCGGTCTGGAATTTCTTCTGGAGTACTTCCACCTGGGGAACAAGAAAACTGCTTAGTTATCGAATGGTTATTGTGCTATAAATCCATAAAAAAAAAATGATTGAGACTATATTTTCTCTCCTATGCGATGCATCCTATCCCGGGACACGTTTCTCCAGCCTCACAGTCGTAATCACTCCTAAAATGCCATATATATTAATGATACTTAAAGTGGTGCATTTGAACTACTGGGTAAAGAACAAGTCTGTAGAATGGTAGAGACTAGATGTATCCAATTTAACTTCTAAACTAACCTTTACTACCCCTACTGATTAGTAAAAGGAAGCGGTACGCTTGAATTAGTAGTAAAAAACTAAAACTAAAAAATTTGAGCTGGCTCTTTCGACACAGGTACAATTTATCATTAAGAAAATTGTTGTTTGTAGGGAGGCGTTTGCTTCTCTTGAAACAGTTACTGGAAAATCTACTTTTTGCGAAGAGAGATGAAAATTTTCAGTTACATAAAAGTATACATCATTATAACACCAGGAATAAAAATAATTTGGTACCTCGGTACTGGCGCCCTCGAAGGTGTTAAGATGGCTCACAGTATTGGGCAATTAAATTATTTAATGTCCTACTGCATGATATTAAAGGTGGATTTATAAACTAGAAAAGTTGGTGAGGTTGAAGTTATGGTCAAGTTGTGAGGTTAGATATTCCGAATTCCGAGCATAAAAATTGATTATTTCGAACTACCCGGGAAGTTTTCGAACCTTACATGAGCTTTACGTGAACAACATGAACGAGTGTGTAAATAGAACTGAGTGTTCCCTTTAGTTTAAATTGAACTCCTATTTCCAACACCAACTGAACCTCAACCTCGCCAACTTTTCGAGTTTATAAATCCAGCTTTAAGATGTAAAGATCTACCCTACAATAATTTTCATCAAAAGTGAAAGAGGAACAGTTTCTTATAATTTTCTAAATTTTTAGAGTTTGGAATGCAACTGTACTGTGAGTGTTTTTAAAATTTTGGTTGTTAAGTGGTGCAACATTTTCTTATTTTCTCATTTTTCTGAGAATACAAAGTATGCTCTTGTAATTTGTATTTTGTTATTAATACTTGTTTTGAGACCTATTTATAGTGTTCCAAATAATAATAAATTAATTTAAACAATTTATCTCAAAATTCTATACTTACTTATTGACCAACTTTTGTTGTGTGTTACATAGCCCAAAACCAACTGTCAAAATATATATGTACACATTGTGGTTTTAAAACTGACAAAGCAAAAGAAATCCAAGACAAAAACATTACAAACTCAAAACATTTAAAATAACAATCTTACCTGATCTAGCTGCAGATTTCTCTAATCCAGCTCTTGTTCCTTGTCTTGTCCCGAACATTTAGAATGTTGTTTAGCTCTTCATCCTAGAAGAAAATTAATTATAGGTACCTATCTAAGCTTTTTTGTTCCCAATTTAAAATTGTAACGGAAAAAAGTACAATGTACAGGGTGTTAATTAAGTGTATGGCCAAACTTTAAGGTATACTAATTCCGCTTATATTGAAGGTTGAAAATATGAAAAAAAAATTTTCTTTAATATTTTTGTTGAAATTTAGTGACCCTACTCATTTTTTTAAGTTAGGATTGTTGGTTGGATATTGGTCAGTAAGAGCTGAGATGATCAAATATTTTATTATTAACGACGCTTCGACCTATACTCAGGAATCTACAATTTTATATTCTACTTTGGATACATCAATAGATAAATAAATAACCTAAACTTGAAAGACATGACATCCGTGGAAATGCTATCAAACTTTTGTAAATAGACAACAATAGGTAATGATAAAAAAGGAAAATGAAATATATAAATCAGGGATTGACATTCCTCAGGGAAGTATACTAGGACCAATCCTATTTGTAATTTATGTGAATGATTTCAACAACAAAACTTATAATACTGCCGTAAATATCTCTATCACAAACTATGCAGATGATACAAATGTACTAGTACAAGGGCCAAACCTTGATAATTAAGAGAGGAACTTTAACTAGGTACAAGCAGTTATTATACCTTCTATTGTTTGAACAATAAATAAGTAATTAGTCACGGATGTGGCTGCTACCACAGAGGACATTGATAATGTGGATCTTAGAGTAATAATACCTATATCATAATAGTGAGTTTATGCAATGATTTGCAACATTTGAGAAAAAAAAAATCGATCTACATACCAGTACAGTAATGAAGGCATTACAATAATTACACCTATTTCCAGCAGCAATAAGTACCATAGATACAGATTTCAAGCAATACAATTATTTAGATGGGTTGTTTAAGTATCACATTTATATCACGCACATACCCTTTCCAGTCAGTCGATCAGTGTGACTTTTGGACCCACCCGGAAATATATATAGTACCTAATGGTAGTTTCTTAAGATTTTTGATTTTTGTATTTTTATGAATTTTGAAAAGAGTTTGATTGAATAAATTCAGAAATTGAGTTGTGTTTAAATCTGTTAAGGAGGGAGCCAATCTCTTGGGTATTTATGTTTATCGTTTTCGTGCGAGTGTATGTGAGATTCTGCAATTAGTCTATTTGGTGAATTGTCTGTTCTGCTATAGTATTTTGTTATTATTTTGTCTGTAAATTGTTTGAGTGTGTCAATTTTTAGGTCTAGATGCAATGCATTGTTCATCATGTACATTGGTGCCCCCACCATTACTTTTAGAATTTTATTTTGTACTCTTTGTACTTTTAACATTTTGGTCTTATTTACGGTACACCACGTCGGTATACCGTAAGTAAGTACCGGGCGTACTAGTGTTTTGTACAACGTTGTTTTTACTTTTAAATTTAATTTACTATTTTTATTTATTAGGGGATATATAGCGTGAAACTGTTTTTGGGCTTTTGCCACTCGCTCATCTGCATTGTCTCCCCATGCCATGTTTTTATCAAAAGTCAATCCAAGATATTTTATCTTGTTTGACCATTCTATTAATTTATTGTTAACCCTTACCCTGGTTTCAGGAAAATTGATTCTTGCTTTCGAAAAAAAGATGGCCTGGGTTTTGTCCGCATTCAAACAAAGCTTCCAGTTGTCCAACCAGCTCTGAAGGAGCATGATATGACGTTGCAGGCGTGAAACTACTAACCAGGGCGCCCTTGAAGTTGTAGTTATCGCAGTATCATCAGCGAAGAGATAAAGTTGTGTGTGTGGTAGTTTAGGAATGTCGCTTGTGTATATATTGTACAAAATAGCAGCCAATGGTGAACCCTGTGGGACACCAGCCCTGAACCGAGTCTTTTCAGATATTGTGTTCTCTGATGACACCACAAATGTTCTATCTTCAAGGTAAGAGATAATTACATTGACTAAAACGTTTGGCATACCTAATCTTATTAATTTTAGTATCAAGCCGTTGTGCCAGACTTTATCGAATGCCTTTGAGACATCAAAAAAGACCCGGAAATATATCAGGGCAAATATATGAATGATTTAAGCCCTTAAGGAAAGAAAAGAGTGCGTAGCCCTAAATTCTTTTAATAAATATTGAACATTTCTTACCTCACTGGGAGCACAGGGAATCTTCATTGTAGGACTACCCATCGACTTAACACAGAGTCGATGGGACTACCCAACACAAAATTTAGACTTAAAGGGTCACATATTACACTTTACTCTAGGGGCTAGTTTATTATGGGGATATAGGGGATACAATGAACGAAAAATATCCCCCCCGGGGGACTGCTCCACTCAAGAAACTCATCGATGTCGAAATGACCGACCAACCACAAAAAACAAAATGGCGCAGACAAAAACAAAACAACGGCAACTTGATTATTTTAAAGAACACGTGTTCTTCTTCTTATTAATTACAATGGCCTGTAAGCAGGTTGAAATTATTAGGTGAATAAAATTTAAAAGATCCAATTGAACTAGAGCATAAGCATATGCTTGAAAGCTCTAAATAAATAACAGAAATTAGATTGAAATGAAATAATAAGTAAATAAATATAAATATAACTGTTTCGTTCCTTATTTTAAATTACGCACCGTTTGCACCAAATATTTAGAATGGCAGCCATATTTGTATCACCGTCATTATTTCTATCTCTAGGCCTTGTCCACTCTCGGTAAGTCAAATAATACCCTAACCTTACTTTTTTAAAAGTTAACAAGCCCCGAAAATTTTTAGTTTGTTATGACGACAACATGCAGACTGAACTAGAAGAAACACAGAATTTTTTTAAGAATCACAATTTCCTCTCCTCAATAGAATGGCTTCAATGCTGCATCGAATGGTGCAAAGAGAACGATCTGCCCCCAAATTATACCATTGGACAGTTACAAAAAATGTGCTATCAACAATGGTTGATTTTAGGTAAGTGCCCCCATAACGGTCTTTTAAAGCAGCCCTGTTATTCCCTTCACATTAATTTGTTTCTAGACCTAAGAGTTATGGAAGTAGCTTTGCTGCCGAGAAATCTTTCAAATGAGAAGAAATATTGCTTAACTGGGAACTATGGTCTACAAATGATGCAAGTAGTGGATATATCCAAGCCGAAGTTATGGCAATTGCAGCGAATTAGAAATAATGTTGCTAAGAACACCGAAGCAGAGAAAGATTTTGGAAAAAGAGTATAAAAGAAAGTACCCATTAATCTTCATTAGTTCAAAATTCCTTCTCTTGTAGGTTTTACAGTTAACTCTTACTGATGGGGTGCAGGAAATACAAGCTATGGAATATGAACCGATTCCATGTTTGAACATAAACTTGCTTCCAGGAACCAAGATTAAACTAATAGGACCTATAATGATCAGAAATGGCAGATTAATGCTTAAAGAAGAAAATGTAAAGGTGAGATGCTAGTGGTATCATTTATTTAGCTATCTTATAGAGCATGGCAGGTTTTAGGTGGTAAGGTGGATGAATTAAGGGTAGAGTTTGCAGCTGAGAATGTCCTTGCCAGAGCACTAAAGTTAGAAGAAAATCCCAATCCATATACAATTGATGAAAAGGCTTTGGAGGTTCCTGAAGGTATAATGCTTATAGTGATCCTAGACCAAACTCAAAGATATATTAATAATTATTCCAGCAAATACAACAACACAGATGGACAGAACTGCAAGTACTCGAAATTACACACAACAAGGGAACCAAAACCAACAAGTTCAGCCCAGAAATAACCCCAGTGTTCACCAAAATGTGACTGTCAGAAAAAATATCCCAAGGCCGCAGACTACAACAAATAGGCCAAACATCACTCAGGAAATTCCACCAGAGTACCAGGTCGACGATGACCTTCTTCGTGAACTAGAGGAAGACTTTGAAGGAAACTCTGTAAAGAATACTATTAAGCCCGAAACAAACCCTCAACCAAATGAGAAAAATAGATGCAGAGGTGGCAGTTCTCCTGATCTTTTTGGGGAGATTGATGAAGAGCTTTTAAATGAACATCTGGATGAAATTGATGCTGATCATATGACCTCCAACTTGAGAAGCACTGTGATGAGTGGTTATCACAGTGGCATGACAAGAAGAGTGGGCAGTGATGTATCAAGCAGCAGAAATGCTGTTTTGAGTAGCCCAGAAACACTTGATAAAAATACAGAGGTAGTGCAAGACCTTGAAATAAGCTCCTCCAGTGTTTTGAAAACTAAGCCTGAAGAAGTAATAAGTCTTGATGATAGCTTTGAGGATATAGATATTGACTTGCACTTGGATAATATTGATGAGGAATTGGCTAATTTGCCAAGCAGCACACAAATACGGAATGACTTCAAAGATAGACTAAAAAGTCCTGAGCTTAAATCTCGAAAAATTGCGGACGTTGACTCTACGACGCTGAAGAAACCTTTGAAGAAGCTCACTCAGGGTACTGTTAATTTTGAGTCGTCTCATAGGCAGCATTTAAATCTACCTTCAAGCCTCAATATAAATTTGATGCAAGCAGAAGATATTAACCCCTTTAGTATCTTTAAGAAGCCTCCTCAAAACCAAACAAGTTGTAGGGGAGCAACGTCTTCAGCTGTCTTGAAAACATCCTCAAACTCGCCTCAAAATCGTTTGAGTTTTAGCTCCTCTGAGTTGATTTCAAAGCACTTGCCTAGTACCTCCAAACTACCTCAAGATTCTGGCTCTCTGGACAGACGGGAATTATCCAGTGTGCATTGTCCAGATGTTCCTTTAGCTAGTCCCCCTTCCTCAAGAGTGATGCCCATAGAGAAGCTCAAGAAGATGTTGCCAAATATTGGCAAAGGAAAGTTCAAGATTAAAGCAAAATTCAACGGGGTAGTAGAAAAGTTGCAACAAGTCGACGATCATTATTATTTTGTTATAGCAGTTAAGGATGATACAGGAGATCTGACAGTCCAGATACATACGGATATAGTGACAGATATTGTGAAGGTCACTGCAGAGGAACTTGCAGAGCTGAGAGTGATATCTGTAGAACTTCAGACTGCAGAAGTTAAGAGGAAAATTGTACAGGTAAGATTTGAGTTGAGCAAGTTTGGCATTTTATCCTTCTAAACGGTGACATTTTTTTTTAGGTTATGAGAAGACTTTACGACAGGGTCTTGAAATTTGACAACATTTTTGAAGTTCAAGTGACCCGGGGCGAAAAGCACCCGATTGTGATAAATATTTTTTAGTATTCCGTCGAATAATCGATTTTTATTCATTTAAAGGTATATTTGGCAATGTTGATTGAATTGTATTTTCTTAAATAAACAGGTTAAGTTTATGTTTCCTTTTGATACTTTTCCGAACTAAGAACCTCTATACACCCTAACAGTTTTTTTAAGCCCAAATTCGACCATCCCTCGAATACCGCCAATTAAAAGTAAAAAAACAAAGGCTAAGGTTATTATTGCTAAAAAAAAGTCTTAACAAATTGAGCTGACGATGTGACGATAATAAAATTTTTACTTGAGACCACTAGATGCCGCTGATGTCAGAAGGCAGCTGTCGCACCTATTGATCATTTTTATATGACGTCAGAGGGTCGGCGGCCATTTTGCTTGGAGGACAAAGTAAATAAACACAAGCGTTTGGGATATACAGGGTGTCTCTAAAAGGTCTGTACAAAATCTGAGCACACATTCCCGAGGCCAAAATAAGGCGATTTAAAGCAACTTACCTTAGTCCGAAATTGCTCCGTTTCCCAGATACAGGGTGGTAAAGTGAAAAAATAAAAATCGAATTTTTTAAAATTAATAAACAATTTTTTAACGTATTACTTTAAAACTTGGTAGCCGGGGGTTTTTTGGGACGCGAAACCCGAATACGGACACCTTTTCACTGTGGCCATTAGACGGCGCTCCACAATGCACTTCTTATGGTTTAGAATGGCCATAACTTTTTTATCAGTGTAGTTTTTTCCTTTTTTTCTTAAAGAACTCATTTTTTGAACATTTTGAAACAAAAAAGGTACTCTTGTGAAAATCCGCTAAAGTAAGCCGTTTTGAGATATTTCGGTTTTTAGTGTTCGATGCCGCACCGGAATATTTAAATTATTTTAAATGAAAAATTCCGCTATTAGTAAATATTCGGCAGGAAAAATGTTTCACTTGGGTTAGTTACAGCAAGTTTTGCAGGAAGAATTTGAGCATGGATTTTTTTTTTAATTAAATGAGGAACAATTTTATTTTAAAAGTAAATTTAATTACCATAAACTTTTAGTAATTGTTCCTCCGTTAACATAAGTACAAAGATGAATACGACGTAAAAAGTTTAAATTTACTATTTGCATCAATTCCGCATCGTTCTTTAATATGTTGACTGCAATTTGAATTTTCCCACAATTCCTCTTCATTATTAATCGGTCTGGAGTATAACATCGTTTTTAAAGACCCCCATGAAAAATAATCCAACGAAGTCATCCGGTGAGCGTGGCGGCCACTTTACAGGAGCGTCATTTGCTCTACCGGTCCATCTGTTTGGATACTGTCGATGCAAATAATTGCGGACATTTAAATTAAAATGTGGTGGAGCACCGTCATGCATAAACCACATATCTGGTCGAAGTTGTAATGGCAAATCTTCTGATAAATATGGCAGCGTATTTTGTAAATGTTCTAAATTTATAATCCACACCATTTAGTCGTGGCGGTGAAATGACAGGACCAATAATGAAATTGCCAATGATTCCTGCCCACACATTAATTCTAAACTCATGTTGATAATGAGTTACTTTCGTGGCATGCGGGTTTTCAGCAGCATTAACATGTTCGTTATGTAAGTTGGTTACACCACTTCTTGTAAAACATGCTTCGTCAGTAAATAATCGGTGCTTAGCAAAATTCACATCCTGTTGTCTTTGTTCGGTAATGAATCGACAGAAGTCCAATCGTTGATCGAGATCCGGAGCCAAAAGGTCTTGTACCTTTTGGATATGGTATGGATGAAGCTGCTGTTCTTTTAATGTTCTATGAACTACATCCTTGTATACTCCTACCACGTTTCAAACACCTTATTTATTCTCGCATTGGCATATTCTTACTGAAACACTTACTGTAAACAACATAGACTGATAGCGAAAATTCTTAAAATACGAAAAAGTTTACATTTAAATAGTCTGTTGCAAAAAAAATCTTCAAACAGGTAAAAAATCCGAGGATTTCTGGATGTGACACTCCAAAAAAATATCTAAAAAAAATACATTTTCCATTGCTAATTCACTGACCACATTTCATCCTCAAAGATAACAGCAAACATTTTTTATTCAGAATAATTTAAATATTACGGGTGCGGCATCGAACTTCTGGTTTTACCGGAAGTTCCGTCTTTTTTTTTTTTTTTAAAGACAACCTATATTTTTTATTGTTCAATCGAATTCTTCTCAAAATTACCTTTTCAACGACATACAACAAAGTGCCATTTACTTTCAAAATGGCGGCTTATGAGCCATTTTACAAAATTCAAAATGGCGTCTATAAAACAACGAATGCATTTAACACGTCAAAACAGGAATAAAATCTGTTAAATTGGGCCCTTTCATAATTCTTTAGGCACTGACATTTAAATTTTTTTCTTCAGTTTTTGAATAAATATAATTTTTTATTTTTAAGAAAAATCGTATCTTCAACCCTAGCTTACGTAATTTTTTTTAGCTTTAAATGATTAAGGATAATTTGGCCTTTCATATAAGATAATGAAAAGTAGATCATATCATCTGAAAAAATTGTGTAAACTAGGGTTGAAAATAGGACTTTTCTTAAAAACCAAAAATTATATTTTTTCACAAACTGAACAAAAAAATGTAAATATCAGTGCTTAAAGAACTAAGAGAGGGCCCAATTTAACAGCTTTTATTACTACTTTCCCGTATCAAATGCAACGTTGTTTTATAGACGCCATTTTGAATTTTGTAAAATGGCTCAGAAGCCGCCATTTTTAAAGTAAATGTGACCTTGATGTATGTCGTTAAAAAGGTAATTTTGAGAAGAATTCGATTGGACAATAAAAAATACAGGTTGTCACTTAAAAAAAATAAAATGGCGTAACTTCCGATAAAACCGGAAGTGATATTAATTTGGTTTTTAAGTGAAAATTAAAATCCCGCTCAACCATGGGAGTAACCCAAATTTGATTGAAATATCTTTTAATATAACTCTGTAGTGCCTTGTACAATAATTTCGTTTTTTTCGTCCTCTACCCAATTTCTGTTTAGTTGACATTTTATCCACAATAGTTCAATTCGGCGTGAAAAGCCAACTAGAATACCAAAATTTCAAGTTTGTATCTTTCCTAGTTTCGAAAAAATTAAGAAAAAAACATCTTCAGGGTCTCCCTTTAGCTGGCCCAAGTAACAATTTAAATGCCAACAAGTATTTATAGGGTTTTATCACAGGTTTAAGAAGGTAAATAAACCGAAGTGGGTTTTATTATTTCTTTTGTGCCTACCAATTTATCTGCTGATAATATGTACTTAAAAAAAGGCCTTCAAGTTATCTTTAAAGCAAGTTGTTAAATGTTTTTGCTCTTTAAGACCTATTGGTTATATAACCACTTAATTGCTGCATTAATCAAAACCACAATAAACTCATTAAGGTTTATAGAGGATTTTAAATCTTTAAGTTTTGAGGTAGACATCTATAAATCTTTGGGTTTTATGGGAGTTTAAAAATATGGTTTTTAAGTACTCCTTACGATCAAGCAATAAAACGAATAACTCTTAAGTAGTCTTACCCTTAATATATGTTATCATAATTACTATTTACTTTGGACGATAATTGGTAGAGGCTCCTTGAAACCTAATAGTTTTTTGGTAGCTTTAGTAAGCTAAGTTAAAACCTTTTATTAAAAGTATAAAAGCCGAGACTTTCAGTATTTTTATCTTTTAAAAATTGATTGTATATCATACGAATAAAAGTATGAATACACCTTTCTTAACGCCTGCGCCGCCCATGTGTAGAAATATGTCATGGAACATGCCCATTCGCGCCATTCTGCAAATAAACTAATATTACACTTACTATAGGTAAAATAAACCGATAATACACTTATTATAGGTATTTAATATCATAACAAAACTGTTTAAAATCTACTTGTATTTTTTTCACTTTTTCGCGCTTATAGTGCTTACACACACGAAATTACGAAATAATGTTTTTTTAGGTTATGTTATCTAAGTGCATTTGTATTAGAGGTTGTCAGAGACAAATCTTAAGTGTTTTAAAGAAGAGTAGTAAAACTGAGTAAAGTCTTACAGGTTTTAAAATTGTAATAAAGTGGAGCAATTGGAATTTAACAAAACCTTTTGCTTTATAAAAATATTTCCCAAACCCACAAACTCTTAATAGGGCATTCTATTAAAATAAACGGTTTTATTAATTTCTGTAATTTCTTCTAATGTTTTTTTCCGTTAACTACGGCAGACATTTTTGATTGCAAGTACTAACGGTTTTAAGAAGGCTTTATAAAATGTTTTTTGGTAAACTTAAAAACATCTTGCAGATTTGGGTTCAAAAGTACTGTTGGTTTTATTGACAGTTTTAAGGAAGATATTTAGAACCTTTACAAAAGGTTCTTTTTGGTTTTATGCCGGGTTTATTGGAGCTATAAAGAGGTTATCTAGTATAAACAGTTTTACGATCAGTTTTATTATATAGACTGAATAACCTCTTGTAGATTGTAACAAAAATTAAAATGTTACTTGGGGGGTTATGGAGGGATATAGGACAAAATGTTACATGACCTTAGGGCCCTATTTTGAGCCGATATACCCAATCCCCAATTTTTCAAAAAGGTAAACGCCATTTTGCTTTTTGAAAATTCGACGTTTTGGTCTCAAAACGGACGTGCGTTTCATTATGCGCTCTTGCCTACTTACCAATCTCTCACAAAGCGGGGATTCCCCATTAACGACGTTCAAAAATCTCCACCGACTCCCAAGCTAGAAGGGAAAAATACCAAAACAAATTTTAAATAATTCTTGTGTATATTTTTAAAAATCATGACGTATACATATTCAGTGTAATTGCACGTACACTTCAAAAGCATGGGGACATATCTCACAAAAATGCGTTTAGTACACTCTTTAACTATCGAGAAATTATTTTTATAATTAGGTAATTACAAGACGCCAAACCTGAAATAATGCAGATTTAAAGCAAACATTAACGAAAGACTTTACAACAGGTGAAAAACGCAAAGATTTGAAAAACGAAGCAAGTAAACTTAAATAATATAAAACTTAAAAAGTAAATGTTTTTATTTAAATCACAGATATTTTTATACATATTAAAATTTCATTTTCTTATAAAAAAAAAACAATCAAGTCTATAAGCAAAATATATTTATTAATAAATGAAACCTTAAAGTTCTTGCCATAATATCTTCCTTTTCTTTGCCGATAATAAGAACAACACGAATTGCAGGAAAACTATCTTCAAATTGTTCTGCAGACCGTCAGAATCACCTGATTTAGACCCCATTGAAATATGGCCAAGTAACGAGCAGGAAAGATATCCAAGGCGATACAAATTGAAACAAACAAACCCTACACTACTAAATATACACAAAATCGGTGATCAGTCCATCCTTTGCTAATCACACTAAATAGAAAAAGATGAAGATTGACCACAATGGGCTTATAAATAGATCCCTTTAAAAAAAGGTCTTATGTTTTAATACTAGAAAATGGAATTACAAGATTTCTTTCAGTCCATCTTGTTGTAAAACGATATCAAAATATATATGCATATTTTCTGATCTTAGTCTACGGACCTTAGGCAGTCTATCTGTCAGTCTAACACGTTGGAAAAGTTCTTTATCATAAACTTGGCATCAAAATGGAATGAACAGATATTCAGCATCACGCTTCATCGACCCACAAAAAACAAGGAATGCATCAAATTACACAAAAAGCTAATTCATTTTAAACAAGCTCCTTCTAAACTAACTTCGGACAAACAAACTCCTAAAAAAGTATATCACTAGTCGATCCCGAACTAAACAGCACTGGTTGGTCCGCCTCCAACACCAGGTCTGATGACGGCTGCGCCACGTCCGCAACGTCGGGCTTCGAAGTCGCCATCGGTTCCTGGAAAGATTTCGTGATACCTAGTTGGAACATTTCCGTGGTTTTAGGGGTGTACGTCGCTAGGGAGGACCCTGAATAACAAATTAAGGGTTCAGAAACAGAATTTCCCGCATTTTGAATCAAATAAGTGATGTTACTTACCAGAAAGGGTAGGAACTGTGTGACCGACTTGAGCAGAGCCACCTAGTGGCGAAGACAGTGGGGATGGTTCCTCCAGCAGCAGCGACGTCTCCGAAGGGTATTCGAATATGTCAGCGTCGTCCACAAAGGATATCTTTTGCTGTAACAAATTAGATGGACATTGATAAAGGCGCATTAAAGATTAACAAATTTAAAAAAAATCAAAAAATCTAGTCGACTTTGGTGGCCGGGTGGAAGCGATTTCGTCCGGCAATCGAGAGGTCCCGGGTTCGAATCCCGGCTGGGACATGGACGTTTTTAAGTGGTTTTAAAAATATTTTTTTCTAATTTTGTCTCGAAAAATAGATATTTCGAACGCGCTAGCGAGTTCGAAATATATCCATTTCGAACTCCGAATTTTATTTTTTAAAAGTTGGCATTGGTTATATTTAAATGTTTTATTCTGTTGACGTCTGACGTTTCCTGTTATTGTTATCCATGAGAAAAGAAAGTTTTCGGGATTTCTCTGGTAAAAGTTGATTTATCGTTTTATTAGCAATATCCCTTAACTCAGGGGGAGTTAAACTTAGATTATCATGCTCCATATTTTTTTAATTATAATTATGAACAACTCTATGAAATATTAAATCACAAATTTCGTGACAATGACACAAAGAAAATATTATTTATTGTCAAGGCTACTATGATAAAAAGAAATTTAGAGTATTACCAACATAGAATTTAGACACACAAATTTACAAAATTTGAAGGGTTGATTTTCTTTTTAAATATGTATTTTCTTATTGAAAAAAATACAAAATAGAAAAAATAGTATAAAGTACGTGTTTTATAAAGCAGTTAGAGCACTTGTCCCGTTAAAAAACTCGCCGCAAGCGGCTCGTTTTTTAACATGGACGCGTGCTATAAGATGATGCTTTATAAAACATGTACTTTAATATACTATTATTGTATTTATAAATATTTAATAAAGAGAACAGCCCAAGCCAACTTTAAATAATTTAAAAAAAAACAAAAAATAAACCAGCGCCAAAAATTAATGTGGAAATAAATCAACCACTATAAATATTTGACGACAACAAAGTTTTGAAAGGAGATTAAAAGAATTCTATGAATATAAATTATCATTAAGCGATTAAATATAATGTCATGCATCCCATTTTTGTGACCGGAAGGAAGCATGTGTTTAAATATCGCTCGACCTCCGCTACGTCGAATGTGTAACGCTTTCTATCATCGCTTCCTTTGTTTACCAACCATTTTTTTGGTCTAATTTTTAAGCGACCCGAATAGTTTTCGATTTCGTTCAAACGAAGACTACGCAATTTGTGTTAGTCTTAGGGAATTTACATACAATGTGTGTCTAAAGTCACAATTTATTAGCCGATTTAACCAAATTTGGTACAGTTGTGTAAGAGGATCTGACGCACCGAATGACGATATTGGCGTTGTTGCCAGCTTCTTAGTTTGTCTGGAATTTGAACGAATTTTATATTTTTAAATGTCACACCCTGTATATTTTTTCATATCTAGTTTTTACTTTAAATTTGTTACACTTTTGGTATAACATACTTTGTTCCTAATATCAGTAGTTTTCGAAATAACGACGTGTTTTGAAGTGTTTTATTTATTATTAAATAAAACACCAGTTCAGTTTTGATGTAAAGTCATAAAAGCTGTCACTTTTACATGCAAAAATGTCTTTAACTGAAAGTAAAATAATTACAATTCTTATGATGAGAGTAGAGATGTGAGAGGAGAATATTCTCGAGAACGAGAATATTCTCTGTAAGAAAATTATCCCGAGAATATTCTCTAGAGAAGTTTTTCTACATAATCTACTCTGAAAAATTTTGCAATGATTTTTAAAATTTTGAGCTTTTCAAACCTTTTCTATAACTATAAATAGAAGCGCGATCGTATACTCGTATACAGCTGTGAGAATTGTAAATGATGTGGGGAGACTTGTTTTATTTTGGCGTTCCGTTCGGCTCAGTTTAGACAGTCTATAAGTATAAAAACATGGAGCAAAATAAATTAAAGGGTATCACACAACCAAAAAGTAATGTTTGGAAATATTTTAATACAAAAAATGTACTGTAGTGTAATGTAAAAATTTTATTTCTTATTATTGCCATTTCTAGCGATTTTCTTACCATTCCCAGAAAATTCTCTAACTTGAGAATATTCTCGAGAATATTCTCAGAATATTCTCCAAAAGATTATTACCGAGAATTTTACATCTCTAGATGAGAGGATATGGCGATAGGGCAGGTCTTACGAAGAGGTTAAATATCTATTTAATGACGCATTTCCAAACCGAAATCCGATTTCAAAAACAACTGTTCTAAAAACTGTCCGACGGTTCGAAGAAACTGGAAATTGTAGAGATAGGCGACGATCAGGACGACCAGCAGTAGTAGATGAAGAGAAAAGTTTAGAAATTTTACAACATGTTGTTGAAACCCCTGTTTCTTCATTAAGAAAAATTTCTCAAGTAAGTGACGTCTGCTTCAAATCCGTCCATAATCTTTTAATAAAACATAAATATCACTCTTTCAAAATACATGTAGTTCAAGAGTTACCAGAAGATGATTATGAGCGAAGAATTGAATTTTGTGATATTATGATGTCAAGGTTTGACAAAAATAACCAGTTTTTCAAATTTATAATATTTTCGGACGAAACAACATTTATGTTAAATGGTAAAGTCAATGGACACAACTGTAGGTTTTGGGCAAATGAAAATCCCCACTGGATGAGAGAAGGTCATACACAACGCCCTGGAAAATTGAATGTGTGGGCTGGGCTTCTGGGGAACCACAAGATCGGTCCATTTTCTATTGATGAAAATTTGACATCACAACTTTACCTTGAGCTCTTGGAAACGCAAATAGTGCCTACTTTACGAAATGTGATGGGTCCAAATTATGCGAGTACATTCTATCAACAGAACGGAGCTCCTCCCCATTTTGGTCAAAACGTGCGCGAATTCTTGAACAACACTTTTCCGAATAGGTGGATCGGTAGAGGGGGTACAATGGAGTGGCCACCTAGGTCCCCTGATTTGTCGCCTAACGACTACTTTTTATGGGGACACTTGAAGAACAGAGTTTATACCACAAAACCTCAAGATTTGGCCGATTTGCAGCGTCGAATTTTGGACGAATTTGAATTAATAACGCCAGAAATGATGTACAACACAATTGAAAAATTTTGTTTATAGGACAAAACTAAGATCCCACTGAAACGTGGCAGCAACCCAATGATTTCGTTTAAACTCGGTATAATGAAAAAATCCCCTTGCCTTAAAATTAAATTAACCCAGCAGGATTATGATCATGAGTCCGACCGTTATTGAAAAACTAAGACATCTATAATAGGAGATCCTATTAACCCAGTTTCGGCGGATTCTTTTCAAGAAAATCGATTGGAAAGTGAAAATTACAACGAAATATTTCAGCTGTTTGATTTGTGAGTAAACATATTTAAATTATGCATCAGCAACTCGTCTACCATCTGTGGAACACATAGGTCGAGATAGCCTTAATCTGAGCTGCATAGTAATACCAACATTATAAAAAAAAAATAATTTAGTGTCTGCTTCGAATTTCTTTTGTCACAAAACCAATCATTAGTGGGTCATACACGAAGGTTTAATACTGTCATTCTTTCCTTTTACAAAACTAAATGGGAAATAAAACTGTTATCGCACACTGACACAATATATTATTTATCGTTCTTTTCTTGTATAATTTCTCGACGAGTAAATGCAGATGAATCTAATCAAGGTAATGGATGATCAATGGAGTTCTATGGGCATAGGTTCTAGTCCCTGGATTTTCAAGCAAGTGTAAAGGGTTAAAAAACGCACTGGTTAAATGATTTTCTAAACAACGAATGAAGTGGACAACAATACATTCCTAAATTGTTTAATGACATTTTGAAAACTATCCATAATAATGAAATTAAACCGTAACGACATTAAGTCATGCTAAAAAATATATTATAACCCAAAGAAAATAAATACCTGCAATTCAGTATCTCAAAACTATAGCTATATTTGAAACCGATTTTGTGGTGACCAGTCCAAGTTTGTGGTTTCCCGCTGTGTTGCAAATTAAAAAAAAAATACATGACTTATCGATTATGGGTCGTTATATAAAACTTTGTAAACTATAGAATTTACACCATTATACAACTAAAGTCCGTCTATCTATCTTCCAAACTCATTTGAAATGTAATTGTCTGGTGGTTAGATGAACAGCTATGCTGGATCTCGCCACCTTTTGTATTTTTCTTTTGTTGTTGTTATTGTTATGTATTAATAAAAAGCCTTTATTATTATTATTATTATTATTATAAACGCTAATTCCTTACCGTCATAATAACCTATTGTGCGAGGTGTAAGATTCGGCCACCCGATCTGGGGACTCCAGGTACGGATCTATTTAAAGACTATTATGTTATTATATCCTCTTAAAATAATTAGGGTACAATAAAATAGGTTTATTTTAGTTATCTAAATATGCTGATTTTTGGTTTTAAAATTCAGTTAGATGTTTGGATTGGTTTAAGTTATTTGTTGCCAATTAGAGAATGTTTCGTCCGTGGAAAGAAACCAGTACGCCAAGTGGATCTACAGGTCGTGATAAAAAACCAATTAAAGCGTGATATTTTATCAGTTAACACAAAAAAGTCATCTTCGACGTTTACAATTATAGCATGTTATTATTATTATGTATTAATGCCCCCAAAAAAAAAAACGCATAAGAAACAAAATACGTTTCTAGTAAATTCTAGAGGTTATGACTACGTATTTAACTGTCACGCAATTGTCCATTACATTTGATTGAACTGACCTAAAGGGTGATTTACAGTGAATGAGACGTTTATAGCGACAACAATGCGGTGTTGCCGCTTCCACTAAAAAGTAACATTAACTTTGATATTTTACAATGAACATTTAAACTTATTTTTGCAATCTCTAATAACAACTAAACTAATGTTACGTCCACTATAAATCACCCGGTATTCGCAGTAGTTCGCGAACTTATTCCATAATTATCATGTTTCACCGCAACAATTTTTTAATACTTTTCCTTTTTTTTCGTAATTGGTTTGGTAACGAGACCCAAGGCAAATAATAGGTTTTAAAAATGGCGGTTTTGTGCGTTGTTGAAATTATAACTGTTGCTTCAATTGTTCAAACGTTGCCCAACTAATTACCAACTATTTGCTTGGTAATTATGAATCTTTGATGAAATATTTTTATTTTTTACCGAGTACTGAACGATGTTGTACGTCTGTACGGTGGACAAAACCTCTTCATCTACTACTACAACCAGAAGTATTAGTAATTACCAATAACAATTAATATTTAAAGCAGTTTCTATTATTTAAAACAGGTCAAGGAGAAAGCCGACAACCTAATATGAATAATCCATTTTATGAAACTAAAGTCATTACACCCGTTACTTAGTGTGACATAAACACAAACGTATACCGGTCACTGCACCCCTAAACATCACCATCATTCTGTTATTTACTTTATAATTGGTAATTACGCGGCTTTATTGTTTAAATTTAACATGTCTTTATTACAAAATGGTAAACACGATTCAAGGAAACAATTAGTATTATATGGAAAGGCACTTTAAAATATTATAGCACACGACAGGTGTGCTCCATTATCGTGTAAGAATGGCACTATCTATACAGGGCGTTCCACGTAGAAGTTCCGCATTTTTAACCCGGTAATATTACACAGATGTCAAAAAAGCCTTTGCCATTCGTTTTCAAACAAAAAAAAATTATTCTGATATCTGGGGGTGGAACTTCTACGTATACTCTGTATAATAAAAATGATATATTACGGCTTACTACTTTTACGCATATTAAAAATT
The DNA here is from genome assembly GCA_963920685.1 of Polydrusus tereticollis. Taxonomy (NCBI): domain Eukaryota; kingdom Metazoa; phylum Arthropoda; class Insecta; order Coleoptera; family Curculionidae; genus Polydrusus; species Polydrusus tereticollis. Next base: position 2,213,025 of record OY987332.1, on the reverse strand, counting down.
TACATCAAAGTCAGCGATTCACAATAATTTTTCCAGTCCAAGTTTAATGTGAAGAGGAGGCACAAGGACATTTTTTAGGTCTACAAGGGGCACAAACTTAACATTTTGAAATCCCGGTTAAAATTCACTCCTTTCTGGTCAAATTTAGTGGTAGAAAAGGTTGGCCCGGCATTTATAGAAGAACAAGTATAGTCCGTTCATTGAGTGATTTCTCATATCGGAGTAAGGATGCATAAATTAAATATTACCTGGCGCCTGTAAATTCCAGTAACCCTCAATAAGTTATCTATTATATTAATTAAATGCTTAATGTACAGGTAGTGACTGAGACTGGGGATTTCTTTGTATTTTGTTTGTTGATTTGTCTTCTGAGAAAATGGAACAATTCATTTTAATTCTAATAAATATTTGTCCAATTAAATGCATAATGTACAGGTACTCTGATAAATATTCACAATTTAGAAAAAGATGGCCATATTGAAGAGAAAAATAAAAAACGCCGTTTAAGTTTGAAAACCAATGATTTGCCAGGAGTTAAATTTTTTTTTTTTTAAATAAATTTATTACAGACCTCTAATCAGTTACAAACTGGCACCGAGGCCTTATTGACTAATATATAACAGAAAAAAATACAATAAATTAAATCAATTCTATAACAGTTTTAAATATATTTTAGTCTCTGTTTTTCAGAAAGTTTTTGAGATTACGATACACTTCCTTCTCTCTTCCAATGAAAATAGCTTCTGGTATGGTATTATATGTTTGAACACTTCTATATATTGGGGAATCCTGCGATTTCTTTGTCCTAGAGAAGTTATTCCTGAATTTGTTTGTCCTTAGGTTATAATTGTGGTAGTCTTTGTTTTGTTTCAGCATTACATTAGTTTTTATTAAATTGTTATTCACTTTATAGATAAGTTTTGCATGTTCAAGTATTTTAAGACATTCCAACTTCAAGAAAGGATAGTCTCTGTAAAGAGTTTCACTTGGTGTTTTATAGCTAAGACAAAATATTGTTTTTATCGATTTATTTTGTAGTCTTTGAATTTTGTTCAAGTCACTTGCACTGGCATTTCCATAACAGGGTAATAAGTATCTCATATGTGGCTCAATGAAGCTGTTATATAACATATATTTTGAGTTTGTATTTAACATATAATTACACCGTTTAATTGCTTCCAACATTGGGGCCACCTTTTCAATAATGTTATTTACATGCGCAGTCCATGTTAGTTTTTCTGATATTGTTAAGCCTAAGTATTTGTATTTCTGGACTCTTTCCAGAACAGCATCATTTAGTTTAATTACTGGATTTATGTCTTTTTTTCCACGTTGTTGCAAAACCATGTAAACAGTCTTTTCTATGTTAATACTTAGTTTATTGTAGCACAGCCAATCAAAATATTTATTCAAATCACTATTAACCATTTCTTCAAGTTCATTTTTGCTTTTTCCAGAAAAAATTAATACAGTATCATCACAGAACTTAAAGTATCTTGCTTTTAATCCGGCATATTTTAAACTTTGCACATAAAGCAGATACTGTAAAGGTCCCAAGACCGAACCCTGAGCAATTCCTACACTAACTTTTGTATTTGTACTAATTTTGCCATTTATTTCCGTACATTGCTCTCTTCCTGTTGAGTATGTTTCTAGCAGCTTGTGGCACTTTCCACGAAAGCCCATTTTCTGTAGTTTTTGTATAAGTAGTGGAATGTCTACAGTGTCAAAGGCCTTCTGTAGATCAACAAACACAGACACAACGTAGTTATTTTTGTCCAACTCAGCCGATATGCATTCAAGAAGATCAACTGTCGCTCCAAGGGTGCTGCTTTTTTTCTGAAAGTGATTCTGATCAAATTTGAAGCTCGAGTCAATGAATTTTGTCAGTCTTTCCTTGATAACTTTTTCCAATATTTTACTGAAAGTGCTGAGTAATGATATTGGTCGATAGTTGTTGACTTCATCATGTGCACCTTTTTTGTGTATAGGTACTATTTTTGCTGTCTTAAGTTCTTCTGGGAAGATGCCTGTGTCAAGAACATCATTTATTAAGTTTACCAATTTAGGGCCAATCATTCCAAAGTTTGTTATAATGTCTTGCTTTGTTATATTATCTTTGCCAGCAGCACAGTGATGTTTTAATCCACTTATAATTTGTTGAACTTCAGCTAAGTTAGTTGGTTGTAATAATATGCTTTCGGTGTGTTCTTGTTCCTCGAATGTTAGTGCAGGTTTTTGTTTTATTCTTGCGGCTAATGTAGCTCCAACACTTGAAAAATGTTTATTCATTTCTTCTGCAATATCTATATTGTTTGTATATATGTTTCCCTCTTTATCAGATATTTTAGTTATTCTATTTGTTGACCTTGTTCTCCTGCTGCATAGTTCATTAATCACAGTCCATGTTTTCCGACAGTCACCCTGAGCTTCCTTAAATTGTTTCTCTGCATATTGCTTTTGAAGCTTTATCCTAAGTTTGTTTAAGTCATTTTTTGCTTTTTTAAAGTAATTTTCACTCAATTCATTGCCCAACCGTTTCCATCTCACATATAGTTTATCTCTTTCTTTAAGTTTTCTAATATATTCTTGTGTAACCCAATGATTGTTGTTTCTTATTTTTAAAACTTGTTTTTTTGTACAGCTATTTTTGCTTTCATTTAATATATCTGCAAGTTTTTTAAAGGTATCAATTTCCATTTGCTCCAGTTTTGCTCCTACTTGTTGTTTCCATATTTCTATATTAAGAGAACTTTTTGTAACTTTTTGCTTTATATTTTCACAAAACATTTTTTTAATGTCAATATGCATAATCCTATGGTCAGAAATAATGTGATCCTCTAAGTTAGAATAACACTGGATGTTTTTATTTGTTATGACATGGTCTAAGATTGATGCAGAATGTTGTGTTTCTCTAGTAGCATTTTGACTATTTATTTTATTTTGAAATTTGAAGCCATTCATTTCAATCGTATTTTTATAAAAATTTATACTCTGTGAATTTTTCAGTAAGTTCAAATTCATATCGCCAATAAGAATGCATGCATTTTTTTGACTTTCCAATAACTTGTCTAACTCTGGCAAAAAATATTAATTTTATTTTTTGGCGGTCTATACACAGCAAATATTGTGAGTTTCTGTTGTGGAATATAAACTGATATCACATTACAATCCTCTTTGTTAATATTATATTTAGTATTTAATATATAGTTTATTCCATTTTGAACAAAAATGCAGGTGCCTCCTCCCTTTGTATCTCTGCAATCATGCACTGCTGTATATGATGGCAAGTTAAAGTAATTTATTTCATTGGGATAAAGCCATGTTTCTGTAAGAATAATTATGTGTATTGGTTTTTTACTAAGAAGAAGTATGTTATATACATCATTAAGTTTATTACGTAGACTCCTAATATTAATATACAATATATTCAGATCATCCTTTACAGCCATTGGTATAATTTTGGTTTTTGTTGACGAAATTAATACTGAATTTTGGATATTTAAAATTGCTGGAAGTCTGTCTCATTTCTAATTCTAACTGCACGGTCATCTTCACTTTTTTTCAAATACACCTTTCCATTTTTAACGTACGCTGCCTTATAGTTATTCTTTTTTTTTATTTCCCGAGCCTTTTTGAACAATAGTTGGTTGTATTTAGTTAAGTTAACAAGATAGGCAAAGAACCTAACCTCAACCCAACAATAGGAAGGCACAGCCTCCATAACATATCCAATGATAACGGCCAAAGACTCATAGAAACGGCAGCATCCAACAACATGCTAATAAAGTCAACTATGTTCCCACACAAAGACATACACAAACAGACTTGGGTCTCAAATGATCACAAAACCCGAAACCAGATCGACCATATTATTGTGGATGCGGGCCACGGGAGCAACATCTTAGATGTAAGAAGCCTCAGAGGAATAGACGGAGACACAGACCATTACCTAGTTCGATCGAAGGTCAGAATTAGAATATCAACGTACAAATACAATAGATCCGACGCAACACCACAGTGGAACATGAATGTAGTGCAGAACGAAGTAAAACAACAACAATATAGGGAACAACTCGAACAAACCCTAGGCGCAGAAACAGAGCATAATGAAATAGAGAATCTCTGGGAGACAACCGCAGAAATAATAACAAAGACCGCCGAAAACATATTCGGAAAGAGTAAAGGAAGAAGGACAAAAACATGGTTTGACGAAGAATGCCGAAAACAGCTAGAGGAAAGACAAATGGTAAGGAAGAGAATGATGCAATTACAAAACAGAGAAAGCAGAGAGCGATACACGAACTGCCGGAAGGAAACGACAAAACTAATAAGAACAAAGAAAAGAGAATACGAAAGACAAATGTATGAATCAATAGAGAGAGAGCGTCCTAAACCGGGCTCCAAGGAGTTCTATAGAGCAGTTTCTTTGGAAAAGACAGGCCATAAGCACAGATCCATCCCGACACTCAAAAACGACCAAGGACACATGTTATTCAAGGAGGAAAAGCTAATTGAAGAATGGAAGAGATATTTTGGGGAACTTCTAAATATAATACAAGAAGAACCACACAAGGAAGAAACCTACATCACAGTGGACCCACCAGTTGATGAACCCTCCTTTGAAGAAACACAGAAGGCATTGAACAAACTAAAGAACTTCAAGGCGCCTGGATCGGATACGATACCCGCAGAGTTTCTGAAATACGGAGGGGAAACACTACATCGACAAATCCATAAATTAATAACTCTTATATGGCAAGAAGAAAAAATCCCAACAACATGGAAGGAAAGCATCATCGTACCGATTCACAAAAAAGGGGATAAATCAAAATGCTCCAACTATAGAGGAATCTCCCTAATAAACACCGCATATAAAGTACTCTCAAACATACTACTACACAGACTAACCCCATATGCAGAAACCACACTGGGCGAGTACCAAGCTGGTTTTAGGACGAAGAGGTCAACAATAGACCAACTCTTTACACTAAGGCAGCTCCTCGAAAAAGGATGGGAATACAATAGAGCAATACATAATCTCTTCATAGACTTCCGACAGGCATATGACAGCGTAGAGAGAACCCAAGTCTGGAACGCGATGGCGGAGATCTCAATACCAGGGAAACTCATTCGAATGACTAAGGTCTGCATGGAAGGAGGAGTATCTAAAGTGCGAGTAAACAACAGCTTATCTGGCAGCTTCGAAATACGCAGTGGACTAAAACAGGGCGACGCCTTGTCACCACTACTTTTTAATCTAGTCCTAGAGAAAGCCATCAGAACAGCCGAAATAAAAACGGAATTGCTAACAGTGAAAGGCCCCAAACTACTTCTAGCATATGCAGATGACATCGACCTTATCGGAGATACAATCTTAACTGTGAAAGACATATTTAGCAGGATCGAAAGAACAACAAGAGAAGTAGGACTAAAGATCAATGAAGAAAAGACGAAGTACATGTGCATAAACAGAACGGGGCGGAGAGATAGAATAGGACAAAACATCACAGTGGACACGTATAATTTCGAAAGAGTAGAACGTTTCAAATACCTTGGAGCCACAATCACAGCTGACAATGACATCACCGAAGAGATCAAAGGCAGAATTCAATCTGCAAACCGATGCCTGTTCGCGCTAGGTAGTCTCATGAAGTCAAAAAATCTAACGAGGACATCAAAAATCAAAATATATAAAACCATTGTCAGACCTATAATAACATACGGAGGAGAAACGTGGACAATGACCAAGGCAAATGAGGAAAAACTTAGACGTTTCGAAAGAAAAATCCTCAGGAAAATTTTTGGACCCCATCATGACCCGACCACGGACCAATATCGCATCAGAACTAATGCCGAAATCCAAGAATTATACAATGATAGTGATATTGTACAGGAGATTAAATCCCAACGACTAAGATGGGCAGGACACGTGCAAAGGCTTCATGAGGATAGACTGGTGAGACTGGTATGGGAAGAGGTTCCAACAGGGAAAAGGCCGCTCGGACGACCCAGAATGCGCTGGAGAGATAACATTAGGTCGGACCTACAGAAAATGAATATTTCTTTCGAGCCCCGAATGATGGAAGACCGGGCCTTTTGGAGAAAAGTTGTGCAGTCAGCCAAGACCCACCCAGGGTTGTAGCGCTAATAATGATGATTTAGTTAAGTCTTCATTAAAAAATATATTTGTATTTTCACCCTCCAGTCCGCATTCATGCAGCTTTAGTCCTTTTACAATTTTGATTCGATTAATTATGTTATTTTTAACTTCCTGGTTCCCTAACTTAAGCATGATAGGAGCTTCTGGTTTGGTGCTGATCCTATATAACTCCTTTACATCCCCTGAAATGTTAAATCGGAGGAGTTATTTATGATATGTACAAACAGAAAAAGGTTGTAACTCTTGATTCAATCCTTGAGAAAATCAGAAACAGAGAAATATGTGACATTGGACGTACTAGTCTTTCATTAGTTTTAAAGCAGTTGGGGTTTAAGTACCACAAAACTAACAACCGAAAAATTATTTGTGAGCAACAACGCATTGTTTCTAAGCGGTGGTCGTTTTTGACCTAGCTAATTTAAAGTCCGAGAATTCAAAACCTGTGGTATTCTTAGATGAGACATGGATTTTTGCGAAGGGAAACCAAACAAAATATTCATGGCAGGATGGGTCAAAATACTGCTATTTAAGGGTTTGATCCGGGAATGGAAAAAGATATGTGGTAATACACGCCGGAAGTCGAAAAGGATTTTTGCCAGATGCAAGTTTAGTTTTTACTTCATCGAAGAAAGTGGAGGACTATCATGACAATATGACTGCCGCGATATTCGAGAACTGGTTTGAAGAATATGTGCTAAAATCACTAGAAGAACCCTCGATCATTATTTTAGACAATGCTTCATATCACTCACGAGCTTCTGAAAGAATACCAAACAATAGTTCCACCAAAGTTGAAATGAGGAACTGGCTAAACACCAGAAAAATAAAAAACGACCATATATTTTTGAAAGCAGATTTGTTATCCGAAATTAAAGTACACACTGCTGGTAAGGATAAGTCTTACATAGTGGACTCCCTCGCGGGGAAATACGGTCACGAGGTGTTACGTCTGTCCCCATACCATTGTGAATTTAATGGTATTGAATTAGTGTGGGGAATTTGCAAAAACTACTATGACAAGCATGTCAAATGACGAACGAAGAAAGCATTTTAAATTTATGGAATAAAGCTTTAAACCACGTGGAAAAATTGATTCAAGATACTTTTGACTCGGAACAGGTCATTGATGAAATAAGGCCAATTATTATAACTTCTGATAGTGACAGTGACAACAGTGCTGATAGTGATATTGACGATTACATGTACATTTTATGTAATAAAATTGCTAATTATTATTATTATTATTTACATAGTTATGAAATAAAAAATAATTAAATAAATAATTGTAATGGAAATTTTAATTACGGCCCATATATCTAAAATTAGTAGAAATTGTTTGAGGACCGCTGTCTATTTTATTCTAGACTAATTTTGATCATAATCGGTTAATGACAAATGCGCATTCACTCACTGAACGCACTATACCTACTTGGTCTAGAATTCAACGATTCGAATATATTCGATTAAAACGAATGTCTATTATCTGCAGTGGCGTGTTTACCATGGAAGCTAGGGAAGCACAGCTTCCCCTAAACGATTTACCTAAAAAAAGAAATAATCCAATACAATCCTACTAGAACTTATAATTAATTTTTAAAAATGTCCTAAATTTTATTTGTAAATCGGGCGGATCCGACCGCATATTTATAAAGCACCCTTGATCAAAGAACTCCATAATCTAATTCTCTGCCTCGATGACCACTTCACGGTGATGCCCGATTGATTTCGAGACATAACGACGCGCCATTCGCGCTGCGCCGCCTCCCGCGGATTGCGGGAAGCGATTGGAAAGCAGCGTACTGCCGTATATTGTTTTAATGCATCAAACAAATTATAGTTGCGCGTGTCTAGGCGAAATTTAAAACCGTGCCTAAATATTGGGAAAAGTACGCTGTTTTCAAACAGATTATTATTTTAATTACGGATCCTGTTGCTAGTTCAAGTTCGGCTGAAAGTGAAAATAGACTTTTGTCGAGTGTATTGTGTGTCAGATAGTGGTAAAAGGATTTTCCACTTATATTTTTGAGGAAAATTCGAAATATCATCCCCGATGGGGAAAAAATTTCAAATTTTTTGTTATTAAAATATTTAAAAATATATTTTAAATTGATGCACTTTATATGCGTAATAATTTGTCAAGATTTACCCAAAAAAGGGCGTGACACCCCAAAAATTTTCGTCTGCGGCGCAAGAAAACGCGACACTTTCGGCGGCCCTGGTTACAGCTTCCCATTGTGTTAAAGTCTGGACACGCCACTGATTATCTGCTATTTCTTTAATAAACGTTAGTAACGGTTCGTTTCCCACAGTATGTTTTTATTATTCTTATGTTCGAGCAGTCTCGACTATTTTAAAATTCCAGACTATATAGGTCTACTAGTGGCATGTGACGCCAATTCTCACATTCTCAGCTTCTACCGCCACTTATTCCGATGGATTAGCAGAGTCCATTGCGAATTACGGTAAAATCCTCTCACATGTTTCGAATCGTTCGACCGTTACTGTTATAGAAGTATGTATATACAAGGTGATCGCAAAATACTAACACGGTGCCATTCCATATAGCCATTATGAGTTCAGATATTCAAAATGGCCTAAATCGGGCCTACATTTTGAAAACCATAGAAGATAGAGAAACGGTTGAATGAATAAAATTTAGACAAATATATTTGCACCCTTAAGCCGCTTAGTACACTCTCTCATCTCATTAAGTTTTCGAGATACTTCTAATAGGCCCCTTACTTGGTACACCCTGTATGCAAATGTTCATCTGGGCGAGGCACATTCTTTTAAAGGACGCGGATTTTATATTATATTGTTTGAAACACAGCGCACAAAAACAAGTCGACAGCCTTTCACGATTTTCTCGTTACATTTTTGTAAAGAATAATAGTCGTTATCATAACCCGGCCATAAATATTTATTATATTTCATAGCTGCATGAATTATTCATAATGATATGTTACTAGTACCTGTTTTACTATGTCTTACCAGGGAACGAACGAAACCGTGATACGTGTTGTAATGCGGTAGACATTCTATTCGTTTTTCATTTGGCTGCGCCTCAGGAACTAGCAAATTTCGCCACTAAATAATCTGACCCGTCATTAATATTCAAAATTCAAAATTAAAATTAATTAAATACACAAAAAAACTCCAAGCTGCTGCCATTAAATAAGTTAATCCACAACAAAAATGTGTGTATACAAAGTCTTAAGAAATGCTGTTTAGGGTAAAACTCGAATTGCTCTATAGATTGTGCGCTCATTCCTGCGAGTTATGCAAGACCGTGCATACGCAGGTTACGAAAAAGCTTAGAAGAGAAGCCTTGTATCGAATGAAAACGATTTGTAGATAGGGATCGTATTTTTGCTGCAGCCTTCATTCGCAGGAAACCATAAAAAATGTTAGGTACAAAACTGTTCATTGTTAAAAAAAAAGACGATAACATCTGATTCCCTGAACATCAAGTAGTAGACACGGACGCAAATATAAATAAGATTTTAACCATGTATAGACATAGAATGTTTACGTCAAGTTTGAGCATTGAAAAACTGCTGCAAAAACCTAATTTTCTAAGAATATTTTTTACCTTTTTCGTTGTATTCGAAAACTTGTTGTTGGCCTTTTTCCCTTTCCTTAACAAGGTATAGTTAACTTTACATTATACCGTGGATCTTTTGACTGCCATAAAACCCTAATTATCTCCCTGGCCATAAAATTGCCTAAACGCCCTAGACTCGGTCCATGTACAGTAAACGAAAAAAAATTAATTCTTAACTGTTACGATTCTATTAAAAGTAAGAATGCTGATTTGAGTGTTGACAATGCAGTGCAATTTACAGATGGGAAAACAACAATATATAAACTTTTAAATGGAGAAAAAGTGTTGGCGTCAAACCTCCAAAAACTTCTCCAGGACAACCAAAACTTGAGCTGGATGACACATGCAAAGAATAAGGCGAAAAGTTCATAGTTTCTTTAAAAAAAAAAAAAATCCCACGCTGGACAAAATTTTGTCCTCAATCCGAGAAGACCAGGACTACCCATTTATGTGTAGAAATACGCTTTGGAAATTATTAAAAGAAATGGGTTTTTTTATAGTTTCTTTATTCGGTTTTCGGTGGAAAAAACATGGTGGAGAAGGAATTACTTAAGAAGCATCCGAAAAGGCAGAGAAGAAAACAAAAAAATATTTTACCCAGACGAAACATGGCAAGTGACTAAATTTTGGCAGGATGAAAATATTACAAGTTCAAGGCAAGCCTTTTTGGAAGGATTGTCCACAGGATTAAGACCGCCGTCTGGAAAAGGACATTAACTTATCATAACCCATATTGGAAGTTTTGAAGGCTTCGTTGAAAATGCAGGAGACTATCACGAAGATATGAATGCCGATGTCTTTGAAGAATGGTTCGAGCAAATGTTGGATCTTATACCAAAAGATGCAATAATTATTGTATTGGATAATGCAAGTTATCACTCTAGGCTGACGGAATAACTACCGACAAGTGCATGGCGTAAAAGTGAAATAACAGAATGGGTAAGTTTAAGACACATAGAATTTAATATAATAATCGAAGAAATGGTTGAACCGCTTATTATGTAACATTTCAAGCTTAAAAAAAATTTGGCCTAAAATAGGTTTTAAATATCACACAACGGATAAAAGACAAACCCTAATAGAATCTCAACGTTTACGGGAATGGCGTCATAAATATTTAACGGCTATTAAACATAATAGAGCACAAAAACGACCAAGTACCTTGACGAGACATGGTTCGATACACATGCCACTGCAAGAAAAGGATGGAATGATTTTTCAAAAAACCAAGGCTCCCTTAAATAAAAGCAAAAGAATAACAATAATACACGCAGCTTCACAAGAAGGATTTGTTCCGAATTGTCTATTGCTTTCAGCTAAAAACTTTACCATAGAGGCGTCTCAATAACCATCTCTAAATGTTGTACAAAAATTAATAATTTATATTTCGGCTGCGTTGTCAAGTTTCTTATTAAATTATAGAATTTACAATTACAAAGGTCTTAAAATAATTCGTTTAATCACCGAGGAACAATAGAAGCACAACAATCATAAATTAACGTTTAATGGTATCGTATGCAGTAATTTTATTTATTTATGGTCGCTTATACTGAAGGTTAAAGGTCGAACGCCTACTAACTGTCTGGGTTTAAAGTAGTAGCTGGTGAGATTGATTTTGAAATGGTTACAGAAAACATTGAAACGCAAAGTCCCAAAAATCATCTTGTAAACAAAGTTAAGACATCATCAGCCCTAAATATCTGAACGACAGAACAAACTAATTAACGTCAATTACGCATTTTTTTTTAATTTTAAAATGTCAACCTGTATTTTTTTTTTGCACAATCGGATTCATCTCAAAATTACCTTTTCACCGACATACAACAAGTTAGCATTTACTTTCAAAATTGCGGCGTAAAAGCCATTTTACAAAAACAAAATGGCGTCGGTGCCATTTTGTTTTTTGTAAAATGGCCCTTACGGTTCCATTTTCAAAGTAAATGCCAACTTGTATGTCGGTGAAAAGGTAATTTTGAGATGAATACGATTGTGCAAAAAAAGATACAGGTTGACAACTAAAAATAAAAAAAAATGCGTAATTGATGTTAACTTAGTTTTTGGGTTTTTGCTTTGTTGTTCAGATATTTAGAGCTGATGATGTCTCAACGCGCGAAACATGTAACCTTGTTTACAAGATGATTCTCGAGACTTTGTGTTTTCTAGTTTTAACGTTTTGACTGTTTTCTGTTATCGATAATAGATCTCTTGGAGAACACAACAGAAAACACAATCAAACGCCTTAGAGAAGTCATAAAATACGCCTGCGACAACTCTCGCAGAAATTTAATCCTAATCTTTACTTCACCGATTATTTAAAAAATTACAATGCCCAACCATTTAAATGAAACAAGCCCGACTTTTCATATTTATCGGCACTTGATCAGAAGGAGGTAACCTTTTCCTAATATTTTCAAACCGCTAACTCCAACCCCCTTGCGGGGGAGTGATACACCGCCGCAGCTCCACAAGTTTAAATGAGGTCAGGGGGTCAAGTTCTTTTTTTAAAGCTGCTAAGTTTTTTTAAAATTTGGTTCAGTAGTTATAGCAAAAGAATGCCTCTTAAAGATGGTAAGAAATGTGCTATAGAACAGCTAAGATATGACTTAAAATTTCAAGATTTTTTTATTATAAGAATGTAAGCCCTTTAAATTGACACATGTCCTTTCTCTTCATTGGTTTCGCCTAGATTAATATAAATATCAATAAAATTGGATTATTTTTGTTTCCAATAACTAATTATTTACTGTTATAGTTTTTATAGTTTTTGTGGTTTGTAAATCAAATTTACAAATAACAAACAATTTTAAAAAATGGAAACTATATTCTTTTTTTCATTTTAAGTACTGCTCCACGTGTCCTTTATTTTCAATGCACTTAATATACAGGGTGTACACCTGGAAAGCAACATTGACATGTCACACCGATTTCCTTAAAAGTGAGGATACATATGAACATTAGGGCTTGCTTGGTTTTCATTGGCCAACCTTCTGTGTACAGGGTGTTCGCGTATATTTTGCCCAATAGATATCTTCACTATTATTGGCTTTAGAGAAATTGGTAAATTAGCAAAGTTATAGCATTTTCACCGAACCTTCAGAAAATTAAATGAACAAAAACAACTGAGTATCGGAAGTAACAGTTTTTTCAAATAGAATACCCCCTATTTTTTCATTGTATCAGTTAAAGAATTTTATCCTCTTTTTAAATATATAGTGGTTGTTGGGGTCATTTTTTACTGTTCTGGAACGAAATTAAAACATAACACAACATATATGTTATTTTTATAATCGCTTAAAATGGCCACCGTTCATTAAAATGCAGGATTGGTAACCCTCTTTTAGTTTTTCAATTGCATTAGCAATCATATCTGGCCTACCGAAGTTGAGAAAGTCAATTTCCATTTGGATTTGTTCCTGCAAATCGGCAACACTATTTGGTCTGGATGCAGATATCTTGTCTTTGAGGTAGCCCCAAAGAAATGTGTCTAATGGTGTTAAGTCGGGACTATTGGGAGGCCATGCGATCGTCGCTCCACGACCAATCCAAATGTCATAAATCTCATTGAGGTATTCTCTAACTGGAAGAACACTATGACATGGAGCACTATCTTGCTGCCATATAAAATTCCTTGCGGCGTTTAGAGGAAAAGTTTCAAGAATATCCTCTATTTCATGTGCAAGCATTTCACGATATCTAACTCCATTTAAAGATCCATCAATAAAAATTGGACCGATGACTCTGTTTTGCACTATACCGCACCATTTATTTACTGATACCCACCCAGAACAGATTCTGCGATGCCCAGAAGTGTGTTTTTGGGATTTGGAGCTGAAGCCGTATTAAAAGAAGGTTCTTCGGTCCATATAGTGTTCTCAAACAAATTGGCGTTATTGTTGAGGATGTTTGTCATGTGACGGCAAAACTCCAAACGTCTTTGCTTCTGTTCTTCTGTTAATTTTTGAACTTTTCTGAACTTAAAGTCGTGGAATTTATGCCGTTTCAGAATTTTAAAAACTAATGTGCAACATTTGCCAAAATATCTTGCACATTCCCTTATCGAATTTTGTGGATTTTCTGAAAACACATTAGGCTTCTAAATGATACGAAGTGAATATAACAACAAATAAAAATTACCTTGAAAATATAAAAGAACAGCAAGTTCTTCATCCTCAAGTATCCGACAATGCATTTTCTTTCTTTGTTATGTTTTTCGCTCAGAAAGTTGACGAAACAATGTCGCCTTCTGAATTCGCGTTGCGATTCTCGCTTGTTGTGTCCACATTTGATATACAGGGTGTCCGGAAAATACGTGTACAACGTATGACGACAGACTCCTGACGACCTAAACCGACTTAGTTACATCCAAAATTGTCTCGTTTAGCCGGTAAAGGGCGTCAAAAATTTGTAAAAATATTGGTTTTTCCTAAACTACGTGAAAACCTGCTAATCGATTTTAATGATTTTTAGTATGTAGACTAAAACTATAAAATGACGTTTTCTAGTAGTATAGTCACCGGCTGTAAATAAGTGGAAGTGTTATAAAAGTGATATAATACGTCAACATTTCTCCTGATTTTTTATATCAACGGCGTTATGACAACCCAGATATTTTTGTCGAGTGACTGGATGTATTTGGAAGCTATTTTACCTCTTTAATATTTTTCGTTGGATGAGCTGTTTTGCCAGAAAAAAAATATTTACAATTACCTGCATACATCAATTATTAACAGTAATAATAAAACAAAGTACAACAAAGTTGGAACTATATATTAAAAATATTGTAAGAAACTAAGTAAAACGAAAACATTACTTAAGCAAATGTGTAAAATGACCGACATCTTGCTGAATACACTGATTAACACTCCTTAAAAATGATATTGGACCTTATTTAATGTCTCGGGGTTATTAAAAAAATCCGCGTCAATAAATAATGGCGTGTGTTTACCGGAGTCTTGTAAACTTCTGTTTTAATAGCGCCCCACAAAAAGAAGTCACACATATTTAACTCCGGAGAACGTGGTGGCCATTTTACTGGTGCCCCTTCCAGTCCATCGGTTAGGATATTGATGGTGTAAGTATTGCCGAACGGCAACGGAAAAATGGGGCGGGGCACCATCATGCATATACCACGTTTTCTTCCAAAGTAAAAGGGGCAAATTTTCAAGAAGAATTGGTAATGTGTCTTGCAAAAAACTTCAATAAATATTTCCATCTAACCTGTCTCGAATAACAATAGGACCAATAAGGTAGCGATCAATAATACCTGCCCAAATATTTAATTTAAATTGGTGCTGATGATGTGCAACTTTAATGGCATGTGGATTTTCATCGGAATAAATATGTTCGTTGTGCAGATTGGTTACTCCAGATCTTGTAAAGCACGCCTCGTCAGTAAACAATATTTTTCTACAAAAATTTGGATCACGGATTCTTTTGTTTCTAATAAATTGATAACATGTAAGCCGCATGGGGGGATCAGTCGGTAAAAGTTCCTGGACTTCTTGCACGCGATATGGATGTAACAACTGTTTTCTTAAAACCTCATTGACAATCGTTTTAGGAACATGTAACTCACGTTCTAAGCGACGGGTACTGATACTTGGTTCTTCTTCAACTCTTTCCAGAATGTTCTCTTCTGTTTCCACAGTTCGAGTTGTTCGCATACGACCCCTGACTGATTTTTTCTCAAAGCTGCCCGTTTCCCGAAGATGACGCTCGATATTGGCAAATGTTTAGTGGTTTGGTATTCGACGGTTAGGAAATATCTCCATGTAAACACTAACACTCTGACGCCCATTTCCTTGACAAAACCCATATACCAGGAGCATGTCAACCTTCTCAGAGTTCGTATAATTTTTCATGTTTAATGGTAAAATGAACTTATAATTTAAGAATGTTTATCGTATACTTTAGTCAATTTCATAGACTGGTGACAATTTGTCTATAATTGTCAAATTATTAAATGCCATAGCAACAAGGTCACTAAAAAAATTATTGTTACAAGTAATTTGATTTTAATTTTATTACTAATGTTAATAATTGATGTATGCAGGCAATTGTAAATATTTTTTTTCTGGCAAAACAGCTCATCCAACGAAAAATATTGAAGAGGTAAAATAGCTTCCAAATACATCCAGTCACTCGACAAAAATATCTGGGTTGTCATAACGCCGTTGATATAAAAAATCAGGAGAAATGTTGACGTATTATATCACTTTTATAACACTTCCACTTATTTACAGCCGGTGACTATACTACTAGAAAACGTCATTTTACAGTATTAGTCTACATACTAAAAATCATTAAAGTCGATTAGCAGGTTTTCACGTAATTTAGAAAAAAACAATATTTTTACAAATTTTTGACGCCCTTTACCGGCTAAACGAGACAATTTTCGATATAACTAAGGCGGTTTAGATCGACCTATTTTGACGTCAGGAGTCTGTTGTCAAACGTTGTACACGTATTTTCCGGACACCCTGTATATTTAAAGAGGATAAGATTCTTACTATACTCAGTTGTTTTTGGTCATTTCATTTTCTGAAGGTTCGGTGAAAATGCTATAACTTTGCTAATTTAACCACTTCTCTAAAACCAATAATAATGGAGATACAATCTATTGGGCAAAATATACGCGAACACCCTGTACATACAAAAGTACAAGAGTATTACCTTAAAAACTTGAAAGGCTTTTAATTTTTTATCTTCGCTTGTAAATAAATAAAACATGACGTTAAATAAAAGGTTTTACTTGTCAAGATTAAATTTTTCACACAAACCTGTTTTCGAAATTTACTATAAGTATTTGGTAATTTTTTTATGCATTTAATCAATTTTAAACTATTCTTAAAAGTGCCCTGGAATGATCAACAGACAGGTGATAATTAATTATCCAGCAACAACTACCATAATAATTAATTATTATTGTAAATATATGGCAAGTGTCGGTCGCTTGTTGATTATTTATCACTGGAATTATGCAAACAGTTCTCGAAGAAATTGTCAGCAGTAATGGGCATTCCATGAATACATTAATATCAATTCGTAAACTAATAAGAATAATGGTAAAAAATTCATATTCTCGCCAACCTAGGTATTAAAAGTAAACAAAGCACTCACCTTAACACGTTTCGATGTACGCTGTATAAGACTCGATTTCCCATCTATGAGGATGTTATCGTTGATGAAGGCGATGTCGCACGGACTCGGAGGTCGCGCCTCCAACGATCTGATCAACTCGTCCTCCTCCCACACCTCCTGGAGTTCTTTGAAGTTGACCAGCAGCGCTTCTGGAAGGAGTTTGATGCCAGGTTCATCGGGCTGTAAGAAGAAATGTTTGTAGTCTATCTTTAGATGATGCGAAGTAATAAATCAATCAAAACCGTCTTCTCCATGGTCGTGCAAGATTTTTCGGCATGTATAGATTTAAATAGGCCTGAATTTTCAAATTTGTGCAGAATTAATACAAGTATATTTTTATATTAAATTTTTTAAGCTTAAAATTATGTACAGCCTGGAATTTTAGAAAGCAATTTTATCAAAACTAATTAAGAGTTTAGGTACTTATTCCATTTCTGCTCTAATTATTTTGTTCCTTTTTTCTTGTACCTAATCATGGTTACCTGTTTGCTAATTATGTGTTATTATGCCTTTATGGGTGCCTCTATTGGAATAATACACCTATTTATATCTATACATACCTACCTTGGGTGTTTGTTTCTCAGTGAAACTAGTCAAAGTGGAAAGTGTCAGTGTTTTTTTAATTAAATAAGTAGAATTTTCAACAATTGCCTAAACGCCCTAGAGTCGGTCCATGTACAGGGTTATTGGTTATATTTTTACCGCCCATCTAGCTTTTTTATTTTAAACTTTAGAAGAAAACATTAAATGCAAGTATTGTAGCTAGTTATGTGTAGTTTATTTTAAAATTGACACTTTATACAGCGTGTCCAGAAACCATCTTAACATATGGGAAACTTTTTTATTTTAGACTTTACGAAAAAAAGTGATTCTTCATAAAAAGTTCTGCATGGTCTAGTCTAAAACCTAAAATGCAACTATCAGATATTAAATTCTCCCAGGCGTATACGAGGTAAATCAAAAAATATGAATTTGGCTTAAAAGTAAAGTACCTTTATTTTTGATAATATCGAAAATTGTTATTAAAAAAAGTTGATCAGAACTAAAAACCACGTTCAAATATGAAATTACGCCCATTTACCTTGAAAAAATTATTTCGTCTTTTTTGAAACGTATGTCTACAATAACAATGCAAATTTAACTGTAGTTACATATAATCTAGGATGGTTGTAACATACAAATTAATTGTTGATAGCAAGAAATGTTTGACAGCAACCGTCAAAACGCGTTAAAATTTATAAAACATAAAAATGGTAGCGTTATTAACTTCTGAGGAGAAAATTGAAATTGTTTTGATTGTGGAAGAAAAATTCGTAAAAAATAATAAAACCTAATTTTTCATTGCATTACCTAATTGTAATTTAAACGTGGTTTTTGGTTCTGATCAATTTTTTTTAATGACAATTTTCGATATTGTCAAAAATATAATAAATGGTCTAAAGTTGCCATTCGAAAGGCGACTTAGCTTAAAACAAAGATACTGTGGCGTAATGTTGTTGTTTTTCCTGATTCCATAGTTTCTCTAATTATCTCACAGAATTTTTCAGAAAAGGGCGAGCAAGATTTTAAGAAGCGGTATTCATTCTCGTTTAGTAGGTCCAGCACGCCTTGGAAAACTAAATGAAACCATGACAACTAATTATTTTATTTGTCAAGGCGGACAGTTTCCTTTTAATTAAATATGGTGCTTAAATTTACAATCGAGGAAAAAGTTGAAATAGTGTTAATTGTTGGAGACCACTACAAGACGTACAGAGAGGCTGCTCAAATTTTTAATGCAAGATATCCAAATAAAATTATTAGCCATGTAACGGTTGGAGATATTTTTAATAAATTTAAAAATACCGGATCTGTATGTAATAAATTTTCTGACAAGCATCAGGTTTGGCGTACGGACGAAGATACCCAATTGAATGTTTTGCTAGCTGTCGTGGAAAATCCTAAAATCTCATTGAGAAATATTTCACAAACTGTTCCACGACCTGTTACAAAGTCCACTGCCCAAGTTATTTTAAGGAAAAATAATTTTTACCCATACAAGCCAAAATTTCTTCACAAACTGCAGCCTAGAGATTTTGATTCACGATTTTTGTTTTGCTCTTGGTTTTAAGGTGAGGTAGAAGATGACCCACTATTCGCAAGAAAAATATTGTTTTCAGATGAGGCGATGTTTACCTCAAATGGAGTAGTGTGTTCTCAAAACTGTAGGTGGTGGAGTGATGAGAATCCCCATTTTGTAATTGAGTGTCGTGACCAGTATTCTTTCAAGACAAATGTTTGGTGCGGCGTTTTTAGGAACCAAATTGTAGGGCCGTACTTTTTTCGAGAAAATATTACCGGTGAAATTTACTTGAACTTTTTGGACACGTAATTATTTGAATTTTTTCATGGACTACCAATGAATATAAGACAAACACTTTGATTCCAACATGACGGCGCTCCATGCCACAGCTCTGGAAGAGTGACAGAATTCTTAAACCGGACATTTCCACAGAAATGGATTGGACGAAGATCAGAATTTGCTTGGCCACCAAGGTCACCTGATCTACCACCTCTGGATTTTTTCGTATGGGGATTTTTAAAACAAAAAGTGTATACCCACAGACCTTTCGAGAACATAGACCATTTAGAGAGAATTATCAGAGAATGTGTCCAAGAAATTTCCCCTCAGATGGTTAGAAATGCAGTAATGGAATTTTCACGACGTACAACCGTTTGTATGGAAAAAAACGGTGGTCATGTTGAAGCTTAGTGTAGTATTTCATTATTGTACTTTGTAATTAAAATTATTAAATATAGTTTTCCATTTACGGTATTAATATTATTGACTTTCTAAACACCCCGTATGTGCTGGCTCAAAACTTTTGATTTGAATGTTATTTTATCAACAAGCAGAACTTTTTATGAAGAATAATTTTTTTTCGTAAAGTTCAAAATAAAAAAGTTTCCCATATGTTAAGATGGTTTCTGGACACGCTGTATACCGGATGTCCCATAAATAAGTAATGAAGCAAACATACATTTTTTTAAATGGAACACCCTATGTAATATTCGAATTTTGAATTCCTCAACAAATTCTAGGCATGTTTCATATACCATATTTAATACCTAACTTCAACTGTTCTTAAATTATTTTGATTTGAACATAAAAAATATTTTTCTTAGCTTCATATATCCATACCCATAATTGTCGATTATTTTTTGCTTCGTATATTTAAAAAGACTCTTTAATGAAACTATGGGTAAAATCAGTGCGGAAAAGTTAAAAAAATGTATCGATCATGTGATAGAAGAAGAAGCCAAAATGTGGCAGGTAGATATAATAATCGAAGAAATGATTGAACCGCTTATTATAAACGATGTTAATAAAATTTCATCTTCCGGATCGGATTATGGTTAATCCATAACGACAGAGTATTCTTCGATTTTTGAAAATGCTTTGTTTGTAAGATTCTATATTATAACTTGTTTTGTAATTATATTATGTATAATAGTACCACCCATCGTTATTTATTAGTTAATACTATTTTTTAAATGTTATAAATACCTACGAACATAATACAGGGCTGCCCAGAAGTCCGGAATAAAACCAATATAGCCTTAACCTGTAACTTTTGGGGAAAATACTCGGACACGTCAATTTAGTTTTATATATGCTCATAAATTTTGACGCGATTCTGTCAAGCTATTTCAAAATGGCGACTGTTAAAAGTTTTAAAAAAATCTATATTTAAATAAGCGGAAATGATAAATCATTAATTTTTTTTACCTTTCAAGGTAAGAAATCTTCATTGTTTCACGTTCTGACATTTTGTGACATTGTGAACTTGTAAAATTAATTTAGGTATTTCCGAAGTATTATTTTACAATTTTCTAAACAAAAATGGTTTTGTCGGAAAGGCAGCGTATCGAAGTCTTGATATTGTTAGGATGTGGAGATAAAATAAGAAGTCAAAGTGAAGTGTGTACTTTACTTAATGCTAAATATCCGGAAAATCAAATTTCACAGGGCACTGTTAGTAAAATATTCCACAAATTTGATGAACATGGCACCGAAAGGACCTGCCTAGGAATGGACGGCCGTGTTTTAGGCGACGATGAAAAATTGGATATTGCATTGTCTCTGCAGGATAATCCGCATGTTTCAACAGTTTCATTGGCTCAAAATCATAATACATCCAGAGGTACTATTGGAAAATTTTTGAAAGCAGAAAAATACCACCCTTATAAAGTATGTCTTGTCGAAGAGCTTTTAGAAGATGACTATGACAGGCGTTTGCAATTTTGCGAAGAAATGATGAGACGGTGTGACGAGAATAATAGGTTTCTACAGAACATATTATTTTCGGATGAAGCTAAACGAGGTGGTTAACAGACATAATTATTGTTTCTGGAGTCAAGAAAATCCACGATGGATATTTGAGGCGCATACTCAGCGGCCCCAGAAAGTAAATGTATGGGCAGGTATTATTAATAACCGAATTTTAGAGCCATTCTTTTTGGAAGGAAACCTCACAGCTGAACGGTACTTGAATTTCTTAACCTTCGAGTTGAGGCCTGCTCTAGCTGTAATTTTTCCCAACGAAGTAGATCCAGATATACCTAATGAAACAAATTGGTTTCAGCAAGATGGTGTTCCCCCGCATTTTGGTGTCAATGTGAGAAGATATTTAGATCAGATATTTCCAGGTCGCTGGATTGGACTACGTGGTGCAATTGAATGGCCACCGAGGTCCCCAAACTTAACGCCTCTAGACTATTTTCTTTGGGGATAGTTAAAAAAAAAGTTTACCAAAATAGGCCAAATAATATTGAAGATTTGAAAAACAAAATTAGATTGGAGACACATAACATACCAGCTGAAGCCATTCGAGATTCCGTTGATGGATTTTACCATCGTCTGGGAGCATGCCAAGTAGAGGGTGGAGGAAATTTTCAGCATTTGCCACGTTAAACCACCTTCTTGTTGTGTTTTGTTTTGCTTCGTTACAATTTTATTTTTTTTTACAAAATAAATAACAAATAAATAAACCATAACTATTGTTAAGTCACAATGTCACAAAATGTCGGAACGTGAAACAATAAAGATTTCTTACCTTGAAAGGTAAAAAAAACATCAATGATTTATCATTTCCGCTTATTTAAATAAAGATTTTTTAAAACTTTTAACAGTCGCCATTTGGAAATAGCTTGACAGAATCGCGCCAAAATTTATGAGCATACTGTACGAGATATTAGCTTTCAAATGATGTATCACAAGCTGTATGTTTCCATTTAAAAAAAAGATCAATGTCGTCATATCTTTGACAAATGTCTATAAAAAAACAAACGAATAACGTCAAAATGTGAGCATATATAAAAGTAAATTGACGTGTCCGAGCATTTTCCCCAAAAGTTACAGGTTAAGGCTATATGAATTTTATTCCGGACTTCTGGGCAGCCTTGTATAATACAATTTTAGGAGAATAGGCATGTTAATGTTTTTATTTTAAAAACTTCCCCAATACACGCTTCTGGCTAAGGGATTTTCCAAATAACAATGGTAAATCCTCAAATATAACAATAGCTTTCGATAAATTCAGGGTGGACCTACCTAAAGAATGCTCATTATTTGGATCCTTTAATGTAAACACAATATATTTTAGTGGTTAGTTGGAAGGCTTAGGAAATAAATTCGCAGAGCAAGTAAAAACTGGGTTAGTCTATTTTTGGGTGTATTGTGACCCAAATTCGTGTAAACAATTGTGATTTATTATTAATGATCTCCGCTTATTTAATGTATTTATAATTTTTTGCATCTTTATACAATACTTCTTGAAGAGGAAGCGGTCGCACTTCTTAACTGAGTTAATCGACTTGAGATGCCGTAAGAAGATACCGTTAGGCCGACGTCACGTTTTTTTCACGCTACAATAAAAACGCGTAATCGCAGCGACATATATGTACTCGTGTCGTACTATAATCATTGCATTGTTTTGACAATTATAACGGATCCCGTGATCGGAATGAAAAGATGTTAAATTAACACAGTACCACGGATTTTAAAGACAAGCTTGGTAAACCTACATATTTTAATAAATTTCTCCGAAAAATTCCATAAAGATAGCAAGAGACAATTTATCTTAATTAATTACCAATTTGGTTTTAATGCCATCTTCGAATATCGAGAACAAATACACAAATATTTGCTAAACTTTCATATCTTGAAAGTGCGCCCAAAGCAAATCTAAACAAATTAATATATCTACTACCGAATCTACTACCAAAAGTTTTGTTTACCTACTTAGCGTTTCGTTTTTAGGACAACTTTTAATTATTACATTTCTCGTTAAAAAATTGCCATGACACAACAGACATTCGAAACTTTCACTATAATTACCTCTCAGAGTTTAGGCGAGGTTTTTCAAAAATGTAACCTAACCAGATATAACGTTTTTGATACTTATTGAAATTATAAGAGACCATGTTAGAAGTTAACGGAAAACTTTCTTTGAATTTTGAAAATAAGACTGTATCCACAATATGTTCAAAAATGTGAACTAACCTGAAATATCTTTCTTGATATTTATTGAAATCGATTCAAAATTTGGCGAGATATAGTTCAATGCATTCCTGAACTTAACGGGAAATGTTATATGACCTTTATAAAGTAAAACTGCAATATGGTAAAAAATGTAATCTAAACTGAAATAACTTTCTCGATACTTATTGAAATTCGTTCAAATCTTGGTGAGATATAGTTCAACGCCTTCCCGCAGGTAGATTATAAGAGAATATGTCAGAAGTTAAGAGAAAATATTATATGAATTTTTAAAATAAGACTGTATCCACAATATGTTCAACAATGTGAACTAACCTGAAATAACTTTCTTAATACTTATTGAAACCGATTGAAGTTTAGACGAGATATAGTTCAATGTATTCCTGCTAGGAAGATTATAAGAGAATAAGTCAGAACTTAAGGAGAACTTTTCTGTGAATTTTTAAAATAAGCCTATACCTATCCCCAATATGTTCAAAAATGTCAACTAACCTGAAATATCTTTCTTGATATTTATTGAAATCAGTTCAAATTTTGGCGAAATGTAGTTCAATGCATTCCTGCTAGGATGATTATAAGAGAATATGTCAGAAGTTAAGAGGAAATATTCTATGAACTTTTAAAATAAGACTGTATCCACAATATGTTCAAAAATGTGAACTAACCAGAAATAACTTTCTTGATATTTATTGAAATCGGTTCAAATTTTGGCGAAATATAGTTCAATGCATTCCTGCTAGGTAGATTATAAGAGAATATGTCAGAAGTTAAGAGCAAATATTCTATAAATTTTTAAAATAAGACTGTATCCACAATATGTTCAAAAATGTCAACGAACCTGAAATATCTTTCTTGATATTTATTGAAATCGGTTCAAATCTTGGCGAAATATAGTTCAATGCATTCCTGCTAGGTAGAGTATAAGAGAATATGTCAGAAGTTAAGAGGAAATATTCTATGAATTTTTAAAATAAGACTGTATCCACAATATGTTCAAAAATGTGAACTAACCTGAAATAACTTTCTTAATACTTATTGAAATCGATTGAAGTTTTGACGAGATATAGTTCAATGTATTCCTGCTAGGAAGATTATAAGAAAATATGTCAGAACTTAAGGGGAATTTTTCTGTGAATTTTTAAAATAGGCATATATCCCTAATATGTTAAAAAATGTCAACTAACCTGAAATATCTTTCTTGATATTTATTGAAATCGGTTCAAATTTTGGCGAAATATAGTTCAATGCATTCCTGCTAGGTAGATTTTAAGAGAATATGTCAGAAGTTAAGAGCAAATATTCTATAAATTTTTAAAATAAGACTGTATCCACAATATGTTCAAAAATGTCAACTAACCTGAAATATCTTTCTTGATATTTATTGAAATCGGTTCAAATTTTGGCGAAATATAGTTCAATGCATTCCTGCTAGGTAGAGTATAAGAGAATATGTCAGATGTTAAGAGGAAATATTCTATGAATTTTTAAAATAAGACTGTATCCACAATATGTTCAAAAATGTGAACTAACCTGAAATAACTTTCTTAATACTTATTGAAATCGATTGAAGTTTTGACGAGATATAGTTCAATCTATTCCTGCTAGGAAGATTATAAGAGAATATGTCAGAAGTTAAGAGGAAATATTCTATGAATTTTTAAAATAAGACTGTATCCACAATATGTTCAAAAATGTGAACTAACCTGAAATAACTTTCTTAATACTTATTGAAATCGATTGAAGTTTTGACGAGATATAGTTCAATGTATTCCTGCTGGGAAGATTATAAGAGAATATGTCAGAACTTAAGGGGAATTTTTCTGTGAATTTTTAAAATAGGCATATATCCCTAATATGTTAAAAAATGTCAACTAACCTGAAATATCTTTCTTGATATTTATTGAAATCGGTTCAAATTTTGGCGAAATATAGTTCAATGCATTCCTGCTAGGTAGATTTTAAGAGAATATGTCAGAAGTTAAGAGCAAATATTCTATAAATTTTTAAAATAAGACTGTATCCACAATATGTTCAAAAATGTCAACTAACCTGAAATATCTTTCTTGATATTTATTGAAATCGGTTCAAATTTTGGCGAAATATAGTTCAATGCATTCCTGCTAGGTAGAGTATAAGAGAATATGTCAGATGTTAAGAGGAAATATTCTATGAATTTTTAAAATAAGACTGTATCCACAATATGTTCAAAAATGTGAACTAACCTGAAATAACTTTCTTAATACTTATTGAAATCGATTGAAGTTTTGACGAGATATAGTTCAATCTATTCCTGCTAGGAAGATTATAAGAGAATATGTCAGAAGTTAAGAGGAAATATTCTATGAATTTTTAAAATAAGACTGTATCCACAATATGTTCAAAAATGTGAACTAACCTGAAATAACTTTCTTAATACTTATTGAAATCGATTGAAGTTTTGACAAGATATAGTTCAATGTATTCCTGCTGGGAAGATTATAAGAGAATATGTCAGAACTTAAGGGGAATTTTTCTGTGAATTTTTAAAATAGGCATATATCCCTAATATGTTAAAAAATGTCAACTAACCTGAAATATCTTTCTTGATATTTATTGAAATCGGTTCAAATTTTGGCGTAATGTAGTTCAATGCATTCCTGCTAGGTAGATTATAAGAGAATATGTCAGAAGTTAAGAGTAAATATTCTATGAACTTTTAAAATAAGACTGTATCCACAATATGTTCAAAAATGTGAACTAACCTGAAATATCTTTTTTGATATTTATTAAAATCGATTCAAATTTTGGTGAGATATAGTTTCAATGCATTCCTGATAGGTAGATTATAAGAGAATATGTCAGAAGTTAAGGGAAAACTTTCTATGACCTTTTTAAAGTAAAACTGCAATATGGTCAAAAATGTTATCTAAACTGAAATAACTTTCTTGATACTTATTGAAATTCGTTCAAATCTTGGTGAGATATAGTTCAACGCCTTCCTGCTAGGTAGATTATAAGAGAACGGTATGAATTTCTAAAGTAAAACAATATTCTTAAAAATTGTCAGGGATTTTTATTAAACGTTCTTAATACCTACTTAATGGAAAAAAGGAACCAGGGCATTGTCCTATAAATAATACAGAATTTTCTGGTACACCTCTTTCATTTGCGTTTCAATTATTTGTCTTCAAAAAATACAGATTTCTGCAGCAGAAATAACATTTCCAAAAAATATAAACCTTGATTAAAAATGTTGTAAAAGTTTTGTGGCCAGGAGTTTTAATTAATTATTTTTAAAATTATTTCCTGTTAGGCATTCAAGAAAAATAATTTAATAAACTCAAGCAGGTATTTAAAACAAAATAAATAAATAACTTTTAATTGGCCCTTTAGAAATTATTAAAATTTGGTGTGCGAGTCTATCATACAAGGACCTTCAAAAAAGTCTAATACAATTTTGATGATAAATTGATAGGGAAGCTAATATTTGGCCCTCTGGCGGTGCACTACTCCATATTTTGTAATTTTGCTTTCTCTCTTGCTCAAAGGTATTTTACACCACCCATTTTATAGCTTCCTGTAGAATCACATTTCCAAAGCAACAGATTAATCAGCAAATTTTTCAAAACACAATGGAACATTTCCTCAAATGAATGAATCCCATACAATAGCAGAACGCAGATGTTACAAAATTTCTTTTTTCGCAATACTATAGTTATTCGCGAAAATGAAGGATTACCTCGAATAATATAATAGTTGTTGTTTTGTTAGAGTGTCGTATTGTTTTTAATTACGTGTCAAAAAGGTTTTTGTTGTTTCGCAGTTAAATTCACGACAGACCTTGAACCATTTGAGATCGGAAAGCAACGGTAAATAAATCATCAAATAAATTCAATCACCGTTACCTTAGTTAAGTCAAGGACGTGTCGAAGTGATAATACGTTCGTGAAGCACGACAAATTCATACGCTCCAGAGCAATATCGAAATGTTAGATTCGGTTAAATACAAGATGTTAGTGGACAAAGTAAAACAAACTCACCTTGGGTAGGACAACTCGACTGGGAGTTCGACTTTTATCGTTGGCGATGTAATCGGGAACATCCTTCCTCGTGGTGAAATTAAATACGGACGTGGTGGTGTCCTCCACCTTGGGCTTCGTTTTTTTGGGAAACACTACTTTGATGCTACTCTCCTCGCTGTTACAATCAGAAATAATGCTATTTTTAACACTGGCACTTTTACTTGGCGGTTTCGACAGTCCACGATCGGGTTTTTCAACGTTTTTCCTCGTCGCATCTTCGATTTTTATCGACTTTTCCGGAGCAATTGTACTTTTATCCGCCGGCGCACCACTGGGCTCTTCAATTTTTTCACTAACGTCCGATGTGTCTGCAACATTAACTACGTCTTCCGCGTCACTGCTTGACCCGTTTTTATGCAAATTCTCCCATTTTTCTGCGAGATTTCTGCTCGATTTAGCGTGAACATCGAAGGTGTTATTACTGGGCCACTTTTTACGTTCCCTCTCCCCCACAACGTCTTTCCCGGAAAAATCCGAATTAACAACGAGTTCGACCCGATTTTTACCGATTATATCCGACTTCCTGTCGAGCTCCTCGAATAATTCACTGGTTTTACCCTCGTCGACGACCGATTTAACCACATTTCTCTGATTCTTCTCGATTTCAAATGCCGATAATCCCGGTTTATGTTTACCCCCACCGAAACCGTTAACCTCAATTTTCAAAGGCTCAGAAACGGGAATCGTCTGCTCCGAAACGTTTTTGTTCATCGCGGGCAAGTGGTTCTGCTCTACGTGCGAGTTGATGAAGTTGAAGACGGACGAAGCCGACGTTTTCGTGATGTCCTTCGGCGATATCATCTTCGATTCTTCCTTGTTGAAGTTCGGCGACTTGTATGGTTTTGTGGGACTGTGAACGGGACTTACGTACCTGAAAACACACACTCTGTGTACTTCTTGCCACACCCTAATACCCTAATTGAATTTAAATACACTTGGTGAATGCGTTTTTCATCCTTACCTGTTTGAGGCCTCGGTATGACTGATCAAAAACGAACTGTTCCGTTCTTCGTCGATGAAGCTTTGGGTGCTCCTTCTGCGGTAGGTCGGCGAGGTGATTTTCGAAATGGGGCTGGACGTGAGGATGAGATCCGGCGTCTCACATAAGGAGTTATTCTTCGGGTCGCCGCCATCTTGATTTTTAATCTCGACCCTAAATAAATACAACAATTACAGATAACTAGCCCCAGGACGGTTTTTGGACTTTTAATTTTACCTGGACACGTCCGGAATGGGGCTGGGCAAGCTACCAAAGTTCTTTTTCCCGTTCCTCGGGCCCTTAAGGTCCAAAGTTTTCGGTTTGGACAGTTCCTCGCTGAGGATGACCGGCTTGGCCACCGGCCTCGCGTGATGCTGAGTATTGTTTTTCGATTTATCATTAAGTACTGGTTTTGAGCTTTTGATTGGCGGTTTCGCGACCTTCGAAGCCGACTTCGACTTGACTATAATGTTGTTGAAGCTGTCTACTTTAGCAGCCACGTCGCCTAAAACGATAAGAGCGGCAATGGGTGAAGGGCAGGGGAACATGTGACAGATATACGAGGTATGTTCAGATTTTACCAGGAATTGATGAAATTCAAAATCTGAAGGGTTGTGTACCGCTATGATCAAATGGTTAGTAAGATTATATTGAAGAATACAAGAAGTGGAGGTTAGAAGTAAGTTTGGAAACGATGATGTCGATGAAGCAATTAAAGATCGGAACAATCTATCTAATAAAATAACAAGCTCACATACAACACAATTGTAAAGCGCAGAAATCCTGCTAGAGGACACTACAATGAAGCAATTGTTCTGGTACGAATACGTTCATAGAATTAATGATCTAAGAATTCTAAAACATGGTGTGCACTGAAGCACTCCTGCTTGTAGAATACGGGTGGTAAAAGCGCATCCACAAGGGGCTGAGAGCTACAGACTTGTACGATGGAAGTTAGGAACTGAACTAACCTAAACCATTAACGCTGCCTACTGTTAGTCGTACGAAAAAGCGTTAGCAGTTCATCAGAATTAGCATTCTCTCTCTTCAACCTGGACAGAATTTAAAGAGAAACTGAAACAGCAGAAGAAGATGACTTGAAGGAGATGAAGGTGAAGAAACCGACGAAAACGATGACGCAGAAAACACTAACCTGATCACTGAACTTAAAGGAGAAATAAAATCACTGCAAACTACATAGACTAAGATAAATTATGAATTCAATGTTGCAAGGAAGAGCCCCAGAAGATTGGTATACCCGGGTATACCTATATTTCACTAATCTATTTATTTGGCTGTATTGAAAACAAAACTCAGGGGTTTCGCCAAAGACAGCAATATCAAGACAATATAAACACTCCAAAACAAAGCTCTCGCCATGGTATGTTAGAAACGCTGACATCCACAAGATCCTGGAGTTCCAATAATTGAAGAAGAAATCACAAGGCTTGCGAAGGAGCACAAAGAAAGGCTTCACCTTCACGAAAATGCCGGAGTTCTTCAGCTGAAGGACTAAGGAGGTTGTTAAAACGCATGGGTATCAGTGTCGTGTTAAGAAACATCAGATTAAAGATTTTGAAGGCCAGTTTTAAGATGCAAACATAATCAATTTTAAAAAATTCCCGTTCATGATAACGCTCGTCCTTACATGCTCCGAAAGTGCTCCCCATCCAGTAATCTACATGCTAGATTCATTTATTCGAGACATCAATTATTGCGAGGGCAATAAAGATGCCAACAAGAAATCCTACGAAGAAAGAATTATGAAGCTCCCAAGAAAATGACAGAAGTGCATGTCAAAAAGTTATATCATCATTGTGAATAAATTATAATTAATTATAAATAACTTCTGGTTAAAATCTGAACAATGTTCGTATCTTGGTTGAATAGTTAAGGATGTTCGTTTTGATTGCCTATCACTGTGATAAGCGGTACGTTAATCATGTTTCCCCCCACTCTCCACAAAGGTTAGGTAAACAAGGACAAATAGTTATTTGCGTAAATAAGACCTAGTATAAAATATTTAACTTTTAAAGTTCATTACAGGGAATAGAAACCATAAGTAGTATAACAGAAAAATTTAAAAATATATGTAATTCGATTGCTACCGAGATATTTTTTAAATATTATTAGCATTGCAGAATTTGTCTATATCTTTTATTAAGACTTTTTCGTAATACGTTGTGAATTGTGATTTCATGTAGCTTTTACCAAAATCTGAACGAATTTTAATAATCTTATATTTGATTTTATTAATTTTCATCATCAATTTAGTGTGGTAATTTTGAATTTATATAAGTTTTTAAAATCTATATAACCTTTTAACCAGGGTGTACGGAAATTCTGTTCGTATACAGACTGTCCCAACTATATTTATGCACGAAATATCTCCTTCCCTGTTCTTGATATAAAAAAAGTTTTAAGAGAAATAGTTCTTGCTTTAAAAAACGACTTATCAAATTAAATTAAATCAAAATATGCTTAGACCACAGACTTTTAAAAGATAATTGATTAAATTGATCTTTGACATAAAATATAGGGTGCCCTATTTAAAAAAGTATAGCTGATATTAAAAATTGTACTTTTAAGGCTCCCTGTTGTACTCCCAGTAAAAGTAGATTTTTCAACCAAGAACTATTTCCCTTGAAACTTTTTTTATAACATGAACAGAGAAAAAGATATTTCGTGTACCGGGTGTTCCACCTAAGGAGGTAATCGGCTATATCTCAGAAAGTAATAACACTAGGACTTTGGGAAAAAATATATATCGATAAAAGCGGCCAAGAGAAATTGCTGGAAATTATTTTCAAGTTCGAAAAATGCCCGCTAGGGGGCGTAAGAGAACTTTCAAAATGGAAATGCCGATTTTCTCCTGATTTTTCTTAATAAAAATATGTTAAAAATATAAGCATTGTATTCTTCATCAAAATATGCAACTTTATGTTAGGAATCGTTTTTTTCTATTTTCAATAATAAAGTGGTGGGAGAAGGTCAAACTTTTTTTCTTTCAAACGCTGATATCTCTGCTTTGGATAAACCGATTTTATTCAACTTGAACTTAAAAAAAAACCTTTTTTTCCTCTACACGTAGATCTATTAACTATACCATATTGATTCTGATGGTGGCCACTAGATGGCGTTTTTCCGTAATTCCACCAAGTTGAATAAAATCGGTTTATCCAAAGCAGAGATATCAGCGTTTGAAAGAAAAAAAGTTTGACCTTCTCCCACCACTTTATTATTGAAAATAGAAAAAAACGATTCCTAACATAAAGTTGCATATTTTGATGAAGAATGCAATGCTTATATTTTTAACATATTTTTATTAAGAAAAATCAAGAGAAAATCGGCATTTCTATTTTGAAAGTTCTCTTATGCCCCCTAGCGGTCATTTTTCGAACTTGAAAATAATTTCCAGCAATTTCTCTTGGCCGCTTTTATCGATATATATTTTTTCCCAAAGTCCTAGTGTTATTACTTTCTGAGATATAGCCGATTACCTCCTTAGGTGGAACACCCGGTACAGAGTTGGGACATCCTGTATATCAAGGGGGTATTTATTCTACATAAGTATGAAAACATGAAAAAAGTTCATATAAGTGTAAGTAAGTCCGTAAATGTCTAGCTATGGCCGTCCAAAGTGACCTCCGAAGACTAGTTTCTATTGTATTTCTTTGCTACCGCTTAAGGTAACGGTGTACAGGGTGTTCGCGTATATTTTGTCCAATAGATATTTCCATTATTATTGGTTTTAGAGAAATGGTTAAATTAGCAGAGGTATAGCATTTTCACCGAACCTTCAGAAAATGAAATGAACAAAAACAACCGAGTATCGGAAGTGACAGTTTTTTGACAAGTGACAGTTTTTTCAAATGGAATACCCCCTATTTTTTGATTGTATCCGTTAAAGAATTTTATACTCTTTTTAAACATAATATAGTGGTTATTGGGGATATTTTTTA
This sequence comes from Polydrusus tereticollis, assembly GCA_963920685.1. Taxonomy (NCBI): domain Eukaryota; kingdom Metazoa; phylum Arthropoda; class Insecta; order Coleoptera; family Curculionidae; genus Polydrusus; species Polydrusus tereticollis. The sequence goes on along the minus strand of OY987332.1, from coordinate 2,180,575 downwards.
CCGTTATGGAATTATACGAAGATATAATAGAATTACCATTATACGTTGTCAAAATCAGGGTATCTGAAGAGCAAAAGTTCGAGATTCTTAAAATATATATCAAATGTGGACACAACAAGTGAGAAGCGCAACGCGAATTCAGAAGGCGACATCCACATTTAGTAATTCCTAGCGAAAACACTTTCCGAAATGTGTTTCGTCAACTTTCTGAGCGAAAAACATTACAAAGAAAGAAAATGCATTGTCGGATACTTGAGGATAAAAAACTTGCTGTTCTTTTATATTTTCAAGGTAATTTTTATTTGTTTTTATATATGCGCTTCGTATCATTTAGAAGCTGAATGTGTTTTCAGAAAATCCACAAAATTCGATAACGGACTGTGCAAGATATCTTAGCAAATGTTGCACAGTAGTTTTTAAAATTCTGAAACGGCATAAATTCCACGACTTTAAATTTAGAGAAAAGTTCAAAAATTAACAGAAGAACAGAAGCAAAGACGTTTGGAGTTTTGCCGTCACATGACAAACATCCTCAACAATAACGCCAATTTGTTTGAGAACATATATGGACCGATGATCTTCTTTTTTTCTTACAGTTGAAGTGATACGTTCTGGGTGGGTATCAGTAAATGTGTGATGCGGCATAGTGCAAAACAGAATCATCGGTCCAATTTTCATTAATGGATCTTTAAATGGAGTTAGATATCGTGAAATGCTTGCACATGAAATAGAGGATATTCTTGAAACTTTTCCACTAAACGCCGCAAGGAATTTTATATGGCAGCAAGATGGTGCTCCATGTCATAGTGTTCTTCCAGTTAGAGAATACCTCAATGAGAATTATGACATTTGGATTGGTCGTGGAGCGACGATTGCATGGCCTCCCAATAGTCCCGACTTAACACCATTAGACACATTTCTTTGGGGCTACCTCAAAGACAAGATATCTGCATCCAGACCAAATAGTGTTGCTGATTTGCAGGCACAAATCCAAATTGAAATTGACTTTCACAACTTCGGTAGGCCAGATATGATTGCTAATTCAATTAAAAAACTAAAAGAGGGTTACCAATCCTGCATTTTAATTTCTTAGTTTATAATTTTTTTACAGGACACATTTTTAAAATTTTACCCAAAAATTATGATTTGTAGGAGTTCTTTACACAAGAAAGTTATTCTTGTAGAAAATAATTGGGGTAATCAAAAATTAGCATTCATTAATATTAGTTTGTGTTCTAAAAACACACTGGTAGCTAAAGCGGTTGCAAAGAAATAAAATAGAAACTAGTCTTTGGAGGATACCTTTGGACGGCCATAGCTTCCTTATAAGACATTCATATGAACTTTTGTTTCATGTTTTTATATGTAGAATATTTTCTTGAAACGGAATTTCCGGACACTGTATAAATGTATTGTTGGCTCCATAAAAATAATTTATTTTGTAACTTTTCTAATGGGTTCAAGTGAAAGGTCATAATTTAACAAAAATAACGTTCTAATGTGCGATATTAGTAACATTTGGACTACTTATAGGTTCGGTTACTAGCCTATAAACAAATCGCTAAAGGGAGAAACTCGACTTTTCCACAGCTTCTCGAAAAATACAAGTTTTGCTCCCTCATACTAAATAAATAGTTACAGCGCAGCGCACAAAATACACCAAGCAATTCTAAAATGATTTGAAATAGTGGTACCAAAGAGTATTATAGCCATGCAACAGAAAACTCATTCCGTGTTAATATTTCAAGCCCTTAATGGATGCCAACTTTCCTACTACACTATACGTTGGCATCCATAGACAGCTTTTAAATTTTTTATTAGATGAGATTTCCATTGTTAAGGTATCCTTGTCTTTGGTGATACATATTAGGCTGGTCCTTATTTTGACAATCTTTGAATTTTTATGCTCCCAAGGCCTCGTAGGGTTCGAAATAAATTTATAAAAATATTCTTCTTCAAGTCTCTATCTTGTCGACTTACAATGTAAGTTTTCTATCTAAATATTAAGGGGTCTTTGGGCATTGAATAATCAATTTTTATTCCGGCCAAAGAAACAGTTCAAAAAATTTGAAACTTGCCAGACTTCAACCTCATAATAGTAACTATTTCTTTGAATTTTTACACATTTGTAGTTAATTGATATGTGATGGGCTACATGCTTGGTGAAATGGATATTCCATAGTAGAGGAAATTAAAGTCGTACTTCTTATATTTCACAATTTAATTCAGTTTCCTGACACGTGTTTCAACCCTTGGGGATGGATCATTATCAAAGGCATATAAGACAATACTAAATTCTACATGTCATTAAAATAAAAGTTGACAGATGATGGGTTATTTTGGTCCTTAATTTATAGGTATTGGCCAAAGGTACAACTAAATTACAGGTGTGATAATAGAGGTATTTACATCTAAGTAATAAAATTAAGAAAATGATATTGTGTATATAATTATGGGTTTTTTCGTTGGTATTTATTGACAGTGTTTATTGCATATTTATCTTAAGTTATTAGGCTATTAAGTATTAGATTGGCACCTGAAGGTATTTCAATTTGATTATTAACAACATAACATCGATTTTTTAAGGCTTTTTTTATTGCTAATGTTTCTAATAGGTTGAGTTTTCTACCCTTGTGTTGAGTATATATCGGTTTTATTTTGTTGGATATTAAGTGGTTATTTATTATACAGTAGTCCGCTATTCCTGTTTTATTTTGTTTTTTTTAAATTGGATGTTTTATGTTCTTTAAGCCTAGTTTTAAAGTTTCTACCTGTTTGACGTCCCACTCCATCAAACGCGAAATACAGTTCAATCAGATATACAGGTCACACAAGTCAAAAAATCTCCAAAAAACTCAAAAACCATACACTTATCCCCATACAAGTCAATAAAAATAACATAGGTAAATACATAGCTACCTAATTCAAAAATTGAAAATAAAGACAAATTAACACATAGCGGGGTCTACCAAATATAATGTGATGACTGTGCTGCAATATATATAAAAATCAAGGGTTTGCTTGGGTATAGCGCTGCCTAGCGAGGACTCCTGCAATTGTGACTTAATGTCTTTGCAGGAGATCCTCTGATATTTGTGGCTTTGTAAGTCCATGTCAGAGGGCGCAGGTATGCTTAAGAATTGGTGTTCTTTACCAGCACCACGAGATGGAGCCATCTGGCTTCATTCTCCGTCTCACCTCGCAATATATATAGGTCAAACAGGTAGAAACTTTTTTAAAAATTTATTTCGAACCCCATGAGCCCTTGCTAGCATCATAAAAATTCAAAGATTGTCAAAATAAGGACCACCCCAATACACATCCTTTGTTAGTGAAACAATAACCGATGTATTTTTGGTTAATGTTAAATGAACAATTACATTGTGGTTTACCGTGTGGTTTTACAGGTTTTATCGGTTTCCATGGGACCATAGAAGCCAACTTAGTTTTAACTATCATGCTGTTAAAACTGTTTACTTTAGATGCTACATCGCCTGAAATGTTCAATAAAAATTCACACATGTTCACGAGTAACTTATCCTAAGGAAGAAACTGTATTTTCAATTAAAAATTCGTTATTCGGCAGAACTTACCGGTTTGAGGCGGCTTTTTCGTACGAGTTTCCGGCTTCTTCTCGAAAATTAATTTGGCATGCTTCACCACGTCAACAGGCGGTTTCTCTCTTTCGTTCAACAAAGGCGGGATCCTCTTTGGCCTGTTGATTCTTCCGTTGTATTTATTAGTCGAGTCCTCAGCACCATTTTCTAGTGAAGCGGATTTCTTATAAGACCTGCAAAAAAATAATTAATTACAACAACACACAAAGTCTATAAACCAAATACACTACCTTGTAGTGTCCGTAGTGGCCACGCCTTTTTCCACATTATTAGCCACCAGAATTTCCTCGTTCAAAGACTGTCTGTTGTTTATTTTGGCCGTAACCGAAGACGTCATCGCCATCTCCTCGTCGTGATTGGTCCGCGATATGGCTTCCACGGACCTAGCCCGTTTCATATCTTGCCGCCGATTCGACGACCTATACCGGTTCAGGTTGGAACCATCATTGCCCCCGCCGCGTCTCCTAAACAACCTCCCATCCTCCTTGCTCTCCTCCTCCTCCTCCTCGTCTTCATCGAGCAAGTTTTCCAAGCTGGTGGCCTTTCTCAAAATGGTCGGCCTCGAATTGCTCTCCCTCAAGGCCAAACTCAAATATTTGTTGCGCAATTTGTTGACGATCCCAGGACCGTAATGCAGATCTTCCGAATCGGACGATTCCGGCGAGTGCCTGTCCTTGCCGAAGCCGTTCTCGGGCGACAACGGACATACGAGGTCGGTCTTCGGGTGCGGGTGATGGTGGTGGTGAGGAGGGTGGTGTTCGATCCATAGTAGGCGTTCCTGGAAGAATGGAAAATCGTACTAAAATGTAAAGAAACACATTTCTTATAGTGATTATTCAATTAGAGTGTTTTCTACAGACAAAGTCCTTAGAAAAATTCGGTGTAATGGTATAATATAAAGACTGTTTTTTACCCATTTCCCGTTACAAAGATCTAAACATTAACTTTATAAAACCCATTCATGGAAGAAATCCGAGAAAGTATAACAGAATACTGTTTTTTCCCCATTTCTCGATAGACGAATCTAAACATTAACTCTATAGGACACATTTATGGAAGAAATTCGAAATATTATGACAGAAGACTGTGTAATCTCGACACGTGAATTAAAATATTACCTTTACACAGCACATTTATGAAAGAAATCCAAGATAATATATCAGGAGACAATTTTTTAACCCATTTCTCGATACATGGACGTAAATATTTACTTTATAAGACACCTTTATGGAAGAAATTCGAGATAATATATCAGAAGATTGCTTTTTACCCATTTTCCGAAACATAGATCTAAATTTTAGTTTATGTTAATAAAAAGTAAGTTCAACGCAACGCCAACAAGAAGTCATTCTGGCCATGAACAACATCCTAATAGAGCAAGTAGAAGAATATGAATACCTAGGTATCATAATTGATGAAGACTTAACATTCTCCAGACATGCAAAATACTTAACCAAAAAATTGCACAAACTTATTAGGAGGAATGAGTGACTACCTTAAAGTGAATGGACCAAACTGACAGTGACAAAATCAGGCGATGCCATATAAGTATATTAATGTGTAACAGATATGCGAGTATAAAGACAATGTTAGAATTAATAAAACTACCAAGCGTTAGACAGTTCACATTTGTAAATACCATGACCTTTAGACTTTTATCTATAAACAGTTAAAAGTGGGTTATATCCCAAACATTTGCCTATAGTATCTATCCTACCCGGAATAGATACAATTTTTATGCGAATACCAACGACAGTCAAAATGATATTTTTCATAATGGTTTGATTAAGTAGAAGAATCTGCCCTCAGAAATAAGGGAGTCAAGAAACAGTGCAATGTTCAGAAATACTCTATAGATATCATAAATGTTGATCAGCTTTAGTATAAGCAACGGTATAAGTAAAATACTTTCATGAATTAATTTATACTACCTATTAGTAAAGCTTTGGTTATTAATAAAGATATTTATTATATTAACTTTATAAGAAACATTTATGGAAGAAATTCGAGATAAGATAACAAAAGCCTGTTTTTTATCCACTTCCCGATACATAGATCTAAATATTAACTTTACAACAAATATTTATGGAAGAAATCCGAGATAATATAACAGAAGCCGGTTTTTTACCCATTTCTCGATACCCGGATCTAAATATTAACTTCATTAGACACACTTATGAAAGAAATCCAGTATATTATAATAAAAAACTGTTTTTACCCCATTTCTCGACACATGAATCTAATTATTACCTTTCATATAAGGCACTTTTATGGAAGAAATTCATGGTATTATAATTAACGACTCTTTTGCCCACATGCCGATAAATGAATCCAAATATTAACTGTATAAGACACTTTTGTGGCATAGTCGCTATTACTTATTGCAGATTTTGAACAAATTATTAAGGAAACGAAAAACACAACTTTAAAAGATCATATTAAGCGTTAAAAAAGCACGCTTCAGCGAATATGATACAGTAATAAGTACACCTGACACTGGTTATACCGTACGGCAATGCTTGCCCAGCAAGCCAATCCATTTTTAACTAATACCGTTCATCTTGTATTTCGTTGTGCTTAAAAATTTTGGTAATGTACAGAGTGTGGCCATGGGGCTAATTTTAATTTTACAAACCTTACAAAAGGGTGAGCTGCATTTTATTGAATTAGGTAACGAGTTTCGGGTCTTACAGTCTTACGTAAGAGAACAACGTAGTATTACTGGTAAAATTAAGTAGAATATTTATAAAAGTGTTAAAGAGTATTTTGACGAACTTCGAGATATGAGGCGTTATGATAGGCGTAGAGATAGGCGACGATCAGGACGACCAGCAGTAGTAGATGAAGACAAAAGTTTAGAAATTTTACAACATGTTGTTGAAACCCCTGTTTCTCATTAAGAAAAATTTCTCAAATCTGTCCATAATGTTTTAATAAAACATAAATATCACCCTTTCAAAATACATGCAGTTCAAGAGTTATCAGAAGATGATTATGAGCGAAAAATTGAATTTTGTGATATTATGATGTCAAGGTTTGACCAAAATAACCAGTTTTTCAAATTTATAGTATTTTCGGACGAAGCAACATTTATGTTAAATGGTAAAATCAATAGACACAACTGTAGGTCTTGGGAAAATGAAAATCCCCACTGGATGAAAGAGGGTCATATACAACGCCCTGAAAAATTGAATGTGTGGGCTGGGCTTCTGGGTAACCACAAGATCGGTCCATTTTTATTGATGTAAATTTGACATCACAACCTTATCTTGAGCTCTTGAAAACGCAAATAAAGCCTACTATACGAAATGTGATGGGTCCAAATTATGCAAGTACATTATTCCAACAGGACGGAGCTCCTCCCCATTTTGGTCGAAACGTGCGCGAATTTTTGAACAACACTTTTCCGAATAAGTGGATCGGTAGAGGGGGTACAATCGAGTGGCCACCTAGGTAATAATAAATAAATAAATATCTTTATTAATAGCACATGGCTAGCATTAGGGATGTAACGGGTAGCCCTTTTTAGGATCCGGCCAAACCGGGTACCCGGTCAATTAAGACCCGGCAAAACCGGGTACCCGGCCGGGTACCGGGTCTTGCGGAATATTACAGGAAGCTATTGGCAACAGGCGAGATACAAATAGAAAATCATCTGCTAAAGCACCAAACATACAACAGGACGTGGCGGTTGAAATAAGTTCATATTTGTCGTTGCCGTTAATTGATAGACAATTAAGCCCATTTTCGTGGTGGAAAATAAATTCCGAGAGACTCCCTAATCTAGCAAAGCTTGCTAAAAAGTTTCTTTCAGCACCTGCCTCAACAATATTTAGTGAACGGTTGTTTTCAGAAGCGTGTAATATTTATGAAGAAACCCGAAACCGACTATCCTCTGAGAATGGTGAAATGTTAATTTATCTTCATCACAATTTGCCATTAATTGATTTTAGATATTAAATGCTTTATTTAACAAAGTTTGTTGTTATAACCTTTTAAAATCTGTTTTTTTTATGTATTTTTTATCATCACAAAAGACACTGTTTCAGTTCTTTTATGTTTTATTTTACCAAAAACAGAAAACAAAATAAAAACCCGGGTAACCTGATACCCGGCGAAACCGGGTATCCGGCCTACCCGGCCGGGTACCCGGTTTTGGCCGGGTAGACCGGGTACCCGTTACATCCCTAGCTAGCATCATTACATTATGTGACATTATCACATTTATTGAAATTAAAATTTTAAACAAAATACAAATTCATGTGCGCGCCACATCACGCAGAGCAACAAAACAAACTCCAACGACAATATCAAAAATATAGTGTTTCTGTAATAAGTCATATTCCAATATTCTGCCTTATATATAATAAACATGATTTCTTAAAACCTAGCAGACTATTACAATTCCTTATATGATCAGGCAGCTCATTATATAACCTTAATCCTTTATAAAATAAACTATTTTGAGCAAAGCTAGTTTTAACTCTATCTAGGTAAAAATTATTCATTGAACGTGTATTGTGTTCGTGTATATCCCTAACAAGTCTGCAGTTATTTAAAAGATGTTGGGGTACTAATTTATTTAACATTTTGTATATAAATATCATTGCATTATATGTTACAGTTTGTCTTACACTTAAGAGGTTTGTAGAATGCAACATATCAGAGCGTCTAATATATTTATTACATCCTAGTATAATTCTTAGAGCCCTGTTTTGTTTTTTTTGTAAAGTGTCAATTTCTGAATTATTCATCAAAAACAACAATGTTGAACAGAAGTAAAAACGCGGTGCTATGATTGTTTTATATATAGTTAATTTTACCCAAGCACTAAGGTCTTTTGACATACGTCCCAATATATTGATTTTCTTTGAAATTTTTTTCGTACTAGTGTTTAGTGGTTTAGTGTTTAGAAAGGTCCCCTGATTTGTCGCCTAACGACTACTTTTTATGGGGACACTTGAAGAACAGAGTTTATACCACAAAACCTCAAGATTTGACCAATTTGCAGCGTCGAATTTGAATTAATAAAGTCAGAAATGATTTACAACACAATTGAAAAGTTTTATTTTCAATTAGCACACTGTCAAGCTGTACAGGGAAAACAGTTTGAACATTTAATATAAAAAAAAATATATTTTTCCTAAATTTTACTCGTTATTTCGAAAACTACTGATATTAATAATAATAATAGATGTCTTTATTTAATTAAATACAAATATACAGTTTAAACATTACGAAACAAATTAGGCCGAAGTAGGGCGCAGTCTAGCCAATAAGGCTACTCTACTGAACCCCCTATATTATATTAGGAACAAAGTATGTTATACCAAAAGTGTAACAAATCTCAAGTAAAAACTATAAATGAAAAAATATACAGGGTGTTACATTTAAAAATATAAAATTCGTTGGAATTCCAGACAAACTAAAAAGCTGGCAACAACGCCAATATCGTCATTCGGTGCTTCAGATCCTCTTACACGACTGTACCAAATTTGGTTTAAATCGGCCAAGAAATTGTGATGTTATTAAGCCGTTTCCGTACTTTATACACACACTGTATATCCCAATATACCTACTATTTGATGTGTCTAGCCTGTATTGTTACTTGTTCATTGCAACCAATCCATCAATAATAGTAAACTCGACATCGACCTTTCAAGGCTCTTGTAATTATAATGTTGCAATTGTTATTCTCGGTGCATATACCATATACCTGCTTTACATTTCAATGCATTGTTACGTGATATTTTTACTTTTCCCAAACGGAAAACGCTCCATTATTATACAGCTGATGAAAAGAATCAGAGGTATTTAACCTCAAATACATGGTATTTTATTTCTCATTTACTTAACTATTCCGACTTTCACTTTAATTATTTCGATCGACCTGTATTATTATAAGTAGTACCTATAAAGAAAGCAAACGATAATTTAATCGATACTTTACTAAACCATGAAAAAATGCCGTTGAAGAACGGTTCACGACCATCGTTTTTGCCGTGATTTATTTTAGGAGGTATAGGCAGTATGGTGCCTACATAGCGAAAAGTAAAAAATAAATTTGTCAGTTAAAAAAACGCATAATTTTATAGACAAACTGATACAATACCAACAAAATGTCAGAGCAACGCAACGGTCTGCTTTCTACAGACAAAGCCCTTAGAAAAAATCGGTGTAGTGGAATAATAATAAGACTGCTCCCAATTATCGACTCATGGATTTGAATATTATCTTGCCGTGATAAAACATCAGAAGACTGGTTTTTACCGATTTCCCGATACAAAGATCCAAATATTAACTGTTTAAGACGCATTTATGGAAGAAATCTGAGATAATATAACAGAAGCCGGTTTTTAACCCCTTTCTCGATACCCGGATCTAAATATTAACTTCATTAGACACACTTATGGAAGAAATCCAGTATATTATAATAAAAAACTGTTTTTACCCCATTTCTCGACACATGAAATTATTACCTTACATATAAGGCACTTCTATGGAAGAAATTCATGGTATTGCACATTTATGGAAGAAATCTGAAATAACTTAACAGAAGACTGTTTTTCTTTATCCAATTCTTGATACATGTATCTATACTAACTTTATAAGAAACAGTTATGGAAGAAATTGGAGATAATATATCAGAAGACTGCTTTTTACCCATTTCCCGATACAAAGATCGAAATATTAACTTTATAAGACACTTTTATGGAAGAAATCCGAGATAATATAACAGAATACTGCTTGTTACCCATTTCTCGACGCATGAATCTAAATATAACTTTTGTAATGCACATTTATGGAAGAAATCCGAGATAATATAACAGAATACTGCTTTTTACACATTTCTCGATAGATGAATCTAAATATTAACTCTATAGGACACATTTATGGAAGAAATTCGAAATATTATGACAGAAGACTGTCTAATATCGACACGTCAATTTAAATATTACAAAGCACATTTATGGAAGAAATCCAAGATAATAGATCGGAAGCCAAGTTTTTAACCCATTTGTCGATACATTGATTTAAATATTAACTTTATAAGACACAGTTATGGAAGAAATTCGAGATAATATATCAGAAGACTGCTTTTTACCCATTATTACCATTAAATGCCTACCTAAACAAACTACTTTTCGAGCATACAGCGGCTTTTCATAAAGCAGACCATCATGTTCTGATTTAAATGAACACACTGTATTTTGATACGAAAAACATAAATATTTTATTACGTAGAGATATTGATAGAATGGATTGTAGCAGTATGAATCAATCAATAACGAACAGATGGAAAAAATGGCTTTATCTTAAACCAAGTTCATTTTTAGTTTATTATCATTAAGTTTATCAGCAAAAGTGAATCATATTGTGGGTTGTATTTATTATATTAGTAATAAAGGACGTTTACTTTAAGATAAATTGATGGTTGATGGACATGGAGGTCATTTTTTCGATGTATATGATAACGTAGGTATACTTTATACAAAATCAATTTTAGCAAGAGTATTTCAGTCAAAAAAAGTAAAGCTATATTTTTTTTTTTACTAATTTTTAACTACGGTTTAAGCCCATAGAAAACCCATAGCAAGAGACATACCTGAACCATCTTCAACACTTCCTTTCGCAAAAAAATCCTTAAATCGAAAGGTACCACCGAAAACTTCACTTACTAAACCGTAAATAAAAACTGCCACATATCGTTTTCTTTCAAAAAATCCACTAAAAAACGGTACCCGACATAAAATCGCGACAAAAACACTGCCGATAACCGAGAGCAAGATACGACTGCAATCCGAACCGCTTTGGTACCGCGCGGCTCGTAAATTGTGAATATCGTGGTTCGGGCACCAGTTTGGTTGGTTGGTTCCCTGTAAAACTGAACTGGGTTTAGCTCGAAGTGACCGTGAATGCTATGGCGACGTTGCCAGGTTCCTAACGTGGTAGTACCGCATAGTAGACACCTAGGGGGTGAAGCAATTCAAGAAGGGCTTTTCAATGAAGAGATGTCAACCAAAGTCGTGGTCCAACAACCAGGAAGTTTGATTTAAGAAGTACTTTTGACGTGGGTAATTATAGGTACCTAATTTTTATGGCGAACCAGGTTTTGTTAAGGAATTATGAAAAAAATCTCTTTGTCTAAGGGCGCAAACGATATTCTTAAAATTTGTGAGTACTTCTTGAAAGTACCCTTATTAAGACTGCTTTTTTATTGGGTACTTCTTTAATGTTATTAAGTCCTAAATGAAACCAATCTTACGTTATTTTTAACCAAATTAACAGTAACACGGTCAACAGCACAACCCTTGACTTAGGGGTAAAAAATCAGTAGACGTGAGTATGTTAGCTCCAATTTGGCAACGTCGGCCGGTGCATCGACAGCTGCCATCGCATTGATGATGGCCGGGTTGATGAACGCCGGATCCACGGTACGTTGCCAAATCTATCTGCATTTTTACCCAACAACTGGGATTGTCGGATCGACTTCTGGTTAAGTTAGCTAGTGGTTAACTGTCGAGTGAAAGTTGGACCCTAACCACTTTTAACTAAGAGATCATTTATTTCTAATAACTATTAATTAACTATTGCTTAAAAGTGTTTTAAAAAAAACGTGCCATTGATTGTGGATTGTATGCAATAAAATACTGAGTATCCATTATTAAATGTAATTTTAAATACCTACCTAATTACTATTTATCATATATAATAATTAGGCACCTAATTTCTATATGTAATAAGTATACTGGTACTAGGTACCTAGAATTATTACTATCAAATAAATGTAGACAATCATAATATGATGTAAAATGTATTTTAAGCAACACTCCAATGTTATAGTCATATAAGTATTGGAAATAGATTAAATTCGACGACAGCAATAATACAGGGTGTTTGGAAATAATGTTGATTTAATTAAATATATTACCTTGAAAATATAGAAGTATATCTAATTCTTGATTTTCATTTAGTCGAACCATTTTGAGTTTTCGTTTCAATGAACAGGTATTTCTAGAACGCTTATATAAGTTAACCAATGTTTTCTCACTAAGAGTTCTTCTGTTACGATAAATTCGTCCATATTCTTGACGCGTCAAGTGTTGATTTTGATCACTTTTTATAAAAACCGACACAATATTAACTTTTTCTATCTCAGAATATATCATTGTATCTTCAGAATTTAAGACAACTCTTAAATTAAATGGAAGCTAAATAACTGTCAAAGAAATAAATTTCTTTGTTTTATTATCCATGGCTACTTTGATAAAAACAAATCAGCGTGGTCGTAGAGGCTTCCACCGCTGCCTTAGATTTATACGAAAAAATCTATTTTTTTCCGAAAATTAACAAAAATAACGAATATCGAGCGACAAAAAATATAAAATACAGGGTGTTCCATTTAAAAAATACCAGGTAACTTGAAAATACTAATACACTAAATATAAGAAAATTCACTTGTCGGAAAACCAACTGAAACTAAAATTAATAAAAAATCAATTTGCTTTTTATACAGTGTGTAAAAAGTCCCGGACCGATCAGTTATTTAAAAAACGGCGCACAATATAAAAAAAAACTTCTGGTATACAAGTTGTAGGCCTTAAAAAAAACTAGAAAACTAGGACACCTGTAATTATACAGGGTGCCTCAAACAGTCATGGTAAACAAAACTTTGGTTTATTTATATGGAATGACCCCTTTTTAATCACGTTTTCTGTAGTGATCGGCCGATACCGATATAAATATCGGTACATCGGTATCGTATCGGCATATCGGCAAATTTTGCCGATAATCGGTATCGGCAATATATTGCCGATAAATATCGGCATATTTAAGATTAACTATTTTAATAATTGTAAGTGAAAACCCATTTTTAACATTTTTTTTTTTCATAAAACAACTAAATTATTTCTAACATTACATAATCTTATTAATTTTAGGTTATTTACATAATATTAGGCATATGACAAAATTAAAGAAGGCATATGTTGGTCAATGAAAACAACACTTTCTTAACGAAACTAAACAACAAGTACAAGTTGTAGTTAACTTAAAATGACATTAAAATGACTAGGTATTGCAAAAAATTAAAATATTGTACGACACGATCGATATCCCAAGTAGCAATATACAATGCACTAATTTGATACAACTAACCTGAACTACGATTGCAGCAACGCGGGAGCACTATACTATACCAAAGTTGACTGAATACTATACCTTCCGTAAAACGGATAATCAATCATTAATCACCACTGGTATTTGGAACGGGGCGGTCGGGGAACAAACTTATTAGAGTATATAGTGGATGCCTTTGAGAGTGGTCAGTATGCCCATGCAGCTTTCTGTGACCTCTCGAAGGCTTTTGATTGTGTCTCCCACTCTGTACTTCTGTCCAAACTTATATCATATGGAATGGGGCAGAGAAGTGTAAAACTGATGGGGAGTTATTTGCAGAATAGAAAACAGCAAACAGCCTTTAAGGGTGAAGTTTCACAGAGATTGGAGATGAAGCATGGGGTGCCCCAGGGATCCATACTTGGGCCCCTTCTGTTTCTAATCTATATAAATGACATTCAAGGTGCATCACCAAACTCTAGACTCTGGCTGTTTGCTGATGATACTACATTGGCTGGCCGAGGTGTAAGTCTGAATGAATTGGTGAATGAGGTGAATGGGGAAGTGCAAGGATTGCAAGAATGGTTCAGTGTAAATAAGCTGACAATGAATCAAGATAAAACAGTATGCATGACTTTTAGTTTGAGAGAGATTCCTGAAGGCAATGCTAAAATGGTGAAATTTCTGGGAGTACATCTTGACCCACTCCTGACTTTTGAGAGGCACATTGATAAAATAGCGGGAAAACTATCTAAAAATATCTTTCTGCTAAAGAATCTCTTCAAGATTCTGCCACCAGCAGTATTGCTACAGGCATTTCACAGTACTTTTCAGTCGGTTTGTGTGTATGCGATTCTGGCCTGGGGTCATTCTGCTCATTCCAACCGCATCTTTGGACTGCAAAGGAGGGCAGTACGTGTGATTGCTGGATTAGGGTATAGGGAGGATGTCCGAGGATCTTTTGTTGATTTGAGAATTCTGACTATACCAAGTAGATACATTTACGAGTGTCTAATTTATGCCCACTCTAATGTTGCCCGATATAACCAAAATAGTTTTTACCACCGGTATGACACGCGAAATGGGCACAGCATTCGATTGGAATTTCTAAGACTACATAGGAGCCGCATCTCAGTAAATTATTATGCTCCAGTTTTCTATAACAGGGTGCCTGATAACATTAAGTTGCTAGGAGATAATCAATTTAAGAATAAGATTAAGACCTTCCTTTTAAGTAAAGCCTTCTATAGCATGGACGAGTTCCTTAATAGTCCTGTGATATTGTGATTTATATATTTTAAACTCGGTTAATATGTAATAATATTGTTTTTGTAATTTCTTGTAATCATTTCCTGTTAAATTTAAGCGTGTCCTTATTTTTCTTTTTAATCTGTTTATGTTGGCCTACTTCGAGAGGTCATATTTTGGTTTTGATATGTTTTAGTTTAAGTATATTCTGGATATGTTATATGAACAATGTTTTTTAGTCCTTATACACGGTACCCGCTGACGTAAGGAATGATATAATTTGTATCAAATACTTGAATAAAGTTTGAATTTGAATTTGAATTTGAATTTGAATTTGAATTACCGAAATTTGTCCACGTTACCTCCACGTTAATGTCAGTATTTGACTTAAAGATGCTTTACAATGTTGCCACTATTGACAATTTTTACATAATCCACATATGTTGAATAGTAACAGATCTTTTAAAATTGTGGTGCCGATACCGATATTATATCGGTATCGGTAACTAAAATATCGGTATCGGCCGATTATCGGTATCGGCAAAAAAAGTTCGTATCGACCGATCACTAGTTTTCTGATTCCCCTAAACATTCTAAACAACAAATATGAAACATGTCATAATATGGCTAAACACATTAGTTTAAGAAATACTTTGAGTTAAAGGACATCAATACAACAGGTAAGATATTACCTACATTTTGAATTTTTACAAGCTGGTACCAGAATGTTTTGCGTCACTGTCATATTAATTTCTGAAAATGTCTCTCAACGAAAGGAAACGTATAACTTTACTAATGATCAGAGGTTTTGGAGACCGACAAAGATCATTTACCGAAACAAAGCAATTTTTCAATATAACTTTTCCAAACCGACAGCCTATACCAAAATCTACAGTTGAGAGAACAGTTCGAAGATTCGAGGAAACCGGGTGTTGCAGAGATAAAGTTCGTTCCGGAAGACCAAAATCGGCAACTAGTAATGAAAAAAAAATAGAGACATTACTTCATTTTGTTCAGGATCCACATTATTTGTCCTTGAAAAAGCTGCTACCCAAGTTGATGTATGTTTTAAATCAGTTGAAGTTATTTTAAAAAACAGTAATTTTTACTCCTATCAAATAACTTTAGTCCAGGAATTATCAGAAGACGATTTCGAACTTAGAATGAAATTTTGCGACGTAATGATACAAAAACAGGAAGAAAATAACAATTTTTTTAATCAAATAGTTTTTTCGGATGAGGCAACATTCATGTTAAACGGGAATGTCAATCGACATAATTGTCGTTACTGGGCTGATCAAAATCCACATTGGATAAGAGAAACACACACTCAACACCCCCAGAAAGTAAATGTGTGGGCCTGTATTATTGGAAATAGATTAGTGAGAGCTTTCGTTATAGAGGGGAATTTAAATGCGGAATATTATCTCCATGGAAAATCAAATAGTGCCAGCAATAACCAATACAGTAGGACCACTATTACGACATACGTGGTTTCAGCAGAACGGAGCTCCTCCTCATTTTGGGCGAGCTGTAAGAATTTACTTAAATAATACTTTTCCTAACCGCTGGTTAGGGCGAAGGGGCCCCATAGAATGGCCCGCTAGGTCGCCAGACTTAACGCCCCTTAATAATTTTCTCTGAGAACTAGAAAATAAAGTGTATGTGACAAAACCTGCAGATCTGAAAGAATTGAAGAATATGAATCTATTAACCAAGGAATGTTACAAAAGGTCATCGACCAATTTTATTATAACTTAGCCCATTGTCAAACTGTGGGAGGGGGACATTTTCAACATTTAATTAAATAACGACTTACTTAAATTTATTTTTGTTCTTGTAAATTTGTTATTAATTTTACTGCTTGTATTTAATTTAATTGTTATTAAATTTTCGACAAAACTTGCGTGGGTACATTTAGTACAATTTTTATGTTTTTTTACAGTTTTAAAGCAAAACATTCTGGTACCAGCTTGTAAAAATGCAAAATTTAGGTAATATCTTACCTGTTGTATTGATGTCCTTTAACTCAAATTATTTCTTAAAGTAATGGGTTTAGCCATATGACATGTTTCATAATTGTTTAGTATGTTTAGAGTTTAGAGGAATCAGAAAACGTGATTAAAAAGGGGTCATCCCATTTAAATAAACGAAAGTTTTGTTTACAATGACTGTTTGAGGCACCCTGTATAATTACAGGTGTCCTAGTTTTATAGATTTTTTAAAGGCCTACAAAATATACCGGAAGCTTTTTTATATTGTGCGCCATTTTCTAAATAATTGACCGGTCCGGGACTTTTTACACACTGTGTATATTATTACGTATTTATACCTATTAAAAATAGTATAGCAATTAGAGATGCAGATAATAAGTACCTGTAATGTAAACATTACTATACAGTAATTTTTTAGAGGGTATTAATTTTACAACATTTCCCATTTGTACAAAAACTTTTGATTAAGGAATAATATATTGAAACAACATATCGTCCCTGAAAAGCCGTAAAGGCGTATCTCTATTATTACAAGTTTTCAGTAAAGCAATTTAAAGAAAAGTGGTGTCACTATTTTCTTTATAAACCCTAAATGATTCAATCTATTATACTTCCATTTTCACATTTATTTTAAGCAATATCTATTAAACGCCATAGGCCATAACGAAAGTTTGTAAATTTACTATTAAATATAAATATCTGCTTTTGTTCGAGATACGCCTTTACGTTTTGCTAGTAACAAATTGTTGGTCACTGATCTATTGAGATACGCCTGTTCAAATTAAGATGCAAAAGGATTTAATTTTAAATTTTGATGGAAAATAATCAGGAGAAACGGGTATTTATTATAATATTTTATTTTATAAGGAAAACGAAATGACAGATTACAATAAATGGGGTCTTCTGAATACCTTTATTGAGACCAAAACGAAATACTAACATTTTAAAATCGGGAGAAAAAAACAAAACGGTAATATTTTAATCATTCATTCGTATGAGGCAAAGACTCATAAAAATGGACATGCTCAGGTATCTTTATGACTGGCGTTTTACCCGAATATAGAGCTTTTAAATAATTGTATTTTGCCAATGATATTGGGCGAAGCCCTTTATTTAATGTATTAAGCGGGTTCATCAATATTGGTGTATTTTGGCGTTTTAGAGTTAGTGATCGATAGTTTTGATCTTGGTGTCTCGTTTTAAAATACATTTTATCTAAGGCATTTTTTTTCACCATAAATTCAACCATGTCTGTCCATTTAAAAGCATTTCCCTCATCATCGATTTTTATAGCACGCAACCTAAGGTTTTCACTTAATGATTTATAGTCCAAGAACTCATGAAAGGTTAAGGAGAAAACTTCATAAGGTTTTGCATGTCTTGCAAGACGAAATACGGGTATCAGTTGAGACGGTACAAACAATTCACCGGCCTTTTTAATTGCGTAATTAATCGCACTATGGGCGGAGTCGCCTTCACTTTGACCGTGACTAGTGGTAAAAAAACGAAGGCTAATTTCTTCTAGGTCTTTTGATTGCGAGATAAAGTGCAAAAGAGCTCCTGCCACGATGGTATTTCGGTTTTGCCCCCCACGACCATCTGCGAATAAGTTGGCTACACGGATTTTTTTTCGTCGTATTTTAGTAACGTTTTAACTAGTGCTGTTGATATTTCACAACCACCACGTCCACTATCGCATTCATTCCAGGTATAGCAGTAGCAATCTCGAGACACTATGTCGTAAAAGGTTAAATTATAAACAGCAAATCTTCGTTTATAGAAAACTTCACCGTGGTTTGACATAGGCAAGTATATTACCTGTTGCAAATCAAAAGACATGCAAAGCAAGTTAGTATCATTTTGGGCCGCAACCTTGGAAAAGTTTTTGATCTCGCGTATAGCGTCTTTTGATCTTGTATGTTCGTCATACATTTCTTGCATTTCCAATTTCATTTCTACAGGACCCTCATGATAAGTTTTGCATAAACCGCACTGATCCTTTTTCGGTCTATAAAATGAGAGATTCATGCCTTTAAAAACAGAACGGTATATTGTAAAACATGGTTTTTCAGTCATGGGTTCTAATTCCTCGACGAACATTGCATACATTTTCTTTAAAGTTAAGTCACTGTGCAGATATTCTCGAGTGCTCTTGGCTCGGCAATAATGTGACTCCACTCTTGGAAATCGGTTAATGTGATCTTCTACCAATTTTCTATCAGCTTGATCCTTTAACGCAGCTGCATCACACCTAACACCACGGCGATCCTTTTCAATTACACCAGTAACTTGAAGTTTTTCAAATACTGTTCTGATTGTCTTTTCAGTTATACATAACGTGTTTATAAATAGTTTACGACACACCTTGACTAAACTACCTTTAAATGGCAGAAAAAAGAAATTTGTGTTCTTACGTCGCGATTGAGCTTTATTGGTGGTGTTCGATTTCTTGTTTTCCTGTTTTACGTACCGTGAAATAAATTCTCGTTGAAGTTGAATGTCACCTAATTTTGGAAAGTCTGTAAATATAGCTTGCCTATATTCTTCACTAAACTTAACACACTGTCTTCCTCCTTTTTTACACCATTCAGTGTTACACCTTGGACCCAATACCCGCTCCTTGACAGTTTTTTTTGTATTAACTGAAATGTATTGTGCGCCACTGCGTCGTAGGGTTTGGGCTACTTTCTTTTTGTTTACCCTAATAGTTTCCTCTTTTTGATGTTCTCTTGGAGCTCCTTCTATATAAAAATCTTTCGGTATTCTTTCCTGGATATCTTTACTTTGTTTCTTCTTACTAGGTCGTTCGCTTTTGCGCCGATGTTTATCACACGAAGGCAAATCCTCCATAAAATGATCCCAACACAATAGAATAAGACATCGAAAACAAGAACTCCATACCTCTCTTTTGCAGCGATAACATATTGTCTTGCACCGACAGGCATAAACAAGCAAAATTTGAGATAGGCCTCAAATATTTAAGTATTTTCTTCAAATTAAATTGTAACAAAAAGGCGTAAGTCAAGATTTGCCCTAGGGCGATCAAAAAATATATTATTTTGTGGCGTATCTCAAGATACGCTTATACGTCAAAATATTTTTATCGAATTTTTGAGATAGGACAAAGAGGAAAAATTTAATTTTATGGAAGCGGTGTTAGATTTAGATACGCCTTTCCGTCACAACATAGAGTACATATCTACATGTTTAAATCCGGGTCTAACTCAATTTCGCCTAAATTTGAGATACGCCTTTACGTTATAACAGGGACGATATAGGCTCATAACACCACATCAATACAAATATAAATATTGCCACACTTACGCTATTTTCGGATAATTTGCATTACACAATGACATAACAACCAACTTTTCATATAAAGACATAATATAGTTCGCATAATATGCTTGCAGAATTTCTAAAAACGATTGATCTGATGTCAGTGATGTCATATCGATTTGAATCATGCACTTGATTTAAATATGGTGGGTAGGCACTGTGACTCTGACATTCAATAACCTGTTTTTAAATATTATGTCCCTCATATACCAGTATTCAATTACCATATACTTAGATGTAGGATGTAGGTAGCAACAGAAAAATAATAGAGATTAAATAAGAGCATGAAGCTAAATTTTAGCAGTCTATCTAATATCTATGCTAAAATATACTTAGGTATAAATAATTTAAAAGCACCTCTAACACCCTGTATATGGGGCACTTCCTCTTAAATAATAGCCTAAATGTTTGCTAATAAATAAGGTGTAAAATAAATTAATCTGCAAATTTCAATTAATAAATTACACTGCAGATTGACACTGGAGATTGTAATAGAATATAGAATGTTGTTCGGGTATAAACTAACACCCACTTTCAGAAAATTTCTCTTTATTATTACATAAGAATCTATGTTTGTATTGGGATTAAATATAAAATTCTTACTAATTTGTAACAAGTATTTGGTATTAACATTATCTGAACAAAACAAAGATTAAACTAAGGGATCTAGGTTGGAAATTGACATATTTATATCTCATTTTAGGAAGTAAGGCGCAAAAGATATGTTTTTTAAAATAAATAAGACTTATTATTTTTGGTGTTTTTATTACTTTATCCTATGCTAAATTACTTAGTTATTATAGGCATCCTTTTACTTTATTGCAAGCAATTTGAATCATAAATGAACTAAAAATTACAATGGGTCTTTAAAAATGCGATATAACTGTAATATTATATAATCTCTCTGCAAGCAACTTCAGCTTGGTAAGATTAAATAGGGAGGATATTTAATTTTAATCAGTTATTGTCAACAACAATGACAATCCCCAAAGTCACAAGTGTTTCTATTTACCTATATACCATTGTTTATTTATCCAAAGTAATTTAAAAACCTAATAAAAGTATAAGAAATTGAACCAATTTTTTGCACTAGGTTCATGTTTTACATAACATAAAAATGTGATTGGATGCTTACCTCATTTTTCCTGTTTTGGTTCCTTAATCTTGCTATTAAATCCTTTTTCCACTGTGGAATATCCTCACCCACGGCAGCTCTTTCCATAACTTTCACTACTACTGTAGCCATAGCCATAGCTCAAGATGGTATAATAAGAACAACTGACTTGGAAGAAAAAAGCAAAGATTAGATATCTAGGTACCAAAACTACCAAAATGGGATTAATTAACTTTGCTTCTTGATTAAATAATGTAAAAATGTGAAATAGAGACCATTATTTTCAAATATTAAAAAGTAACGCAAGTTTTTATCGAAAAACATGGATAAAAAATTTTGGCACACTGTTACAACCACTTTATGACTGTTTTTTTATTTTTATTTTTACAATAATTTCTTATCAGGCTTAAGTGGTGGGACATTTTAACGATCTATTTATGATTATCATTGATAAAAGAACAATTCTCTTAAACTACAAATAAAGGAACAGTACAAACAAAATATATATACCTATTAAAAAGCACTGCCGAACTTTGAATGCATCGCTTTCTCTATACGGTATACATCATATAAATAAATAAAGTACTTACCATACTATCGCTGGTACTACATCGTTCGCATTCTCTCACACACACTACACTTTATAATTAAATGTTATTGTACTAACACAAAACACACATGAGCAACTTCTGTTAAATAAACGGTTTAGCTTCCAGTTCGATTTTCACACACTTTTTAGACGTCAAAACTTGTTGTCACTGTCAAATTGGAACCGTGAGGAGGTTATATCTAATGCACCTCAGATCAGTAACGAGCATATCTCGCACTTTGTTTAACAAACAGTGCAAATAGTCCTAGAGATAGGTGCCGACGATGTCGAGAATGTTTTCACTTGAAAAACGTTAGCTTCCTCTCCGACCTGTTAATCTTGCTTTATTTAACGAGTGAAAGAAGGATAAATATATGGTCGGCCTAATGGGATTTCACCTTTTTAAAAATATAAACTAACTGAAGTACCACAGAACTCAAAAATGTATGAAGCACCTAGTGGCATCTGTCCTTTTATGCATCAACTTAGGAAGAACCCTTTAACAAATTTAACTCTTAGGCAACTACAAATACATTCACCAAAAGCTAGCAGCCTCTAGTAGAGCTTTTATAGGTTAGATGGAGACGTTGAGTAAGGATTTTCTTTAGTAACTTGATGAGAATAGTGACGACAAGATTTTGCACGAAAAGGTTTATTCACGTAACGACGTAACCAAAGCCCCCGAAGGGGGTCGTATGTAATATATCATTTAAAAATTTTAAAATATAATAATTTTAACAGAATTATATGCTCCCTTCCCTCAAAAGTCATCGTTCTTTTGACTTGAAGAACAGGGTACAGGAAGTCGCTGAGCTTAGATTTTTTGAATTTTACCCATTTGATTTAACAATAGGTACCGCTATCATTTAAATAAATACCCTAATTACTTACTAGAAAGTAAGCAAGGTTCAGGAACTGCATAATATTTGTTTATCCCTTGATACAGAATTTTTATTTTGTAATAAACACCCAACTTTTAGGGAAATATAAGCTGGATTTCAAATTTATATAATTTGAAAAGTTTTTAAATATCGTTATCGTCGCAGTAGAGGAAAACGGACAGTTCTGGCTCAGGTGGTGCTGGTGGTGCTGGTGGTGCAACTAACCCGGGTGGTTCGGTGGTGCGTTTTATGATCTAACCCGGGTGGTTCGGTGGTGCGTTTTATGATCTAACCCGGGTGGTTCGGTGGTGCGTTTTATGACCTAACCCGGGTGGTTCGGTGGTGCGTTTTATGACCTAACCCGGGTGGTTCGGTGGTGCTGTTTTACGAGACCAGTGGTGCTGGTGGTGCTGTTTTACGAGACCAGTGGTGCTGGTGGATCAGGTGGTGCTGGTGGTGCAACTAACCCAGGTGGTGCAGGTGGTGCGTTTTACGATCTAACCCAAGTGGTTCGGTGGTGCGTTTTATGATCTAACCCGGGTGGTTCGGTGGTGCGTTTTATGATCTAACCCGGGCGGTTCGGTGGTGCGTTTTATGACCTAACCCGGGTGGTTCGGTGGTGCTGTTTTACGAGACCAGTGGTGCTGGTGGTGCTGTTTTACGAGACCAGTGGTGCTGGTGGTGCTGTTTTACGAGACCAGTGGTGCTGGTGGTGCGTTTTATGATCTAACCCGGGCGGTTCGGTGGTGCGTTTTATGACCTAACCCGGGTGGTTCGGTGGTGCTGTTTTACGAGACCAGTGGTGCTGGTGGTGCTGTTTTACGAGACCAGTGGTGCTGGTGGTGCTGTTTTACGAGACCAGTGGTGCTGGTGGTGCGTTTTATGATCTAACCCAAGTGGTTCGGTGGTGCGTTTTATGATCTAACCCGGGTGGTTCGGTGGTGCTGTTTATGAGCTAACCCGGGTGCTTTCGTGAGGCGGCTCTGTCAATATCTCTCTACTGTGTTAATTTATGCGGGTAATAAAACCGACAAGGGTCGGATCGGCCTGCATGCTTATAGAGGTAAAAAACCGCTTTAGAATGTTTTTGGTATATCTTTTTTAGATAATTTTGGGGGAAATAATTTGCCTGAGATGCCAATTAAAAAAAGCCTACATTTAATTGTATTTTAGATTCTTGAATTTTGTACATGGATTAAAAATCTACTATTTCTTGAAATTGTATACATTATGTTAGATAATTAAGGAATAAAAAAGATGAAAATAGCAATTATAATTAGAAAAAAAATATTTTAATGTTATTAAGACCTGTGAAAATTTGTAAAACTGTACAGAATTGTATTATTTTCTGAAAATGATATACTGAGTGTTTAGAATTTAGTAAAAAATTAAAAAAAATGTTTTAACGTTATTAAGCCCTGTGAAACTTTGTAAAAAATGACTAAAACAGTCGCAAATCGTCCTATTTTCTTAAAAGTGTATACTGAGTGTTTAGAATTTAGTAAAAATTAAAAAAAATGTTTTAAATTTGTTAAATCATGTGAAATCTTGTATAAAATGACTAGAACCGTTCTTAATCATGGCATTTCTGAAAATTGTATACTGAGTGTTTAGAATTTAGTAAAAAATTAAAAAAAATGTTTTAACGTTATTAAGCCCTGTGAAACTTTGTAAAAAATGACTAAAACAGTCGCAAATCGTCCTATTTTCTTAAAAGTGTATACTGAGTGTTTAGAATTTAGTAAAAATTAAAAAAAAATGTTTTAAATTTGTTAAATCATGTGAAATCTTGTATAAAATGACCAGAACCGTTCTTAATCATGGCATTTCTGAAAATTGTATACTGAGTGTTTAGAATTTAGTAAAAAATTAAAAAAAATGTTTTAACGTTATTAAGCCCTGTGAAACTTTGTAAAAAATGACTAAAACAGTCGCAAATCGTCCTATTTTCTTAAAAGTGTATACTGAGTGTTTAGAATTTAGTAAAAATTAAAAAAAATGTTTTAAATTTGTTAAATCATGTGAAATCTTGTATAAAATGACTAGAACCGTTCTTAATCATGACATTTCTGAAAATTGTATACTGAGTGTTAAGTATTTAGTGAAATGGTGGCTATTTAGTTAATTCGTGACTTGTTTTGTACAGATTCTTTAGCATTTCTTAAGAACCGAAAAAGAAAACAGAAAAGAAAAAATAAAAGAAAAAAACAACTCCAAGTGTCTTTGCGAACAATCGGCAATAAAATAGAGTATTTCAGTTTTTAATTTTTCGTAAATAAAAGTTGGTTAGATTAATAGTCTCTGTGAATATAATAACATAAACAAAGTGATATGCCGTAAATTTAGGAGTACAGTATAAATTATGCCTCTATTAAAATATACCGCAATAACTAACTACCAAAGGATTTTTGATATTTTGAATATATTTGATGCTCATAGCATTATCACATTTCCAAAGGCTCTAAATTTTAGAAAAATGTTCTAATAGAATATGTCTATCAATATAAAGTAAAGGTAATGTTAGGTTTTTTAAAAAATACGACCTACAACAGTCTCTGCTACAGCATGGCTGACTCTGTAGAAACTTCTGTGAAACCATAATAATTATATCAATAATCGAGTTGTCGTTATGATAATATTTTCTTCCAATATCCGACTCCACTATCCATAAAAGTTATGTTAGAAAATTCATAATTGAGCGCATTGTAATTTTTTAAAAAGAAATTCACTTCACACACAAAGATGTAGCCATTCAATCCATGAAAATAATGCAAGTCAGTATGCGTATGTTATGGCTAACTGTTTAAATGTCTATTCCTTCCACGTTTATCGGAAGAAATACTTTTTTATACTAGTATTTTAGTTGAAAATAAGATCATAAATCATCTATACAAAACAAGCGTCCCTTATGGATTTGAACGAAAATCATAGATTCGACTATTTTCATGAAAAATAAATCTAAGTACGGAATAATGCAGGAAGATTATCTATTTTCTTGGTTTAGAAAGTGATGTAGTTAAGATTTATAACTTAGGAATAAATAAATTATTATTAATCTTTTCGACCTATTTCTCTTGCATATTTAATTTCTTTGATAGTAAGAACTAATCTTTTTATTTTACAAAGTAAAAAAAAAGCTAAAGATCGGCGTTGTCAGTCAGGTATAAGAACTGATTTAACACGATGGTTTTTGTACAAACGTTCACATACAATTGTATGCTTTTTAACCGATTGTGTCGGAAAAAATGACGATTTATAGATTAGATATTTAGACGAAGAGCTAACCTTCTCAATAAACTATTGATTATTGCCCTGCTAGCTAGACAACACTTTTTATGTTAGTCAAAAAAAAAATTTTTTTTTCGGACGCTATTACAGATTTCATCGTTAACTAACAAACATTAAGACCAAAAAATTAGCGTGCAAGATGAAATGTATAGGTTCACTCCATTTCTACATTATTTTACAACTCTCAATCGCATTAAAAACAAGATCAAATAAAAAATAACTTATGACATATGGACGAAAAATGTTTTTCGGGCTATTTAGGTTAGCGACCGCATTACGTCTGAAATACTACATTTTTCGAGCTTATAACATAATTTACTATTTTAACGTTAAAATAGGGGAAATGATGTATCGAAATGGATTCTTTTTTTTTGTCGGTCACGAGATTATAGTTTCTTTTAAAATGAACTCTAATATTTACAACACAAATTATCCTTTAAGCCACTTTAGTTTAAAACTCGTCTGTCGCTTTCCCTCTATTGTGAGTTTGATTAAAGTATAGCGTAGTATATATTTAGATGAATTTCGCAAATGTTGAATACTTTCAAAACTGAAAAAGCCGCCCTTTGCAATAAATATCTCCGTAGAGTTAGGTACCCTGCAGATTAAGGGTATTTCAGCGGATAATCATATACAAATTCAAAGATTTTGTCTATTTTAATGGATTAACAAACAATATCTATAGGATGACTTTACTGATAAAAAAAAAATAACAAAAATCTATTAAGTCTAGGCTCACATGAAATTCCATAAAGAGCAGCTGCATAGCCTTATCACATCAAACTATATTTTTATTTCGTTCTATTGTCAAAAGTCTGTGTTTAGGAGATTATCGTTCATTTTAAAATGAACTCTAATATGTACATCACCATAAACTACCTCTTAAGCAGCCGTAAAAATACACTTTTCGATTTACCTCTATATTGATTTTCTAATATTAAATATCTACAATAGTCGAAATTCGCTCGCTAATACCTATGTATGCAAGGTTTCTTCAAAAAAATGACAATTTTGTTGTTTAATGGCTTGAAAAAATGGAAAAAGGAGGTTTTTGCATCCATTTATTTCCAGATGAGTGTTAAAAATACTTATAAAACTCGGTATACCGAAGATCAACCATTAATGAGAGGGTTGAGTCCTGTTTGCCAAATCCTGATTTATAATTTGACGTTGGCAACGGTACAATTTTTTAACATTTATCATAAGAGGCGTATATTTTTGGGGCTTAGATCTACTAGTTTATCCACGCCCCATTCATTGTTAGTGCTTTAGTAATTTTACTTTCCAATTATTTTTTACCAAAACGCGTAGTTGAAACAGTGTCTATATCAGACGATATAATAAATTTTAAGGATTAATTTGCTTACAAATACACTTCAATTTATTTAGGCTAAAGCAGCCAGACATATACTGGAACTATGAAAACCCTATTACAATTTGGTTGCCTAGAGAAAATTTTGTAAAAAACATAGCTTTCTACACAAATGCTTGCACATTATGTACCTATCATTTTAAGATACCTGGCGACATCAATGTAAGCATTGACATAATGACGCAAGATATAGGTAGGTACTAGAATATTCAAGATTTCTATTAACGATACACTTCAGCATACATGCGAGATGTCATTAATGTCTACGGAAGGCAACAGACATACCAGCTATTTTTACATGGGATTCCATAGACTTGAACGCTTCTTGTTTAGAAATATTTGATGTCATCTTGAGGAGTTCCGTATTGAAGCATCAAACCTACCTGCCAAATAATTGACGAAATATGGGATATCATAAAATATGTCCCCCATCGAACTAAATGATCCTATAAACCAGCTTCACAGACCGTAATTTGTGATGCTAACACGATTAATACGCAATAGAACAAGATTAAGAAACAAAATTTAAAGTAGCTCTTTATCACACGAAAATAATTAAATAATTTACGGTTACAGAACAATAATTATTTTAAAAAGCTGTATAACTAAATATATTATGTTATTAGGAATATTCTGTCTAAAGTAACAGCTGATCTTAGTCGAAAATGAGATCGTATTATTGATTGTTGAATTCGTTAGGTATGAAATAAAATTAGAGATTTCGTCTATTTTTTTCACGATTAAAAAAGAATACCTCTATTTAGCTAAAAATGAAACGATTACAGTGGTAGATTAATTCACTTTACCAAGCATGTAAACTACTAATTTTGCAATAAATATCTTCTATATTTCTAGGTAGGTTTACTCGAAAATGTTGGGCTATTTTCATCAAAAATCCCGATACGAAATTGAAAAATTTGCCTATTTTTGTCGGTTTACAAAGTGTTAGTGGAATATTGGTTTGATCAAAGAACAATAATTATTTTAAAAATGTTGTATAATTAACTAAATGTCGGTGTTATCAGGCAGGCAAGAAGTTATTTATCTGAATCTTATTTGTACCATTAGCGTTTATATACAAATGTTAGTGGTTTTCAAAAATTGATATCTCGGAAATTATTAGGTTTAGACTTATAATACGCTTATTAAAAAATAATGACTACTTTATGCAAAATTCAAAAATATTATAAGATGTAGGATATCCCAGTAACTTAACCAAAGATTTTCGGTCTTCGTAAAGCTTTATACGTTTCTTCAGCGTACCAAACATTCACTTTTTTTAAATATTGACATCGGGTTAGGATTCTGAACATAGGATTAACATCACTCCAATAGTGAACATGTTGCGTTGTCACAGTTCCATTCGTCGAAAAGTAAACAAAACCGTTTGAGCTACGTGGGGAATAAATAAAGTTGGCTTGTTGAAAAATTTTAATATTTATTAAGGTAAAAGCCTATAAATATATCGATACAACACTTTGGCATTTCTAATACTACAAACATGAATATCTAAAATGTGATATTTAAAACCATCAACTCTCTCTCCCTTCTATAATTTTGGTACACCATTGCTGTCTTCTAAGTTTATAATATATGGCGTCCTGCAGTTTAATTCCAAAAATGTTTTAACTAAAAATTCCTCTTTAACACGTCCTTTAACGTAAATAATGTCTGCGTCTATCAGATTGTTGGATATGATATTATGTAGTTCCTTGTAATCGGTATCACCATAATTATAAAGGATACCATGATGATTTCCAAATAGATATTTGACTTGTTTCTTGCAAGCCTTACTTAAGGTGTCGAATGCTTTAACTGGTTTAAAAAAGTAACTTTTCATACTATTTCCATCATAAATAGCCAATTCTTTCGCGTAAAATTCAGGTATGTTAAATCCTTGAATATCGACTACAACGAACTTCATTGTCTGAAGACTCAAATCAAGCAAGTATATTTTCATATTTTTATCGCTCTTAAGTTCGATTTCAAAAGCACACCCCCACTTTTCGATAATTTCACAGTCTTAGCACATAGATCTTATATTTTTATTTACGATCAATTCATCTTTATTCGCCAATCGTCTCAAACGAGTCTGCTTTCGAAAGTAATATAGCCTTAGTATTCAGAAAATATTAATAATATCGGAGCTTAAAACATCCTTGACACTAAAAAATCATTGTGTTTCCTAACAAAACCCATCATCTTGTCTATTTAGCTTGCTTTCCTATTGTTTAGCAGGTTAAATAAAATTATTATTTCGCTCTTTTTGTCGGTACTGAATCGTTAGGGGAATACGTTTCTAGTTCTATAAGAGAGACAGTTAAAATTTATGTAAGCAATCAAAAATCCTACACTATGAGCTACTTAGTTAAAATTTCATATTTCCTTCCTGGATCAGGCAAAATTTGTGATGTGTCGGACAAAATTTATAAAAATACGAAAAAAAAATGCTGGATGCATTTTTAGCGTGACTTTCTATTTAATACCATCTTATTTCAAGCTATAATTCGGTTGTCAAAATGAGAATAAAATAATTTTCCCATGGTTTATGTCATCTTAAAAAAGTCAAAAGGTTATATTCTGTAGAGGGTCAGATACATTCAAATTTAAATATTTTCTCCAAGAAGAATTTTAAGATAGTATTATAGTAAATAAAAATTCTATACCTCCAATATTTCATGGAAACATATCGTGTTCTAGCGACATAACCCAAAAGTACCTCTATTCAGAAACGCATCGTACTTTTCTTGTCAATAATTGTCTCATTGTCCCATCCATTACATTATTATAATCTTAAAGCACCTGTTACCAGCATTATCTGTTTTTATGGTTTTCATAAAACATAGCGATTACCGATGAAAATTAAACGAAAACTTAATAAATAACTTTTTTTTTCAACTGAAATAGACTGATTTTCGATGGAAAAATGTTACTTATAACTAAAAATGAATATAAGACATATACGCAATGATATTTAGAATAAATCAATCTTTTCTAAAATTACTATGAAATATTCACAAAATCGTTTCGTTATAACCAAAGTAGCAAGGCTTGCAGATTTCGTATAGAGTTCAAACGCGATACTGAGATGATCTTTTTTTTTTTATATTTTTGTAGGATAATGCACCACTACGCTGTAAGTACTTGAGAGAGGACTTTCTTGAAAAATCCTCAAATTTCTCTGCAATTTTGTTCCTTCTAGAGTTAAATTCACACAGAAAACCCCGTATTCTTATCTTTCAGGTTGGTATATTAAAAAGGGCTTATTAGTATGGTTTAGAAAACAAGCAATATTAATTAACGGATGTTTTTTCGTCGTATGAAGAGTTGAAAAATTTTTTTTTCCACTCCAATGGTTACGATGCAGAGAGTCGGGTTTCATCATAATCTTTCAGGGTAGCTCAGGTTTGATTG
Source organism: Polydrusus tereticollis (assembly GCA_963920685.1). Lineage (NCBI taxonomy): Eukaryota > Metazoa > Arthropoda > Insecta > Coleoptera > Curculionidae > Polydrusus > Polydrusus tereticollis. The sequence continues at coordinate 2,149,600 of OY987332.1, read as the reverse complement.
CATGTAGAGAGTCGGGTTTCATCATAATCTTTCAGGCTAGCTCAGGTTTGATTACATGTACTAAGGTTAGTGCTCCTTGCAATCGGTTTCAGGTTTGACGCGCCCCCCTCAGGTTTGTTCAGGTTTCTCAAACGTTTGAGAAACCTGAACAAACCTGAGGGGGGCGCGTCAAACCTGAAACCGATTGCAAGGAGCACTAACCTTAGTACATGTAATCAAACCTGAGCTAGCCTGAAAGATTATGATGAAACCCGACTCTCTACATGCAATCAAACCTGAGCTACCCTGAAAGATTATGATGAAACCCGACTCTCTGCATCGTAACCATTGGAGTGGAAAAAAAAATTTTTCAACTCTTCATACGACGAAAAAACATCCGTTAATTAATATTGCTTGTTTTCTAAACCATACTAATAAGCCCTTTTTAATATACCAACCTGAAAGATAAGAATACGGGGTTTTCTGTGTGAATTTAACTCTAGAAGGAACAAAATTGCAGAGAAATTTGAGGATTTTTCAAGAAAGTCCTCTCTCAAGTACTTACAGCGTAGTGGTGCATTATCCTACAAAAATATAAAAAAAAAAAGATCATCTCAGTATCGCGTTTGAACTCTATACGAAATCTGCAAGCCTTGCTACTTTGGTTATAACGAAACGATTTTGTGAATATTTCATAGTAATTTTAGAAAAGATTGATTTATTCTAAATATCATTGCGTATATGTCTTATATTCATTTTTAGTTATAAGTAACATTTTTCCATCGAAAATCAGTCTATTTCAGTTGAAAAAAAAAGTTATTTATTAAGTTTTCGTTTAATTTTCATCGGTAATCGCTATGTTTTATGAAAACCATAAAAACAGATAATGCTGGTAACAGGTGCTTTAAGATTATAATAATGTAATGGATGGGACAATGAGACAATTATTGACAAGAAAAGTACGATGCGTTTCTGAATAGAGGTACTTTTGGGTTATGTCGCTAGAACACGATATGTTTCCATGAAATATTGGAGGTATAGAATTTTTATTTACTATAATACTATCTTAAAATTCTTCTTGGAGAAAATATTTAAATTTGAATGTATCTGACCCTCTACAGAATATAACCTTTTGACTTTTTTAAGATGACATAAACCATGGGAAAATTATTTTATTCTCATTTTGACAACCGAATTATAGCTTGAAATAAGATGGTATTAAATAGAAAGTCACGCTAAAAATGCATCCAGCATTTTTTTTTCGTATTTTTATAAATTTTGTCCGACACATCACAAATTTTGCCTGATCCAGGAAGGAAATATGAAATTTTAACTAAGTAGCTCATAGTGTAGGATTTTTGATTGCTTACATAAATTTTAACTGTCTCTCTTATAGAACTAGAAACGTATTCCCCTAACGATTCAGTACCGACAAAAAGAGCGAAATAATAATTTTATTTAACCTGCTAAACAATAGGAAAGCAAGCTAAATAGACAAGATGATGGGTTTTGTTAGGAAACACAATGATTTTTTAGTGTCAAGGATGTTTTAAGCTCCGATATTATTAATATTTTCTGAATACTAAGGCTATATTACTTTCGAAAGCAGACTCGTTTGAGACGATTGGCGAATAAAGATGAATTGATCGTAAATAAAAATATAAGATCTATGTGCTAAGACTGTGAAATTATCGAAAAGTGGGGGTGTGCTTTTGAAATCGAACTTAAGAGCGATAAAAATATGAAAATATACTTGCTTGATTTGAGTCTTCAGACAATGAAGTTCGTTGTAGTCGATATTCAAGGATTTAACATACCTGAATTTTACGCGAAAGAATTGGCTATTTATGATGGAAATAGTATGAAAAGTTACTTTTTTAAACCAGTTAAAGCATTCGACACCTTAAGTAAGGCTTGCAAGAAACAAGTCAAATATCTATTTGGAAATCATCATGGTATCCTTTATAATTATGGTGATACCGATTACAAGGAACTACATAATATCATATCCAACAATCTGATAGACGCAGACATTATTTACGTTAAAGGACGTGTTAAAGAGGAATTTTTAGTTAAAACATTTTTGGAATTAAACTGCAGGACGCCATATATTATAAACTTAGAAGACAGCAATGGTGTACCAAAATTATAGAAGGGAGAGAGAGTTGATGGTTTTAAATATCACATTTTAGATATTCATGTTTGTAGTATTAGAAATGCCAAAGTGTTGTATCGATATATTTATAGGCTTTTACCTTAATAAATATTAAAATTTTTCAACAAGCCAACTTTATTTATTCCCCACGTAGCTCAAACGGTTTTGTTTACTTTTCGACGAATGGAACTGTGACAACGCAACATGTTCACTATTGGAGTGATGTTAATCCTATGTTCAGAATCCTAACCCGATGTCAATATTTAAAAAAAGTGAATGTTTGGTACGCTGAAGAAACGTATAAAGCTTTACGAAGACCGAAAATCTTTGGTTAAGTTACTGGGATATCCTACATCTTATAATATTTTTGAATTTTGCATAAAGTAGTCATTATTTTTTAATAAGCGTATTATAAGTCTAAACCTAATAATTTCCGAGATATCAATTTTTGAAAACCACTAACATTTGTATATAAACGCTAATGGTACAAATAAGATTCAGATAAATAACTTCTTGCCTGCCTGATAACACCGACATTTAGTTAATTATACAACATTTTTAAAATAATTATTGTTCTTTGATCAAACCAATATTCCACTAACACTTTGTAAACCGACAAAAATAGGCAAATTTTTCAATTTCGTATCGGGATTTTTGATGAAAATAGCCCAACATTTTCGAGTAAACCTACCTAGAAATATAGAAGATATTTATTGCAAAATTAGTAGTTTACATGCTTGGTAAAGTGAATTAATCTACCACTGTAATCGTTTCATTTTTAGCTAAATAGAGGTATTCTTTTTTAATCGTGAAAAAAATAGACGAAATCTCTAATTTTATTTCATACCTAACGAATTCAACAATCAATAATACGATCTCATTTTCGACTAAGATCAGCTGTTACTTTAGACAGAATATTCCTAATAACATAATATATTTAGTTATACAGCTTTTTAAAATAATTATTGTTCTGTAACCGTAAATTATTTAATTATTTTCGTGTGATAAAGAGCTACTTTAAATTTTGTTTCTTAATCTTGTTCTATTGCGTATTAATCGTGTTAGCATCACAAATTACGGTCTGTGAAGCTGGTTTATAGGATCATTTAGTTCGATGGGGGACATATTTTATGATATCCCATATTTCGTCAATTATTTGGCAGGTAGGTTTGATGCTTCAATACGGAACTCCTCAAGATGACATCAAATATTTCTAAACAAGAAGCGTTCAAGTCTATGGAATCCCATGTAAAAATAGCTGGTATGTCTGTTGCCTTCCGTAGACATTAATGACATCTCGCATGTATGCTGAAGTGTATCGTTAATAGAAATCTTGAATATTCTAGTACCTACCTATATCTTGCGTCATTATGTCAATGCTTACATTGATGTCGCCAGGTATCTTAAAATGATAGGTACATAATGTGCAAGCATTTGTGTAGAAAGCTATGTTTTTTACAAAATTTTCTCTAGGCAACCAAATTGTAATAGGGTTTTCATAGTTCCAGTATATGTCTGGCTGCTTTAGCCTAAATAAATTGAAGTGTATTTGTAAGCAAATTAATCCTTAAAATTTATTATATCGTCTGATATAGACACTGTTTCAACTACGCGTTTTGGTAAAAAATAATTGGAAAGTAAAATTACTAAAGCACTAACAATGAATGGGGCGTGGATAAACTAGTAGATCTAAGCCCCAAAAATATACGCCTCTTATGATAAATGTTAAAAAATTGTACCGTTGCCAACGTCAAATTATAAATCAGGATTTGGCAAACAGGACTCAACCCTCTCATTAATGGTTGATCTTCGGTATACCGAGTTTTATAAGTATTTTTAACACTCATCTGGAAATAAATGGATGCAAAAACCTCCTTTTTCCATTTTTTCAAGCCATTAAACAACAAAATTGTCATTTTTTTGAAGAAACCTTGCATACATAGGTATTAGCGAGCGAATTTCGACTATTGTAGATATTTAATATTAGAAAATCAATATAGAGGTAAATCGAAAAGTGTATTTTTACGGCTGCTTAAGAGGTAGTTTATGGTGATGTACATATTAGAGTTCATTTTAAAATGAACGATAATCTCCTAAACACAGACTTTTGACAATAGAACGAAATAAAAATATAGTTTGATGTGATAAGGCTATGCAGCTGCTCTTTATGGAATTTCATGTGAGCCTAGACTTAATAGATTTTTGTTATTTTTTTTTTATCAGTAAAGTCATCCTATAGATATTGTTTGTTAATCCATTAAAATAGACAAAATCTTTGAATTTGTATATGATTATCCGCTGAAATACCCTTAATCTGCAGGGTACCTAACTCTACGGAGATATTTATTGCAAAGGGCGGCTTTTTCAGTTTTGAAAGTATTCAACATTTGCGAAATTCATCTAAATATATACTACGCTATACTTTAATCAAACTCACAATAGAGGGAAAGCGACAGACGAGTTTTAAACTAAAGTGGCTTAAAGGATAATTTGTGTTGTAAATATTAGAGTTCATTTTAAAAGAAACTATAATCTCGTGACCGACAAAAAAAAAGAATCCATTTCGATACATCATTTCCCCTATTTTAACGTTAAAATAGTAAATTATGTTATAAGCTCGAAAAATGTAGTATTTCAGACGTAATGCGGTCGCTAACCTAAATAGCCCGAAAAACATTTTTCGTCCATATGTCATAAGTTATTTTTTATTTGATCTTGTTTTTAATGCGATTGAGAGTTGTAAAATAATGTAGAAATGGAGTGAACCTATACATTTCATCTTGCACGCTAATTTTTTGGTCTTAATGTTTGTTAGTTAACGATGAAATCTGTAATAGCGTCCGAAAAAAAAATTTTTTTTTTGACTAACATAAAAAGTGTTGTCTAGCTAGCAGGGCAATAATCAATAGTTTATTGAGAAGGTTAGCTCTTCGTCTAAATATCTAATCTATAAATCGTCATTTTTTCCGACACAATCGGTTAAAAAGCATACAATTGTATGTGAACGTTTGTACAAAAACCATCGTGTTAAATCAGTTCTTATACCTGACTGACAACGCCGATCTTTAGCTTTTTTTTTACTTTGTAAAATAAAAAGATTAGTTCTTACTATCAAAGAAATTAAATATGCAAGAGAAATAGGTCGAAAAGATTAATAATAATTTATTTATTCCTAAGTTATAAATCTTAACTACATCACTTTCTAAACCAAGAAAATAGATAATCTTCCTGCATTATTCCGTACTTAGATTTATTTTTCATGAAAATAGTCGAATCTATGATTTTCGTTCAAATCCATAAGGGACGCTTGTTTTGTATAGATGATTTATGATCTTATTTTCAACTAAAATACTAGTATAAAAAAGTATTTCTTCCGATAAACGTGGAAGGAATAGACATTTAAACAGTTAGCCATAACATACGCATACTGACTTGCATTATTTTCATGGATTGAATGGCTACATCTTTGTGTGTGAAGTGAATTTCTTTTTAAAAAATTACAATGCGCTCAATTATGAATTTTCTAACATAACTTTTATGGATAGTGGAGTCGGATATTGGAAGAAAATATTATCATAACGACAACTCGATTATTGATATAATTATTATGGTTTCACAGAAGTTTCTACAGAGTCAGCCATGCTGTAGCAGAGACTGTTGTAGGTCGTATTTTTTAAAAAACCTAACATTACCTTTACTTTATATTGATAGACATATTCTATTAGAACATTTTTCTAAAATTTAGAGCCTTTGGAAATGTGATAATGCTATGAGCATCAAATATATTCAAAATATCAAAAATCCTTTGGTAGTTAGTTATTGCGGTATATTTTAATAGAGGCATAATTTATACTGTACTCCTAAATTTACGGCATATCACTTTGTTTATGTTATTATATTCACAGAGACTATTAATCTAACCAACTTTTATTTACGAAAAATTAAAAACTGAAATACTCTATTTTATTGCCGATTGTTCGCAAAGACACTTGGAGTTGTTTTTTTCTTTTATTTTTTCTTTTCTGTTTTCTTTTTCGGTTCTTAAGAAATGCTAAAGAATCTGTACAAAACAAGTCACGAATTAACTAAATAGCCACCATTTCACTAAATACTTAACACTCAGTATACAATTTTCAGAAATGTCATGATTAAGAACGGTTCTAGTCATTTTATACAAGATTTCACATGATTTAACAAATTTAAAACATTTTTTTTAATTTTTACTAAATTCTAAACACTCAGTATACACTTTTAAGAAAATAGGACGATTTGCGACTGTTTTAGTCATTTTTTACAAAGTTTCACAGGGCTTAATAACGTTAAAACATTTTTTTTAATTTTTTACTAAATTCTAAACACTCAGTATACAATTTTCAGAAATGCCATGATTAAGAACGGTTCTGGTCATTTTATACAAGATTTCACATGATTTAACAAATTTAAAACATTTTTTTTTAATTTTTACTAAATTCTAAACACTCAGTATACACTTTTAAGAAAATAGGACGATTTGCGACTGTTTTAGTCATTTTTTACAAAGTTTCACAGGGCTTAATAACGTTAAAACATTTTTTTTAATTTTTTACTAAATTCTAAACACTCAGTATACAATTTTCAGAAATGCCATGATTAAGAACGGTTCTAGTCATTTTATACAAGATTTCACATGATTTAACAAATTTAAAACATTTTTTTTAATTTTTACTAAATTCTAAACACTCAGTATACACTTTTAAGAAAATAGGACGATTTGCGACTGTTTTAGTCATTTTTTACAAAGTTTCACAGGGCTTAATAACGTTAAAACATTTTTTTTAATTTTTTACTAAATTCTAAACACTCAGTATATCATTTTCAGAAAATAATACAATTCTGTACAGTTTTACAAATTTTCACAGGTCTTAATAACATTAAAATATTTTTTTTCTAATTATAATTGCTATTTTCATCTTTTTTATTCCTTAATTATCTAACATAATGTATACAATTTCAAGAAATAGTAGATTTTTAATCCATGTACAAAATTCAAGAATCTAAAATACAATTAAATGTAGGCTTTTTTTAATTGGCATCTCAGGCAAATTATTTCCCCCAAAATTATCTAAAAAAGATATACCAAAAACATTCTAAAGCGGTTTTTTACCTCTATAAGCATGCAGGCCGATCCGACCCTTGTCGGTTTTATTACCCGCATAAATTAACACAGTAGAGAGATATTGACAGAGCCGCCTCACGAAAGCACCCGGGTTAGCTCATAAACAGCACCACCGAACCACCCGGGTTAGATCATAAAACGCACCACCGAACCACTTGGGTTAGATCATAAAACGCACCACCAGCACCACTGGTCTCGTAAAACAGCACCACCAGCACCACTGGTCTCGTAAAACAGCACCACCAGCACCACTGGTCTCGTAAAACAGCACCACCGAACCACCCGGGTTAGGTCATAAAACGCACCACCGAACCGCCCGGGTTAGATCATAAAACGCACCACCAGCACCACTGGTCTCGTAAAACAGCACCACCAGCACCACTGGTCTCGTAAAACAGCACCACCAGCACCACTGGTCTCGTAAAACAGCACCACCGAACCACCCGGGTTAGGTCATAAAACGCACCACCGAACCGCCCGGGTTAGATCATAAAACGCACCACCGAACCACCCGGGTTAGATCATAAAACGCACCACCGAACCACTTGGGTTAGATCGTAAAACGCACCACCTGCACCACCTGGGTTAGTTGCACCACCAGCACCACCTGATCCACCAGCACCACTGGTCTCGTAAAACAGCACCACCAGCACCACTGGTCTCGTAAAACAGCACCACCGAACCACCCGGGTTAGGTCATAAAACGCACCACCGAACCACCCGGGTTAGGTCATAAAACGCACCACCGAACCACCCGGGTTAGATCATAAAACGCACCACCGAACCACCCGGGTTAGATCATAAAACGCACCACCGAACCACCCGGGTTAGTTGCACCACCAGCACCACCAGCACCACCTGAGCCAGAACTGTCCGTTTTCCTCTACTCTGATGCAGCTTTGATGGCGTACCATGCCTTCGTTGAAGAATTGAAGAATACGGTATGGCTTGATTTTCTGTGGGGGGGGGGGGGGCTTAACTATGCAGATGTCTCTAAAGTTTATGATTTTACAGTAGATAGGTATACGTAGCATAATCTTTATTGATAAAGAAATATTGACAGTAGCATGTATGTATTTATTGGACTCCGTCCTATTTATTTGTGGTTATA